>JASDDO010000022.1:371169343-372369343 GCA_030015575.1 Agapanthus africanus
TATTCACAGAATGTAAGTTAGAAGTAGAGAACCAAAATACGGGTAAAAGTATTATGTCCTTTGATGTGATCAAGGAGGAGAATACTTGAGCACGGAATTCCTGGACTATTCTAAAGGAGAATGAGATTCTCTCTCAGCATTACTCCTCCGTATACACCACAGCACGTCGGTGTATCGGGGCGGAGCAATAGCACCCTATGTGATATGGTGTGCTCTATGATGAGTACTACTGAGTTTCCTATTTCCTTTTGGTTGTTATGCGCTTGAGAAGCTGCATACCTATTGAATAAGGTCCAAATCAAATCAGTTGCCTACCACTTCATATGTGATATGGAAAGGGAAGAGCCCATATCTTAAGTTTGTTAAGATTTGGGGTTGTCCAGACTATGTCTAAAAGCAAAATCCGTACAAGCTCGAGACAAGGCCTGTTATGTAGAACTGGAAAGGTTCCAGCTATACAAACTACAGCAGATGATTTGGTTGAACCAAAGGATTCAATAGAAACCAACGAACCTCAGCCTCTCCGCCGATCTGGTAGGGTTCCTCACCCACCTGAGAGATACTTCGGTTTCTCTATGACAGTGGGAGCGAGGATTGCATCATGAGATGATGACCCAACTAGTTTCGAGCAGGCCATCAGGAGTGAGACTCTGTAAGAATGGCTGGATGCTTAGTGATCTGAGATGGAATCCTTATACACCAACAAAGTATGGACTTTGGTTGCTTTATCTGAAGGGTTAAATCCCCATCAGGAGCAAGTATATCTTGAGAAGATTACTTGGTGTACATGGAAAAGTTGAGACTTTCTAAGCTATGCTTAAGTCCATCCAGATCCTACTTGCCATGGCTACATACTATGACTACGATATCTGGCGGTTGGGTGTCATGACAGCTTTTCTAAATGATGATTTGGAAGAGTGCGTCTATAAGTACACATCCAGAGGGCTTCGTAGACAGTGGGAGCAGCGGAAACGTGTGGAAGTTGTTTTATGTGATAAAACAGGCATCGCGGAGTTGGAACATCTGCTTTGATGTGGTAGTCAAAGAGTTTGACTTCATCAAAATGATAGATAAACCTTGTATATACAAAAAGGTAGTAGGGAGTATGGTGGTGATCCTCGTAGAGTACGTGGATAACATACTCTTGATAGGGAAGGAGTTCCCTATGCTACGCTCGGTCAATCTCCGCTTATCACATGAATTCTCCATATAGGATTATAGTGATACCTCCTGAATCCTGGATTTTGGATCTATGAGATAGATCTAATTGGATGTTAGGATACTCACTAGTTGTAGCGAGATGGTATCAATCGATCCTGGGGAGAATCACTGGAAAGGTTCCAGGGTGATAAGGACGACTGAATGTCAGTCGCAGGCATTGTCTTTACCCTCAGTGGAGGGACGGTATGTTGGAAGAGTTCCAAGCTAGATACCGTGACTTACTAGACGATTAAAGGCAAGATACATCGTTAGCAAGGATGCTACCAAAGAGGCAGTCTGGATATATATAAGTTCATCAGATGAACTTCGTTCCTACCATTGTGTGACAATGGAGTTGTGGCTTTAGCCAAGGAACCCCCGTCCCATCTGAAATCCAGATATAATTCTTAGGCAGTATCACCTGATCATGGAGATGGTTGATCTTCAGGGAGATCGAGGTTAGGAGAGTAGACACAGAGGACAACATCGCGGATCCACTCACAAAGGCCTTTTTCCCAGTAGAGACTTTTATGGGATGGTTGAGTATGAGATACTTCAACCGCAGCTAATTGTTGGGTATGTGATACCACAACAGATGGCCCTAGTGCAAGTGGGAGATTGTTAGTTATATGTATGCCCTAGAGGCGATTACTATACATACGATGTATATTGTAGTGGATGCTTGGACATATATAGGGAGGACTTTCTTGCTCGACATGATAGTACGCTATCTGGTTGCTTTTTATCTTAACATGTACTTTAATTGTCTCTATGTTACATGTTGATAATATTTGACCAAAGTTGACTTGGATCTTCTTGAAAGATCTAAAGTATTCTTTGGTTTTCTTTTTCTTTTGTTATGATAATGGTCATGTCATTTGTAGCCATCACCTTTATCTTGATGGGATTAGTAATGATAATGTTTTTTGCATTATTGCAACCATGGTTAGGTTTTCTCTTGGTTAACCTTTTCATTTGCTCATTCTCATTCTCTCTCATAGAAAAGAAATGAGAAACATTTCCATGGTTGCTTCTCCTTCTTCCTCCTCTTGATTTTTCCTTTGATCTCATGTGTTGAGAGAAAAAGGATTCCACTTGACAAACACATCCATACATCTTCTCTACACATCCTAGGTCTTCTAGATTAGCAATCTCCTTGCCCTAGTTACCTCGGCTTGAGGTGGAGCTCGGTGTACATCTCTCGGGTGGATCGTCTTCGACTCAAGGAGGCCGCGAAGGTGGCCAAAGTCCGGATCAACCATCGAGCATGCAAAGAGAAGAACAACAAGAAGAGAAGAACAACAAGACGAGAAGAGCAACAAGAAGAGAAGGAGTTCAAGTTGAGGTATAACCCCTAACCGAGTAGATACTTCTCATGTTAGGATGCTAGTGTATTGTTTAGCAAAGATCCGGCTTTTACGGTCTATGTTACAAAGTTTAGAAAAATTTTGATTTACCGTTTCCGCAACCCCGAAAGTACCGGGAGAGGTAACGTGGACCTAACAGTGGTATCAGAGCCTAACTAAACATAAACTAGCTTGGTAGTGAAGTGTATCGAAGTTCGAAACGGAAAAATCGAAAAAAAAACCGAGTTATAAAAACCTGAGTTTCTGTTAAAATTTTTTCTGGTCAAAACAAAATTTGTTATACTCCAAAAATCATCTCAGGGTTTTTAGAAGAAAGCCACCAAAAACGAGCCAGCAACTCGACCAAAGCGCCGCGTTTCCGCGGCAATAGCAAGCTATTGCCGCGGAACCACGGCCATCTTGGTGAGTCACTGGGTCGTTTTTGGTGCAGAGTGTTTCTGACTTGGTTTTAGGATTTTTAAGATGGTTTTAATATGCCCAGATTTGCCAGAATAGAAATTTGTTTTTGGGGGCCTATAAATCCGTATTTTTCCGAACTTCAATATACTTTGACTATAAAGGTTATATCTGTAATGTTATATGTGTATTGAACGTCTGCTAATCGCTATACGCCGATTAGTGGGGGTTATACACATCTGTGATCTGTGTTGATGATGGTATGTGTATATGAACTCGTTGGATTGTCGCGGATGAATAGCCGGGATGGGTGTGAGAAGAGAGTTTCTTTTTCTTTCATTCATGTAATAAATTTGTAAATTGATGTAATATTATTTGTATGGCCGCACAACCGGGTCGGGGTTGTAGCCGTCATTGTATAATTCTTTTTACTGTTTTTGCTCTTAGGATAGACCCATGGAAGGGGTGCACAAACTACCGGGTATCTCGAAGTGCCGAGTGGCCTACTCATGGCATTGAGGGAGGTTGCTTCGCTTAGGATACTTGGCGGGTAGTTTGCCGCACCCGTAGGGGTCTTGGGTGGGGTATTGGCTATTCATCGCGACCGTGTAATCCGTTTTTCGTTGCAGGCTCGAACGAATCGCGGGTTCCTAGTATATCCAAAGTGTTCATCTGTGATCTGGATTGGCTATCATTGCTGTTATATATAATAACTATTTAGGCGTTGCTTATGTTTTACAGCCGCGCTAGCCCAGCCCCCGCTCTGTCGTTAGTTAAGTAACCTAACGGGTGATGACGGGGCCCCGTGGCGAATGCGAATGGCATAAGCGTACGTCATATTTTGGTTGTTTTCTGCAATGGTAGGATTTAAATGATGGGACGCATTAAAAGAACTAATGCAAGAAAATAAACCTAAAAGACGTTGTTGGAACAAGTTTTTCAAAAAAAAAAAGCTGTTATTGCAAGGACGTTCAATTTTTGTTTTGCATCGAGGTATTCGGTTATGAATGCCCAGCACCTCAGTCGACGAGGCAAGGGCCGAGATCCCTTCATCGGGAGTGACCCCTTGGACAAAAGTTTGCGTCAGGATAATAACTTCACTATAGTCGATTATTCTTGCTTTGCATCGAGGTATTCAGTTTGGAATATCCTGCACCTCATTCGACGAGGAAAGAGCCGAGATCTCTTCATAGGGAGTGACCTCTTTAGCAAAAGTTTTCGCCACTGTATTTTCAAAAACTGTATCATGTTCCTTCAACAATATCAAGTTCATTACGTTAACGGGTTTTCGCCAAAACCCAGTCGTAGCCCTCCGTCGTTTCGGATTGATATTGCTTAGTATTCATGCTACGTATTTCGTGCTCAGCCGATGCGTGGTGAACGGTAGCTATGTAATATTTTTCCGTAGGATACAAAGTGATTGGTTAGGACAGTCGTGCGGTCATTTTGGCTCAGTCAAGGACTCGTACGGGTGGGTCTAATGCAGTCAAGATAATGACGGGTTGAACTTGACTAGGATCCTTTGATATGTTGGCTCAGTCAAGGTCATTTGGGTCCTAGGGGCAAAAACCACATCGGGAGTTTCAAAAGAACTGAAACTTGCAGATTTAGCATACCTTCTGGAGTATGGTGACTAGAGTGGATTCCATCTAGGTTATCACACAATGACAGTTGGATCCCGATCCCACTGATGAGTTGGTTTACTCTCGGGAGATTATTTCACTTAACGATCAATGCTATAAACCTAGTAGGTGTCTAGAAAGGTGTTAGAGGGGCTACGCCCCCAGGGAAAAGAGGTTCTTTAATTAAGGAACTTCGCGAAAGTGTTGGAAAACCTCCCTCGAAGTACCGACACTAGCCTGGCTGAAAGGTTAAGCAAGTATTGTGACGTGAATTAAAACCCGGCTAGTTCTTCTTTTAAAAAGGTTTTAAGAAGAATTTGAGGAAACAGTGGGAGACATCCTGGTTAGATAAATTAATAAACCAATCTAATCTTGCAAGAGCATACGCTGAGTGTTTCTTTTCTCTCTCTTTCCAGGCAGCAACCTTTTCACGCCCTAATCAAGATAATAAAATGTATCGCTTGACCGATCTGAATTCTTATTCGGGACTGGGGAAAGTTGTTTCAGCTCTAACTTGTGACAACAGTCATGAGTATGAGAATGGGAAAGGGGATTGTATGGATTTCCAGGATACCCAGTTGAAGAAGAAGCATGGTTTTGCATCTACTTCAGGTGTTCTTGTAATTGAGAACTGTTTTACGGTCAGCCCTACCTCCTGGGTACTTGATACCGGATCAGGATCTCATATCTGTAATTTATTGCAGGGACTGAGAAAAAGTAGGAAAGTTGCACCGGGTGATATGTCGCTCAGAGTAGCGAACGGAGCACAAGTTAATGTGGCAGCCGTCGGTGAATATCACCTAGTATTGCCAAATGGCAAGACTATGATTTTGAACGATTGCTACTATGTACCCTCCATGGTTTGCAACATCATATCAGTTTCTTTACTCGATAAAGATGGATATAACTTTGTTCTTGAAAAGAATATCATGAACATTTACCTTCATAAGGTACTGGTTGCAGAGGGTACACTGTGTAATGGTATCTACGTTCTAAATCAGAATACAGTTCTCAATATACAAAACACACGCAAGAGGAAGAATTCAGATACGAATGAATCCTACTTGTGGCATTGTAGACTTGGTCATATCGGAGAGAAAAGACTGAGTAAGTTGCATAAAGATGGACTCTTGGATGCGTTCGATTTTTCATCTTATGAAACTTGTCAGTCTTGTCTCAAAGGGAAGATGACCAAATCTCCGTTCACCGGACATGGAGAAAGAGCAGCAGAGCTCTTGGGACTCGTACATAGTGATGTATGCGGTCCAATGTCTATACATGCAAGGGGTGGGTTCTCGTACTTCATCACATTCACTGACGATCTCTCTAGGTTCGGATATGTGTATCTGATGAAACACAAATCTGAAGCTTTTGAGAAATTCAAGGAATTTAGAAACGAAGTAGAGAACCAGACAGGCAAAAGTATCAAGATCCTCCGGTCTGACAGGGGAGGGGAGTACTTAAGCACGGAATTCCTAGATTACTTAAAAGAGAATGGTATTCTCTCTCAGCTTACTCCTCCTTATACACCACAGCACAACGGCATATCGGAGAGGAGGAATCGTACCCTTCTGGATATGGTTCGCTCCATGATGAGTAATGCCGAGTTGCCTCTTTCATTTTGGGGACATGCGCTGTTGACAGCTGCATATCTATTGAACGATGTTCCATCTAAATCTGTGCCTAAGACACCGTTCGAGATATGGAATGGTAAGAAGCCGTATCTTAAACGCATTAAGATATGGGGTTGTCCGGCCTATGTAAAAGTACAAAATCCGGACAAACTTAAGGCACGTTCAGTTCTATGTAAATTTGTGGGATATCCTAAGAACTCCGCAGGATATCTGTTCTACCATACCGAGGAACAGAAGGTGTTTGTATCTCGCCATGCCACCTTTTTAGAGTGGCAATTTCTTGCAAAAGAAACAAGTGGGAGTTCGGTAGAACTGGAAGAAATTCAGCGACCACAAAATGAAACAGAAAATTTGACAGAACCTCAGAATTCAATAACCCCAGAAGAACCTCAGCCACTCCGCAGATCTGGTAGGATTTCTCATCCGCCCGAGAGATACTACGGTTTTCTCATTGACGGGGATCGTGAGGATTGCATCTTGGAAGAAGATGACCCTACCAGTTTCAGGCAGGCCATTATCAGTAGGGACTCTGATAAGTGGCAGGAAGCAATGCAATCCGAAATGGAGTCCATGTACGCCAATAAAGTGTGGACCTTGGATATTGCTCCACCTGGGGTAAAACCCGCTGGATGCAAATGGATCTACAAAAGGAAACTTGGTGTAGATGGGCAGGTGGAAACCTATAAAGCTAGACTCGTTGCAAAAGGTTTTCGTCAAAGACCTGGTTTGGACTATGATGAAACTTTTTCTCCGGTGGCTATGCTCAAATCCATTCGGATCCTACTTGCCATTGCTGCCTTCCATGACTATGAAATCTGGCAGATGGATGTTAAGACGGCTTTCCTAAACGGTTGTTTGGAAGAGTGCGTTTACATGGATCAACCAGAAGGTTTCGTAGACAGTGGGAGCAGCGGAAGGGTGTGCAAGTTGCTTAAATCCATTTATGGATTAAAGCAGGCATCGCGGAGCTGGAACATCTATTTTGATGAGGCAATCAAGGAATTTGATTTCATCAAGAACGAAGATGAACCCTGTGTATATAAGAAAATTGTAGGACGAACTGTCGTGTTCCTAGTCTTGTACGTGGACGACATTCTTTTGATAGGAAATGATGTTCCTATGCTACAATCGGTCAAGCTATTTTTGTCACAAAGGTTCTCCATGAAGGACCTGGGTGATGCCTCGTACATTCTGGGGATCAAGATCCATAGAGATAGATCCAAGAGACTATTGGGATTTTCGCAGTCCAGGTACATAGAGACCGTACTAAAGAGATTTAGTATGGAGGGTTCCAAGCGCGGTAACATACCCGCATTGCACGGAATTACCCTCTCCAAGAAGATGTCTCCTAAGACTGACGAGGAGAGGGTTCGCATGAGCACTATACCCTACGCTTCGGCGGTAGGATCTATAATGTATGCGATGCTATGTACAAGACCAGATGTAGCTTACGTGTTGAGCGCGGTAAGCCGGTATCAGTCAGACCCAGGGGAGGACCACTGGACAGCAGTGAAGAACATTCTCAAGTACCTGAGAAGGACTAAGGAGATGTTCCTGGTTTACGGTAATGGAGACCTCAGGGTCGAGTCCTTTGCCGATTCAAGCTTCCAGAGTGACAAAGATGAAAGCAAGTCTGTCTCGGGTTTTGTGTTTACCCTCAACGGAGGGGCGGTATGTTGGAAGAGTTCCAAGCAGGATACCGTCGCAGACTCGACGATGGAGGCTGAATACATTGCTGCAAGCGATGCCGCAAAAGAGGCGGTCTGGATGAAGAAGTTCATTAGTGAACTTCAGGTGGTTCCGTCCATTATTGACCCAATACCTTTGTATTGCGATAACAATGGGGCTATAGCTTTAGCGAAGGAACCAAGGTCCCATCAGAAATCCAGGCACATCTTAAGGCGGTATCACCTGATCAGGGAGATCATTGATCGACAGGAGATCGAGGTGCGGAGAGTGGACACAAAGGACAACACTGCGGACCCATTCACGAAGGCTTTACCCGTGACTCAGTTCGAGCGGCTGATCGAGATGATAGGTCTTCGATACGCCAGTACCTGGCCTTAGTGCAAGTGGGAGATTGTTAGTGTATATGCCCTAGAGGCCATTACTGTATCATACTAGTATGTATATTACTTGATGGAAGCTTGGGATATTCACAGTTGTACAGACAATCTTGCTTAATATAATAGTATGCTACTTGGTTTGTCTCTGCTTTAATGTGTACATGTGTGTTTATTTATTATATCACCTATAAGCATTAGTAGAGCCCTTAGGATCTTTGCTTGATTACCGGCGTTGTGATGGCGATCACACTTGTGGGGGCTGGGTAATCTACAAGCACATCCTTATACACGTCCCTAGTCGTGGGAGTATCGAGATAGGGCATCGATGCTCCGGAGTAGACTAGCGTATGCGCTTCTCATCCCAGCACGGGAGACGGTATGTCCCACAGCCGTCGGTACGTCGTACTTGAGATAGTATGCGGGTGCTCGTTGGGTTACGAGTACACTGGACAGGACTCGTCGGGAACTGATGGTTAGTATTATACCTATCGTCAGTTATCAGTTCCCAAGTGACATGAGTACAGCTTAGTCCGCTGACTTGACACTGTCACTTCGCCTCGAGTGTGTTCCCACTGTTCTTTGATTAGTACCCTACCACGGCTCTACTGAGTCGTGCAAACAGGTAGTAGTTGGGAGCAGTCCCGAAGCACTTGGAGGCAGTGACGGTTAGACAGGATTCGTCTCTCCCGGTATTGGGGGTTGACATCGCGCTGTGTCTAGGAGAGCCATTACACGAGTAGTCCCTGGCCAGGGCAAGCGAGATATACTGGTAGGTTTCCAGTGTTATCTCAGGGTGTATTGGGCTTCACTCCGACACGACTTGTACCGCTATTAGGGGTCTGACGCTTGCCGCCCCCTAGGCCCGACATGCGATGTATCAGACGAACAGACCGGACTGTACGGAGATTGTCACATACAGACTCAGTAGGAGTTCGGATGGGTTTACCTCATCGGCCTTCTTATCGACATCTACCTGGGGACCGTTACGTACAGCTAGTGCCGCTTGCGGTCTGTGGTTAAACCCACTGCCAGCGTAGTGTCGAGTCTTTAGAGTCCCACGCAGAGAGTTTCCCTGCACTGAGCGAAACGTGTAGAGGCCGTATGGTTTTACGGCAGGGCTGCGATCACTTACGTACACTCGTGTGCGTGTGGTGTTCGGGCAGGCAATACTAGTAGGCTTTGGTTTAAGCCAGATCCTAGTATTGCACGGATGGATTTGTTTTGTCTTCTGTGCATCCGCATTCTACGGAATACGGATGCAGGTGTGTATGCACAGTTTTCCGGAGCGATGAAGGAGGAGGTGCCTTATTAGGGTTTTGGCAGTTGGTTCGGCCAAAACCGTTATGTGGCAAGCTCATTAGGGTTTTGACAGTTGATTCGGTCAAAACCATTTTGAGGCGGACTCATTAGGGTTTTGACATTTCGTTTGGTCAAAGCCATTATGAGCCGGGGACATTATTTACTAATCCTTTCATTGATAATTATGTTATGGCTAATTACATTGACCATCTTGACTATGTTGACTATTTGACCAAAGTTGACTTGGATCTTCTTGAAAGATCTAAAGTATTCTTTGGTTTTCTTTTTCTTTTGTTATGATAATGGTCATGTCATTTGTAGCCATCACCTTTATCTTGATGGGATTAGTAATGATAATGTTTTTTGCATTATTGCAACCATGGTTAGGTTTTCTCTTGGTTAACCTTTTCATTTGCTCATTCTCATTCTCTCTCATAGAAAAGAAATGAGAAACATTTCCATGGTTGCTTCTCCTTCTTTCTCCTCTTGATTTTTCCTTTGATCTCATGTGTTGAGAGAAAAAGGATTCCACTTGACAAACACATCCATACATCTTCTCTACACATCCTAGGGCTTCTAGATTAGCAATCTCCTTGCCCTAGTTACCTCGGCTTGAGGTGGAGCTCGGTGTACATCTCTCGGGTGGATCGTCTTCGACTCAAGGAGGCCGCGAAGGTGGCCAAAGTCCGGATCAACCATCAAGCATGCAAAGAGAAGAACAACAAGAAGAGAAGAACAACAAGACGAGAAGAGCAACAAGAAGAGAAGGAGTTCAAGTTGAGGTATAACCCCTAACCGAGTAGATACTTCTCATGTTAGGATGCTAGTGTATTGTTTAGCAAAGATCCGGCTTTTACGGTCCATGTTACAAAGTTTAGAAAAATTTTGATTTACCGTTTCCGCAACCCCGAAAGTACCGGGAGAGGTAATGTGGACCTAAGAGATAAAGCCCTTAGGATATGTACTCGACTACTGGGACTATGATCAGATCATACTAATGGGGCCACGGTAGTCGACGAGTACATCCTATAACGGTTCCTAGTCGAGGGTGTATCGAGACAGGGCATCGATACACCAGAGTAGACTAGCGTATACGCATCTTGACCCATATGATGGGCGATGGATGATCCCATATCCATCGGTGTTTGACATCAAGGATGGTGTACGGGTGCTCAGTGGAGACTGGGTACACTGGACGGACTCGCCGAGAACTCCCAGATGGTATTATACCTCACGTCAGATGGCAGTTCTCCGGTGACACTGGTACAGAGTAGTCTGTTGACCCGAGATCGTCATAGAGTCTTGTGTGACTCCCACTGTGCTTTGATTTCCATCATACCACGTCCAAGAGGGAGTGCAAAAAGGTGTCTTTTGGGTACTGTCCCGAATCACATGGAGGCAATGAGCGATAGGAGGGGATTCGTCTCTCCCGGTATAGGGAGTTGATGTTGCGCTGTGTTCGATTGGCTATAACCGGAAATCCCTGGCTAGGGTTGCTGAGATTTACTGGTAAGTGTTATCAGTAGTTTCTCGAACTGTTATGGACCTCATATCGACACGACTTATCGAGCTACTGGGGTCTGACGTTTACCACCCCTAGGCGATATATGCGACATATCAGACGAAGAGACCGGACTATACGGGAGTGTTACTGATTGGATTCGCAGGAGAATGTACAGGCTTGCTTGTTGATCTTCTGATCGCTCAATACCCGGGTGGCCGTTACATTTAGCAGACCGCTTACGGCTTGTGGGTGTTTGATATGATCATCACCTACTGCCGGCGTATTGACAAGTCTTTAGAGTCCTACATAGGGGTTTCCTGGCTCAAGCGAAACGGAGTAGGAGCACATATGTGATATGTGCGGGACCGAGATTAATACGATATGAGATACCGTATTCTATTCCCGCGATTCGTGACATTGATCGGTTGTATGCGATATAGCCGGGTTATCGGATCAAGTGTTGATTCGATAAGTTGTTACACATGATATTAGTCGGTTATAGCCGGGTTATTAAATCAAGAGTTGATTTAATAATTTAATGTGTAATTATATATTTGATATATTATATTACATTAACTAGTATTAGCTCACTTATGATTTATTTTCTCACTAGATTGTGCACATTGTTTATATGTGATATATGCAAGTGTACATGTTTGTATCATGCTTGATGATAATACAAGATGGGTGTATGAGACTTATATCAAGTTTAGGTTAAATTAGGGTTTACTTATTTCCTTAAGAATAACAAAAGAGAGGAGACTTTAGTCAATGTTATCAAGCTTGTATGCAACATTGACAAAGTCAACTCTTTTGTCATTCCATAGGATATTTGTTAACCCAACCTTTAACCTCATACTTTGGTTAATTCTCTACATGAGTTAAGCATGAGGGCATAACTCAACCATGGTGCAATAATTCATTGGATAAGTTTTCATTTGGATGAATTATTCCTTCTTCTTCTTCTTCATCAAGCTCCATGAAAAGCTTACTAGCTCTAATGGTGCCATGAGAAAAAGTTTGAGAAAATCAATTCTAAAGTGAGCCCACTTCCTACTTCTTCATCCTCTACCACTTGCCATGTAGTAGAGTGTGTTCTCTTCACAAAGTTCATGACCTAGTGAAGGAATAGCTTGAGTTAGTGTCTCCCCGACGTAGATCATCTTCGGCCTCGCAGTCATCGAAGCAAGCACGTTCGTTCTTCTTGTGGAGCTTCTCTAGAGTCCGGAGTTCACGATCGCAGCGAAGGGGACATCTACATAGAGCTTAAGAAGTGAAGGACCGGATCTACAAAGGTTGTAATCCCTCTCACTTAGTGTTAAAGTGTTTAACATGTTAGTTTTCGCCTAAACCCTAGTTTAAAGATCCGGCTTTGGGTTGTTCGGCACGGCTAAAATTTTAATCGGGCATGGTTGATGCCTCGTAGAACTTTGTGAGCGTGCCTAGCAACCCTACAAGGTATAGAAGGTAAAGCTCTCTGAGGAGGTGGTGAAGGTGGTAAAGTCACACGTGGAACTGTCGTCTCGCCCTGGCGCCTCGCGGTACAATTTCTGACAAAGTGCTGCGGACTCCCACATCAAAAATATCCTAGCAACTGCTGCTGACTTGGTACATAAGAGCTGAATAACCAGCCTCGCATAAAGCCTCGACCACCACTACGGCCTAAAAAGAATCCTCCACGGCCTCTGCCTATCATGTCTGTGCCAAATCGCTCTGGAGCTGATATACCTGTACGAATCATCTTCGGCACTGTTGTTTCAGAAATACGATCCTCTACTAAAATAGCTGCATCTATCACTGTTGCATATGTGAGAAGGTGCTAGGCGCCAATAGAAAGAAACAGCTGCATGTCAAGTCTCCGTACGAACCTCTTTATGCGTTTCTCTTCAGTGTCCACCAGGTAAGGAGCATATCGGGACAACTGAGTAAATTGGATGTCGTACTCGGGCACTATCATCCTAGGAGTCTTGCGCAAAGACTCGAATCTAGGAGCTCGAGCATCTCGGACACTCTCTGGAAGGAAACGAGTAAGAAATACAGCTGCGAACTCATCCCAAGTCATAGGAGGTAAACCTGCAGCTCGGCCTCTCCCAACCGACTCGGACCACGTCTGAGCAATAACCTCCAGATGAAAGCTCACAAGCTCGACCGATCTTTCATCCGAACATCTCAATGAACGGCATATTGGTTATTGTACCCTCAAGTCAATTATTGGATCGCAGGCACGTGATTGCAATGTTTGAGGGAGGACCTATACCGGTAGGACAATCTTACTTGAGATGATAGTATGCTATCTGGTTTGTCTTTATCATCGTGTACATGCTTCAGGTGACATTACAGATCACTATTACATGTTGATAGAGACCATATGATTCTTTCTTGACTACCAGCAGTATGATGGCGATCATATACGTGAGAGTTGGGTAGTCTATAAGCACATCCTTAAAGTGTCCCTAGTCATGGGAGTTTCGAGACTGAGCATCGATACTTCAAGAGTAGACTAGTGTATACGGATCGAGACCCTGACAAGGGGTGGTGTCCGGTTTCACAAGCCATTGGTGTCAGTTGGTTCGCCTAAGATGTATACAAGTGCTCATTGGGTTATGAGTACACCGGACGGACTCGCCGGGAACATGCTAGTTGGTATTATACCTATTGTAAGATAGCAGTTCCCTGGTGACATGTGTATAGGTTAGTCTATCGACCTGAAATCTTCGTTTGTCCCGTGTGAGTTCCTACAGTGCTTTGATTACTACCCTACCACGGCTCAAAGGAGTCATGCAAACAGGTTTTAGTTGGGAAAAGTCACGAGCCACATAGAAGCAGTGAGCGGATCGTCAGGGGATTCGTCTCCCCCGGTATTGGGGGTTGATGTCGCGGTGTGCACGGGTGGCCATCACCAGAAATCCTCGGCCGGGGTAGACGAGTAATACCGATCTAGGATCGGTAGTTTCTCAGGTGGTGATAGGTTTCATGCCGACACTAAATGTCAAGTTATTAGGGGTCTGACTTTAGCCACCCCCCTAGACTCGATATGCGATACTCATAGACGAACGGACCGGACTGTACGGATATTGTCACTGATAGGCTCAGTAGGGTTTCAGGATGAGTTTGCTCGTCGGCCTCCCTTTCGCTCAATACTTGGGTAGCCGTTACGTACTGACGTGCTTTTGGTTAAACCCACTGGTAGCATATTGACGAGTCTTTAGAGTCCCACACAGAGGGTTTCCCTGATTCGGGCGAAACGTTGTAGAGGCCGTATGGTTTTATGGCAGGGTTCGATCATAAACGTGCACTTGTGCACGGATCATGATCGGACGAATAATACTAGTGGGCTTTGGTTTAAGCCGGATCATAGTATTATATTGTTGGATTATTTTTGTCTCATTGTATTCGTATTTAGTCGAAATACGGATGTGGGTATGTATATACGGATGAGGGGTATTCTTGTAATTCGTTACAAGATAACGTTAGGGTTGCCATTTCTTTTCTTACATTAAACATTTAGCTTAATGTTTATTGTGTGGAAAATGTGAAGTTAAGTTTTGGATTGTGAGTGTGAGTTTTGGCTTTGTGGCATTGAATGCGGCATATGCACTAGGTTTTGTTTGGTGTGAGATATTTGTGAGATATTATTGTGAGAGGCAGATCTTTTCCTTGGTGTGGGATTTTCTTTAGTTGCTCACTAATTTCTCACAATACACACACACTAAAAAGGTAACAAGCGCACTTTCTATAGCGTTCCTTAGTCACGCTGCTGGGTTTCGGGAGGCATCGACCATGCCGTTTGTAAAAAAATGGAACGCTAAAGAACCCTCACCTAGAATCTTAACTAGAGAATTAGACGAAACTATAATGTAAACACCTTTATATCTAAGTGAACAAGGAATACAATCTTTATTGAACGGTCCTTCACTTCAATAGCTCCGTGTAGTAGTCCCTTCGCTCCAAGTAGTGAACTCCCGGACTCTAGAAAGGCTCCACAAGATGAAAGGAACAAGCTTGCATGAAGTCTTCGAGGCCGAAGATGATCTACGTCGAGGAGACACTAACCCAATTTACCTCTGTAAGTCGACGTTAGACACCCCACATGATGCGGGTAGGCGGAATAGGTAAAACAATCATTTTGTTTAAGTTAACATTGACTAACTTTATGGATCTTTGCTAAACCCTAACTAACAACTATCTAGAAGTGATTTACTACTATGATAGATGATTATACCTCAAGATTCTAGTCCTTCTTGTTCTTGTTGTCCACCTCCTCGTCGGCCTCCTCGATTGGATAGAAGATCCACCCGAGAGTTCCTTCTCCAAGATTTAACCTCTCACTTGAGGTAACTAGGTGGCTATGATTGCTAATCAAGGTAACCTAGAGGATATAGAGATGGATTAGAGATCTATTAGTCTTGCTAACCCTTGGGATCTCAACACATGAGAAGATTAGGGTTAGGTTTTTGAAGAGAGAGAGCTTGAGGAGAAAGAAAGTGTTTGTAATAATGAAATTAAAATATAACTCATTATGTATATAATGAAGCATAATAATTATCAAATATATCATATAGATAATTACAACCATGCTTCATTTAATACAAATGAATGAATCATCTCATGAGTCATTAAGCAATAAATGCTTCATTAACTCATTTGGATGAATCACTTCATGAGTCACAAATTCATTTAATGCAAATTACACCTAAGCTCTCCACCTCATCTTTCTTCTAGAAGCTTCTCGACTAATTATGAGAATGCCCATCCCATCCGTAAAAGCACGGAAATACTGATACTGTATAAATCCAATAATCCAATACTAGAATCTGGCTTAAACTAAAGCCCGCTAGTATTATCTGTCCGAACATCGTACGTGCATAAATACACGTATGTGTCCGAACCCTGTCGTAAAACCATACGACCTCTATATCGTTTCGCCAGAAGCAGGAAAACTCTCTGTGTGGGACTCTAAAGACTCGACACTATGCTGGCAGTGGGTTTAACCACAGGCTGCAAGCGGCACTAGCTGTACGTAACGGTCCCCAGGTAGATGTCGATAAGAAGGCCGATGAGGAAACCCATCCGAACTCCTACTGAGCCAGATGTGACAATCTCCGTACAGTCCG
The DNA here is from genome assembly GCA_030015575.1 of Agapanthus africanus. Taxonomy (NCBI): domain Eukaryota; kingdom Viridiplantae; phylum Streptophyta; class Magnoliopsida; order Asparagales; family Amaryllidaceae; genus Agapanthus; species Agapanthus africanus. Next base: position 371,185,546 of record JASDDO010000022.1, read on the forward strand.
GTCTGTTCGTCTAGGACTATCGCATATCGGTCCTAGGGAGAGACAAGCATCAGTCCCCTAAAAGCTGTATAAGTCATGTCGGAGTGAAGCCCATTACACCTTGAGAAGCTACTGGAAATCCTACCAGTAAATCTCGTTTGCCCTGGCCAGGGACTTTGCGTATTGGCTCTCCAAACACAACGCGATATTAACTCTCAATACCGGGAGAGACGAATCCTATCTAACCGCCACTGCCTCCAAGTGCTTCGGGACTGCACCCAACTGCTACCTGTTTGCACGACTCCTTTGAGCCGTGGTAGGGTAGCAATCTAAGAATAGTGGGAACACACTCGAGACGAAGCAGCAGTGTCAATTCTGCGGACTATGCTGTACTCATGTCAACTGGTAACTGTTAATTGACGAAGGGTATGATACCAACCAACAGTTTCCTACGAGTCCTGTCCGGTGTACCCATAACCCAACGAACACCTGTATACTATCTCCAGCACAACGTACTAATGGCTGTGGGACAGACCATTTCCCCTGCTGGGATGAGAAGCGTACACACTAGTCTACTCTGGAGTATCGATGCCCTGTCTCGATAATCCTACGACTAGGGACCTGAAAAAGGATGTGCTTGTAGAATACCCAGCCCCCACTAGTGTGACTGCCATCACAACGCTGGTAGTCAAGCAAGATCCTATGGGCTCTATCAATATGTATTCACGATATGTTGAAAGAAACATATACACATATTAAGATAGATATAAACCAAGTAGCATAGTACTATGTTGAGCAAGACTGTTAATATAACTGTGAATATCCCAAGCTTCTATTAAGTAATATACAAACTAGTATGATACAATAATGGCCCCTAGGGCATATACACTAACAATCTCCCACTTGCACTAGGGCCATGTACTGGCATATCGAAGACCTATAATCTCGAATAGCCTCTCGAACTGTGTCTGAGGTAAGGCCTTTGTGAATGGATCTGCAGTGTTCTCCTTTGTAGCAACTCTCCGGACCTCGATCTCCCGGCGATCTATGATCTCCCTGATCAGGTGATACCACCTTAAGATGTGTCTGGACTTCTGATGGGACATGGGTTCCTTTGCTAAAGCTATAGCACCGTTGTTGTCATAATACAACGGTATTGGATTAACAATTGTAGGAACCACCTGAAGTTCTGTTAGGAACTTCTTCATCCAGACTGCTTCTTTTGCGGCATCGCAAGCAGCTATATACTCCGCTTCCATCGTCGAGTCAACAACGGTGTCCTACTTGGAACTCTTCCAGCACACCGCCCCTCCATTGAGGGTAAAGACATAACCTGACATGGACTTGGAGTCATCCTTGTCACTCTGGAAGCTGGAGTCAGCAAAAGCCTCGATCTTGAGGTCTTTTCCACCGTAAATCAAGAACATATCCTTAGTCCTTCTCAGGTACTTGAGAATGTTCTTTACTGCTATCCAGTGCTTCTCCCCTGGGTCTGACTGATACCGGCTTACCACGCTCAGTGCGTAAGCTACATCTATTCTGGTGCACAACATCGCATACATTATAGAGCCTACCGCAGAAGCGTAGGGTATAATCGACACGCGATCCCTTTCCAAATCAGTCTTGGGAGACATCTCTTTGGAGAGGGTGATTCCGTGACAAGCCGGTAAATTACCGCGCTTAGAATCTTCCATACTAAATCTTTTCAGTACAGTGTTGATATACCTGGACTGCGAAAGTCCCAACATCCTCTTAGATCTATCACGACAGATCTGGATCCCCAGAATGTAAGAGGCATCACCCAGGTCTTTCATGGAGAACCTATGTGACAAGAATCCTTTGACAGATTGTAGCATAGGAATGTCATTTCCTATCAAGAGAATGTCATCCACGTACAAGACAAGGATTACGATAGTTCGTGCTACAATTTTACTATATATACATGGTTCATCTGGATTTTTTATAAAGTCATATTCTTTGACCGTTTCATCAAAACAGATGTTCCAACTCCGCGATACCTGCATTAGTCCATAAATGGACTTAAGCAACTTGCACACTTTCCCGCTGCTCCCACTCTGATTGAAACCTTCTGGCTGATCCATATAGACACACTCTTCTAAATTACCATTTAGAAAAGCCGTCTTTACGTCCATCTGCCAGATCTCATAATCATAGAAGGCGGCAATAGCAAGAAGGATCCGAATGGATTTGAGCATAGCCACTGGAGAAAAAGTTTCGTCATAGTCCAAACCAGGTCTTTGACGAAAACCCTTTGCAACAAGTCAAGCCTTATAAGTTTCCACCTGTCCATCTACACCAATCTTTTTCTTGAAGATCCACTTGCATCCTATGGGTTTTACCCCATCTGAAGCAAAGTCCAAAGTCCATACTTTGTTGGTGTACATGGACTCCATCTCGGTCCGCATTGCATCGAGCCATCTTACTGAGTCGCCGCTCTGGATGGCCTGCTGGAAGCTAGCAGGTTCATCATTATCAATGACACAATCTTCTCTATCCCCGTCTATGAGAAAACCATAGTATCTCTCAAGCGGATGAGACGGCCTACTACTCCTGCGGAGGGGTGCGGGAATGTCCAGTTCTTCTTGGACTTCTGGTTCTACCAAAATTTCAGTAGTAGTTTGTGGTTCTGGAATTTCTTCCAGTTCTATTGCGCTCCCACTTGTTTCCTTTTCTAAAAACAGCTGTTCTAGAAAATGGGCATTACGAGAAACAAAAACCTTTTGTTCCTCTGCGTAATAGAAAAAATACCCCTTGGAGTTCTTTAGATATCCGACAAACTTACACTGTACTGATCGTGCCTTGAGTTTGTCCGCATGCTGCTTTTTAACAAAAGCCGGGCATCCCCATATCTTCAGATAGTGAAGATAGGGTTTCTTCCCACTTCACATCTGATATGGTATGCTAGGCACAATCTTGGTAGGAACCCTGTTCAAAAGATATGCAGCTGATTCTAGTGCATAACCCCAGAAAGATCGCGGTAACTCAGCGTTACTCATCATAGAACGTACCATATCCAATAGGGTTCGGTTCCGTCTTTCCGATACACCGTATGCTGTGGAGTGTATGGAGGAGTAAGCTGAGAGAGAATTCTATTCTCTTTTAGGTAACCCAGGAACTCGATACTTAAGTATTCACCACCTCAATCAGATATCAGTGTCTTGATACTTTTGCCGGTTTTGTTTTCTACTTCATTCTTATATTCTTGGAATTTCTCAAAGGCCTCGGATTTATGTTTCATTAAGAAAATGAATCCATACCTAGAGTAATCATCCGTAAAAGTAATGAAATATGAAAAACCGGCTCTTGCATGTGTAGACATTGGACCACATACATCGCTGTGTATGAGTCCTAAGAGCTCGCTCGCTCTTACTCCATGTCTAGTGAATGGAGTCTTTGTCATATTTCCTTTGATACATGATTGACAAGTGGCATAAGATTGATATCCAAACGGATCCAAATATCCTTCTCTATGTAACTTAGTTAACCTTGTCTCATTGATGTCACCTAGTCTACAATGCCATAAGAAAGCCTGATTTATATCTGGAGACTTTCATTTTAGTGTGTTCTGGACATTGAAAATTTGTAATTGGTTTAACACGTATATACCGTTATCTAGTGCTCCGGACCCAATCAAACCATGATTAAGGTGGATGTTAACAACATCGCTTACAAACGTGAAATCATAACCTTCTTTTGATAACAACGATACTGATATGATATTACACATTAAACTGGGTACACAAAAACAGTTGTGCAAAACCAAAATATGTCCCCTCGTCAATCCAAGGTGATAATCCCCTACGGACACAACACTCACGCTAGCTCCGTTAGCAACCTGGAGGGTCATATCACCAACCTTCAGCACTCTACGGTTTCTTAGTGCCTGCAATGAATTGCATATATGAGATCCTGATCCGGTATCCAATTGTCACAACCCAAGTTTGGCCCGTGACCGGCACTTAACCACGTAACGTCTACAGGCGTAACGCGACTAAGTGAACCGAAAAACCAGAAATCAAACCAGTAAAAGTATAGAGTGTTATAAGTTTTAAATGAAAGCACTTACTAACATGTTAAGAAATCTAAGTAAACAATCACCAAGATAGCAATATACGACGCCGTAGCGAAGATCAAGATCCATAAGTGGGAACATCACAGATAGAATAAACTGCAAAGTACAGTCGGCTCACAACAAGCACGACACGAGAAAACAAATAATATACATCATCGTCCTCACACTGTCTCTAAGTCAAATACATACATGGTAGATGGAGAATACTAGATACAACAATATACATAACTGAAAGATAAACAGATACCGCGCAAAACCCACCTATCAGCAAACGAGCTAGTACACCAACTATGGGGGTATCTGTGTCAAAAGATGCAAAACGCAGCCTGCCGCGACTACTCCGAAGGCCAACCTGCAAACACTGTGGCACAACGAGGGTGAGTTGCCAACTTGTGAATAGAGATAACATATAAAGATAATCGCGAGCATGCACGTACTGCGCTACTCTATCATATGCCAACAGATGATATCAATGCGTGGTAAGCAGTAGGTGCAATAATCGTGCAAGTGCTCTATCAGGTAATATAACTAAAGGATGAGATACAATAATGAATGCTGAGCATGGGAAATATAACATCTACACGGAATGTCAATGTGGAATATATACTCGGTGTCCATCAATGCACCCAGATCCCCCAAAAAACTCAAGCGCCGGCACTCTCATCAACCCTCCAATCCTGTACATCTCTGGGAATCACGAGTGCCCAACATCGGCACCGAAATATCACAAATACTCGTGTCCAGCATCGATACGCAAATCCTCATCCATCGAGTCCCGTCAGTCCGGGTCAGCCTACGGGCTCCGTCTGCGGTATCGGCCCTCGGCCCCGGCAGTACGGATCATCCCGCATCCATCTATCGACTCTGATCAGTATCCTCCGGATAACTGCCAGGTCCAACCAATCACCGGTAGGTAGTAGTCCCTCTGCCAGGCTCACCGTCTACTACACAGCGAAACCATTCTCGCCCCGGGGTACCATACCGGGTCCACCATGTACCCGTAATCGGCCTCATCCAGCTCCTCGATTCGGGTTCACATATATCACTCTAGCACCGAGGAAACACATGGTGGACGCACCGAAATATCATATTAAGGGAACCGGGTTTTTAAATGATTACATATTTGAAATAGCCACGGTTCCCAAATCCAGAAATCACATGTAATCCAAACCAATATGCAAGTCAATGATCCGATGTGATATGTGCATCAAGTATGAATATCATGTCAAGTCACATAAAGATGAGCTACAACATAATGATCCGATGTGATATATGCATCAAGTATGAATATCATGTCAAGTCACATAAAGATGAGCTACAACATAATGATCCGATGGAAATTCTACAGTGTGAGTGTCATGGCAATTACTAACGGTGTGTGTGTAATATGCAGGATAGTGCTCGTGCAACATGAACCGTTAGTAAGGGTGCGGTGTTCTATCAATTCTAGTTTATATACATACATCAGGGAATGTAGTATGCACTAAATAGTAGCCATGAACAGTCAATGTATGGAAATGTAGCTATAAGATCCTATCAGCCATGTAGTAGAACGCCATGCGGGCGATATCCCCGTAGATGTTAAATCTACTCACCGTAGTCTCTCGCTAGGTATAGCCGACGACTTGTTCCCCTCCTTCGCGGCGCCTGTCGTACTCGCCTGCGAATCCTAGAATTTCACAATATATCACTCATAAGCTCAAAACTGTACAAACACGACATTTAAGTCCACTAGAAACCCGTGTCGCAAACCAAGCGCACGTGTGCGCGATACGCTAAAACGTGTGATTACGCGCCTGAAGCCACTCCGACGCGTCGCGATACGCAGAAACCCCAAACCCACACACACGTATCACGCGTGTCGCGAAAGATTGAAAATACGGGAAATAGGGTATTCTACTCCAGATTTTGATGCAGAACTGATCTTATAAAAATAGATATACCAAAATACTCCACATAGCAGCATACTCCAGTGACCCAAACCCCAACTCCCAACTCCCCCATCTGGCCGCAATTTGCGGCCAGAATCATTTTCCGGCAGCCGATCTGGGGAATTGGGTCCCCAGGTTTGGTGTGTGCACTCTATACCCCCATACATGCTACAGTAAAATCTAGTTTCACTCTGAAATATCTCGGGTAGTAGCAGATCCTACAGAGCCTTATTTCTAGTTAAAATCCACACTTTTGCACAAAAATGAAACTTTAGGGTATTTTGTGTAGACCTGAAACAAAACCTGGTCTAAACAGCTCTAATAACACTTAAAAGAGTTAACTAAACCATGAGAACACCAATCTATCACATACTTCACAAATATCCTCTAATATCACCAATAATGCACAAAAACATGAATTTTAGCTAGGATACTACAAGATATGGAAAAGAGTGTTAACTATGAGCCATATACCTTCAAGAGACCTTAAGAAACACCAAAATTCTCAGCCCTTGCCTCAAGTGTGCAGATTTGCCTCCAAACACCTCAAAAGGCCCCTTTTTCCATGGTTTTGTGAAGAAAATGTGTTGATTTGTGTAGGGTTTTGTGTAGAGATCAAAGGGAAGTGAAAAGAGAAGAGGAGAAGAAGAAGAAGCTGGGGTTTTTGGCTGGAATTTCTGCAGGAAATTCTGAATGAGGAGAAGAGAGAGAAGAGAGAAAGAAAAGGGTCAAAAGTCAACTTCTTTACCTAACCCCCACTCCTCATTTTTCTATTGCTAAAAGAATATTTAAAAAGGGTTTTGTTTAGATAAAAGGGTGGGGAAAATAATAGGCCATGCAAGAATGAATGAAATGGTTAACACTTTAACCTAGGTCAAAACATGGCTAAGTGTGCAAGTGTACACTACAAATGGAAATTTCCCAATTAGGGTAACACGGCTAAATATAACTAGTAATCCTATGCACACATAAATAATAACACGCACAATTACTAATTATCACGAAAAAACATTCTAACGAAATCTCAAAGTGTTACAATCTACCCCATTTAAGGAAATTCGGTCCCCGAATTTAAAAATCTAACTACGCGTACCTTCAAAAAGATGGGGATACCTCTTCCTCATCTCGCTCTCGGTCTCCCAAGTGACCTCCTCGCCGCTCTGGCCACGCCAAAGTACCTTGACGGACGGTATCTCTTTCGACCTCAATTTCTTCACTTGTCGATCCAAGATGATCACCGTCTGCTCTGCATAGGAAAGGTCACGCTCAAGCTGGATCGTCGGGTGCTGAATCGCATGCGAAGAATCATGAAGATATTTGCGGAGCATCGAAACATGAAATACGGGGTGCACGTCTGGAAAACTGGGCGGAAGGGCCAACCGATACGCAACTGCACCCACACGCTCGAGGATCTCGAAGGGGCCCACAAATCTGGGGCTAAGCTTCCCCTTCTTCCTAAATCTCATCACACCTTTCATTGGGGAGACCCTCAAGAAAACATGATCACCAACAGAAAACTCAAGTCTGCGCCGACGACGGTCCGCATAAGATCTCTGCCTACTCTGGGTTGCTCTCATCCTATCGCGAATCAACTGGATCTTCGCGGTCGTCTCATCCACAATCTGCGGCCCTAAGATACTGCCCTCACTGAGCTCTGTCCAACAAGCGGGCAATCTGCATCTCATCCCATAAAGAGCCTCAAACGGTGCCATCTGAATGGTCTCCTGGTAGCTGTTGTTGTAGGAGAACTCTACTAAGGGTAAATGATGATTCCAGCTACCTCCGAAGTCTAATACGCACGCTCTGAGCATGTCCTCAAGAGTCTGAATAGTCCGCTCTGACTGTCCGTCGGTCTGCGGATGAAATGCTGTGCTGAAACTCAAGCGAGTGCATAAAGCCTCCTGAAGTCTCTGCTATAGCCGGCTGGTAAACTGGGTGCCTCTGTCGGACACGATACATGTCGGAACTCCGTGTAGTCGTACGATCTCGTCGATGTATATCTGGGCATACTGAGAAAATCCGAAAGTCTTCTTCACCGGTAGGAAGTGAGCCGCTTTCATCAAACGATTCACGATCACCCAGATGGAGTCATACCTTCGACTAGTCCTGGGTAGACCTACAATGAAGTCCATAGAAATCTGCTCCCATTTCCCTTCCGGAATGGGTAACGGCTGTAGCTCTCCCGCGGCCTCTGGTGCTCAGCCTTGACTTGCTGACAAGTCAGGCATCTCGACACAAAATCTACGATGTCTCTTTTCATTCCGTCCCACCAGTAAACACCTCTCATATCATGGTACATCTTAGTGTAACCAGGATGAACACTGTATACCGATCGATGTGCCTCCTCACGAATCTCGCGCCGCAATCCCTCAGCATCTGGTACGCACAGTCTAGTCCCGAATCGTAGTCCCCCCTGATCATCGATCCCAAACTCGAAAAATCTGCCCTGTCCAATCTGTGTCCTAATCTCTGAACATCGGTCATCACTGTGCTGTGCCTCATGTATACGGTCGAGCGACTGTGGGCGTGCACGAACATGCGTAATCTGTCCTCCGATCGGCGTAAACTCGAACTGTACCCGGCTGTCGCATAAGATCTGCCAATCTGCCGACGACTGCCTCTGTACTACGCTCAAATAAGATAGACTACCCCCGGGCTTCCTGCTCAAAGCATCCGCCACTACATTAAGCCCTGCCCGGGCGATACAAGATCTCACAATCGTAGTCCTTTACTAACTCCATCCATCGGCGCTGTCTAAGGTTCAGGTCTTGCTGCTGAAATATATACTTTAAGCTCTTGTGATCAGTGAATATCTGGCACGACTCTCCATACAGATAATGTCGCCAGATCTTAAGTGCAAAGACCACTGCAACTATCTCCAGATCATGAGTGGGGTAATTCTGTTCATGTTTCTTTAATTGCCGCGAAGCATACGCGATCACCCTGTCATGCTGCATCAAAACGCACCCTAACCCCACTCGTGAAGCATCACAGTAGACCACAAATCCGCCTGATCCTGAAGGCAAAGATAGCACTGGTGTCGTAGTCAGTAGAGCCTGTAGCTGCTGGAAACTGTGCTCACACTCCTTCGTCCAATCGAAACGAACTCCCTTCCGGGTCAACCCGGTCAAAGGTGTAGCAATGCGAGAGAAGTCCTGCACGAATCGCCTGTAATAGCCTGTCAGTCCTAGAAAGCTGCGAACCTCCGTCACTGACGTGGGTCTAGGCCAACTCTGAACTGCCTCGATCTTCCTCGGGTCTACACATATACCATCTCGTGTAATCACGTGCCCCAAGAAGTCTACGCTGTCTAGCCAGAAAGCACACTTTGAGAATTTGGCGAAAAGCTGATGCTCCCTCAAGGTTTGCAGTGTAACCGCAGGTGCTGCTCGTGCTCCTCTCTACTCCGAGAATACACCAAGATATCGTCAATGAATATTATGATGAACAGATCAATATACGGCTGGAAAATATGGTTCATCAAGTCCATGAATGCTGCGGGCGCGTTGGTGAGTCCGAACGACATCACCAAAAACTCATAATAGCCGCAGCGCGTGCGGAAAGCTGTCCTAGAAATGTCCTCCTGTCGAACCCGCAGCTGATGGTAGCCTGATCGCAAATCGATCCTCGAAAAGTATCCTGCCCCCTGAAGCTGGTCGAACAAATCGTCGATGCGTGGCAAAGGATACCTGTTCCGCACTGTCACCCTGTTCAGCTGGCGGTAGTCAATACACAGACGCAAACTGCCGTCCTTCTTCTTGATGAACATGAAAGGAGCACCCCAAGGAGAAACACTGGGTCGAACAAGTCCCTTATCCAGCAAATCTTGCAACTGACCCTTCAATTCTCTAAGTTCCGCCGGGGCCATCCGATAAGGCGGTACAGAAATAGGCCCCGTGCCAGGAACCAAATCAATACAGAAAGAAATGTCACGCTCAGGCGGTAGCCCAGGAAGCTCGTCAGGGAACACATCAGGGAACTCGCTAACAACGGGCACCTGATCCAACGGAACCACTATAGCTCTAGTATCGCAAATATAGGCGAGAAATCCCTGACATCCCTTCCTCAAAAGTTGTCCCGCGTGAAAAGAAGAAATCACACTGTGAGGGGTGGCACCACGGTCCCCCAACACAACAAAAACCGACTCGCCGGGAAAACAAAATCTAACTGTCTTCTCGCGGCAGTCAACAGAAGCATAGCACGTGGCTAACCAATCCATGCCCAAAAGAACGTCGAAGTCCAACATCTCAAGAAGGATCAAATCGACCGGCAGCTCTCTCTCGCCAATACGGACGGTACAGGATCGGAACACGTGACTAGCGACAAACGACTCTCCTACGGGAGTAGTCACAACTAGCGGCTGATCAAGCAAACCGGACTCTCTACCCAAACTCGGCACAAAGTGTGTAGATAGGTACGAGTACGTGGAAACATACGAGCATAAGGATCCGGATCAGACAATACGTATGCAACAAAGGACATACTGAAAGAGTACCTGAAAGCTCTGCGTTGGACCCTCGCGTCCCGATGAGTCGAAGCGAAAACTTGTGCCTGCCCTTCATCTGCGACTGACCGAACTCCTCCTCTACTAACCTGACCCCTCTGCGCAAACGCTCCGCGTCCACGACGTCTCAGAATACGACCCTGACGTGGTGTGAAGGAACACTGCCTGATGAGGTGTTGAAGGCTCCCACATCGTAAACATCTACGCGCTGGCTGCCGTCCTCCGTGGGGATGAGAGCCAAACAACTGTCCTCGTCTTAAGCCTCTGCTCTGGGCTGGTACACCAGTACGATTCCTCAACTGTTCTGGAACTCTCACGGTCTCTGGAAGACGTGTCCCGTAAACTGGGGCTGCCTCCACCGGTGCTATGTAGGGGACGGAATACTGCATGATGATCACAAGGAACAACTGGGTAACAAGGGTGACAACCACCTGTCGCTGTGCTCGAACGACCTCCACCAACGAGCTCATCACCTGGCGCAAGCCCTGCATCTCTACCACTAGTCTAGCGATCTGAGCTGTCGTAGGGGGAACAATCTGTCCTGGTACAACAGGAGTACTACTCGGATCCGTCCTCGTCTCAGATGAATCAACTCGAACCTCGGCTCTTACGGCCGCTCTCTACACCCTTATAGTCCTTGGCGGCATAATGGCTGAAAAGAAGGTAGGATTCGATGAGGATACAGAAATCGAATCGCAAGGATGTATACAATCATGAGGGAATTTCAATCAATAAGTCCTAAGCTCGCTTAGGTGGAGTACCGTGTCGTGAGTATGCCGCGGAACATACGCACGCTACGCCACTCTGCTGCAGCTACGTACTCCATCATACCAGGGTCATCCTACACTCCGAAGGTAAAACCTACGCTCTGATACCAACTTTGTCACGACCCAAGTTTGTCCCATGACCGGCACTTAACCACGTAACGTCTACAAGCGTAACGCGACTAAGTGAACCGAAAACCCAAAAATCAAACCAGTAAAAGTATAGAGTGTTATAAGTTTTAAATAAAAGCACTTACTAACATGTTAAGAAATCTAAGTAAACAATCACCAAGATAGCAATATACGACGCCGTAGCGAAGATCAAGATCCACAAGTGGGAACATCACAGATAGAATAAACTGCAAAGTACAGTCGGCTCACAACAAGCACGACACGAGAAAACAAATAATATACATCATCGTCCTCACACTGTCTCTAAGTCAAATACATACATGGTAGATGGAGAATACTAGATACAACAATATACATAACTGAAAGATAAACAGATACCGCGCAAAACCCACCTATCAGCAAAAGAGCTAGTAACCAACTATGGGGGTATCTGTGTCAAAAGATGCAAAACGCAGCCTGCCGCGACTACTCCGAAGGGCAACCTACAAACACTGTGGCACAACGGGGGTGAGTTGCCAACTCGTGAATAGAGATAACATATAAAGGTAATCGCGAGCATGCACGTACTGCGCCACTCTATCATATGCCAACAGATGATATCAATGCGTGGTAAGCAGTAGGTGCAATAATCATGCAAGTGCTCTATCAGGTAATATAACTACAGGATGAGATACAATAATGAATGCTGAGTATGGGAAATATAACATCTACACGGAATGTCAACGTGAAATATATACTCGGTGTCCATCAATGCAACCAGATCCCCCAAATAACTCAAGCGCCGGCACTCTCATCAATCCTCTAATCCTGTACATCTCTGGGAATCACGAGTGCCCAACATCGGCACCCAAATATCACAAATACTCGTGTCCAGCATCAACACGCAAATCCTCATCCATCGAGCCCCGTCAGTCCGGGTCAGCCCACGGGCTCCGTCTGCGGTATCGGCCCTCGGCCCCGGCAGTACAGATCATCCCGCATTCATCTATCGACTCTGATCAGTATCCTCCGGATAACTGCCAGGTCCAACCAATCACCGGTAGGTAGTAGTCCCTCTTCCAGGCTCACCGTCTACTACACAGCGAAACAGTTCTCGCCCCGGGGTACCATACCGGGTCCACCATGTACCCGTAATCGGCCTCATCCAGCTCCTCGATTCGGGTTCACATATATCACTCTAGCACCGAGGAAACACATGGTGGACGCACCGAAATATCATATTAAGGGAACCGGGTTTTTAAATGATTACATATTTGAAATAGCCACGGTTCCCAAATCCAGAAATCACATGTAATCCAAACCAATATGCAAGTCAATGATCCGATGTGATATGTGCATCAAGTATGAATATCATGTCAAGTCACATAAAGATGAGCTACAACATAATGATCCGATGTGATATATGCATCAAGTATGAATATCATGTCAAGTCACATAAAGATGAGCTACAACATAATGATCCGATGGAAATTCTACAGTGTGAGTGTCATGGCAATTACTAACGGGGTGTGTGTAACATGCAGGATAGTGCTCGTGCAACATGAACCGTTAGTAAGGGTGCGGTGTTCTATCAATTCTAGTTTATATACATACATCAGGAAATGTAGTATGCACTAAATAGTAGCCATGACCAGTCAATGTATGGAAATGTAGCTATAAGATCCTATCAGCCCTGACGTAGAACGCCATGCGGGCGATATCCCCGTAGATGTTAAATCTACTCACCGTAGTCTCTCGCTAGGTATAGCCGACGACTTGTTCCCCTCCTTCGCGGTGCCCGTCGCACTCGCCTGCGAATCCTAGAATTTCACAATATATCACTCATAAGCTCAAAACTGTACAAACACGATATTTAAAGTCAACTAGAAACCCGTGTCGCAAACCAAGCGCGCGTGATACGCTAAAACGTGTGATTACGCGCCTGAAGCCACTCCGACGCCTCGCGATACGCAGAAACCCCAAACCCACAGAAACGTATCACGCGTGTCGCGAAAGATTGAAAATACGGGAAATAGGGTATTCTACTCCAGATTTTGATACAGAACTGATCTTATAAAAATAGATATACCAAAATACTCCACATAGTAGCAGACTCCAGTGACCCAAACCCCAACTCCCAACTCCCCCATCTGGCCGCAATTTGCGGCCAGAATGCATTTTCCGGCAGCCGATCTGGGGAATTGGGTCCCCAGGTTTGGTGTGTGCACTCTATACCCCCATACATGCTACAGTAAAATCTAGTTTCACTCTGAAATATCTCGGGTAGTAGCAGATCCTACAGAGCCTTATTTCTAGTTAAAATCCACACTTTTGCACAAAAATGAAACTTTAGGGTATTTTGTGTAGACCTGAAACAAAACCTGGTCTAAACAGCTCTAATAACACTTAAAAGAGTTAACTAAACCATGAGAACACCAATCTATCACATACTTCATAAATATCCTCTAATATCACCAATAATGCACAAAAACATGATTTTTAGCTAGGATACTACAAGATATGGAAAAGAGTGTTAACTATGAGCCATATACCTTCAAGAGACCTTAAGAAACACCAAAATTCTCAGCCCTTGCCTCAAGTGTGCAGATTTGCCTCCAAACACCTCAAAAGGCCCCTTTTTCCATGGTTTTGTGAAGAAAATGTGTTGATTTGTGTAGGGTTTTCTGTAGAGATCAAAGGGAAGTGAAAAGAGAAGAGGAGAAGAAGAAGAAGCTGGGGTTTTTGGCTGGAATTTCTGCAGGAAATTCTGAATGGGGAGAAGAGAGAGAAGAGAGAAAGAAAATGGTCAAAAGTCAACTTCTTTACCTAACCCCCACTCCTCATTTTTCTATTGCTAAAAGAATATTTAAAAAGGGTTTTGTTTAGATAAAAGGGTGGGGAAAATAATAGACCATGCAAGAATGAATGAAATGGTTAACACTTTAACCTAGGTCAAAACATGGCTAAGTGTGCAAGTGTACACTACAAATGGAAATTTCCCAATTAGGGTAACACGGCTAAATATAACTAGTAATCCTATGCACACATAAATAATAACACGCACAATTACTAATTATCACGAAAAAACATTCTAACGAAATCTCAAAGTGTTACACCAATACCCAGGAAGTAGAGTTGATTGACAGACAATTTTCAATTACAAACACACCTGAAGTCGAAGCCACAGCTTGCGTCGGGTCCTGGTTCTTGGCAATCCAAGCTTTGCAATATTTCTTCCAATGGCCTTTCTTACGACAGTAGAAGCACTCAGCCTTTGCCACTACTGGCACCGCAACCTTTGCCTTTCCCTTAACTCCTACCTTACCAACACCACCTCTTGGTTTGGTAGCGGCCTTTTTCTTCCTTCCTTTGGCCCTTGCCTTGGACCTGGAAGAGGAAGCACCACGAACAAACATAGTGGGTGTTTCCCTTGCTTTCTGCAAGGTGCCCTCTGCACTCCTCAACATGTTAAGGAGTTCTGGAAGTTCAACTTCTTTACCTTGAATGTTGAAATTCAAGATAAATTGGGCGTGGGTGGAAGAAAGGGACTGGAGAATCAAGTTTGTATACAGCTCGTTCTCTAATGTTGTCCCAAGGTCTGCAAGCACTTCAATATAGCCAATCATCTTAAGGACATGTTCCCCTACAGATGATCCGGTGACCATCCTCGACTGAAACAAGTTTTCGAGGTCTCGTATCCAGCTATACGAGATTGCTCTCCATACAAATCCTTGGTGTGGAGAAATATGGATTCTAGATCCATATTCTCGTGCCTCCTCTGATGTTCATTATTCATAGAGGCAAGCACGATGCACTTGGCCTTCACGCAGTCTAACTCCCAGGTCTTGCGGATTTCCTTATCCGCGACACTGGATTCAGGACTTGGGACGGCAGGGGCCTTTGTAGTAAGTACATACCCCAATTTGTCATAGGTAATAACCATCTTAACATTCCGGAACCAATCTTTATAGTTTGGCCCTGTCAAAATATTTTTATCTAATAATAACTTAAGGCCTGTCATGTTTTGGATCGCTGCAATGAGAGAGAGAGAGAGAGGGAACACTTTAGCATGATACTCTTGCAAGTTTAGAGTGGTTTTTAGTTTATCTAAATAGGATGGCTCCCACTGTTTCTCGAATCCCTCCTCAAACCAGAAAGGAAGAACTAGTCATGACTATTCTCACCGTACAATACTTGCTTAACTGTTCAGCCAGGCCGGTGTCGGTACTTCGAGGGAGGTTTTACGACGCTTTCGCGAAGTTCCTTAATTAAATAACCTCTTTTCTCTAGGGGCGTAGACCCGCCGACACCTTTCTCGACACCTACTTTGTTTATAGCATTGATCGTTTAAGTGACGAATCTCCTGATGAGTAGCGGATACTCACAGTAGGATCGGGATCCAAATATCATCGTGTGATAAACCTGAAGGAATCCTACCAAAATTATCACACTCCAAATGATATGCAACTCTTAGCAAATTTCAGTTTCTTTAGAAATTCCCGATATAAATTTCTGCCCCATGCTCTTATGACCTTGGCGTTGGTCAAAATGTCACAAGTCACATGTCAAGTTCTACCTATCATTATCTTGTTAATTTGAACCCACCCGTACATACCCCTGACGTTGGCTAAATGATAGTACGACTTTCCCAAACCTACTCATCTATCTATGCAACAAATGAATATCCAGCAGCTACCAAACACTATGCCTTGGCGTTGGTCAAAATACATAGCTTGAATACTACTGAATACCCAAATGAAATGACGGAGGGCTACGAATGGTTTTGGCTAAACCGTGAACGTAGTGAACTTGATATGATCGAAGGAATCTGATAGCTTTTAAAAGGAGTGGTTTAAGCTCCGCAATTAAAAAAATATCTTCTGTTTTAAAATAACCGAGTGGTTTCTTTTAAACTGTTCGAACGATTCAATTTTGGTTTATTTTCTTTGCATTAATATAATGTGTCCCATCAATTAACCTATCATTGCAGAAAACAACAAAAATACAACGTCCTCTTATGCCATCCGCATTCGCTACTGGGCCCCGTCATTCACCCGTTAGGTTACTTAACTAACGACAGAGTAGGGGCTGGGCTAGCGCGGGTGCAAAACATAAGTAACGCCTACTAGATATCATATATAGATATTGTACATTCCTCAGACGCAATAATAAGCATTCCAGATCTCAGATGAACATATTGGATTTTCTACGAATCCGCATTCCTTTTGAGCCTGCAAAGAAAGACGGATTACACAGTCACGATGAATAGCCAAAACCCCACCCTAGACCCCTATGGGTACGGCAAACTACCCGCCTAGTACCCGAAGTGAAGCGGTCTCCCTCAACAACGTGAGTAGGCCACTAAACACTTCAAAGTACCCGGTAGTTTGTACACCCCACCTTGGGTCTATCCTAGGAGCAGAAAACAGTAAATGAAATAATACAATGGTGGCTACAACCTCAACCCGGATGTGCCCCGCAAAAGAATATTACAACAAATTACAATTTACATTTGAATGAAAGAAACACTCGTCTCACATCCCCGGCTATCCATTCACGACAATCCAACAAGTTCACAATCACAAACCAGTAAAAACCTTTACAGAAATATGCAACCCCCTGCTAACCGACATACTAGCAATTAGGGGAGGTTTACGAACAAATTAAACACAACACAGAAATAATCCAGTTTGCCAAACATCTTAGAATTTCGATCAAACAACACATATGAATCTACTCCAAACAATTCTTTGTGCACATAAAACCTGAGCAGAAACAAAACATCCCAGAAAACACAACATCAACACAGAAGAATAACTGAGCAAATTTTGGTTGACTCGGAGTCAACTCGGCGGCGGATCGCTTGGATCGGCGGCGGTTCCGCGGTGGTATAGCCGATTCACAGTCCCAAATTTCTTCACAATTCTTAAAAAACCCTGCTTGTATTTCTAGGGGTCCCTGAAAAATTTTTAGACCCCGTTTTAAAAACGGAAGAAACTATGTGAAAATGATGTTTTTTTGGGTTCGTTTTGCGATCGAATTTCTAACGACTTTGCTAACATGTTAGTTATGGTTTAGCTAGGCTCTGATACCAGTGTAAGTCGACGTTAGACACCCCACATGATGAGGGGAGGCGGAATAGGCAAAACAATCATTTTGTTTAAGTTAACATCGACGAACTTTATGGATCTTTGCTAAACCCTAAATAACAACTATCTAGAAGTGATTAACTACTAAGATAGATGATAATACCTCAAGATTCTAGTCCTTCTTGTTCTTGTTGTTCACCTCCTCGTCGGCCTCCTCGATGTGATAGAAGATCCACCCGAGAGTTCCTTCTCCAAGATTTAACCTCTCACTTGAGGTAACTAGGTGGCTATGATTGCTAATCAAGGTAACCTAGAGGATATAGAGATGGATTAGGGATCTATTAGTCTTTCTAACCCTTGGGATCTCAACACATTAGAGGATTAGGGTTAGGTTTTTGAAGAGAGAGAGAGCTTGAGGAGAGAGAAAGTGTTTGTAATAATGAAATGAAAATATAACTCATTATGTATATAATGAAGCATAATAATTATCAAATATATCATATAGATAATTACAACCATGCTTGATTTAATACAAATGAATTAATCATCTCATGAATCATTAAGCAATAAATGCTTCATTAACTCATTTGGATGAATCACTTCATGAGTCACAAATTCATTTAATGCAAATTACATCTAAACTCTCCACCTCAACTTTCTTCTAGAAGCTTCTCGACTAATTACGAGAATGCCCCTCCCATCCGTAAAAACACGGAAATACTGAGACTGTATAAATCCAATAATCCAATACTAGAATCTGGCTTAAACTAAAGCCCGCTAGTATTATCTGTCCGAACATCGTACGTGCATAAATACACGTATGTGTCCGAACCCTGTCGTAAAACCATACGACCTCTATATCGTTTCACCTGAAGCAAGGAAACTCTCTGTGTGGGACTCTAAAGACTCGACACTACGCTGGCAGTAGGTTTAACCACAGGCCGCAAGCGGCACTAGCTGTACGTAATGATCTCCAGGTAGATGTCGATAAGAAGGCCGATGAGGAAACCCATCCGAACTCCTACTGAGCCTGATGTGACAATCTTCGTACAGTCCAGTCTGTTCGTTTAGGACTATCGCATATCGGGCCTAGGTGGCGGCAAGCGTCGGTCCCCTAAAAGCTGTATAAGTCGTGTCGGAGTGAAGCCCATTACACCTTGAGAAGCTACTGGAAATCCTACCAGTAAATCTCGTTTGCCCTGGCCAGGGACTTTGCGTAATGGCTCTCTAAACACAGCGCGATATCAACTCCCAATAACGGGAGATACGAATCCTATCTAACCGCCACTGCCTCCAAGTACTTTGGGACTGCACCCAACTGCTACCTGTTTGCATGACTTCTTTGAGCCGTGGTAGGGTAGCAATCTAAGAACAGTGGGAATACACTCGAGACGAAGCAGCAGTGTCAATTCTGCGGACTATGCTGTACTCATGTCACCTGGGAACTGTTAACTGACGACGGGTATAATACCAACCAACAGTTCCCTGCGAGTCATGTCCGGTGTACCCGTAACCCAACGAGCACCTGTATACTATCTCCAGTACAACGTACTAATGGCTGTGGGACAGACCAATTTCCCTGCTGGGATGAGAAGCGTACACACAAGTCTACCCTGGAGTATCGATGCCCTGTCTCGATAATCCTATGACTAGGGACCTGAAAAAGGATGTGCTTGTAGACTACCCAGCCCCCACTAGTGTGACTGCCATCACAACGCTGGTAGTCAAGTAAGATCCTATGGGCTCTATCAATATGTATGTAGGGATCCTAGGTACGCCTATGAGGTTCTACAACTGATCAAACATGTCCAATTCAATATTTTCCATGTGCCAAAGAACCCTAAACTAGATCGTAACTAGAGGTAAGGCGAAACAAACAAGCAAGCAAACTACTTTGCTACTAAGTGAATGGAAATACAACCTTGGAAGATCCGGTCCTCCACTTCTTTAGCTCCGTGATGACGTCCCTCCGCTGCGATCATCGGATCCCGGACTCTGGCGATGGTTTCGTCAGAGAAATGATCGGGCTAGGTCGTCGACTTCGATGCCGAAGATGATCTACGTCGAGGCAACTCAAGATCAAGCTCCATCTTCACTTGGTCATAGAACTTGTGAAGATAACACACTCTACTACATGGCAAGTGGTAGAGGATGAAAAAATAGGAAGTGGGTTCACTTTGGATTTGGATTTCTCACTTGGATTCATCACTTGTTAATTTTCAAGCAAGCTTTCTTTTTCTTCATCAAGAAGAAGAAGAAGAAGAGAATAGAAAAGCATTAATGAATAATAATAAATCAAGTGATCTTATCATAATGCAACCATGGGTGAGGCTAACACATGTAGAGAATAAACTAGGGTTTAGGTAAATGGTTAGAGTTAAGGAATAAAACAAAATGGTTACTTTGTCAAAGATGCATGAAGCATCAAGAAGCTTCTTGCATAAAGACAAAGAAAGCAACCATTCTATTTTACCAAAATAAATAAATAAATAAATAAATAAGGTAATGGAAACCCTAACCATTAACCAAACATGGTGTATAGCATACACTCACCCAAGTTTGCATGTATCATCAAACATGATACAAACTAGTGCACAAAAATATATCACATATACTACTTGTGCACATCAAGTGAGAAAATCCATCTTAAGTGAACAAATACTAGTTAATGTAAAGTAATATATCAAATATATAATTATACATCAAATCATTAAATCAACACTTGATTTAATGATCCGGTCATATCGCATATAGCCGACTAATATCAAGTGTGTCAATGTATCGAATCAATACTTGATTCGGTAACCCGGCTATATCTCATATAACCGTCCAATGATACAAATTGCGAGAATAGAATTCAGTATCACATACTGGTATTATTCTTGGTCCCGCACATATCTCATATGCGCTCCTATTTCATTTCGCTTGAGCCAGGAAACCTCTGTGTAGGACTCTAAAGACTCGTCAATACGCCGGCAGCAGGTGATGATCATATCAAACACCCACAAGCCGCAAGCGGTCTGCTAAACGTAACTGCCTCCCGGGTATTGAGCGATCAGAAGATCAACGAGCAAGCCCGCTCACACACCTGTGAATCCAACCAGTAACAGTTACCGTACAGTCCGGTCTGTTCGTCTGATAAGTCGCATATCTCGCCTAGGGGTGGTAAACGTCAGACCCCAGTAGCTTGATAAGTCATGCCGACGTAAGGTCCATAACATAGCTGAAACTACTGATAACACTTACCAGTAGATCACTGCAACCCTGGCCAGGGATTTCCAGTTATGGCCAGTCGAGCATAGCGCAACATCAACCCCCAATACCGGGAGAGACGAATCCCCTCCTATCGCTCATTGCCTCCATGTGAATCGGGACTGTACCCAAAAACCACCTGTTTGCAAGACTCAGTAGAGCCGTGGTAGGGTGGAAATCAAAGCACAGTGGGAGACACACAAGACTCTATGACGATCTCGGGTCAACAGACTAAGCTGTACCAGTGTCACCAGAGAACTGCCATCTGACGTGAGGTATAATACCATCTGGGAGTTCTCGGCGAGTCCGTTCAGTGTACCCAGTCATCACTGAGCACCTGCATACCATCTCTGATGTCAAACACCAATGGATATGGGATCATCCATCGTCCATCACATGGGTCGAGAAGATATACGTTAGTCTACTCTGGAATATCGATGCCCCGTCTCGATATTCCCACGACTAGGAACATTGAAGGATGTACTCATGGACTACCCAGGCCCTACTAGTATGATCTACATCATAGTCCTGGAAATCGAGTACACATCCTAAGGGCTTTATCAACATGTAACAGAGCGACTGAAAGTATACATGTTAAGATAAAGAGCAACCAGATAGCATACTATCATGTCGAGCAAGAAAGTCATACCTATATATATCCCAGCATCCACTACAATATACATCCTATGTACAGTAATGGCCTCTAGGGCATACATATATCTAACAATCTCCCACTTGCACTAGGGCCATCTGTCGCAGTGGTCGCAGTATCACATACTCAACCATCCCATATAAGTCTCTCTATGGGAAAAGCCTTTGTGAGTGGATCCACAGTGTTTTCCTCTGAGTCTACTCTCCTAATCTCGATCACCTTGGAGATCAACTATCTCCTTGATCAGGCAATGCTGCCTAAGAATATGTCTGGGTCACTGATGGGACTGGGTTCCTGGGCCAAAGCCACACTTCCATTATCACACAATGGTAGGAACCTAGTTCATCTCATGAACTAATATACACACAAACTGCCTTTTTGGTAGTATCTTTGATAGCGATGTCACTAGCCTTTATCGTCAAGTCTGCCACGGTATCTAGCTTGGAACTCTTCCAACATACCGTCCTTCCACTGAGGGTAAAGACAATGCATGCGACTGACATTCAGTCGTCCTTATCACCCTGGAACCTTTCCAGTGATTCTCCCTAGGATCGATTGATACCATCTCACTAAACCTAGTGAGAACCCTAACATCCATTTAGATCTATCTCATAGATCCAAAACCCAGGATTTAGTAGGTATCACTTTGATCCTATATGGAGAATCCATGTGATAAGTGGAGATTGATCGAGCGTAGCATAGGAAACTCCTTTCCTATCAAGAGTATGTCATCCACGTACTCTACGAGGATCATCACCATACTCCATACTACCTTTTTGTACATATATTCAGACCATAATATTGCATTTTTCATCCCTCTATTCTTATCCGTTTTATAAGTAAACAGGTACTCTTGACGCACATTTGTTGCATGTTACATGATACAGGCTCTTGAAACAAATACAGTGAAAAAAACGAAAGATGATATAGAAAATGGACTTTTGACCAACAAGCAGACGGATCTTACTCAAGCCGAGACGAAGAACAGTGCAAGGTCCAAAAAGACGAAAGTGAAACGGTCAAAAGATCCTTACAAGTTTTCACTGAGGATCTGGAGAAGGCTAAGAAGCCAACAGAGAAAAGAAGTATAAAAATAAGAAGCCCAAGAAATGATGAACCAAGCCCAGAAAGATGGTGAGCCAAGCCCACCAAAGGGCCGCGGAACCGCGGCCCAAGCGCCCTATTGCCGCGGTTCCGCGGCCTGTTCAAGCCCGTGTCGGTGGAAAGTTTCTCTGTCGGTGTGTCGGTGCAGATGTTGGGATTTTTAGGGGGCAAATCTGTAATTTCATATCTACGAGAGTCTGTAACCCTAGCTTCACTGTTTGCTTATAAATTGTACTCACAAATCTGTAAAAACCCATGCCTCTTTTCAATCAATAAAATTCAGAATTGCTGGGAGTTTATTCAGATCTGTTCTATATTGCTTGGAGGGAGCCATCGAACTAGTAAGTTAATTTTAATACTTTGTTTTTATTCTCTTTTAATTAGTATGTTTTACCATCCCCTAATGAGCGAGTAATCTCCTCGCTCGTTAGGGTTAGCCTTAGGGAAAGGTTTGAGAGATGAGATCTCTCACCCCTTTCATGCCATCCACACCTAAGAGTTAGAACTCCAAGCATGCACGCACAACCGCTCCCTGCGGCATCCTACCCCTTGAGGTAACGATGAACCGTAGTATAAAGGGCCGGTTGCGCGCGTCTTCCATGGAGGTTAGGGTAATTATCGATAAAGGAAGGATACGAATCTAGAGGAAGAAACATCTTCCCAAAAGATTCTTATCCACTTTATGGATAATTACTGTAACATCTAATAGATCAATAATAAGGCATTGAAAACGGTGAGGAAACCTTAAATCTCCAAACTTCCCCTAAACCTAACCCTAGCGAGACTTTAAATTAGATTAATTTAGTTTA
Organism: Agapanthus africanus; assembly: GCA_030015575.1. Taxonomy (NCBI): domain Eukaryota; kingdom Viridiplantae; phylum Streptophyta; class Magnoliopsida; order Asparagales; family Amaryllidaceae; genus Agapanthus; species Agapanthus africanus. The sequence goes on from JASDDO010000022.1 coordinate 371,208,834, forward strand.
ATAATAGATCTAGATTTTAGAAACCAACCAAAACATCATTTAGAATCAACTCGTAAAAACACATTTAGAAAATTACCCATCTCTGTGGACGACCCGTACTCACCGGCTAGCTGCAAAGCGACGCCGTTTCTGATTACGGTAAATACAAATTTTTGGACTAATCAAATGGCGCCGTTGCCGGGGATGGCGTAATATTTCTTTTTGTGTAATTTCGGGTTGATATAAATTTTAAAAATTATAAAAATCTGAAAATAAAAAAAAATATCCAAAAACATTTTATCGATTTTTATCTGTGTGAAGGGTTTTAGGGTTTGAATCTTGCAGGAACAACGAAGGATTGCGAATCTGGAAATTTATAGAGGGCAAAAAAGAAGCTGGTACATAAGAACAGAGAGGAATCACAAGTACAGAGCAGCACAAAATTTTTCAGAGGCTGAACCCACTAAGGTGCCGCGCTTCCGCCGCACAAATAGGCTTCCCGCCGCGGTTCCGCGCTCTGCATGCCACATCAGCGCATCAATTTTGCAAGGTTTTCTCCCTCATTCTCCCCTCTGTCAACCTCCATATATCTCTCTGTAAAAATTTTCTGCAGGAATTCTTTGCGCTAAAAAATCTTTCTCCCCCTTCTAAATAACAGATTTTCTGCAGGTTTCTTTGCGCCGCGCTAAAAATTGCTTGCAAGTGAATTTTATTGTTTTGCATAATTTAATCGGAGTTTAAGGGGCTAATTGACCAAACTCAGATTGGGTGGGGATTTCATCACCCTTCCCAGGACCCCAGAAAACACCTAAAGCATTTTGCATCGACCACAATTAATTAAAAAAAAATACTAGACTCAGACCTAAGGACATCGAGCTCAATAGGAAAAGGACTAGTATAGGCATCGACCGTTTATCCTAACTGACTTTGCGGTGTCTAGGCTAGTGGTTATTAATTAGGCCCACTTTTGTGGTTCCTTCCCACTTACCTGGCCGTACTTGTCCGTGAAGAGGCGGTTTGAGGTCCTATTTCTAGCCCTAATTAGGAGCTGTCTAGCAGACCTAGGCGACCCTAGATCTAGGCCTGATTGTGCATGTGTGGTTGATACATTTGTGTCACGAGTCTCTTTTCAAAACTTCTTTGCAAAACTCTCACATAAAAAAAAAAGAGAACTCTTTTCAAAACTTGCAACTTGCCGCTAAGAAAACTTGCAACTCACTTCCCTTCATTGACGTTATCTTACCCCCACATTCTGTTTTTCTATTTTTCTGACTACACTACCCTTCTAGTGTATGTCACTTTGGACTAGGGATACTAACTCCCGATTAGTCCGTGTTTCGTTGGTACCGACCGACGAACCCTTCGACACCGAAGTCGAAATTCCCTCCATTTCCTTACCTCCATCTTCAAATTCTTCTTTCGAAGGTATGTCAGCATTCAACCCCAATGATACCTTACCGACGGGAATGATTCCACCTTCGCCAGGTGCGAATAACCCGAATCTTCCGCCTGTTGTAGCACCCGCACGAGTTGCGCTCCAGGATCTCTTCTACCCCGTCCGCACTTCTTTACCTACATGTCTTTCACCCCCACCGGCAAATGGGGATAACTTTGAAATAAAACCACATTTCATCAATATGCTGCCAAAATTTCATGGTTTGGAATCTGAAGATGCATATATCTTTATCAATAAATTCCAAAATGTGTGCGCTATGATGAAGACGACCCAATTAAGTGATGACGCTATAAGGCTAAGGGTCATTCCTTTTACCTTATGTGACCTAGCCGAGAAGTGGCTATACAGCACCGCATCACATTCCATTAGAAATTGGGACGAGTTTGTGAGAGCTTTTCTGAAAAAGTTCTATCCTCATCACAAAACTGCTAGAATCCGTAACGAGATTATACAATTTTCACAGCTTCCTTCCGAACCATTTTGGAAGTGCTTCGAGAGATTTAAAGACCTACTTGTTCAATGCCCTCATCATGGGATCGAAAGTTGGCAACTTTGCCAAACATTATACGAGGGATTGAACTCGGCAATGAAGCAGTTGCTAGAAACCATATCTCAAGGTCATTTTCTCTCCAAGTCTAGCGACGAAGCGTTGCAGTTTCTTGAGGATCTTAGTGAGCAAACAATTCAGTGGGAAAGTACCAAGACCACATCATCTTCTTCTGTTGGTCAATCTAGAGCAGGCATACATCAAGTAGATATGTCGATTGCTATGAAGGCCGAGATGGCCGCACTTATGAAAAAGCTAGAAGCCATTGAGACCAAAATCTCATCGTCTTCTCCTGCCACTGCTTTACCCACACGAACTGTTTGTGCTTGTTGTTCGAATCCATCGCATCTAACCGAAGAGTGTCCTTATAATGCACATATTCAAGGACAAGATCAAGTCAATGCTGCATTTCAGCAACGACAAAGAAACGATCCGTACTCTTCGACATACAATTCGGGGTGGAGGAGTCACCCAAATTTCGCTTGGAACCAAAATCAACAAGTCCAAGGAAATAACAATTTTCAAAGACCTCCTCGTCCACAACAACAACAAGCACCTTCACAAACTCAAAACCAGCAACCTTTCCAACAACAGCCTTATACAAATCAAACGAACAATTTGGTTCAACCAAATTATGATAAGGTTATCTCGCTCGAAAAAAGTCTAGATGCATTTCTCAAGCAATCTACAGAATCCGCAGCAAGGTTTGAAAATTATGTTCAATCTTTGATGACTAACAATGCTTCACACGATCAAAGTATCAAATCTATTGAGTCACAAATTGCACAATTAACTGCTGCGTTAAGCGAGAGAGAAAAGGGAAAGCTTCCATCTAAACCATTGCCAAATCCCGGTCACACACAAAACGCATATCCCAATCACAATGTAAATGCGGTGACCACGTTGAGATCCGGAAGAGTGTTGCAAAATAATGTGGGAACTAGTGATGATATCCCCGCCGGTGGTTCTTCTTCTTCTTCTTCTTTTTCTCCATCGTCATCTTCCCCTTCTTCATTTTCTTCACTTTCTTCTTCACCTTTTTCTTTAGAGCCAATTCTCCACCCTTCACAAGGCTCTACTTCTTCTAGCTCGAACGGACCCAAGTCTCACTACATGAACACATCTACACCGGGATCCCTTCCTACTCCACATTCTACTCCACAGACATTTGACTCAACAAATTTTCAAAATGCTCCATTTCCAAACAGGTTGAGTCCTAATAAACCAAATGCACAAGTGGAGAAGATTGTGGAGATATTTAAGCAGGTTAGCATAAATATACCTCTCTTGGATGCAATCCAACAAGTCCCTTCATACGCGAAAATCTTGAAGGGCTTATGCACCTCGAAGAGAAAAGCATCTCAAGTACCCAAAAAAGTGCTAGTGGCTAGTGCAGTGAGCAATGCTATTAACCACCATCAAACCTTACCCCAAAAACGAAAGGACCCCGGCTGTCCTACGATTTGAATCACGATTGGGGATAAGAAAATTAATCGAGCACTTTTAGATCTTGGGTCTAGTCTTATCCTGATTCCCTACTCCGTGTACGAACAATTAGGGGTTGGAGAGTTGAAACCCACTCGTTGTACTCTCCAAATGGCTGATCGATCGATCACCCATCCTAGGGCTCAGCTAGAGGATGTGTTGATCAAGTTTGGGGAGTTCATATTCCCCGTTGATTTTATTGTTATGGATACACAACCTGTTGCTAACCCAAGAAACCAAATTCCGGTGATCCTCGGTCGACCATTTTTGGCCACTTCCAATGCTGTAATAAACTGTCGCAATGGCTCCATGACTCTATCCTTTGAGAAGATGTCTAGTGAGTTCAATATTTATAAGATGGGAAGTCTGCCCCCCGTGCCTAAAACTAGTACACGAGAAGTTTGCTCTATTCACGAAATCACGCAGGAGGACTGCGAGCTTGAAAGATTTCTATTTGATGAAAACAGTTTTGACGCCACTAGTGCGTCCCTCCTTGAGCCTACCACCGTTGACACAACCGACATTGATTATGAATGTTTAACTTTTTCGGATGATGACGACTCACAGCCCGAATATGAGTCTTTTGAATTTTTGGATGAGTTAGTCGAACCATCCGAATCGGTTGTTTGCAGTGATTTCGAACCTGTGTTGGAGTCCTTTGAGTTCGAGGTAGATTCCGCAATGATTCTTTCGCCTCCGAAACTCGAACTCATGTCCTTGCCACCTCACCTTAAATATGCTTACATAGGTGAGAATGAGACTTTTCCCATTATAATATCAGCCTCTCTAGCCTTCGAGCAAGAGAACGCTATTTTAAAGGTCTTACAAGATAGGCGACAAGTTTTCGGTTGGACTATGGCGGATATCGAGGAGATCAGTTCCCTTATAATTGAATATCATATGCAATTGATGGATGATGCCAAGTCAATTGAGGACCCACAGGAACATCTTGGGGATATTGTGGTTAGTCAACCTCTTCCTTTAGAAGCTGAACCACCCCCATTTCTTTTAAGCTACGAGAATGCCAATATTCCACTGATTGCTGATCATTCACATTCTCGTTTAGATGCATCACCACCTCCTGTATATTCACCTCCACACCCTCCATACCACCACTTCTATCTTCCCCAATTCATTGTGAATCGCTACAACTTATTCTTCCACCAACTCATACTCTTTACTGATAAATTTTTCAACTGGTTGGTGTTGACGTTTGGTCTATGCAAAGTTTGGCAGTAATGTCTAACATAGTTTAAATGAAGTTTGGGGGAGGGCCTTTTTGTATATATTTTTGTTTTTCTTAACAATAAAAAAATTATAAATAAATAAACAGGGGAGTATCAGCATTTTGACCCTCTTGGTTTAGCATGACAGTGAGGACACTGTCAAGTTCAAGTTTGGGGGTATGCTCGGTACGTCTTCTTCCTTCGCATTCATTTCATTTGTACATATTTTTGCATTTTCATACTTATTTGAAAACCCATAAAAATTGAAAATTTTCAAAATTATAAAAAATTAATGTATTCAATTTTGGCTAATTGACTTGAGTTTGACAAATAGGTTAACTGGCTAGGAACAACTAGATCTTAGACTTAGTGAATTAAAAACCCTAAAAATAACATTCCTTAAAGTTTGAACTGTTTCTCAGTTCACTCTACGTCCTGGGTATTAGATACCGGATCAGGATCCCACATATGTAATATGTTACATGGGCTATGGAAAGGTAGGGAACTGGGAATGGGTGATCATTCCGTAAGAGTAGGGAATGGTGTAAATGTTGCAGCCAAAGCAGTTGGCGAATATCACCTTGTATTACCAAGTGGTAATACATTGATTCTGAACGAATGCTATTATATACCGAACATGATATGCAACATTATATCAGTTTCTTTATTAAGTAAAGAAGGATATAATTTTGTAATACAGGATAATGTTATGAACATCTTCCTAAATCAAAAGTTGATTGGATCAGGCTCGTTATATAATGGCATATACGTTCTAAATCAAAACACAGTTCTTAATATACAGAACACACACAAAAGGAAGAGTTCAAAAATGAACGAATCTTTCTTGTGGCATTGTAGACTAGGTCATATCAATGCGACACGACTAGCTAAGTTACATAAAGTTGGATATTTGAAACCGTTCAAATTTTCATCTTATGACACTTGCCAGTCATGTCTCAAAGGCAAAATGACCAAAACTCCGTTTAGTGGACACGGAGAAAGGGTTAAGGAACACTTGAGACTGATACATAGTGATGTATGCGGTCCCGTGTCACATGCCAGGAATGGTTCTTCGTACTTCATTACATTCATTGACGATCTCTCAAGATACGGACATGTGTTCCTGGACATGTGTTCCTGTTGAAACACAAGTCTGAAGCTTTTGAGAAATTCAGGGAATATAAACACGAAGTCGAGAACCAAACGGGTAAAAGTATTAAAATCCTTCGATCTGATGGAGGAGGAGAATACTTGAGCAATGAGTTTCTGGACTATTTAAAAGATAATGGGATTCTCTCTCAGCTTACTCCTCCTTATACACCACAGCACAACGATGTATCGGAGCGCAGGAATCGCACCCTATTAGATATGGTGCGCTCTATGATGAGCTCCGCTGAGTTGCCTATTTCCTTTTGGAGTTTATGCGCTGGAGAAAGCAGCATACCTATTGAATCAAGTTCCATCTAAATATGAACCTACCACACCACATGAGATATGGAGTGGGAAGAGACCATATTTTAAACGAGTTAAGATATGGGGTTGTCCGTCCTATGTCAAAAGGCAAAATCCGGACAAACTCGAGGCACGATTAGTTCTTTGCAAGTTTGTGGGATATCCTAATAATTCACAAGGATATATTTTCTACAACACTGAGGAAGAAAAGGTGTTTGTTTCTCAATATGCCACCTTTTTGGAAAAGGAATTTCTTGCAAAAGAAATTAATGGCGAAGAGGTAGAGCTAGAAGAAGTTCCAGCAACACAAACTGCAACTGAAGATTTAATGGAACCAGAGGATTTAGTAGTTCCCGACGAACCCCCGCCTCTCCGCCGATCTAGTAGGTGTAAGTCTACGGTAGCGCCCCGACCGTCTTTCAGACGCCAAAATGCGGAACAAATAAACTTTTATATATGGCGCTATCGCATACTATAACCCGGATCTGCCATTAACGCTAAACTATCAATCTACAAAGAGGGAAGAAAGGTTATACCGAACGATCCGAGTCCTTCGTTCTTTAACCATCATCCCACGCTCTGTTGCGGCTGCTCTGATCTCGTCGATCTCCGATCTCCTCGTCCAGGTGGCACCACATCATCGGATCTTTAAACGGGCTCCCGCCTCTGACTTGAGGCAACTCGGTCGTCAAGTTTGCTAAAAGAGACGACCAAGATTGATGTAGAGAATGAGTGGAATACTTTGTCTCGCTTCGTCCAAAACCATAGACGAACGGTTAATGAAGTTGCCGTGGGAATCGGGTGATGGAATGAAATGAGCTGTGAAATTCCATACACCGAAAAATCTATCATATCTTTTAGGCAAATGAAACATCAAGTGAGAGCATGAGAGAGAGGAGGGGCCGGCCATATATATAAGGAGAGGGAGGTGATCGTATGAGCAAAGAGGGTGACCACAAGGATAAAGATCTTAAACAAATATCTATCATGCAAACAAAAGGAATTAATGGTAAAGGGTGACTCATTAAACACATCATCAAAAAACCATTAATGCACTAATGAGTCATGAAGCCTAGTCATCATCTAGAAGCTCCTAGAACCTTCCACACACTCATGACTCACCTCAGAGAAGAAAAGATAAATCCGCATTTAACCGAATGTTAAATACGGCTGATAGAATACTGGAAACTGGCAACTTCCAAAAGTGATCCCGAAACGAATTTCAGGATAACCCCGTAACAGTATAAATATACCCGCATTTGTATTACGACCGAATACAAATGCAACTGAGACAAAGATATTATATCTACTCAATATAATACTCGGATCCGGCTTAAACCAAAGCCGACCAGTATCAACTGCCCGAAAAATAACACGTGCGTAAACGCACGTGCATTTTCCGAACCCTGCCATAAAACCATACGGCCTCTACAACGTTTCGCCCGAACTTGGTAAACTGTCTGTGGGGGACTCTAATGACTCGTCAGTACCCTGGCTGTGGGTTTAACCACAAACCGTCAGCGGCACTAGCTATGCGTAACGGCTGCCCATGGACTGACCTCAAGGGAGGCTGATGAGCGAACTCATCCAGAAACTCTACTGAGCCTAACAGTGACAATGTATATACAGTCCGGTCCGTTCGTCTATGAGTATCGCATATCCGGCCTAGGGGGCTAGTAACGTCAGACCCCCAATAGCTGTATAAGTCGTGTCGGAGACAAGCCCTGAACACCCTGAGATACTACTGGAGTACCTACCAGTAAATCTCACCTGCCTTGGCCAAGGACTTGGTGTAATGGCTTTCCTAGACACAGCGCGACCTCCACCCCCAATACCGGGAGAGACGAATCCCCTGCCGATCCGCTCACGTGCCTCCATGTGGCTCGGGACTGTACCCAAAAACTACCTGTTTGCACGACTCCTTTGAGCCGTGGTAGGGTAGAAATCAAAGCACAGTGGGAACTCACACGAGACAAATGACGACCTCAAGTCGATGAACTAACCTGTACACATGTCACCAGGAAACTGCTATCTGACGATATGTATAATACCAACTAGCAGGTTCCCGGCGAGTCCTGTCCGGTGTACTCATAACCCAATGAGCACCTGTATACATCTTAGGTGAACCAACTGACACCAGTGGCTTGTGAGACAGGCCACCGCCCCTCGTCGGGGTCTCGACTGTATACACTAGTCTACTCCGGAGTATCGATGCCCTGTCTCGAAACTCCCACGACTAGGGACCACTATTAAGGATATGCTTATAGACCACCCAACTCTCACGTATATGATCGCCCTTATACTGTTGGTAGTCAAGCAAGATCCTAAGGGCTCTATCAAAGTGTAATCGTGATCAGTCACCTGAACCTATACACGACTGATAAAGGCAAACCAGATAGCATACTATCATCTCGAGTAAGACTGTCCTACCGGTATAGGTCCTCCGCAATCATTGCAATCACGTACCTGCGATCCAATAATTGACTTTGAGGGCACTATATCCAACAGTAGGGTTCCTCATCCACCTGAGAGATACTACGGTTTTCTCGTTGATGGTGGGAGCGAGGATTGCATCATGGAAGATGATGCCATCATGAGTGGTGACTCTGTGAAATGGCTGGATGCAATGCCATCTGAGATGGAATCCATGTACACCAACAATATATGGACTTTGGAAGTTGCTCCTGAAGGGGTAAAACCCATTGGGAGCAAATGGATCTTTAAGAAGAAACTTGGTGTAGATGGAAAAGTTGAGACTTACAAAGCTACACTTGTTGCAAAAGGTTTTCGTCAATGACCAGGTGTGGATTATGACGAAACCTTTTCTCCAGTGGCTATGCTTAAGTCCATACGGATCTTACTTTCCATTGCTGCATACCATGACTACGAAATCTGGCAAATGGATGTTAATACCGCCTTTCTAAATAGTGATTTGGAAGAGTGCGTGTACATGACTCAGCCAGAGGGCTTCGTCGACAGTGGGAGCAGCGGAAAGGTGTGCAAGATACTTAAATCCATCTATGGGTTGAAGCAGGCATCGCGGAGTTGGAACATATGTTTTGATGTGGTAGTCAAAGAGTTTGACTTCATCAAAAACATAGATGAACCTTTTATATACAAGAAGGTGGCAGAGAGTAAGGTTGTCTTCCTCGTATTGTACGTGGATGGCATACTCTTGATAGGAAATGATGTTCCTATGTTGCACTCGGTCAAGCTCTTCTTATCACATAGATTCTCAATGAATGATATAGGTGATACCTCCTGCATTTTGCGGATTAAGATCTATAGAGATAGATCTAGACGGATACTGGGATTGTCCCAATCCAGGTACATTGACACCATACTAAAGAGGTTTAGTATGGAAAAATCTAAGCATAGGAATTTACCCACGATCACTTGACTCACTCTCTCCAAAGAGATGTCTCCTAAGACTGATTTGGAGAGAGCTCGCATGCAAGGGATACCCTATGCTTCGGCAGTAGGCTCTATCATGTACGCGATGTTATGTACCAGACCTGATGTAGCATACTCACTAAGTGTAGTGAGTAGGTATCAAGCAGATCCTGGAGCGAATCACTAGACAGCTGTGAAGAACATTCTCAAGTACTTGAGAAGGACTAAAGAGATGTTCTTGGTGTATGGTAACGGAGAACTCCAGGTGGAGTCCTTTACCGATTCGAGCTTCCAAAGTGATAAGGACTGTAGGGTTGGCTTTGCACCTTATGAAGGTTTTGACAAGCATCAATCATGCTACTTTAAAATTTTTGGGGTGCTAAACAAACCCTAACCAAGATCTTAACTAGAGATTTAGGGTTAAACAAGATATGTAAACACTTTACATCTAAGTGAACAAGGAATCTTTGTGGACCGGACCTTCACTTCAATAGCTCCGTGTAGAAGTCCCTTCGCTGCGATCACGATCCCCGGACTCTAGAAACGCTCCCATGAAGAAACGAACAAGCTTGCTTCGAAATCTTCGAGGACGAAGATGATCTACGTCGAGGAGACACTAGCTCATGCTATCTCTTCACTAATTGTGCAGATTAGTGAAGCAAACACCTTAAACTAAATGGCTAGTAGTAGAGGATGATGAAATAGGAATATTGCTCACTTTAGATTTGGTTTTCTTACAATCTATCATCACTTTGTCAAAAGCTAGAAAACTTAAAAATGAGGAAGAAGAAGATGAAACTCAAGTGATGAAAGAATTAATCCATTAAGGTTTAAATTGCAACCTTGGGTGAGTATATCATATATCTAACCCTTGAAGAGAGTTAACCATTGTGTATGGTTAATGGTTGACTTGATAAATATCTTAAGGAAAACAAAAGAGTGGACTAAGTCAATGGTTATCTTAAAGCTTCTCCAAACTTCCAACCATCAAAATATCTCCACTAATTTGTAATTACTTAAGAATAAATATTAACCCTAACATTAACCCTAACATGGTGTTAGTCTCATACATGTTGCATGTGTAACCTAGCATAACACAATAATATATATTATATATATATTATATGCAAAAAGAATACAATTAATATATATCACATATATATCAATGTATCAAAACGTGAGAAAAGAAATCTTAAGTGAGCTAATATTAGTCAATGTAATTTAATATTTCAAATATATAATTATACATTAAATTATTAAATCAACTGTTGATTTAATAATCCGGCTATAATACATATAACCGACTAATATCACATATCGCGAGAATAGAATGTGGTATCACATACTCGCATTAATCTCGGTCCCGCACATATCACATATGTGCTCCTACTCCGTTTCGCATGAACCATGAAACCTCTATGTAGGACTCTAAAGACTCGTCAATACACCGGCAGTAGGTGATGATCATATCGAACACCCACAAGCCGCAAGCGGTCTGCTAAACGTAACGGCCACCCGGGTATTGAGCGATCAGAAGATCAACAAGCAAGCCTGCTATAACTCCTGCGAATCCAATCAGTAACACTACCATACAGTCCAGTCTCTTCGTCTGATATGTCACATATCAACAGCCTGGGGGTGGTATAACGTCAGACCCCAATAGCCTGATAAGTCATGCCAATGCAAGGTCCATAACGGTTCGAGAAACTACTGATAACACTTACCAGTAAATCTCAGCAACCCTTGACATGGATTTCCTGTTATGGCCAATTGAGCACAGCACAACATCAACCCCCAATACCGGGAGAGACGAAACCCCTCCTATCGCTCATTGCGTCCATGTGATTCGGGACTGTACCCAAAAGCCACCGTTTTGCACGATCTCTTGACCGTGGTTAGGTGGAAATCAAAGCACAGTGGGAATCACACAAGACTCTATGACGATCTCGGGTCTACAAACTAACCTGTACGCAAATACCATCTAGGAGTTCTCTGCGAGACCGTCCAGTGTACCCAGTCTCCACTGAGCACCCGTATACCTTCTCTGATGTCAAACACCAATGGATATGGGATCATCCATCGCCCATCATATGGGTCAAGAAGCGCATACGCTAGTCTACTCTGAAGTACTGATGCCCTGTCTCGATACTCCCATGACTAGGAACATTTGAAGGATGTACTTATCGACTACCGAGTCCTCACTAGTATGATCTACATCATAGTCCTAGTAGTCAAGTACTCATCCTAAGGGCTTTATCAACATGTGATTACAAAACAGTATTTGTTTACATGTTAAGATAAAGTGCAACCAGATAGCATACTATCATGTCGAGAAAGAAAGTCCTTCCTATATATGTCCAAGCATCCACTACAATATACATCGCATGTACAGTAATGGCCTCTAGGGCATATATATAACTAACAAGGACGACTCTAAGTCGCACTCGGGATTTGTTTTTACCCTAAATGGAGGGGGGTTTGTTGGAAGAGTTCCAAACAGGAAACCGTAGTAGACTCGACGATAGAGGCTAAATACATCGCTGCCAACGATGCTGCCAAAGAGGCTGTTTGGATGAAGAAGTTCATCACTGAACTTGGTGTGGTTCCGTCCATTGAGCATCCAATACCTCTGTATTGTGATAACAATGGAGTTGTGGCTTTGGCCAAGGAACCCAGGTCCCATCAGCGATCCAGGCATATTCTGAGGCGGTATCACCTGATCTGGGAGATTGTTGATCACCGGGAGATCGAGGTTAGGAGAGTTGATAGGAAGGACAACACTGCGGATCCACTGACGAAGGCTATACCCCAGATACATTTTGAGAGACTCTTCGGCTTGTTGGGTATGAGATTCTACAATAGCTGGCCTTGGTACAAGTGGGAGATTGTTAGTTATGTATATGCCCTAGAGGCCATTGTTGTACATATGATGTATATTATAATGGATGCTTGGATAAATAGAGAGAGGACTTTCTTGCTCAACATGATAGTATGCTATCTGGTTTCACTTTGTCTAAACAAGTTGACTTGTATTAATTTACTGTCTTGCTCTCACATGTTGATAAAGCCCTTAGGATATGTACTCGACTACAAGGACTATGATGAGATCATACTAATGGGGCCAGGGTAGTCCATGAGTACATCCTATAACTGTTCCTAGTCAAGGGTGTATCGCGACAGGGCATCGATACTCCAGAGTACACTAGCGTATACGCATCTTGACCCATTAGATGGGCGATGGATGATCCCACATCCATTGGTGTTCGACATCAAAGATGGTGTACAGGTTCTCAGTGGAGACTGGGTACACTGAACGGACTCGCCGAGAACTCCTAGATGGTATTATACCTATTTTCAGATAGCCGTTCTCCGGTGACACTGGTACAGGTTAGTCTGTAGACCCGAGATTGTCATAGAGTCTTATGTGATTCCCACTGTGCTTTGATTTCCACCTTACCACGTTCACGAGAACATGCAAAACGGTGGCTTTTGGGTACAGTCCCGAATCACATGGAGGCAATGAGCGATAGGAGGGGTTTCGTCTCTTCCGGTATTGGGAGTTGATGTTGCGCTGTGTTCGATTGGCTATAACTGGAAGTCCCTGGCCAGGGCTGATATGGAGATTTACTGGTAAGTGTTATCAGTAGTTTCTCGACCCGTTATAAGCCTTAGATCGACACGACTTATCGGTTACTGGGGTCTGACGTTTACCACCCCTAGACTTGATATGCGACATATCAAATGAAGAGACCGGACTGTACGGTAGTGTTACTGACTGGATTCGCAGGAGTATGTACAAGCTTGCTTGTTGATCTTCTAGTTGCTCAATGTTGGAGATAGTGCCCTCATAGTCAATTATTGGATCGCAGGTACGTGATTGCAATGATTGCGGAGGACCTATCCCGGTAGGACAGTCTTACTTGAAATGATAGTATGCTATCTGGTTTGCCTTTATCAGTCGTGTACATGTTCAGGTGACTGATTGCATGTTACACTTTGATAGAGCCCTTAGGATCTTGCTTTACTACCAACAGTATGATGGCGATCATATACGTGAGAGTTGGGTAGTTTATATGCATATCCTTAATTGTGGTCCCTAGTCGTGGGAGTTTCGAGACAGGGCATCGATACTCCGGAGTAGACTAGTGTGTACAGTCGAGACCCCGATGAGGGGCGGTGACCGGTCTCACAAGCCACTGGTGTCTGTTGGATCACCTAAGATGTATACAGGTGCTCATTGGGTTATGAGTACACCGGACAGGACTCGCCGGGAATCTGCTAGTTAGTATTATATCTACCGTCAGATAGCAGTTCCCTGGTGACATGTGTACAGGTTAGTTCATCGACCTGAGGTCGTCATTTGTCTCGTGTGAGTTCCCACTGTGCTTTGATTTCTACCCTACCACGGCTCAAAGGAGTCGTGCAAACAGGTAGCTTTTGGGTACAGTCCCGAGCCATATGGAGGCACGTGAGCGGATCGGCAGGGGATTCGTCTCTCCCGGTATTGGGGGCGAGATCGTGCTGTGTCTAGGAGAGCCATTACGCAAAGCCCTCGGCCGAGGCAGGAGATTTGCTGGTAGGTATTCCAGTAGTATCTCAGGGCGTTCTGGGCTACACTCCGACACGACTTATACTGCTAATGGGGGTCTGACGTTACTAGCCCTCTAGGCGGATATGCGATACTCATTGACGAACGGACCGGACTGTATATACATTGTCACTGTTAGGCTCAGTAGGGTTTTCGGAGGAGTTCACTCATCGGTCTCCCTTGAGTTCGCTCCTCGGCCACCCTTGAGGTCAGTCCATGGGCAGCCGTTACGCATAGCTAGTGCCGCTGACGGTTTGTGGTTAAACCCACTGCCAGGGTGCTGACGAGTCATTAGAGTCCCCCACAGACAGTTTCCCAAGTTCGGGCGAAACGTTGTAGAGGCCGTATGGTTTTATGGCAGGGTTCGGAAAATGCACGTGCGTTTACGCACGTGTCGATTTTCGGACAGGTGATACTGGTCGGCTTTGGTTTAAGCCGCATCCGAGTATTATATTGAGTAGGTATAATATCTTTGTCTCAGTTGCATTTGTATTCGGTCGTAATACAAATGCGGGTATATTTATACAGTTTCGGGGTTGTCCTGAAATTCGTTTCAGGATCACTTTTGGAAGTTGCCAGTTTCCAGTTTTCTATCAGCCGTCTTTTAACATTCGGTTAAAGACGGATTTATCTTTTCTTCTGATATGAGTGAGTCATCATTCTAGAAGCTTCTAGAAGTGATGAAGTGGCTAATGAGTCATCTTGGCTTTAATGGTGCATTTATTAAGTGATGACTATGTTAATATGAGTCATGCTTTGAGTTTAACCATTTCTTGTTTAGCTAAAGATCTTTATGCTTGATATTTCTTCATGTTATTTATCATATGGTCACCCCCCCTCCTACGGTCACCTCCCTCTTCACTATAAGAGGCCGGCCCCTCTCTCTCTCTCATGGTTGTTGATTTCATCGGTTAGAAAAGATATGATAGTTTTGGGGTGTATGGAATTCACAGTTCATTTCATTCCATCACCCGATTTCCACGGCAACTTCATTAACCGATCGTCCACGGATTTGGACGAAGTGAGACAAAGTCATCTACTCATTCTCTACATCATTCTTGGTCGTCTCTTTTAGCAAACTTGACGATCGAGTTGCCTCGAGTCAGAGGCGGGAGCCCGTTTAAAGAACCGATCATGTGGTGCCACCTCGACGAGGAGATCGGCGATCGACGAGATCGGAGCAGCCGCAACGGAGCGTGGGATGATGGTTGAAGAACGAAGGACTCGGATCGTTCGGTATAACCATTCTACACTCTTTACAGTTTGTTAGTTTAGCAATAATGGCAGATCCGGGTTAAAGTATACGATAGCGCCAAGTTAAAAGTTTTTGTTCCGCATTTGGCGTCTGTAGACTGCCGGGGCGCTAGCGTAGACTTACAGTGGTATCAGAGCCTCACCATTTTGCTATACTAACTTGTGCTAACGCGTTTAAAACATCGATCCGACCGGAAATCGAAAACTACAAAATCCTATGCCGACAGTTTCTGTTGATTTTGAACAGTGTCAAAATTGATTTCTGGATGTCTTAAAAATCCGATCAGGCAATTTTAAGACCCACGACAAAATTTGGACTCGTGACTCCTCCAAGTTGCCGCGGAAGCGCGGCCAAACCCATGGTTTGGCCGCCCTTCCGCGGCCATGTGAGGAGCACGTGCTCCCAATTTTTGCCAGTGGGTTCTAATTGGGATTTTGGGGTTTTTGATATATTTATTTTTGGCCCAGTTTTTGTTACTGTTCACCAGTAAGCTGTGGGGCCCACTTTTTAATATTTCGTGTTTGGTCGATCGAAATTTAAACACGTTAGTTTACAGTGCTTACATTATATCTCCGACCGGGAATGTCATTTGATCGGTAAACCGCGTTTAACTGCTATAGTTCTTTTAGACGGGTTTGCGAACGTGACATTCACGTTGATGTTCTGTGTTGTGCTGTATTGTTGCGGATTTGTCGTGGTGGATAGCAGTGTGCGATGGTAGTACAGTTTGAGTTTATTTGTACATTTGATATTGCGGGGCGAGCGTCCAACTTGTGGACTGCCGTCACTGCCTGTTGTATAATATTCTTTTGGGGCACGACCAGGATGCGGTCGATGTACCTATTGTACTATTTTTCATTACTGTACTAGGTTTTGCCCCGAGACGGAGTGCACGGATAGCCGGGTTCGGGAAAGCAACGAGTCCGCATCTCATGGCTTTGAGAGGCAGAGGGGCCCCACTTCAGAATTGGCAGACTATTCGCCGCACTCGTAGGGGGTACAGGTTGACCCAAGGAGGGGTGCTCAATTTACCGGATTCCGTGAAGTGCCGGGTGTTCCATTCACTATGCTGGTGGGGACTGCCTCGCTTCAGGTTTTGGCGGGTAACTTGCCGCACCCGTAGGGGTCTAGGTTTCATTGCACAGGCTATCCACACGACAGGGGAACGTCGAGTTTCAGCAGCGGCTCTGTGAAACTCGGGGATCCCAGATATCTGTATTGTTCTGTGATGCTTATTACTTTTCTGTAATGTTGCATATTATCACGCCTTGAGCGATTATGTATATTGGTTTATATACTATTAGATGTTGTATATGTTTTACACCCGCGCTAGTCCAGTCCCCGCTCTGTCGTTAGTTAAGTAACCTAACGAGTGATGACGGGACCCAGTGACGAATGCGGATGGCATATACGTACATTTTATTTTCGTTCTTTTCTGGTGTGATTGATTGATGGGACTGCGTTGATTCTGATCAATGCAAAGTTAAACAAACCGGTATACAGTTGTTGGAACAATTTAAAAAGTGTTATTACAAAGACGTTTCCTTTTGTTATGCATAGCGGTATTCAGTGGAATATCCTGCACCTCATTCGACGGGGCAAGGGCTGATATCCCTTCACCGGGACTGACCCCTTGGGCAGAAGTTTGCGTCAGGGTAATAACTTTACTATAGTCGATTACATGTTGCTTTGCATAGCGGTATTCAGTGGAATATCCTGCACCTCATTCCACGAGGAAAGAGCCGAGATCCCTTTACCGGGAGTGACCTCTTTAGCAAAAGGTTTTCGCCACTATATTTTAAAAAGCTATCAGGTTCCTTCAGCGATATCAAGTTCACTACGCTAAAGGTTTTTTCGCCTAAAACCAGCCGTAGCCCTCCGTCACTTCTTTTGGGTATTCAGTAGTATTCAAGCTATGCATTTTAGCCAAAGTTAAGGCATAGTGTTTGGTAGCTGCTGGGTATTCAATTGTTGCATAGATAGATGAGTTAGTTTGGGACAGTCGTTCTGCCGATTGGCCAAAGTCAGGGGCATGTGCGGGTGGGTTCAAATTGACAAGATAGTGATGGGTAGAACTTGGCATGTGACTTATGACATTTTGACCAAAGCCAAGGTTATAAGAGCATGGGGCAAAAACTATATCAGGAGTTTCTAAAGAAACTGAAACTTGCCGAGTATGCGCATACCTTCTGGAGTATGAGTAACGTGGATGCATTCCATCACGTTATCATGCGATGAGAGTTGGATCCTGATTCCCACTGATGAGTTGGTTTACTCTTCGGGTGATCCCGATTGATTCTTCTTTAGGTTTGGAGGAGAATTTGACAGGACAGTGGGAGGTTTCCGGATTAGATAAAATGATGACCATTCTGATCTAGGATAGAGTGCACGCAGAGTGTTTCTTTTCTCTCTCTCTCTTTGGCAGCAACCTTTGACCGACCCTAGACTATGACTCAGTGACCAGGTTGACCGAACCTTCTTAAAATACTGGCTTATGGATTGTCTGAGTTGCATAAGTCATTGCCACTCCTTCTTTTGCCCTTTGAATTTCTCAGAACACCCGTATTACTACGGATATCCACTTCCATTGGATAGAGCCATCGTATGGTTATATACGAACTCGAAGGGTCTTCTTCGAGGATGGATCAAGGTTCAGGAGAAATAGAATTGGTTTATTCAGTTGTCTTTTATTATCACCTTCTCTCAGGTTGCGAGAGCTCCTTGGTTTAGGAGAGTACACCTATTACGCCTATTGGATAGTCTTATTCCAAACCATAGGCTGGTGCCGAAAGGTAGGGAATGAAGAAAACCAATTAGCCTAAGTAGGGTGTGCAGAAGGTAATATGTAAAGACAAAATAAAGGGATTAGAAAGAGGGCAAAGTAAATTGCGACTGATATCATTCACGACCAAAACCGCGTACTTCATCGCCGCTCCTATTTTTCCTTTAAAAGAATAAGGTATTATTCAGTTGTCTTTTATCGTCACCTTCTCTCGAGATGCGAGTACTCCTTAGTTTAGGAGGGTACACCTATTATGCTTACTGGATAGTCTTCTTCCAAACCATAGGCTGGTGCCGAACGGTAGGGAAGGAAGAAAACCATTTAGCCTAACGATGGTGTACAGAAGGTAACGACTAAAGACAAATAAAGGGATTTGGAGAGATGGCAATAAAATATACGGTTGAAGTCATGAATAGGATTATGGAAGAGGCATTGCTATGAATACCAGGATACCCCTACGAAACATTTTCATGTTTCAGTGCATTGTTAAAGAAAAACTGTTTTCCCGATTAGACACTTACTCCAAGGGTATGTATTTACCAGGTTTCATTCTCATATCTGTATGGTTTTACAGATGATGAGTGGGAGTAAGATATTGGGAATTAGGTGATCATCCTCATTATATCGGAATTCGTTGCAATTGGTGATATTTGAGGAAATCGCCAGGGTACAGTTTTCTACCTACGACGCACAGGTTTTGAGTTGTTTAAACTCAGCGGACTTATACAGAGTATTGTATGTTGTCCAAGTGTCCATCAGGACAGAGGGGTAGGTCCTCGTACTATGTTCTGTTTACTTATAACTTCTCTAGTATTTAGACAAGTGTTTCGTAGAAATACAAGGTCTAAGTTTTGAGAAGTTATGGGTATAAGAATAAAGTAGAGAACCAGGAATCACAAGTATCGGGATTCTTCAAAGAGATCGAAGATGTAGATTCTTGTGATTGGTATTCAGATGATAGTGATGGTTTTGAGAAACGTGTTTCTCTTTCAGGTTACTCATAATTGGATGGATTCCTAAGTTGAGTAATGCTGATTAGCCTCTTTCCATTAAGTTGATATGCACTAGAGACAGCTGCATGGATTGAATATGGTTCCAATTAAATAAGTGCCAAAGTTTCTATATTGGATATAGAATGGATCGTACCTTAAAAGAAATTAAGGAATGGGGAGTTGTCCAGCTTATGATTAAAACCAGACACTGGATAACTCAGGGCACGTTTCTGTAATGGCTGTTTGTGGGTTGACCCTGGCTATGACGAGGGTTGATACTCTACCATTTGGAAGATCAATAGTGATATTGTTCTTGACTCGCCACAGTTTTAGTAAAAATGGATCTTTTTCAGAAAACAGTAGTGGGAGTATGGTAGAACTGGAAGTAATTCCAGAACCGCGAACGATTACGGAAAATTTAATAGGACCTATACATTCAATCAGGTTTGATATTCCAATAGCCACTCCGCATGTATGGTAGGTAACCTCAGACACCCGAGAGGTACTTCGGTAGCCTCAAGGACGGTGACAGGGAGGTTCTTATCTACCCAGACTTGACACTACTGTTGTTCCAGGATATGAGACCCGGTAGGAGGGTTGTCGTAGTCAGTGGGAGCAACGGAAGCATGGTGGGCAAGTAGCTTATGTCTATTTATAGACTTGAGCAGTTATAGCGGAGATAGATCATCTAATTTTGATGTGACAGTCATGGGTTTGACTTCAATCAGAATAGGGGATGGATCAGTTAAGAAGGTAGTAGGGTGTGATGTCATGGTATCTGGATGACATACACAGAGTGGGAAGTAAAATTCCTATACTACGATCGGTTGTACTGTGATCGTCACACAGTTGTTTCTCCAGACAGGATATGGATATAATATTTGACATTCTGGTTTCTAGATCTATGGTTTTAGATCTGGATTTGGGTAGTTTCCCAATGTGGGTACTTTGACAGATATTCTAATGGTTTTTGGAATAGTTGACTCCTAGCATGGTGGTGTACCTGCAGGTGATGGAGTCACCCTCTCTAAAGGTGTCGTATAGACTAAAAGGGAGAGGGATGTGCATGATTGGCAGATCACTTGCTTAGGCAATTGAGTCAATCATGAGATGTCAAGTACCACACCAAATGTTGGTTTTGCACAAGATGCAATAAGTTTGTATTAATCCAATCCTGGAGAAACATAAGGAAGCAGTTTTAGAACATTAGTACATGTTCTATGGATTTGATAATGGCAGCCTCTTTCGGGAGACGGTTATCATTCCAGGCTTCAAAGGTGACATGGATGACAGAGTGATTGTC
Organism: Agapanthus africanus; assembly: GCA_030015575.1. Taxonomy (NCBI): domain Eukaryota; kingdom Viridiplantae; phylum Streptophyta; class Magnoliopsida; order Asparagales; family Amaryllidaceae; genus Agapanthus; species Agapanthus africanus. The sequence continues at coordinate 371,229,292 of JASDDO010000022.1, forward strand.
AGAGTTATAGTTTTCCCTCTGACGAAGAGGGACAGTATTATGGACAGGTGGTTCCAGAGGATACTGTGGGTGGCATGGTGCCGGATACTGATTAGGTTCAGTGATCCATGCAGTCTAAGAAGTTTGGATATGGAGTTCATTTATGAACTAAGGTCCCATCAGATATCCAGACATGTTCTAAGACAGGTACTACTCAATTCGGGAGATGGCTTTCTCCGCGAACTTGAGATTAAGAGAGATACAGAAAGAAACTTCTAGGCGGATCCACTCACCGAGGCTATTTCTCGAACACAATAGTTTTACAAACGGGCTTTGTGAAACTGATAAGTAGAGGAGTTGGATGTTCGGTTTCACACGGGCTGTGAGTAGTCGACATCGCAATATTAGCCTTGAGTGCAAGTGGGAGATTGTTGGAGATAGTGCCCTCATAGTCAATTATTGGATCGCAGGTACGTGATTGCAATGATTGCGGAGGACCTATCCCGGTAGGACAGTCTTACTTGAAATGATAGTATGCTATCTGGTTTGCCTTTATCAGTCGTGTACATGTTCAGGTGACTGATTGCATGTTACACTTTGATAGAGCCCTTAGGATCTTGCTTTACTACCAACAGTATGATGGCGATCATATACGTGAGAGTTGGGTAGTTTATATGCATATCCTTAATTGTGGTCCCTAGTCGTGGGAGTTTCGAGACAGGGCATCGATACTCCGGAGTAGACTAGTGTGTACAGTCGAGACCCCGATGAGGGGCGGTGACCGGTCTCACAAGCCACTGGTGTCTGTTGGATCACCTAAGATGTATACAGGTGCTCATTGGGTTATGAGTACACCGGACAGGACTCGCCGGGAATCTGCTAGTTAGTATTATATCTACCGTCAGATAGCAGTTCCCTGGTGACATGTGTACAGGTTAGTTCATCGACCTGAGGTCGTCATTTGTCTCGTGTGAGTTCCCACTGTGCTTTGATTTCTACCCTACCACGGCTCAAAGGAGTCGTGCAAACAGGTAGCTTTTGGGTACAGTCCCGAGCCATATGGAGGCACGTGAGCGGATCGGCAGGGGATTCGTCTCTCCCGGTATTGGGGGCGAGATCGTGCTGTGTCTAGGAGAGCCATTACGCAAAGCCCTCGGCCGAGGCAGGAGATTTGCTGGTAGGTATTCCAGTAGTATCTCAGGGCGTTCTGGGCTACACTCCGACACGACTTATACTGCTAATGGGGGTCTGACGTTACTAGCCCTCTAGGCGGATATGCGATACTCATTGACGAACGGACCGGACTGTATATACATTGTCACTGTTAGGCTCAGTAGGGTTTTCGGAGGAGTTCACTCATCGGTCTCCCTTGAGTTCGCTCCTCGGCCACCCTTGAGGTCAGTCCATGGGCAGCCGTTACGCATAGCTAGTGCCGCTGACGGTTTGTGGTTAAACCCACTGCCAGGGTGCTGACGAGTCATTAGAGTCCCCCACAGACAGTTTCCCAAGTTCGGGCGAAACGTTGTAGAGGCCGTATGGTTTTATGGCAGGGTTCGGAAAATGCACGTGCGTTTACGCACGTGTCGATTTTCGGACAGGTGATACTGGTCGGCTTTGGTTTAAGCCGCATCCGAGTATTATATTGAGTAGGTATAATATCTTTGTCTCAGTTGCATTTGTATTCGGTCGTAATACAAATGCGGGTATATTTATACAGTTTCGGGGTTGTCCTGAAATTCGTTTCAGGATCACTTTTGGAAGTTGCCAGTTTCCAGTTTTCTATCAGCCGTCTTTTAACATTCGGTTAAAGACGGATTTATCTTTTCTTCTGATATGAGTGAGTCATCATTCTAGAAGCTTCTAGAAGTGATGAAGTGGCTAATGAGTCATCTTGGCTTTAATGGTGCATTTATTAAGTGATGACTATGTTAATATGAGTCATGCTTTGAGTTTAACCATTTCTTGTTTAGCTAAAGATCTTTATGCTTGATATTTCTTCATGTTATTTATCATATGGTCACCCCCCCTCCTACGGTCACCTCCCTCTTCACTATAAGAGGCCGGCCCCTCTCTCTCTCTCATGGTTGTTGATTTCATCGGTTAGAAAAGATATGATAGTTTTGGGGTGTATGGAATTCACAGTTCATTTCATTCCATCACCCGATTTCCACGGCAACTTCATTAACCGATCGTCCACGGATTTGGACGAAGTGAGACAAAGTCATCTACTCATTCTCTACATCATTCTTGGTCGTCTCTTTTAGCAAACTTGACGATCGAGTTGCCTCGAGTCAGAGGCGGGAGCCCGTTTAAAGAACCGATCATGTGGTGCCACCTCGACGAGGAGATCGGCGATCGACGAGATCGGAGCAGCCGCAACGGAGCGTGGGATGATGGTTGAAGAACGAAGGACTCGGATCGTTCGGTATAACCATTCTACACTCTTTACAGTTTGTTAGTTTAGCAATAATGGCAGATCCGGGTTAAAGTATACGATAGCGCCAAGTTAAAAGTTTTTGTTCCGCATTTGGCGTCTGTAGACTGCCGGGGCGCTAGCGTAGACTTACACTCAATACCCGGGTGGCTGTTACGTTTAGCTGACCGCTTGCAGCTTGTAGATGTTTGATATGATCATCACCTATTGCCAGCGTATTGACGCGTCTTTAGAGTCCTACACAGAGATTTCCTGGCTCAGGCGAAACGGAGTAGGAGCACATAATTGATATGTGCGGGGACCGAGATTAATATGATATGTGATACCGTATTTTATTCTCGCGATATATGATATCGGTCGGTTATATGTGATATAGCCGGGTTATTGGATCAAGTGTTGATTCGATAAAATGATATATATATATATATATTTATATATAATATACCCACTTAAGTATTTATTATTCTCACTTATGATACATTTAACATATATGTGATATATGTTTATTGTATTGTTTTCATTTGTTACATAAATATTATATATGTGATATATAATATTGTAGCATGCTAGGTTATACATGCAACATATATGTATGAGAATTATACTATGCTATATGTAATGTTTGGGTTTAAATATCTAAGTAATTCAAATTTTGGAAATGAGTCATGGATGAAGCTTGTAGATTACCGTTGACCAAGTCCGCCCTTTTTGTTTTGCCCTATATATTTCTAACCCAACCATGACACATAGCCATGGTTAACTCTCTACAATGGTTAAGGATGATATACTTGACCCATGGTTGCATTTCTAACCTCACTCTCATTCATTCTTCTTCTTCTTTCTCATTCTCATTTTTCTTTCTAGCTTTTGAGATCAAGAAGAAAATAGTGAGAAATTAAATAATAAAGTGAGCAAAATTCCTACTTCATCATCCTCTTCTATACTAGCCATATAGATTAGTGTGTTAGCTTCACTAATTCATAATTAGTGAAGTCATAGCTTGAGTTCGTGTTTCCTCGAAATAGATCATCTTGGATTTCGAAGTCATCAAGAAAGCATGGATCATTCGACTTGTGGAGCCTCTCTAGAGTCCGGGAGTTCATGGATCGCGGCGAAGGGACTACTACTCGGAGCTTATGAAGCGAAGGAGTGGACTACAAAGGTTGTAATCCCTCTCTCTTAGATGTAAAGTTGTTTACATGAAAAGTTAACCCTAATTCTCTAGTTCGATTACTTGGTTGGTTTGTTTAGCACCCCAAAAATTTTAATATAGCATGTTTGATGCTTTCCAAAACCTTGCTAAGGTGTTAAGCTAACCCTAATATATATATATATATATATATATATATATTAGTGGAATGGGACGCTAATATATATGTATTGATTCATGTAGTTATACTTATTCATTACTTGATGTTTTCTGGATTTGAGGACTGTGGTTGTTTCATTAAATTATGCATTATTTGAAAAACCCGGTTTCTCTTGATATGATATTTCCGCAGGCACCATGAGTTTTATCGGTTCTGATATATATATACCCCATGCGAGGAGGCGTCGTGGGCCGTGTGCGGGTACATGGTGGGGCCCGGAGGTACCCCGAGGCAAGAAAGGTATTTTGATGGACCATGCCGATGAGCCTGACAGGGGAACCTACCTACCGGTGACAGTATTTCTGACACGGCGGTTATCGTGGGGATACTGTCACGCCCCGCTTCCCAGAGTACGCAAGATTGAGCACGTGACATAGCCAACCATGCTACCTGTGGGTAGGAAGTATCCATCCACAGTCACATTACGGCTGTAGAGATATCAAGAACAAGATAAATAAACTATCTAACACATGTCCAAATCCATAATAACCAGAGTCAATGATAAATAAGTGCGGAAGCAAATGATCCAATGCAATAATAGAAAGGTACGTCCCGTAATGCGGGATCACACCTGGAAATAAAATGCAATAAATGAACTAACCACTACAGAACTCACAAATCAGCCTGTTGGCTGAAGTACTCCTGCTCAGTCGTCGACAGTGGTAAAGAATCTGGGCCATGCAAAACCCAGACGTCAGCGTGTCATGTCAACCAATAATAATATGAACATGGTAATAAGCAATGCAGGTATGAACATGAATAAAGCAGTACTAAAAAATAACAGAGCAGGGTAATGTGCAATGGTGACTGAACTGTCCTATCAGGTTTCTACTCTATAGTCTTTGAAACCAATTGATGAATCGTCGATGTAACCCAATAGTATCCCGTACATACCCGGGACCACAGCCACAATATTCTCGGCTGCAGCCGAGACATGCCGTTAGGCACAGAATAGGAAAGTGTACACTCGGTATTACCCCGTACATACCCGGGATCACGGCCACAATATTCTCGGCCGAAACTGAGACATGCCGCTGGGCACAGAATAGGAATGTGTACACTCGAACGGTAGTGAACTGTCGAGTTACAAGTCAGGTTCATCTTTGATTTCCCCATACCCCCAAGTTATGTATGTCAGGTCAGGTGTTCAGTAGTCAAGGATCAATGCCAACATATGATCAATAAAAGTAGGTCTGTCTGGATAGACAACAGGAACGGTCCATGGGGACTACATGTTATGTTTGTTGGCATTAAACACAAGATCAGGTAACAGGTAAAGCCATGGTACATCAGGTCAAGCCAGGTAATGTATAAAGGTGTCATGTCATGTCAAGAGTGCACGGTACCATGTCATGTCAAGTAGGAAGTGTAACAGGTCATGTCAGGAAGCACAAGATGTCATGTGGGTGCTCATAATCAAACTAACATAAGCATGTGTATAAATAAACAAGCATGAGTACTATCAGAACAATAAACTGGAACATATAATATGATATGCAAATAGATATAATTTCAAGGATATGGATGCACAGTTATCGAATAGGGTTACATTTATAGTTCCAATATTAATTAGGATGCAATTTATTAAACATGGAGTGTTGATATCACATTATTATGTAGGAATGTGATCTATGGATGCAATTATGTGTATCCTAAATGCGATGGATGCAAACGGGTATCCGAAAAGTTATAAAACTATAAAATGGTAATGTGGGATGTACAACTAAACAATATGTGATATAAATATTGATATAATAATATTAATATGGATAGCATATTCAAAGCGATTAGTAACTATAAAAGATGTATTGATTAACCATGCACAAGAAGGTTCCGTTCAGAAATTTAGCGTCACCCTAATTTGTAAAATAGCTTAAAAATAACAAATGTTCTCCAAAAGAGACGTATCTTATACCAAAACAAAGATAATTCAATAAGGTTTTCAGTTTTATAAGTATAAGCATCTCAGGTTATCCCTACAAAAAGTTATGAATATTCAAAGTTGAAAGTTTGCTGCTGGAATTTCCCTAGACAGCAGTTTAGAGACGTGTTCATTTGCATTTTACGTTAATTAAACAATTTATTTTGCAAGTAAATATTTCATAAAGTTATAGTATTCTGAATTAGCTTCGTAACGAACTAAAGAACGTATACTAATGATTTTTCTATGATTTATAATGAATTTTATAAGATAAGGTGTACAATAAATTTCAGATTTGTCATATCCGATTTTCAACGACATTTCATATGTAAACTATAAGATTTTCAAATGTATAACATTATAAAATGAAGATTATAAAAGTATATAGCATGTAGTAAGATTAACTTGCCTCGATGGGTCGCGAATCGGGAAAACGGAACGTTAACCGTCGGCGGGGAAAAACTCGCGACGGCGCACGGTTCACGGAATGAACCCAAACGACGAACAAAGGAACTACACGGGTCGGGGTATCTCGCTGGAACGTCGAGAAACGTCACCGCCATGACGGAATTCCGGTAGCAAAAGAACAGTCAAAAGAAATGAGAAACGAGACATGAAGCAAGAAGAGAAAAATGATAAAGAGAAGTACGAGAGAATATATAAGGGGTAGAGAGAGAGAGAGAAAGTGGAAAGAGAGAGAAGAAGGAGAGAGGGAAAGTGGGAAGAGAGAGAAGAAGGAGAGAGAGAAAGTGGGGCCCACGGGGTTAAAGGGGAGGTTGTGATTGGCTGAGAGAATAAATTGAGAAGGATATAAAAGATTGTAAAAATATTATATGGTTAACTTAAAGATTTAAAAGATAGGTAATGAACAGTAAGATATCAGGTTAGTTAGAAAAATATATGTGATGGTTTTAATAATATTAAAATTTGGGATTTTGGCGCCAAATGAAACATTTCCAAATTGCGCCCGGGTTGGGTCCAAAAATTCGAAATTCAAATAATAGGATTTTAAGCGGGTTCCAAATTTTAAAATGAAATGTTTTATGATTAAAAAGCATACTCTCAGAACGGACACACGCACGTGCACGTAGCCATCCAAACTCGCCCGTTTCACTGAACGGGACGAGAACACAATGCACGGACGCTACCACGAGGCTAAGGATGTCAAGTAGGCCAAGATGAATATTTTCAATTTCATTTTAGATGCTAAAATTTGTTATATGTAGAAATGACTTTGGCGGGTAAATTTTACAGTAAGCAACAAACAAGCAAATTAAATGAAATGAGTACCACATTATGCTCAAACAGTAACTGAAAATAGTAGCATTGGGCTCGGGTGTTACATTATACCCAACTACAAAAGAATTTCGTCCTCGAAATTCCAAGAATACAAGATAGAAGACTACAGGAAAAGGTGAGGATACTTCTGTCGGATCTCGTCTTCTCGCTCCCACATGGACTCTCCATGCGATCGATTACCCCAAGAAACGAGCACAAGGGGGATAACCTTGTTCTTAAGAACCTTTTCCCCTACGATCCATGATTTCAACCTGTCGCTCCTTAAAAGTTAGGTCTTCCCGTACTGTTAACTCCGAATGATCCAAGACGTGTTTCATCTCGAACATACCTTCGTAGTTGAGATACATGAAACACATCGTGCACACCTGCCAAGGACTGTGGTAACGCCAAACGGTACGCTACCTCTCCAACACGCTCCAATATCTCGAAGGGTCCAACGAATCGAGGACTAAGCTTTCCCCGACTTCCAAAGCGAATCACCCCTCTAGTCGGTGATATCTTCAGGAATACCAAATCACCCACGGCGAACTCTAGAGGTCTTCTTGACGTGTCAGCCCAACTCTTCTGTCTGTCTTGTGCTGCCTTCATATGATTTCTGATAGTGTTAACCTTCTCAACTGTCTGCATCACAAAATCTGGTCCCAACAATTTTCGTTCACCGACATCATCCCAACAAATAGGTGAACGGCACTTACGATCGTACAACGCTTCAAACGGAGCCATCTGAATAGTCGCTTGGAAACTATTGTTGTAAGAAAACTCCACCAAGTGTAGGTGATCCTCCCAAGAACCCTTGAAGTCCAACATGCATGCCCTCAACATATCTTCAAGAGTTTGGATCGTTCTCTCCGATTGTCCATCAGTTTGAGGATGATAAGCTGTGCTAAACTTCAATCGAGTCCCCAAACCTTCCTGTAAACTCCTCCAGAAGTGTGACAAGAACCGAGTGTCTCGATCGGACACGATGCTCACCGGTACTCCATGCAATCTTACAATCTCCTGCATGTACCGCTCTGCCAAAGTCTCCGTTGATTGACCAACCCGAAAAGGAATAAAGTGAGCTGCCTTGGTCAACCGGTCGACAATCACCCATACTGCATTGTTGCCCTTTGGACTCCGCGGTAAAGCCGTCACGAAATCCATGGTTATATGTTCCCACTTCCACTGAGGAATCGGAAGTGGTTGCAACAAACCAGCAACCCTTTGGTATTCAGCCTTGACTTGCTGACATACCAAGCACTTAGCCACGAAGCGAGCAATCTCCCGTTTCATGCCTTCCCACCAGAAATGCTGTCGAATATCTCGGTACATCTTTGTACCCTCCGGATGTATAGAGTAAGCTGAACTGTGTGCCTCCTTCATAAGCTCTTCACCTACATCATCCTTTGGCACACACAAACGGCTACCATACCTCAACGAACCATCTTCGTGGACCAGTAAATCTCTTCGTAGTCTAGCCTCAACCTGCTCTCGAAACTTCTGCAGTCTAGGATACTGCGATTGTGCCGCTTTAATCTTCTCAACCAAGGATGACTGTACTTGTAACTGCATCAACTGTCCCGTAGAATGTGGTAGCACAACCTCCAAGTCGAATCTTCGAAAATCTGCAATGATCTCCTTCTGCGTAGTTAATACCTGAATTGCTGGTAACCGACTAAGCGCATCCGGTACAACATTAACCTTCCCCAGATAGTACTTAAGATCAAGATCGTAGTCAGCCATCAACTCCAACCATCTATGCTGCCTCATGATAGGCTCCTTCTGCGTGAACACGTACTTCAAGCTCTTATGATCTGTAAAAACTTCGACTCTTACGACCAAAAGGTAGTGTCTCCAAATCGTCAAAGCGAAAATCACAGCCGCAAGCTCTAAGTCATGAGTTGGATAATTCTTCTCATGGGTCTTCAGTTGTCTTGATGCGTATGCTACGACCTTCCCATGCTGCATCAAAACACATCCCAATTCTTTCTCAGATGCGTCGCTATGAATCATCAGTCCTCCGGAATTGTCTGGTACGGTCAGGATAGGGACGGTTATCAACTTCTGCTTCAACGTCTCAAAGCCAACGCACACTTATCCGTCCATACAAAAAGTACCTCCTTACGCATAAGCTTGGTCAGCGATTCTGCCAAACGAGCAAAGTTCTCCACAAATCTCCTGTAGTATCCGGCTAATCCAAGAAAACTTCTTATCTCAGATACATTCCTTGGAATAGGCCAATCTCGAACTGCTGCAATCTTTTCGGGATGGACGGCGATTCCATCACCCGACACGACATGTCCCAGAAATTTCACTTCTTCCAGCCAGAATTCGCACTACTCATCTTCGCATAAAGCTTCTCCTGTCTCAACATCTGCAGGACCTAATGATATCCGGATCGCAAATCCAGTTTCGAGAATACTCTCGCGCCACTAAGCTGCTCAAAAGTCCTCCAATGCGAGGGATCGGGTACTTGTTCTTAATAGTCGCCCGGTTTAATTCTCGATAATCAATGCACATCCTTCTCGTGCCATCCTTCTTCTTTACTAAAAGAACTGGAGCTCCCAAGGCGAGTTGCTGCTTCGAATCCAACCCTTCTCAAGTAATTCACCAACTTTCTTCTTAACTCCTTCCAATTCCACTGGTGCCATTGGATAGTAAGCTTTAGACACTGGCGCTGCACCAGGACTAAGGTCAATCGTGAACTCCACGTCTCGCTTCGGCGGTAAGCCCGATATATCTTCAAACACGTCCATAGAATCATAAACAACAGCCGGCTCTTTACTTTCATCACTTCCATTGATGCAAGAACATTGTTTGTCGGCCTAGCCCTAAACTCGACCGGCCCGACAGAACTGCTTCTTTACCGCAACTGCTGTCTGCTGTGAACTCCCAATTTTCCTGATATGCTCTGCTGTTCTTGAGCTGCCGTAAGAACCTGTGAGAAAGTGGTCAAACCCAGGGAGACGGTTTGCCTTTGGATGTCCACATCCAAGCTGCGCATGGACCTTCGTGCCCTGTCTGCATCGTTGGCGACTAAAGGTCCAGCGAAACTGCTGAGTCTCGTCCACTCTGCTGCATGCACGTCCACGGGTGCTCCATTCTGCCTCAGCCCAATAAATTTCTCTTCCATTTCCTCCCGTGCAGTCCGCGGAAAGAACTTCTCCAGGAAACTCTTAGAGAAATCCGCCCAACTGCTTGGCTTGGGCAAACGGTTCTCCTCCACAAGCCACCACTCTCGGCGTAATCCACTAGTTGAATGCGCACCACATCAACTCCTTTGTCCTCTGGAATCTGTGCCGCAATCAGCAAATTCTCCGTGCTGACTAGCCACTGCTCGGCTGGCACGGCTCCTCCAAACCAGTGAAAGTAGTAGGACCCACACGTCTGAACTCTGCCACGGTCCCTACTCGGTCAACTGGTCTAGTTCCAATCTTGTTCACAGACTGCTGAACGATCTGCAAACCTTCCTGAAACGAGTCCGCTTGCTGCTGGATCAGCTCGGGCTGTTTCTTTGATTTCCAGCATTCCTCTTATCACTCCAAGCATGGCGACTTCGTTCACACGCCTCTGGTACGTCTTCAACTTCTTACCTGTCATAATCCTGAACTCAAAACACCCAATATTAGCATGATGATAGATTCTGAATATGGATCAAGGCTAGAACTCCAAGATACTTAAATAGAGTACCGCATTGTAGCTATGCCGCGGTATCATAGCCGCAATTACTTAACTCCACCCAAGTCGCCTAAGTCCTAGAGATAACAAGGAATTAGGTTTTCGAATTGACAATGCAAAGTAAGTTTGCATATCGACATGATCCGGAAGAATGATTCAAGGATGGTAAAACGGTCAAGGTGGCTGGACATGTTTCCTAATCACGGGTGTTCTGATTCGTGTATTGGGTACAATACCCAACTACAAAAGAATCAACCCAACTAACCTATGGCTCTGATACCAAAAGAACCATGTCACGCCCCGCTTCCCAGAGTACGCAAGATTGAGCACGTGACATAGCCAACCATGCTACCTGTGGGTAGGAAGTATCCATCCACAGTCACATTACGGCTGTAGAGATATCAAGAACAAGATAAATAAACTATCAAACACATGTCCAAATCCATAATAACCAGAGTCAATGATAAATAAGTGCGGAAGCAAATGATCCAATGCAATAATAGAAAGGTACGTCCCGTAATGCGGGATCACACTTGGAAATAAAATGCAATAAATGAACTAACCACTACAGAACTCACAAATCAGCCTGTTGGCTGAAGTACTCCTGCTCAGTCGTCGACAGTGGTAAAGAATCTGGGCCATGCAAAACCCAGACGTCAGCGCGTCATGTCAACCAATAATAATATGAACATGGTAATAAGCAATGCAGGTATGAACATGAATAAAGCAGTACTAAGAAATAACAGAGCAGGGTAATGTGCAATGGTGACTGAACTGTCCTATCAGGTTTCTACTCTATAGTCTTTGAAACCAATTGATGAATCGTCGATGTAACCCAATAGTATCCCGTACATACCCGGGACCACGACCACAATATTCTCGGCTGCAGCCGAGACATGCCGTTAGGCACAGAATAGGAAAGTGTACACTCGATATTACCCCGTACATACCCGGGATCACGGCCACAATATTCTCGGCCGAAACCGAGACATGCCGCTGGGCACAGAATAGGAATGTGTACACTCGAACGGTAGTGAACTGTCGAGTTACAAGTCAGGTTCATCTTTGATTTCCCCATACCCCCAAGTTATGTATGTCAGGTCAGGTGTTCAGTAGTCAAGGATCAATGCCAACATATGATCAATAAAAGTAGGTCTGTCTGGATAGACAACAGGAACGGTCCATGGGGACTACATGTTATGTTTGTTGGCATTAAACACAAGATCAGGTAACAGGTAAAGCCATGGTACATCAGGTCAAGCCAGGTAATGTATAAAGGTGTCATGTCATGTCAAGAGTGCACGGTACCATGTCATGTCAAGTAGGAAGTGTAACAGGTCATGTCAGGAAGCACAAGATGTCATGTGGGTGCTCATAATCAAACTAACATAAGCATGTGTATAAATAAACAAGCATGAGTACTATCAGAACAATAAACTGGAACATATAATATGATATGCAAATAGATATAATTTCAAGGATATGGATGCACAGTTATCGAATAGGGTTACATTTATAGTTCCAATATTAATTAGGATGCAATTTATTAAACATGGAGTGTTGATATCACATTATTATGTAGGAATGTGATCTATGGATGCAATTATATGTATCCTAAATGCGATGGATGCAAACGGGTATCCGAAAAGTTATAAAACTATAAAATGGTAATGTGAGATGTACAACTAAACAATATGTGATATAAATATTGATATAATAATATTAATATGGATAGAATATTCAAAGCGATTAGTAACTATAAAAGATGTATTGATTAACCATGCACAAGAAGGTTCCGTTCAGAAATTTAGCGTCACCCTAATTTGTAAAATAGCTTAAAAATAACAAATGTTCTCCAAAAGAGACGTATCTTATACCAAAACAAAGATAATTCAGTAAGGTTTTCATTTTTATAAGTATAAGCATCTCAGGTTATCCCTACAAAAAGTTATGAATATTCAAAGTTGAAAGTTTGCTGCTGGAATTTCCCTGGACAGCAGTTTAGAGACGTGTTCATTTGCATTTTACGTTAATTAAACAATTTATTTTGCAAGTAAATATTTCATAGAGTTATAGTATTCTGAATTAGCTTCATAACGAACTAAAGAAAGTATACTAATGATTTTTCTATGATTTATAATGAATTTTATAAGATAAGGTGTACAGTAAATTTCAGATTTGTCATATCCGATTTTCAACGACATTTCATATGTAAACTATAAGATTTTCAAATGTATAATATTATAAAATGAAGATTATAAAAGTATATAGCATGTAGCAAGATTAACTTGCCTCGATGGGTCGCGAATCGGGAAAACAGAACGTTAACCGTCGGCGGGGAAAAACTCGCGACGGCGCACGGTTCACGGAATGAACCCAAACGACGAACAAAGGAACTACACGGGTCGGGGTATCTCGCTGGAACGTCGAGAAACGTCACCGCCACGACGGAATTCCGGTAGCAAAAGAACAGTCAAAAGAAATGAGAAACGAGACATGAAGCAAGAAGAGAAAAATGATAAAGAGAAGTACGAGAGAATATATAAGGGGTAGAGAGAGAGAGAAAGTGGAAAGAGAGAGAAGAAGGAGAGAGAGAAAGTGGGAAGAGAGAGAAGAAGGAGAGAGAGAAAGTGGGGCCCACGGGGTTAAAGGGGAGGTTGTGATTGGCTGAGAGAATAAATTGAGAAGGATATAAAAGATTGTAAAAATATTATATGGTTAATTTAAAGATTTAAAAGATAGGTAATGAACAGTAAGATATCAGGTTAGTTAGAAAAATATATGTGATGGTTTTAATAATATTAAAATTTGGGATTTTGGCGCCAAATGAAACATTTCCAAATTGCGCCCGGGTTGGGTCCAAAAATTCGAAATTCAAATAATAGGATTTTAAGCGGGTTCCAAATTTTAAAATGAAATGTTTTATGATTAAAAAGCATACTCTCAGAACGGACACACGCACGTGCACGTAGCCATCCAAACTCGCCCGTTTCACTGAACGGGACGAGAACACAATGCACGGACGCTACCACGAGGCTAAGGATGTCAAGTAGGCCAAGATGAATATTTTCAATTTCATTTTAGATGCTAAAATTTGTTATATGTAGAAATGACTTTGCCGGGTAAATTTTACAGTAAGTAACAAACAAGCAAATTAAATGAAATGAGTACCACATTATGCTCAAACAGTAACTGAAAATAGTAGCATTGAGCTCGGGTGTTACAGATACCGACCGGTGTCATGTACGTATGGATACGTCGAATTTCGAGTGTCAGAGCTAGGCACTCGAGTTTTCGGGATAGCATATGATACGTACCTATCAGGAGGGCCAGTCGTGGTGACAGCGCCTGATAGATCAGTATTTATGTGTCGATGCTAGACACTTGTTTCATGTTGTTTTTGGGTGTCGATGTTGGACACTCACTTTATATGAAACTTACTCGATACTGGATATTGGATATATGAGATTTACTTGATATTGTACTTTCAGGATATATGAGATTTACTTGACACTGTACATTCAGGATATATGAGGTTTACTTGATATTGTACATTCAGGATATATGAGATTTACTTGATATTATACATTCAGGGTATATGAGACTTACAGGATATGAGGGCCAATTTGGAGGCTGATTTGCGGAAATTTGGGATTTAGATTGTCTTGATGGACTTTGGTCCTGTCACGAGGTCAGGATTCCGTGAGAATGACATGTTTTATTCCATACTCCTCATTTATTTTATATGCATTGCTTCATGTATTAGTAGTACCTGATAGAGTACCTTTCATGATTGTTGCATATACATATTGTCATATTATTGCTTCATGTATTAGTTGTACCTGTTAGAGTACCTTTCATGATTGTTACATACATTTGACCATTTATTGCTATCCGCTTGCATGTATTAGATTCGCGCTGTAAGTGCATACTTGCGATTACCTGCATATGTTATTTACTATTCACGAGTTGGCAACTCACCCCCGTTGTGCCACTGTGTTTTGCAGGTAGTCCCTCAGGGCAGTCGCGACAGGCTTTTCATCTTTCGTATCATCTTTTGCGGCGGATACCGCTTCGGCTGACTGCGTGCAGTTTTTCTATAGGTGGGTTTTGCGGTTATTCAATGTTGCTTATTGTAAATTCGTTGTATCATGTACTCTCCATCTACCACTTTCATGTGTATGACTTAGAGACTTGATGTGAAGACGATATTGTATGTCATTTTGTGACTTGGAGGTCTTTTATGTAGTTTTTATTTATATCGTCTTTTATTTCTTCGCTACGGCGTCGTATATCTGTTGTGGAGGTTGCTTCCGCCTTTGGGCATGGATTTTGCTCCTGTTGGGGATGCTTTACTTATATTTATGTTGTACCCATTTTTGGGGTTAGTTTTTACAAAGGAGGTGCTACCAAAATTTGTAAGAAAGTAAAGTTGGACTTTAAAAAATTTGGTTTGAGATTTCAAAAGTTTTGAAAATGCTGTTATCACTTACTACTTTTGATGGTTTAGATTGCTGGGTTTTCAGCTTACTTAAATTGCGTTACGCGTGAAGACGTTCCGTAGTTTAAGGGCCGTCACGTGCCGATTTCGGGTCATGACAAAGTTAGTATCAGAGTGCTAGGTTTTACCTTTCGGAGTATAGGATGACCTTGGTATAATGGAGGAGGTAGCTTAAGCAGAATAACGTAGTGTGTGTATATCCGCGGCATACTCACGACACGGTACTCCGCCTAAAGTGACCTAAGTACTAATTTCTTGAAATTCATTCCTTGATGATACATTTCCTTGTGATTCGATTTCCGTGTGCATATCGAATCCTATTTCCATTTATAGCCATTGTTGCCGATGACCATGAGGACTCAGAGTGATGCAGCGAGAGCCAAGGTCGGAGTTGAGTCATGTGGGATGAGGACTGACGAGGATGGCACGCTCGTTGCACAGGAGCAGATGGATCCGCCTTCGATAGATCGTAACCCTAGGCTTGAGGCAGAGATGCAGGACTTGCGCCGGACGGTGAGGTCTTTGGTTGAGGCCAGTCGAGCGCAGCGACAGGAGGTTGTCACCCCTGTTACCCGGTTATTTTCCTTGCGATCAGCACACAGCATTGTGTTTCTTACACAGCGCCAGTAGACGCAGCCCTATTTGATGAGGAGCGTCTTTCCGAGACTTTGGAGTTCAAGGACAGAGGAGGGCTCGTACAGGTGTATCGGCTTAGAGACAGAGGTTCAGTCGCCGTGACAGGTTTCGTGCACGTCGCGGGGGTAGGAGAGGCTTGGGACGAGAGACGTGTTATCTAGATCAGCCGTTGTTGTGTTAACTTCTGTCAGCGATTCTTTTATTGCGCGACATGTATTTCAGTCGTGTGCCAATCGGGTAAGAGATAGAGATTCGTCCGTCATTTTGATCCTTCTTGAGATGTTGGATTTGACGTTCTCCTGAGCAAGGACTGGTTATCTATGTTTTATGCATCGGTGGACTGCCGCGAGAAAACAGTCAGGATTTGTTTTCCCGGTGAGTCGGTTCTTGTTGTGCATGGGGACAATGGTGCCGCCCCTCACAGCTTGAATTCAGCCTTTTTCGCTAGTCGGCTTTTGAAGAGAGGATGTCGAGGATTCTTGCCTTCCATTCGGGATACCGGAGCCACATTGGGTGTGTTGGACCGGGTCCCTATTGTGCGAGAGTTTCCGACGTTGTTCCAGATGATCCGGCGAAGCTTAGGGAGCTTAAGGATCTGCTGCAGAGTTGCTAGATAGGTGGGACTTGTACGTCCAAGCGTTTCGCTTTGAGGAGCTCCTATTCTGTTCGTCAGGGAGGAAGACGGCAGTTTGAGGTTGTGTGTTGATTGATCGTGAATTGAACCGAGTTACGGTGCGGATAGGTATCCTTTACCTCGCATTGACGATTTGTTCGACTTGCTCGTGATGACATTCCGAAGACTACTTTTATGCGTGCTACGGGCAGTATGTGTTTTGGTGGTGTCGTTGGACTCACCAATGCCCTAGCAGCATTCGTGGATGTGATGAACCAGATTTCTTCAGGCCGTTCCTCGACCAGTTGATTGTTGTGTTATTGATGACATTCTGGTCTATTCCAATGTGTCGTGAGGAACTTGAGCAGCACTTGAGGATTTGCTTTGTAGACATTGGGAGACCCCAGCGGTTTGCTAAATTCTCGGAGTGTTCCTTCAGGCTTGATTGTGTTTTCTTCCTAGGTCTTGTAGTTACGGGAGACGGTATTCATATGGACCGATGAGGATTGAGGCCGTACAGCTTGGGCCCAGACTTATATCCGTGACGGAGGTCCGCAGATTTTTGGGCTTAGCAGTTTTTTACCGTCGTTTCGTGCAGGTTTATTGTGTATCACTGCACCGTTGACTGGACTGACCAGGTAGGAGGTTCCTTTTTCTTGGACTGAGGCATGCGAGTTGAGTTTTCAACAGTTGAAGACTCGGTTGACGACTGCACCAGTTCTATCTTTGTTTCTGGATCGGGCGACTTTGTTGTTTAACTGTGATGTTTCGCGAGTGGGGATCGATTGTGTACTGATGTGGCACTATAGAGTTATCGCTTTTGCTTCCCGACAGTTGGAGGAAGTACGAGCAGGATATCCTACTCATGATCTGGAGATGGCCGCGGTGGTCGTGCGTTGAAGATTTGGGACACTACTTGTGTAGAGAGTCGTGTCAGATTTTCACGGACCACCAGAGCTTAATGTACATCTTCCTGCAGCGGGTTTTGATTGTTGAGACAGCGTCGTTGGATGGAGCTTGTGAAGGATTGTGATTGTGAGATCCTTTGTTTCCCGTGGCAAGGAGATTGTGGTAGTTGATGCTTTGAGTCGTAGGCTCGGGGGTAGCTTGTTCTAGTTGTGCACAGTTCAGAGACAGTCTTCTGCAGATTTACAGTTCTTGTGTGATCGTGGAGTACAGCTAGGTTCGCCTCTTCTAAAGGGGGAATAGCTTGCTCATGTCCACGCCCGACCACTTTGCCATAATCTCTTTCGCGAGGCACAACCCGCCGATGCTCGTTGTATGTAATACTTGAGCATGTTCGGCAGGGTAATGATTTGGAGTCCTTGAATTGTGACTAGGGTGTGCTACGTTTAGGGACGCGTTGTGTGTACCTGATACTGGTGGGTAGAGACGCGAAATCCTAGAGCAGGAACATCAGTCAGCTTTCTGTGTTCATTCAAGTCCACCAATATGTACCGTGACTTGTGAGATAGTTACGGGTGGGCAGGGATGGAAGAGTGATGTTTCGGATTTTGTTTCGAGATGTTTGTCTTATTGCGAGCTAAGGTTGAGCATTTGAGACCGGCTGAAGAGTTGCAATCTTTAACCGTTCCGGAGTAGGAATGGGAGCAGATCTCCATGATTTTCGTTGTGGTGTCTACCCAGGTCTAGATAGGGTGTGACTCCATTTGGGTGTTGTTGTCCGGTTATGCTCTGTTTGCTCAGTAGTTCTTTGTTAAGTTTGTGCGTTGCACGGAGTTCCTTCATGCGTGGTATACAATAGAGGCACCCAGTTCGCTTGCCATCTTTGGCAGAAGCTTCAGGAAGCCTTAGGTACTGGTTGAGCTTTAGCTCTGCTTTTCCATCCGTGAGACGATGGTCAGTTAGAGCAGACTATACAGACTCTGGAGGATATGCTTGTGCGTACGTACTAGGTGGTTGTAGAAAGTTGGGATCGTCACTTGCCATGGACAGGGTCCTCCTTCGATAGTTGTTATCAGGAGACGTTCCAATTGGCAACCTTTAGGTTTTGTTTGGTAGGTCGTGTCGATCGCCAGTCTGTTTTTCTGACTCTGCGAGAGTAAGATTTATGGAACCCAACTAGTCAAGAGACTACGGAGAAGATCCGGTTGATTCAGGTCAGGATGAGAGCAGCCCAATGCAGACAGAAGTCTTATGCCGACCGTGGTGGTCACAGACTTGAGTTCGCAGTGGGAGATCATGTATTCCTACGGATTTTTTCCGATGTAATGGGGTGTTGAATTTTGGGATGCTTAATCACAAAATGTTAGGTCCTTTTGAGATCCTTAGAGCAAGTTAGTTCCGTTGCCTATAATTTGGTACTTCCGCCCAGATTTTTGAGCATTCACCCCATTTTCCTTGTGTCGATACTTCGCAAATACCTTCATTGTTAGTGTATATGCACTAGAGGCCATTACTGTATCATACTAGTTTGTATATTACTTAATGGAAGCTTAGGATATTCACCTTGTATAGACAATCTTGCTCAATATAGTAGTATGCTACTTGGTTTGTTTCTACTTCAATGTGTACATGTATTTATTTTAGTATATCACCTATACACATTAGTGGAGCCCTTAGGATCTTTGCTTGATTACCAGCGTTGTGATGGCAGTCACACTAGTGGGGGCTGGGTAATCTATAAGCACATCCTTATGCAGGTCCGTAGTCACAGGACTATCGAAACAGGGCATCGATACTCCGGAGTAGACTAGCGTATGCGCTTCTCATCCCAGTGTGGGAGATGGTCTGTCCCACAGCCATCAGTACGTCGTACTGGAGATAGTATGCGGGTGCTCGTTGGGTTACGAGTACACTGAACAAGACTCATCGGGAACTGTTGGTTGGTACTATACCTATCGTCAGTTATCAATTCCCAGGTGACATGAGTACAGCTTAGTCCGCTGACTTGACACTGTCACTTCGCCTTGAGTGTGTTCCCACTGTACTTAGATTACTACCCTACCACGGCTCAAAGGAGTCGTGCAAACAGGTAGTAGTTGGGTGCAGTCCCGAAGCACTTGGAGGCAGTGACGGTTAGACAGGATTCTTCTCTCTCGGTATTGGGGGTTGACATCGCGCTGTGTCTAGGAGAGCCATTACATGAGTAGTCCCTGGCCAGGGCAAGCGAGATATACTGGTAGGTTTCTAGTGTTATCTCAGGGTGTTCTGGGCTTCACTCCGATACGACTTGTACCGCTATTAGGGGACTGACGTTTACCGCCCCCTAGGCCCGCCATGCGATGTATCAGATGAACAGACCGGACTGTACAGAGAGATTGTCACATTCAGACTCAGTAGGAGTTCAGATGGGTTTCACCTCGTCAGTCTTCTTGTCGGCATCTACCTGGGGACCGTTACGCACAGCTAGTGCCGCTTGCGGTCTGTGCTTAAACCCACTGCCAGCGTAGTGTCAAGTCTTTAGAGTCCCACACAGAAAGCTATTCACCTTTAGGCAAAAGAGTAGGGGTCGCATGGTTTTGCGACAGGTCGCATGGTTTTGCGACAGGGTTCGGTCACATCCGTGCACTTGTGCACGTACAGTGTCCGGACAGTTGACACTAGCGGGCTTTGGTTTAAGCCAGATCCTAGTGTACGTTTTGGGATTGGTTTTATCTTGTTTGTATTCGTATTCCTCGGAACGCGGATGCGGGTGTGTATGCACAGTTGACAGAGAGACAAAGGCAGAGGATTCTCATTGGGGTTATTGACTGTTGACCGTTGACCATTGACTTTTGCTTAACCCTAATGAGAATAAGAAATATTATTAACATTAATATTAATTAAGTATTATAGTGACATGGTTGTTGAGAGGTTGACTTTGTTGACTTGTTGACTTTGTTGACCGGTTGACTAGGTTGGACTAGTTGACCATCATCATGACAATGGCTATCATTCCATGGCAAAGACTTTTGCTTGCTTGTTTATTTATGCAAAATGAGTGCATGAAATGATATAGCCATTTTGACTTAAACCATCACACAATACTTGATTACTATTTTTGTTATGATGGTTTTTGGATTATGAGAGGTTGGATGAGAAAAGAATGGCTCATTCTTTAATTTGCTTTCTCTCTCTTGAGCTCTCTCATTCTCAAGCTCTCCCTCTTCCTCTTGCTCTCTCTAGCTAAAGGCAAACCATTCTCATGTGTTGAGACTCATTGCCTTAGAGATAAAAAGACAACAAAACAATCCTCTACTCATTCTAGTTCATAAGGCCTAGCATGCCAAGTGTTCTAGTTTCTTCAAAGATCGAAGAAGAAGCCAAAGGTAGAAGCTTTCGGGTGGATCCATCTTCGGCGCAAGGAGACGACGAGGTGAGGCCGATCCGTACACCGGGAGGAGTTGAAGACGAAGGAGTTCAAGAAAGGTATAGCCCCCTAACCGAGTAGGTAAACTCTTGTTAGGTTGTTAGTTAGTCGTTTAACAAAGATCCGTATTGGTAGTCCATGTTACTACCCTCTTGAAAATCGTTTTTCACCACTTCCGCAACCCCATAAGAACCGGGGAAGGGTAGCATGGACTTACAGTGGTATCAGAGCCTAGTTAAACACTATCTAACATGTTAGCAAAGTAAGTAGAAGTTCGATCAAAGAAAAAATCGCGAAACGAACCCGGAAAATTAAGTTTCTGCCGAATTTTTTTCTGTCCAAAAAAATGATAAATCGTATCTTAAAAATCGGCTCAGGCTTTTTGTTAAACACCCAAGAAATTTCGTCCACCGAATCGGTCAAAGCGCCGCGGAAACGCGGCGGGAGCATGCTCCCGCCGCGGTTCCGCGGCCGAGTTGAGTCGGTCGTGGGTCAAATTTCTTGCAGTGTGTTTCTGGGGGTATTTTGGGATTTTTACAATATATCTTTTCTGCCCAGATTTTCCAGAAAGAAAAATTAGTGTTTGGGGCTTGAAAATCCGTATTTTTATCGAACTTCTAAAGACTAAGGCTAACGGGTATATATCTGTGATGTGTTATATGTATTGAACGTCCGCTAATCGCTATACGTCGATTAGTGGGGGTTATACATATCTGTGATCTATAATGATTGATGGTATGTGTATATGAATTCTTTGAATTATTGCGGATGAATAGCCGGGGGTTGTGAGATGAGAGTTTTTCCTTTTATCTTTCAATTCATGTAATATGTAAATTGATGTAATATTATTTTTGGCCGCACAACCGGGTCGGGGTTGTAGCCGTCATTGTATAATTTCTTTTTACTGTTTTTGCTCCTAGGATAGACCCAAGGTGGGGTGCACAAACTACCGGGTATCTCGAAGTGCCGAGTGGCCTACTCACGTCGTTGAGGGAGGTTGCTCCACTTCGGATATTTGGCGGGTAGTTTGCCGCACCCGTAGGGGTCTAGGGTAGGGCTTTGGCTATTCATCGCGACCGTGTAATCCGCTTTTCGTTACAGGTTCGTACGAATTGCGGATTCCTAGTATATCCAATGTATTCATCTGTGATCTGAAATGGCTATCATTGCAATATATCTAAGTATGATATTATTTAGGCGTTGCTTATGTTTTGCAGCCGCGCTAGCCCAGCCCCCGCTCTGTCGTTAGTTAAGTAACCTAACGGGTAATGACGGGGCCTCGTGGCGAATGCGAATGGCATAAGCGTACGTCATATTTTGGTTGTTTTCTGCAATGGTAGGATTAAATGATGGGACGCATTAAAAGAACTAATGCAAGAAAAATACGCATTAAAAGAACTAATGCAAGAAAAAATAAACCAAGTAAAAGTCGTTGGAACACTTTCAAAACCACTCGGTTTCTTTTCAAAAGAACTTTTAAACGCGGAGCTTAAGCCACTCCTTTTAAAAGCTATCTCGTTCCATCGATCATATCAAGTTCACTACGTTCAAGGTTTTACCAAAACCATCCATAGCCCTCCATCATTTCAGTTAAATATTCGGTAGTATTCAAGCTATGTATTTTGACCTCACGCCAAGGCATAGTGATTGGTAGCTGCTGGATATTTATCTGTTGCATAGATAGAATGCGTTGGTTTGAGACAGTCGTACTGCCATTTTGGCCTACGTCAAGGGTACGTACGGTTGGGTTCAAATTAACCTGGATAATGATGGGAAGAACTTGACATGTGACTTATGACATTTTGACATCACGCCAAGGTCATAAGAGCATGGGGCAAAAATCCACATCGGGAGTTTCAAAAGAACTGAAACTTGCTAGCACTGCATACCATTTGGAGTGTGATGATTCTGGTAGGATTCCTTCAGTTTTGTCACGCGATGATATTTGGATC
This sequence comes from Agapanthus africanus, assembly GCA_030015575.1. Classification (NCBI taxonomy): domain Eukaryota; kingdom Viridiplantae; phylum Streptophyta; class Magnoliopsida; order Asparagales; family Amaryllidaceae; genus Agapanthus; species Agapanthus africanus. The sequence continues at coordinate 371,251,966 of JASDDO010000022.1, forward strand.
CCGATCCTACTGTGAGTATATGCTACTCCTCGGGAAATTTCTCACTTAACGATCAATGTTATAAACCAAGTAGGTGTCTAGAAAGGTGTTAGCGGGGCTACGCCCCCAGGGAAAAGAGGTTCTTAAATTAAGGAACTTCGCGAAAGCGTTGGAAAACCTCCCTCGAAGTACCGACACCAGCCTGGCCGAACGGTTAAGCAAGTATTGTACAGTGAGATGGATCCTGACTAATTCTTCCTTTTTGGTTTGAGGAGGGATTCGAGAGACAGTGGGAGCCATCCTGTTTAGACAAATTAAAAACCACTCTAAACTTGCAAGAGCATCATGCTAAAGTATTTCTTCTCTCTCTCCTAATTGCAGCGACCAATCATCATGACCGGACTTAAGTTATTACTAGATAAAAACATACTGACATGGCCAAACTACAAAGATTGGCTCAGGAATGTCAAAATGGCAATCACTTATGACAAGTTGGGGTATCTCCTTACCACCAAAGCTCCCCCTGTCCCAGGTCCCACCTCCAGCGTCGCGGATAAGGAAATCCGTAAGACTTGGGAGATCGATAGCGCGAAGGCCAAGTGCCTCGTGCTTGCCTCTATGGACAACGAACATCAGAGGAGGCACGAGAATATGGACCTCGAATCCATATTTCTCCATACAAAAGAACTGTATGGAGAGCAATCTCGTATCGCAAGATACGAAGTGTCGAAGAAGCTATTTTCGGCAAGGTTGGCCATCGGATCATCGGTAGCGGAACACATGCTTAAGATGATTGGCTTCATTGAGGAGCTCGCGGAACTTGGGACCACGTTAGAGAATGAGCTCTATACGGACTTGATTCTCCAGTCCCTTCCTTCCACTTACGCCCAGTTTATACTGAACTTCAACTTGCAAGAAAAGGAAGTTGGACTTTCAGAGCTCCTCAACATGCTGACGAGTGCAGAGGGCACCCTACAGAAAGGTAGGGAAACATCCACTTTGTTTGTAGGAGGATCTTCCTCTTCTAGGTCCAAGGCGAAAGCCAAGGGAAAGAAGAAGAAAACCCCCGCCAAACCAAGGGGCGGTGTTAGTAAAGTGGATACGAAGGGAAAAGCAAAAGCAACAAAGATAGCGGGGAAGCTTATAGGGAAGGAAGAGTGCTTTTTCTGTCATAAGAGTGGTCACTGGAAGAAAAATTGCAGGGCTTGGAAAGCCAGAACACAGGATCTGAAGCAAGTTGCGGTTTCAGCTTCAGGTGTGTATGTTATTGAAAACTGTCTATCAATAAACTCTACTTCCTGGGTATTGGATACCGGATCAGGATCTCATATCTGTAATTCTTTGCAGGCGTTGAGAAACCGTAGGGTTTTGAAGGCAGGTGACATGACCCTCAAAGTTGCAAACGGAGCTAGCATGGACGCTAAGGCCGTGGGGGACTATCACCAGGGGTTGTCAGATGGACACGTTTTGGTTTTGCGTAATTGCTATTTTGTACCCAACGCAACTTGTAATATCATTTCTGTATCTTTGACTTCTAAAGAAGGTTATGAATTTGCGTTTGTAAGTAATGTTGTAAACATTCACCTTAATCAAGTTCTGATTGGGTCAGGTACATTAAGCAATGGTATATACGTATTAAACCAACCACAGATTTTCAATGTCCAGAATACACACAAAAGAAAGTCTCCGGAAATAAATCAGACTTTCTTATGGCATTGTAGAATGGGTCACATCAATGAGAGAAGGTTGACGAAGTTACATGAAGAAGGATATTTGAATCCGTTCGAATATCAATCGTATGCCACTTGTCAATCCTGTCTCAAAGGAAAGATGACAAAGACTCCGTTCACTGGACACGGAGTAAGAGCGAGCGATCTCTTGGGACTCGTACACAGCGACGTGTGCGGTCCAATGTCTACACATGCGCGAAGTGGTTATTCTTACTTCATTACTTTTACGGATGACTTTTCAAGGTACGGTTATGTCTTCTTAATGAAACATAAATCCGAAGCCTTTGGAAAATTCCAGGAATATAAGAATGAAGTAGAAAAACAAACCGGCAAAAGTATCAAGACAGTAAGATCGGATCGAGGTGGTGAATACTTGAGTGCCGAGTTCCTGGATTATTTAAAAGAGAATGGAATTCTCTCTCAGCTTACTCCTCCATACACTCCGCAACATAACGGTGTATCGGAGAGACGGAACCGGACCCTATTGGATATGGTACGTTCCATGATGAGTAACACTGAGTTACCGTGATCATTCTGGGGATATGCACTAGAATCAGCTGCATACCTTTTGAACTGAGTTCCAACTAAGACTGTGCCTACCACTCCATATGAGATATGGAGTGGGAAGAAACCCTATCTTCAATATCTGAAGATCTGGGGATGTCCGGCTTTTGTCAAAAAGCAGCATGCGGACAAACTCGAGGCACGCTCAATACTGTGCAAGTTTGTGGGATACCCAAAGAACTCCTTGGGGTATCTCTTCTATTACGCAGAGGAACAAAAGATCATTGTTTCTCGTAATGCCCATTTTCTGGAACACCATTTCTTAGAAAAGGAAACAAGTGGGAGCGAAATAGAACCGGAAGAAATTCCAGAACCACAGACTATTACTGAAAGCTTAGTAGAACCAGAGGGTTCAAAAGAAAATGACATTCCTACGCCGCTCCGCAGGAGTAGTAGGCAGTCTTATCCGCCCGAGAGATACTACGGTTTTCTCATAGACGGGGATAGAGAGGATTGCATCATAGATTATGATGAGCCAACTAGCTTCCAGCAGGCCATTCAGAGCGTTGACTCGGTAAAATGGCTGGATGCAATGCGGACCGAAATGGAGTCCATGTACACCAACAAAGTATGGACGTTGGACGTTGCTCCAGATGGGGTAAAACCCGTAGGATGCAAGTGGATCGTCAAAAGGAAGATTGGTGTAGATGGACAGGTTGAGACCTATAAAGCTAGACTGGTTACAAAGGGTTTTCGTCAAAGACTTGGTTTGGACTATGACGAGGCCTTTTCTCCAGTAGCTATGCTGAAATCCATTCAGATCCTTCTTGCCATTGCTGTCTTCCACGATTATGAGATTTGGCAGATGGACGTAAAGACCGCTATTCTAAATGGAAATTTAGAGGAGTGTGTTTATATGACCAGCCATAGGGTTTCATTCAGAGTGGGAGCAGCGGAAAGGTGTGCAAGTTGCTTAAGTCCATCTATGGACTGAAGCAGGCATCGCGGAGTTGGAACATCTGTTTTGATGAGACGGTCAAGGAATTTGGCTTTATCAAAAATCCAGATGAACCATGCATCTATAGTAGATTTGTAGCGAGAACTGTAGTATTCCTCATTTTATATGTGGATGACATTCTCTTAATAGGAAATGACATTCCTATGCTACAATCTGTCAAGGGGTTCTTGTCACACAGGTTCTCCATGAAAGACCTGGGTGATGCCTCGTACATTCTGGGGATCCGGATCTATCGTGACAGATCCAAGAGGATACTGGGACTTTCACAGTCCAGGTATATCGACACCATACTGAAAAGATTCAGTATGGAAGATTCCAAGCGCGGTAATCTACCGGCTTGTCACGGGATCACTCTCTCCAAAGAGATGTCTCCCAAGACTGATTTGGAAAGGGATCGCGTGTCTATTATACCCTACGCTTCTGCGGTAGGCTCTATAATGTATGCGATGTTGTGTACCAGACCAGATGTAGCTTATGCACTGAGTGTGGTAAGCCGGTATCAGTCAAACCCTGGGGAGAAACACTGGATAGCGGTAAAGAACATTCTCAAGTACCTAAGAAGGACTAAGGAGATGTTCTTGGTGTATGGCGGAAAAGACCTCCAGATCGAGGCCTTTGCTGACTCCAGCTTCCAGAGTGACAAGGATGATTCTAAGTCCATGTCGGGTTATGTCTTTACCCTCAATGGAGGGGCGGTGTGTTGGAAGAGTTCCAAACAGGAAACCGTTGCTGACTTGACGATGGAAGCGGAATATATCGCTGCTGCAGATGCCGCAAAAGAAGCTGTCTGGGTAAGGAAGTTCTTAACTGAACTTCAGGTGGTTCCGTCCATTGTTGATCCAATACCTCTGTATTGCGACAACAACGGGGCTATAGCTTTAGCAAAGGAACCAAGGTCCCATCAGAAGTCCAGACACATCTTGAGGCGGAATCACCTGATCAGGGAGATCGTGGGTCGCCAGGAGATCGAGGTTCGGAGAGTTTCTACGGAAGATAACATTGCTGATCCACTCACAAAGGCCTTACCCCAGACTCAGTTCGAGCGGCTGATCGAGATGATAGGTCTTCGATACGCCAGTACATGGCCTTAGTGCAAGTGGGAGATTGTTAGTGTATATGCCCTAGAGGCCATTACTGTATCATACTAGTTTGTATATTACTTAATGGAAGCTTAGGATATTCACCTTGTATAGACAATCTTGCTCAAAATAGTAATATGCTACTTGGTTTGTTTCTACTTCAATGTGTACATGTGTTTATTTTAGTATATCACCTATACACATTAGTGGAGCCCTTAGGATCTTTGCTTGATTACCAGCGTTGTGATGGCAGTCACACTAGTGGGGACTGGGTAATCTATAAGCACATCCTTATGCAGGTCCCTAGTCGCAGGACTATCGAGACAGGGCATCGATACTCCGGAGTAGACTAGCGTATGCGCTTCTCATCCCAGTGTGGGAGATGGTCTGTCCCACAGCCATCAGTACGTCGTACTGGAGATAGTATGCGGGTGCTCGTTGGGTTATGAGTACACTGGACAAGACTCATCGGGAACTGTTGGTTGGTACTATACCTATCGTCAGTTATCAGTTCCCAGGTGACATGAGTACAGCTTAGTCCGCTGACTTGACACTGTCACTTCGCCTTGAGTGTGTTCCCACTGTACTTAGATTACTACCCTACCACGGCTCAAAGGAGTCGTGCAAACAGGTAATAGTTGGGTGCAGTCCCGAAGCACTTGGAGGCAGTGACGGTTAGACAGGATTCGTCTCTCACGGTATTGGGGGTTGACATCGCGCTGTGTCTAGGTGAGCCATTACACGAGTAGTTCCTGGCCAGGGCAAGCGAGATATACTGGTAGGTTTCCAGTGTTATCTCAGGGTGTTCTGGACTTCACTCCGACACGACTTGTACCGCTATTAGGGGACTGACGTTTACCGCCCCCTAGGCCCGCCATGCGATGTATCAGATGAACAGACCAAACTGTACAGAGAGATTGTCACATTCAGACTCAGTAGGAGTTCAGATGGGTTTCACCTCGTCAGTCTTCTTGTCGGCATCTACCTGGGGACCGTTACACACAGCTAGTGCCGCTTGCGGTCTGTGGTTAAACCCACTGCCAGCGTAGTGTCGAGTCTTTAGAGTCCCAAACAGAAAGCTATTCGCCTTTAGGCAAAAGAGTAGGGGTCGCATGGTTTTACGACAAGTCGCATGGTTTTGCGACAGGGTTCGGTCACATCCGTGCACTTGTGCACGTACAGTGTCCGGACAGCTGACACTAGCGGGCTTTGGTTTAAGCCAGATCCTAGTGTACGTTTTGGGATTGGTTTTATCTCGTTTGTATTCGTGTTCCTCGGAACGCGGATGCGGGTGTGTATGCACAGTTGACAGAGAGACAGAGGCAGAGGATTCTCATTGGGGTTATTGACTGTTGACCGTTGATCATTGACTTTTGCTTAACCCTAATGAGAATAAGAAATATTATTAACATTAATATTAATTAAGTATTATAGTGACATGGTTGTTGAGGGGTTGACTTTGTTGACTTGTTGACTTTGTTGACCGGTTGACTAGGTTGGACTAGTTGACCATCATCATGACAATGGCTATCATTCCATGGCAAAGACTTTTGCTTGCTTGTTTATTTATGCAAAATGAGTGCATGAAATGATATAGCCATTTTGACTTAAACCATCACACAGTACTTGATTACTATTTTTGTTATGATGGCTTTTGGATTATGAGAGGTTGGATGAGAAAAGAATGGCTCATTCTTTCATTTGCTTTCTCTCTCTTGAGCTCTCTCATTCTCAAGCTCTCCCTCTTGCTCTTGCTCTCTCTAGCTAAAGGCAAACCATTCTCATGTGTTGAGACTCATTGCCTTAGAGATAAAAGACACCAAAACAATCCTCTACTCATTCTAGTTCACAAGGCCTAGCAAGCCAAGTGTTCTAGTTTCTTCAAAGACCGAAGAAGAAGCCAAAGGTAGAAGCTTTCGGGTGGATCCATCTTCGGCGCAAGGAGACGACGAGGTGAGGCCGATCCGTACACCGGGAGGAGTTGAAGACGAAGGAGTTAAAGAAAGGTATAGCCCCCTAACCGAGTTGGTAAACTTTTGTTAGGTTGTTAGTTAGTCGTTTAACAAAGATCCGTATTGGTAGTCCATGTTACCACCCTCTTGAAAATCGTTGTTCACCACTTCCGCAACCCTGTAAGAACCAGGGAAGGGTAGCATGGACTTACATTCATGACCTTTCTCACATGATTCAGTATCAGACCATTTAGTTTGGACGCGATCTTTTCGTTCACCAGCAGCCGATAGTGTTAGTGGATCGGCAGGTGGAGAAACTTCGGTCAAGGGTCTTACCATCTGTGGAGGGTTTTCTTTGGCGTAGCCGTATAGTGAGGTGAACACTCGGGAGGCTGCGAGCGAGGTTTGGGAGTTTTGTACTCATCTCTTTGAAGGTGCGCGTAGTAAGAATTTTAAATTCGGGTACCGAATTTCTTTAAGGGGAGAAGATTGTAATGTTTTAGAAATCGTTTTGCGAATTTTTCTGTTTTAGGGTAAAATAGTCGGTTTTTTCCATTTTAACCCGATTGTGATCAAACTTCTGTATAGACTTGACGGCACCTAGTTTAGCTAGAATGAAGCTAGTGCGTGGGCTTTGGGGGTCAATTGGAAGTTTTGATTCGCATAGAATTTTTCCCTAATTAAAATATTATTTTAATGCTTTATTTGTGCACTTTATTAGTGGTAATTACTTATTGGTTTGAGTTAATTACTACTAATGAGAATCTTTGCTAATCTAATCACTAGATATTTTGTTAATCCATCCATCCAAATATCTAGATGGCATTTGCATTAATTAGCAATTAATGTTGATTTTAGCTAGAACTTTCTTCTTTTTTTTCACAACCCCCCCCCATTTACCTTCATGGCCGAGCCACCTCCTCATGCTGCCTATTTTTTTTTTCTTTGCCCATTTTCTTCATTCCAAACTCAAATAAATATCCAAAAATCCTTGAATAAATCCACAAAACTCTTAAACAAAACATAACCCTTTATTCTCCATCACTAATCTAGCTTGGATCTTCACACAAGCCTTGGTTTTTGGAGGCTAATTTTGGTTTTCTAGCTGCAAGTTTCAAATCAAATTTGGAGGTATAAAACCCTAACCCTAATCTCTTTTTTGTTCTAATACTTTAATTAGCTTATTAGTTTTTAATTTAAAGCTATTTAATTGCATGTTTAAAAATTCTAGAAATGGTTTTTGGATAACCAATTAGGGTTTTGATTAGTGAATAGGTAAATTGTTAGTTTTAATCAAATGAAAACTTAACCTACTTGCTAGATTTGTCAAATGATATTTTCCTAATTATCTAATTATCTTAATTACAAACTAGACTTTTATTAAATCCTAATTAAGTGAGATTAAAATTATAGTAAAGGTATGAATGGTTTTATCTTGCTATATTGTGATGTTTGTAAATTCTAGTTTCGGTAAAAATCTTGTAGTTTTGAGCTAAAATTATAATTGTTGCTTACTAGATTTCGCTAAGTTTTGGCATGGGTTTCTTTTGACGTTACGACGTTATTTATATTAGATTCCACGTTTATTAGTGTGTTGTGAATGCGCAATCGGTATGATCAGGGTCTAGGCTTGGTAGTTGTGTCGCTTTGCGTTCCTAGCTAGGGTCGTGCCGATGTCATTCGTGTCTTTGTGTAGCTTTTGCTCTTGAGATGGTTTCGTAGTGTCTCTACGCGCGTTAGCCACTTGACGAACACTTGAGAGTATGTTTGGAGTTGGTGCATCGGTCAAGCGTAGTTGGTATGTGTTATTGGTCGATTGCTAATATATACTTGTTATATTGTTATATGCTTTCAGGATCGCAGGCGGGGACTTCGGGCGCTGCGAAGAAGGGAAAGCGAGTTGTTGGCTTTACTTATCCAGGAAGGTTGGTGAGTAGATTTAATATCTATAGTGGAATCGCCCGCATGACGTTATGCATCTGGGCAAGATTAAATGATATGACTTTTAGTTAGATGTATACGGATATTGATTGTGCATGTGTACCTTTGTTGCATATCTCATTTCCTATTGTACATGGACTTAGTATTAATGAGACAACACCATTATTGACGGTTCATATTTCATGAGGACTAATTGTATGCTACACACACCGTTGATAATTGCCATGACACGCACAACACCATACATATGTGATATTGTCTTGTTTAGGGACATTGAGACATGATCTTCATTTTCATTGTACATATGACATATAGCATACCTGTATACCTACATGCTTACAGATATGCCTTGACATGCTAAAATGCTAGTTACCCATATACCTATATGGTATTGTACCATTAGAGATAGGTATATACACATCTTGCTTACATACGTATACATATACCTGGGGCTATTACATCATTATTGATAGGTAGATACACATATCTTGCTATACCAACATGTTTACACATACCTGGCTATAAATACATGTTCACCTTTATTTGATGTTGTATGGACTTGGAGAAATTAGGAACCGCATGATATACATATTAACTTGTTGCAGTTAAATAGCGGTTTTTCCTTTAAATGCTCATATTACTGTTTCATGTTGCATATATTACATTCATGGATTTCATATGATGTTCTCTGATATTTTTACTCCTAAGTATATATAACAGTTGAATGGGACGCTTATATATATATATATATATATATATATATATATATATATATATATATATATATATATATATTAATGGAATGGGACGCTAATATATATGTATTGATTCATGCAGTTATACTTATTCATTACTTGATGTTTTCTGGATTTGAGGACCGCGGTTGTTTCATGAAATTATGCATTATTTGAAAAACCCGATTTCTCTTGATATTATATTTCTGCAGCCACCATGAGTTTTATCGGTTCTGATACACACACACACACACACCCCATGCAAGGAGGCATCGTGGGCCGTGTGTGGGTACATGGTGGGGCCCCGAGGTACCCCGGGGCAAGAAAGGTATTTCGATGGACCACGCCGATGAGCCTGACAGGGGAACCATACCTACCAGTGACAGTATTTCTGACACGACGGTTATCTTAGGGATACCGACCGGTGTCATGTACGTATGGATTCATCGAATTTCGAGTGTCAGAGCTAGGCACTCGAGTTTTCGGGATAGCGTATGATACGTACCTATCAGGAGGGCCAGTCGTGGTGACAGCGTCTGATAGATCAGTATTTATGTGTCGTTGCTAGACACTTGTTTCATGATGTTTTTGGGTGTCGATATTGGACACCCACTTTATATGAAACTTACTCGATACTGGATATTGGATATATGATATTTACTTGATATTGTACATTCAGGATATATGAGATTTACTTGATATTGTACATTCAGGTTATATGAGATTTACTTGACACTGTACATTCAGGATATATGAGGTTTACTTGATATTGTACATTCAGGATATATGAGATTTACATGATATTGTACATTCAGGATATATGAGACTTACAGGATATGAGGGCCAATTTGGGGGCTGATTTGAGGAAATTTGGGATTTAGATTGTCTTGATGGACTTTGGTCCTGTCACGAGGTCAGGATTCCGTGAGAATGACATGTTGTCATATTATGCATTGCTTCATGTATTAGTAGTACCTGATAGAGTACTTTTCATGACTGTTGCATATACATATTGTCATATTATTGCTTCATGTATTAGTTGTACCTGCTAGAGTACCTTTCATGACTGTTGCATACATATAACCATTTATTGCTATCCGCTTGCATGTATTAGATTCGCGCTGTATGTGCATACTTGCGATTACCTGCATATGTTATTTACTATTCACAAGTTGGCAACTCACCCTCATTGTGCCACAGTGTTTTGCAGGTAGTCCCTCAGGGCAGTCGCGACAGGCTTTTCATCTTTTGTATCATCTTTTGCGGCGGATACCGCTTCGGCTGACTGCGTGCAGTTTTGCTATAGGTGGGTTTTGCGGTTATTCGATATTGCTTATTGTATATTCATTGTATCATGTACTCTTCATCTACCACTTTCATGTGTATGACTTAGAGACTTGATGTGGGGACGTATTGTTTGTCATTTTGTGACTTGGAGGTCTTTTATGTAGTTTTTATTTATACCGTCTTTTATTTCTTCGCTACAGCGTCGTATATCTGTTGTGGTGGTTGTTTCCGCCTTTGGGCATGGATTTTGCTCCCGTTGGGGATGCTTTACTTATATTTATGTTGTACCCATTTTTGGGGTTAGTTTTTACAAAGGAGATATTGCAAAAAATTTTAAGAAAATAATGTTGGAATTTAAAGAATTTGGTTTGAGATTTCAAAACTTTTGAAAATGCTATTATCACTTACTACTTTTGATGGTTTAGATTGCTGGGTTTTCGGCTTACTTAAATTGCGTTACGCCTGGAGACGTTGCGTAATTTAAGGGCCGTCACGTGCCTATTTCGGGTCGTGACATACATCCTATAATCGTTCCTAGTCGAGAGTGTATCGAGACAGGGCATCGATACTCCAGAGTAGACTAGCGTATACGCTTCTTGACCCATATGATGGGCGATGGATGATCCCACATCCATTGGTGTTTGACATCAAAGATGGTATACGGCTACTCAGTGGAGACTGGGTACACTGAACGGACTCACCGAGAACTCCTAGTTGGTATTATACCTATCGTCAGATAGCAGTTCTCCGGTATCACTGGTACAGGTTAGTCTGTAGACCCGAGATCGTCATAGAGTCTTGTGAATCCCACTGTGCTTTGATTTCCACCTTACCACGTTCAAGAGAACGTGCAAAACGGTGGATTTTGGGTATAGTCCCGAATCACATGGTGGCAATGAGCGATTGGAGGGGTTTCGTCTCTTCCGGTATTGGGGGTTAATGTTGCGCTGTGCTCGATTGGCTATTATGGATGTCCCTGGCCAAGGCTGATATGGAGATCTACTGGTAAGTGTTATCAATAATTTCTCGACCTGTTATGAGCCTCACATCGACACGACTTATCGGTTACTGGGGTCTGACGTTCACCACCCCTAGACTAGATATGCGACATATCAGACGAAGAGACCGTACTGTATGGGTAGTGTTACTTACAGGATTTACAGGAGTATGAGCAGGTTCGCTTGTTGATTTTCTGATCACTCAATACCCGGGTGGCCGTTACGTTTAGCTGAACGCTTGCGGCTTCTGGGTGTTTGATATGATCATCACCTATTGCCGGTGTATTGACGAGTCTTAAAGTCCCACATAGGAGTTTCTTAGCTCTGGCGAAACGATGTGGTGTGCATATGAGATATGCGCGGGAGCTCGATTAAATGCGTGTATATGATACCGTGTTTTAATCGGGCATTTTCTATTGGTCAGGTCGTATGAGATATGACCGGTTTATTAAATCAAGAGTTGATTTAATATTGACTTTTAGCTCACTTATTCAAAACCATTTCTATTTGGATATATGCATGAATGTATGCATATACACATGTTGATGCGAATGCACACATACATGCATACATGTGTGTCATGGTTGTTGATACATAGAAGATGGCAATGCAAGACTCACATGGAATATGGTTGTTGATACATATATATTTATTATTGAGAAAAAGAAAAGGAATTAAATCATGGTTGAATTTTCTACTACACTATTCTTTACTTGACCAAAGTATTACCATGGTTCAATTTCCTTTGTTCCTTTAACTCAATGATGAAAATATCTAGATATTTATTGACCGTGGTTACTAGTGAGAGTGTCTCTCATATATCTATTTTCATTTTCTCATTTATGATGAGGATTATCATCATCACAAAAGAGCTCAAGCTAGCCATCTTCTTCTTCTTCCTCCTTCATGCTTACTTGATTTTTCTTTAGAGTGAGGAACACAAAAAGAAAGGGTTTTTAAGTGAACACAAACCACATCACCAATCTATACTACTCTTGCCCCTTAGTGTAGATTGTTTGCTTCATCTTCATCTTGATCAAGTGGAGCAAAGTGCTTGAGCAAAGGGACTCCGGGTGGATCGTCATGGACTTGGAAGGGTTCGAGAAAGCCGGTTCAAACTCTAATTGATCCACGGAGTCCAAGAGGGAGGTCAAAAAAGGTTGTATTTCTCCCTACTTAGTGTTAAACACTACATAGTATGTGATACTATATGTTGTTACCCTAGATTTCTAGTTCGATTCATGGTTAGGATTGTTTAGCACCCCCTAAATTTTTGTTATAGCATGTGTGATGCAACCCTAACCCTAGGTATGGTGCTAAAGAATCCCTACAGGTACTAGCTGCACGTAACGGCTACCCAGGTATCTGTCGATAAAAAGGCTGATAAGAAAACACATCTGAACTCCTACTGAGCCTATCTATGACAATCTCCATACAGTCCCGGTCAGTTCGTCTAAGAGTATCGCATATCAGGCCTAGGGGGCGGTAGACGTAAGACCCCTAATAGCGTAATAAGTTGTGCCGGAGTAGAGCCCAAAACACCTTGAGAAACTACTGGAGTACCTACCAGTAAATCTCACTTGCCCTGGCCAAGGACTTTGTGTAATGGATTTCCGAACACAGCGCGATATCAACCCCCAATACTGGGAGAGACGAATCCTATCTAACCACTGCTGCCTCCAAGTGGTTCAGGACTGCACCCAAATACTACTTGTTTGCATGACTCCTATGAGCCGTGGTAGGGTAGTAATCTAAGAACAGTGGGAACACACTCGAGGCGATGTAGCGATGTCAAGTCAAGGGACTATGTTATACTCATGTCATCTGGGAACTGCTACCTAGCGATAGGCATAGTACCAACCAGCAGTTCCCCATGAGTTCGTCCAGTGTAACTCATAACCCAATGAGCACCTGCATAATATCTCCAGTACTACGTACTAATGACTGTGGGATAGACCATCTCGCCTGCTGGGATGAGAAGCGTATACACAAGTCTACTCTGGAGTATCGATGCCTTATCTCGATAATCCTACGACTAGGGACCTGTATAAGGATGTGTTTATAGACTACCCAGCCCCCACTAATGTGACTGCCATCACAACACTGGTAGTCAAGCAAAGATCCTAAGGGCTTTACCAATATGTATTAGCGATACGTTAAAAGAAACATATACACATATTTAGGTAGAAACAAACCAAGTAGCATACTACTATATTGAGCAAGACTGTTATAATATCTGTGTATATCCCAAGCTTCCAAAATGTAATATACAAACTTGTACTATACAATAATGGCCTATAAGACATATATCACTAACAATCTCCCACTTGCACTAAGGCCATGTGTTGGCATATCGCAGACCTATCATCTCGAATAGCATCTCGACCATACTCTGAGGGATGGCCTTTGTTAGTGGATATGCAGTGTTATTCTCCGTATCTACTCTCTGCACCTCGATCACCTTGATCAGGTGATACCGCCTCAAGATATGTCTGTACTTCTGATGGGACCTGGGTTCTTTCGTTAAAGCTATAACGCCGTTGTTGTCACAATACAGCGGGATTGGATCAACAATGGATGGAACCACCGGAAGTTTTGTTAAGAACTTCTTCATCCAGATTGCTTCTTTCATGGCGTCACAAGCAGCAATATACTCCGCTTCCATCGTCGAGTCAGCAACGGTGTCCTGCTTAGAGCTCTTCCAATAGACCGCCCCTCCATTGAGGGTAAAGACATAACTCGACATGGACTTAGAGTCATCCTTGTCACTCTGGAAGCTGGAGTCAGCAAAGGACTCGATCTGGAGGTCTTTTCCTCCATACACCAAGAACATCTCCATAGTCCTCCTCAGGTACTTGAGAATGTTCTTTACTGCTATCCAGTGCTTCTCACCTAGGTTTGAATGATACCGGCTTACTACGCTTAGTGCGTCAGCAACATCTGGTCTGGTACCTAACATCGCATACATTATAGAGCCTACCGCAGAAGCGTAGGGTATAATAGACATGCGATCCCTTTCCAAATCAGTCTTGGGAGACATCTCTTTGGAGATAGTGATTTAGTGACAAGCTGGTAGATTACCACGCTTTGAATCCTCATACTGAATCTTTTCAGTATGGTGTCGATGTACCTGGACTGTGAAAGTCCTAACATCGTCTTAGATCTATCACGATAGATATGGATCCCCAGAATGTAGGAGGCATCACCCAGGTCTTTCATGGAAAACCTTTGCGACAAGAATCCTTTGACTGATTGTTGCATAGGAATGTCATTTCCTATCAGCAGAATATCATCCACGTATAAGACGAGGAATACCACAGTTCTGGCTACAATCTTACTATAAATGCATGGTTCATCTGGATTTTTGATAAAGTCAAATTCTTTGACTGTCTCATCAAAACAGATCTTCCAACTCTGCGATGCCTGCTTTAGTCCATAAATGGACTTAAGCAACTTGCACACTTTCCCGACGCTCCCACTCTGAATGAAACCCTATGGCTGATCCATATAGACGCACTCTTACAAATTTTAATTTAGAAAAGCGGTCTTTATGTCCATTTTCCAAATCTTATAATCTTGGAAGGCGGCATTGGCAAGAAGGATCCGAATGGATTTGAGCATAGCCACTGGAGAAAAGGTTTTATCATAGTCCAAACCAGGCATTTGACGAAATCCTTTTGCAACAAGTATAGCCTTATAGGTTTCAACCTGTCTATCTACACCAATCTTCTTTCTAAAGATTCTTTTGCAGCCTACGGGTTTTACCCTTTCTGGAGCAATGCCCAAAGTCCATACTTTGTTGGTGTACATGGATTGCATTTTTGTCCACATTGCATCCAACCATTTCAACGAGTCTCTGCTCTGGATGGCTTGCTGGAAGCTAGTTGGCTCTTCATCGTCAATGATGCAATCCTCTCTATCGCCGTCTATGAGAAAACCGTAGTATCTCTCGCGCGGATGAGACTGCCTACTAGTCCTACGGAGTGGCGCGGGGATGTCCGGTTCTTTCAAAACTTCTGGTTCCACCATGCTTTTAGTAATAGCTTGTGGTTTTGGATTTTCTTCCAGTTCTATTGCGCTCACACTTATCTCTTTTTCTAAAAATTTAGTATCCAAAAAGTAGGCATGACGAGAAAAAAAACCTTTTGTTCCTCTGCATAATAGAAAAGATACAACCTGGAGTTCTTTAAGTATCTCACAAACATACACGGTACTGAGTGTGCCTCGAGCTTGTCTGCATGTTGCATTTTTAAAAAAGCTGGACATCCCCATATCTTCAGATACTGAAGATAGGGTTTCTTCCCACTCCACATCTGATATGGTGTGGTAGGCACAATCTTGGTAGGAAGCTTGTTCAAAAGATATGCAGCTGATTCTAGTGCATAACCACAGAAGGACAGCGGCAACTCAGCGTTACTCATCATAGAACGTACCATATCCAATAAGGTTCGGTCCCAACTTTCCAATACACCGTTTTGTTGAGGTGTGCATGGAGGAGTAAGCTGAGAGAGAATTCCATTCTCTTTTAAGTAACCCAGGAACTTGGCACTTAAGTATTCACTACCTCGATCAGATCTAAGTGTCTTGATACTTTTGCCTGTTTGTTTTTTCCACTTCATTCTTATATTCCTGGAATTTCTCAAAAGCCTCGGATTTATGTTTCATCAAGAATACATGTCCATACTTAGAGAAATCATCCGTAAAAGTAATGAAATAGGAATAACCACTCCTTTCAAGTGTGGACATTGGACCACACACGTCGCTGTGTATGAGTCCTAAGTGCTTTCTTGCTCTTACTCCATGTCCAGTGAACGGAGTCTTTGTCATCATTCCTTTGAGACATGATTGACAGGTTGCATAAGAGTAATATTCGAACGGATCCAAATATCCGTCTTTATGTAACTTCATCAACCGTGTTTCATTGATGTGACCCAGTCTACAATACTATAAGAAAGCCTGATTTAATTCTGGAGACTTTCTTTTAAGTGTGTTCTGGATGTTGAGAACCTGAGCTTGATTTAATACGTATATACTGTAGGGTTAGGTTAGCACCTTAGCAAGGTTTTGGAAAGCATCAAACATGCAATTTAAAATTTTTGGGTTGCTAAACAAACCAACCAAGTAATCGAACTAGAGAATTAGGGTTAAACATGATATGTAAACAACTTTACATCTAAGTGAATGCGGAATAAAACCTTTGTAGACCAGTCCTTCACTTCTAAAGCTCCGTGTAGTAGTCCCTTCGCCCCTAATAGTGAACATCCGAACTCTAGTAAGGATCATATGAAGAAATGAACAAGCTTGCTCAATGCCTTCAAAGCCGAAGATGATCTACGTCGAAAAGACTCAAGCTCATGCCACCTCTTCACTAATGATGAGATTAGTGAAGCAAACACCCTAAACTAAATGGATAATAGTAGAGGATGATGAAGTAGGAATATTTCGCACTTTAGATTTGATTTTCTCATTTTAATTCATCACTTTGTCAAAAGCTAGAAAGCTTCAAGAGGAAGAAGAAGAGGAAGTGATGAAAGAATCATTCATAAGGTTAGAAATGCAACCATGGGTGAGTATATCATATACACTAACCCATATAGATAATTAACCATTGTGTATGGTTAATGGTTAGGTCAAATAAATATCTTAAGTGAAAACAAAGAAGTGGGTTAAGTCAAAGCTTATCTACAAGCTTCTCCAAGCTTCTAGCAGTGAGTCATTTCCACTAATTTGTAATTACTTAATGATAAATAAAACCATAACATTAACTTAGCATAGTGTGAGTCTCATATATACATGTTGCATGTGTAACCTAGCATGACACACTAAAATATATCATATATGTTTATGTGTGCAAAAACAATACAATTAATATATATCACATATATATTAATGTATCATAAATGAGAAAAATGAATACTTAAGTGAGCCAATATTAGTTAATGTAATTTAATATATCAAATATATAATTATACATTAAATTATTAAATCAACACTTGATTTAATAATCCGGTCATATTTCATATAACCGACTAATATGCAATGTATCAATTTATCGAATCAAAAACTTGATCCGATAACCCGGCAATATCACATACAACCGACCGATACACAAATCGTGAGAATAGAATATGGTATCTCATACACGCATTAATCTCGGTCCCGCACATATCACATATGTGCTCCTACTCCGTTTTGCATGAACCAGGAAACCTCTGTGTAGGACTCTAAAGACTCGTCAATATGCCGGCAGTAGGTGATGATCATATCAAACACCCACAAGCCACAGGCGGTTTGCTAAACATAACGGCCACCCGGGTATTGAGCGATCAGAAGATCAACAAGCAAGCCTGCTATACCTCCTGCGAATCCAATCAATAACACTACCGTACAGTCCGGTCTCTTCGTCTGATATGTCGCATATCAACAGCCTGGGGGTGGTATAACGTCAGACCCCAATAGCCTGATAAGTCATGCCGATGCAAGGTCCATAACGGTTCGAGAAACTACTGATAACACTTACCAGTAAATCTCAGAATCCCTGGTCAGGGATTTCCTGTTATGGCCAATCGAGCATAGCGCAACATCAACTCCCAATACCGGAGAAGACGAAACCCCTCCTATCACTCATTGCCTCCATGTGACCCGGGACTGTTCCCAAAAACCACCTTTTTGCACGATCTCTTGACCGTGGTTTGGTGGAAATCAAAGCACAGTAGGAATCACACAAGACTCTATGACGATCTCGGGTCTACAGACTAACCTGTACCAGTGTCTATCCGACGATAGGTATAATACTATCTAGGAGTTCTCGGTGAGTCCGTCCAGTATACTCAGTCTCCACTGAGCACACGTATACCTTCTCTGATGTCAAACACCAATGGATATAGGATCATCCATCGCCCATCATATGGGTCTTGAAGCGCATGCGCTAGTCTACTCTGGAATATCGATACCCTGTCTTGATACTCCCTCGACTAGGAACTATTATAGGGTGTACTTGTAGACTACCCTTGGCCCTACTAGTATGATCTACATCATAGTACTGGTAGTCGAGTACACATCCTAAGGGCTTTGTCAACATGTGAGAGCAAGACAACATTACGTATACAAGTCAATATGTTAAGACAAAGAGCAACCAGATAGCATACTATCATATCGAACAAGAAAGTCTTCCCTATATATGTCCAAGCATCCACTACAATATACATCCCATGTACAGTTATGGCCTCTAGGGAATACATATAACTATCAATCTCCCACTTGCACTAAGGCCATCTGTTGTAGTATCCAATACCCAACAATACAGCAGTGGTTGTAGTATCCCATACTCAACCATCCCAAAATCTCTCAAATAGTATTTGGGGAAGCAGGGCTTGGTGAGTGGATCCGCCGTGTTAACCTCAAAATCTACTCTCCTTACCTCGATCACTTGGAGATCAACCATCTCCCTGATCAGGTGATACTTGCCTCAGAATTTGTCTGGAATGCTGATGGGACCTTCGTTCCTAGGACAAAGCCACAACTCCATTGTTGTCACAATAACAGTTATTGGACACTCAATGGTAGGAACCTTATTCATCTCATGAACAAGAAATGCCCAGACAGCCAATTTGGAAGCATCATTGGTAGCAATGTATTCAGTCTTTATCGTCTAGTATGTCTCGGTATCTAGCTTAGAACTCTTCCAACATACCGTCCTTCCACTGAGGGTAAATAAAATTCCTGTGACTGACTCTCAGTCGACCTTATCGCTCTGGAAGCTCGAACCAAGAACTTTCTTTTGGTGCTTCTCAAGTACTTAAGAATGTCCTCCACAGTTGTCCAGTGATTCTCCCAAGATCCGATTGATTCCTGATTACTACTCCTAGTGAGTCATCTACATCTGGTCTGGTACATAACATCGCATGCATGATAGAGCCTACTACCGAAGCATAAGGTATCTCTTGCACACGAGCTCTCTCCAAATCAGTCTTGGGAGACATCCTTTTGGAGAGAGTGATCCATGAGTAAGTGGGCGAACCACCACGCTTAGAATCGTCCATACTAAACCCCTTTAGTATGGTGTTAATGTACCTGGATTTGGGACACTCCCAACATCCACTTAGATCTATCACCATAGATCATAATCCACAAGATGTAGTAGGTATCATCCAGATCTTCTGTTGAGAATCCTCGTGGTAAGAGGAGCTTGACCGAGTGTAGCATAGGAAACCATTTCCTATCAAGAGTATGCCATCTACGTTCAATACAAGGAAGACAACCTTACTCTCTTCAACCTTCTTGTATATACTAGGTTCATCTACATTTTTGATGATGTCAAACTCTTTGACTGCCACTTCAAAACAGATGTTCCAACTCCACGATGCGCGCATTGATGTTGATGGACTTAAGCATAGCTTTGAAAGCCTCAACTTTTCCATTTACACCAAGAATCTTCTCAAGATCCAATTTGTTCCCAATGGGTTTTACCCCTTCAAGTGTCATATTCAAAGTCATACTTTGTTGGCGTACATGGATTCCATCTTTGATCGCATAGCATCCAGCCATTTCATAGAGTCTCCACTCGTGATGGCCTGCCTGAACCAAGTTAGGCCATCATATACCATGATGCAATCCTCGCTCCCACTGTCACCGAGAATACCGTAGTATCTCTCAAGTGGATGAGAAACCCTACCAGATTCGAGGAGAGGCTGAGCTTCGTTGGAGACTAATGAATCTTTTGGTTTCACCAAATCATCAGTTGTTAGTTTGTTTAGCTGGAACTCCTTCCAGTTCTACCTCATGACCATAAATTTCTTCATAAGAAATTCCTTTTCTAAAAAGGTGGCATGTTGAGAAACAAAACACCTTTTGCTCCTCAGAGTGGTAGAAGATATTCCCTCACAAATGTTTGGGATATCCTAACAAACTTATTCAGAACTGACCTTGCCTCGAGCTTGTCCGGATTTTGCTTTTCAACATAGGCCAGACAACCCCATATCTTAACTCGTTTAAGACATGGTCTCTTCCCATTCCATATCTCATATGGAGTGATAGGCACTGATTTGGATGGAACCACATTCAATAGGTATGCAGCTTCCCCAGTGCATAACACCAAAAAGAAAACAGCTAACTCAGCAGTACTCATCATAGAGCGCACCATATCTCATATGGTGCGATACTTCCGCCCCGATACATCGTTGTGATGTGGTGTACTCGAAGGAGTAAGCTGAGAGAGAATCCTATTCTCTGTTGAGAAAATCCAGGAACTCCATGAGAAAGTATTCTCCTTCTCTATCACATCGAAGGACTTAATACTACTACCCGTCTGGTTCTCAACTTCAAGCTTATATTCCTTGAATTTCTCAAAAGTTTTAGACTCATGTTTCAACAGGAACACATGTCCAAATCTTGAGAGATAGTCGATGAATGTAATAAAGTACCAAGAACCAACCTTGGCATTTATAGACATAGGACCATATACATCATCATGTATGCGTCCTAAGAGTTCAGTAACTCTTTCTCTGTTTCCAGTAAACGGAGTATTGGACATATTACTTTTGAGACAAGACTGGCAAGTACCATAAGATGAAAATTTGAACAGATTCTTATATTCATTCTTATGTAACTTTAGCTTGTCGTGTCGTATTGATATGACCTTTTCTACAATGCCAAAAGAAGGATTCGTTCATTTCTGAACTACTCTTCTTGTGTGTGTTCTACATACTCTGTGGTTTGATTTAGAACGTATATGCTATTATATAACGTGCCATATCGAATCAACTCTTGATTCAGGAAAATGTTCACAATATTATCCTCCAATACAGAATTATATCCTTCTTTAACTTAATAAAGAAACCGATGTAATGTTGTATATCAGGTTCGGTATCTAATAACATTTGTTCAGAATCAATGTAGTAATACAAGATGATATTTGCCAACAGACTTTCTGCAACAATTGCACCATTCTCTAATACTTAGAGACATATCACCCAATCTCAGTTCTCTACCTCACTGTAGCCCATGTAACATATTACATATGCGGGATCCTGATCCGGTATCACATACCCAGGATGTAGAGGATAGTAATGAACACACCTGAAGAATATGCATCCACATGCTTATTCCTCGATTGGGTCGCGTGGAAATCCGGGTATTCCCTTATTTCCTGCTCGGACTTATAACAATTAAAAGATAGAGCGGAACCAACGTTCCCTAGCTAAGTATAATAAGCAGGTTCGGTCAATGCATCCATATTATTATCTTGATTAAGGCGTGACATTTTCGCTACCAGGAGAGAGAGAAGAAGAAAACACTCTGTGTGCGCTCTTGCAAGATCAGATTGGTTATTATTTTATCTAATCAGGATGGCTCCCACCGTTTTTATAAAATCTTCCTTCAAACCCAAAAAGGTAAGACTTGCCAGGATTAATTACACCCTACAAGTTCGCCAATCTTTTGGCCAGGCCAGTTGAGGGAGGTTCCCCATGCTTTCGCACAGACCTAATTAAAGTAAACCTCGTTTTCCCAAGGGCGTAACCCTGTTAACACCTTTCTAGACACCTACTTGATCGGCTATTTGTAATGTGAAAAACCCTCCCACGAGTAATAATTACTCGCAGTGGATATCGGGATCCAACTATCTCATAGAAGGTATGCATTCTCATTGCAAATTTCAACTCTTGAAATTCCTGATAATGGTTTTTACCCCTAGTACTTATGACCTTGGTTATGGTCAACATATCATAAGTCCTAGTCAAGTTCTACCCGTCATTTCGTGATTAATTAGACCCACCCACATGATCCTTGGCTATGGTCAACATAATCATGTGACTGTCCTAATTAATCGCATCATATGCTTTGTAGGAAGACACCACTTAGCTACCGTACACTACGCCTTGACTATGGTCAACATACGCAGCACGAATACTAAGTACTCTACTTCCTAAAATCACGGAGGGTCTTCGGATGGTTTTTATGAAAACCTTTAACACGTAGAACTTGATATCGTCGTAGAATCGAGTGATTTTGAAAAAAGAGTGTTTTTGAGGCTTTTACTAGTTTTGCTAAAGAGGTCACTCCTGGTGAAGGGATCTCGGCTCTTTCCTTATCGAATAAGGCGCAGGATATAAATACCACTATGCAAAGCAAAAACTATAGAAACAATCAAAAGACAAACCGAGTGGGTTGTAGCATCTGCTAGTTTCGCTAAAGAGGTCACTCCTGGTGAAGGGATCTCGGCTCTTTTCTTATTGAATAAGGTGCTGGATATTCTATAAGGAATACCGCTATGCAAAGCAAGCACTAGAGCTACCAGTTTTTAATCAAGTTTCCACAACGTCTTTAGGTTTCTTTTTCTTTTATTTCGTTAATTTCATTAATGATGTCCCATTTGTTATGCTTCCCAAGCATCACATAAGAAACGAAACTAGCAATATTTATTATATCTCATATATATAATATAGGCATTCGTCTCAGATATATTAAATGATCACATCACAGAATATCAGCAGCAGAAGAATCATATATGAAATATTGGATATACCAGGAATTCCATGTTTTAAAATAAGCCTGTATAAAACACGGATTCCACGGTCGCGATGAATAGCCAAACCCACATCCCTAGACCCCTATGAGAGCGGCAAGCAACCCTTCCAATTCTAGAGTTAGGAGACCCGGTCTTGACTCCTCGAGATAGTCTCCCACTGTACCCTAGAACCCGGTTACTTGTGCTCCCCGCTTTGGGTCTATCCTAACGCTGAAAAATAAATAATATACAACAATGGAGACATCATCCTCAACCCTGAAGTGCCCCAATTAAAAGAATATTACATACAATGAATTTTACATGAATGAAAATAAAAACTCTCATATCACATAAAACCCCCGGCTATTCAAAACACGATGATCCAATATAACATATCACAGCAACACATAACATCACATGTCATCAACGTAAGTAAATATGTGTATCCTAATTATCGTTGACATATAGCACCGAAACCGGCGATACACCACATATTAAACTTACGGTCGCAGAAAAGAAAATGTCAAACTACAACATTTGGAATCCACAATCACCTTAAACATCATAAACCCGAAATATCACATATTTCGGATTTTATGCCTGACGATATGAATTCCAAATATTGTATCACAATCACAGATAGCTAGACGAAGTTTAAACAATTCGATCGAATCAACGAATTCCCAAATTTCCCAGAAAGCTCAACACTTGAGCACTGTTAAATTTAACCATAGACATACCACAGTATCTATGGACCAACAGCTGAAGGCCCGACCCAAGCCTCTCAAGTGGCGCCGCAGATCCGCGGTCACTTAGATGAGTTAGGGTTTCGTTCTTCATGTGTGTCCATAGATTTCCCTGCATGTTTTTCTGAATATTTTTAACATGGAAAAATCCAACTTTTGGAAAAATTTCCAGAGAGGTGGTCCGTTTCGGGTTTTCGGTGTTCGATCGGAATTCTAATTTCGTCTAGACAACGCCTAATGCTCTAGCTTGGCTCTGATACCACTGTAGGTTTAGCTTAGCATGCTAGCAAGGTTTTGGCAAGCAACAAACATGCAATTTAAAAATTTTGGGTGCTAAACAAACCAACCAAGTAATCGAACTAGAGAATTAGGGTTAAACATGATATGTAAACAACTTTACATCTAAGTGAATGCGGAATACAACCTTTGTAGACCGGTCCTTTACTTCTAAAGCTCCGTATAGTAGTCCCTTCGCCCCTAGTAGTGAACATCCAAACTCTAGTAAGGATCACATGAAGAAATGAACAAGCTTGCTCAATGGGTTCGAAACCGAAGATGATATACGTCGAGGAGACTCAAGCTCATGCTAGCTTTTCACTAATTATGAGATTAGTGAAGCAAACACCCTAAACTAAATGGCTAATAGTAAAGGATGATGAAGTAGGAATATTGCTGTAACATTTCAGAAAAATAAAATATTATTTTGGAATTTTTTTTATAATTAAATAATAAATATATTGAATATATTAATAGTGCGGTATAATTAAATAACGATAAATTGGGGAAAATTTGAAAATTTTGGAAATTACTGAAATGAAGGTGCTTTATTGTATTTATGCAAATTATGAAGTTTTACGATTTATTTCACACTATTTTAGTGCTAATCGCGATTAAAAATCGCTAATCGGGCTTTAAGCGTGTTTTGTGCAAAACATGCACCATATCGTTTTTACACTTGTGTTACATTTTCCTACATGCTTTCTCTTTTATCATGCATGGTTTGGGTTTATCTTAAGATAAAGAAAATAGAAGAGAAAAGAAAAAAAAAAGAATAAAGAAAACAATAAAGAAAGGGGTATGGGCATGAGAGAGAGAGAGAGAGGGTGAGGGGTCAACCAAGTCTTGGCTCATCTTTAACACTTCACCATCTTCATCATTTCTTCTTCCTCAGCCCATGGCTGCTGACCTCACTCCCTCCCTCTCTTCATCCTCTCAAACTTCATCAAAATGCCCCAAAAGTCCATCTCCATTTCACAAAAAATGTGCACTAGCTCTCAAGCAACCCTTTGGACCAAGAAAGTTTGTGTTTTAGTGTTGTAGGGGGGATTCATGAGTGCCAATGAGGTAACACTTTGACAATTAGTGTAGTGTATCAAGTGCTTTAGCCTCTTTTCGAGTTTGTTTTCGTTTTGGCGAAATTTAGTGAATTTTGGGAAATTCTAGTGAGGGTTAGAGTTTAATTGAGTTGTGGTTGTGCAATTGAACTCTTGTGGTGACCTGAACCCCCCCCTATGGTGTTATAAACCCAGAACATACACATGACCAAACCTGAAACCTAAAATACGGAAAAACATAAAACTGTAAATGTCGGTTTGTGAGAACTTAGGGTGTGCAAGGAAATCTGGGATGACCCGAGACCAATACTGGGAAAATAAACAACTCCAGAGACCAAATTGAGACCATAGGAACCTACTGTAGCAAGACGAACCACGTTGGGGACCCCCAGGCCGGCGAGCTCGATTTAGCATGAGAGGGGGCTCGGCCACTTGGTGAGGGTGTGGGTCCAGGTTTCTTCTGTAGGTCACATATACCCTATATATCACCCTAGTGTTGTTCGCTCACATTGTTTTCACCCTATACAAAATCTGGAACTAAAAACTTGATTTGCTGTTTTGATTCGTGTTATGGTTTTGCGTATTTTAAATTCTGGATTTTTGTATATGTGCTTTATCTCGATCACGTGACGTTCGTACGTCTATATCGAGTGATATCGGGTTGTTTTGCGTGGGCAAACCATCGGTTTTGACCTATGCGAATTCCGCATGTCGTTTTGGTTTCAACTTGGTTTTTAATGCGATACGATACGCTATGATGTGTAGGTACCCTCACGAAGACTTCGAGACGACAAGCAAGTGCGTGCCGACGTCGACATCGGCAAGCGAAGGTCAAGGTGAGTAGATTATATCTATAGGGGAAGTCGGGTGGATGGCGTATAGCACCCCCACAGTTCGATGAATAGTATGATATATATATATATATATATATATATATATATATATTTATATTTATATGATATCTTTTATGTGTGACATGGATTTTCAGGATATGATTAGGTGTCCAATGGTTACTTTAGGGTTATTAGAAGTGAACTAGTATAGGATCTTAGTTGCGAACCCTAAAATAGGTTTACACCCACACGCACACACATGCTTACTTTTTATACTTGCGCGTATATGGGGATATGTATATATATACACACACTTAGGTATGGGGCGATGTATGTATATACACGTATACCTACAGTTGGATGATGAGGATAGTGGATGCTATTTGGAGATGAGTCGATGAGATTGGGCATGATGCAATGAGATCGGTGATATGGTGTGGTTCGTATTTTGAGATACGACAAGAGATTTTAGCGGGCCTTTGGACGTGTGATTTACACACGCATTTATATATATAGTTGGTATCGGTTTGTACTGGACTTAGACCAGTACCCCCAGTTCATGAGATATGATGATAAGGATACCAGATAAATGATGAGATGAATGAGATATTTGACCCGTACCTAGATTTGGGATGCTGTACGACGGATTTACGTGCGAGCTATATATTGATGATAGATCCGCACTCTTACCCGAGTATGTCATATTGTATATTGTATCATATGTGATACTATTGAGGCGGGATCACCGACAATTTTATATATATATATATATATATATTTATATATATCGACTCAGATTTAGGTGGTTTCCATACCCTTCGATTAGCTTGTTAGTTAGATCCGTAGTTTACTTAGTAGATGTTAGACTAGACCCGAGTCATACCTATTTTCAAAACAAACGAATCGTGAGTATTTTAAAGACAGGCTAAAGGATTCTACGGATATTTTCAAAAGGCGCATCTTTTCTTAAAAACACCGTAGCCCTTATTTTTCTAAAAACCCCGATTCGTCTTATTTCAAATGGCAAAACTGTACGACATTTACAAATTGATGTAGATTCTTCACTGTTGCGTTTATTATTCGATTTCCGCATATTCTTGCTATTCGCATCGCATTGCATTTGTAAATGTGTTTATTGTTATAGTAAACCCATGTTGTCAGGACACCAGCACCATTATCGATGATGCGTATGTTCCACGTACACCTGCTTGCCTGCTCACACACTTCATCCACGATAATTGCCATGTCACTACACAGTAGGATTGTTGCATCAGGATATGACATACATATTGTATACTCATACTTGCGTACACACATAGTGTACACCCATACTTGCATACATACGTATTTGCACATACATAGACGATTCCGGCTTGATTTTGGAGATTTGGGGAACTGCAAGATATATTTTAAAACTGGATTCATTTAAAAAGAGCGGTTTTCCCCTCGATGTGTGCATACTACTATTTTATGTTGCATGATATACGGATATGCTTACATTTCTATCATATGTCACATACATCATGCTTTATGATTTTACGCATTGAGATATGCTGTTTTCATGAGATTTCTGGATTTGAGAACCGTGGCGATTTCAAAAGAAAGCATGTACTGTTTTAAAAACCCGGTTTCTTTTGATATGATATTTCAGTGTGTCTACCATGTGTTTTCTTGGTTCTAAGAGCGACATGTGAAACCCGATTCGAGGAGACGGATGAGGCCGATTGCGGGTACATGGTGGACCCGGTATGGTACCCTGGGGGGAGAGAGAGATTTCGTGTGGATGACGATGAGCCTGCCAGAGGGGCCACTACCTACCGGTGATAGTATTTGGGCTCGGCGGATATCCGGAGGATACCGACCGGAGTCGAGAGATGATATGGGCCGATCCGGACTGACGGAGCCCGTGGGCCGATCCGGACTGATGGAGCCCGATATATGAGGATTTACGTGCCGATGCAGGGCACGGGTTTCATGATGTTTTCGAGTGTCGATGCTGGACACTACGGTTCCATGATTTTAATGTGTCGCGAGGGACACACGTTGATTTACATCCTCATACTTCCATGCATATGCTTTATGATATTCAGATGCATGATGTTTTGTGTTATTGGGTGACACGTGGACGGGATCCACATACATACAAACATTGATTAGATAGTTGGATGATATCCACATACTCATAGACTTTAAGATATAGTTGACACTAATTACAATGATTATACCTCATATTTATGATTTGTTGCTACCTGAGGCATTGGCACGAGCACTTGGTACTACACTTATGTATAGATGTTTACCCTTGCCACCTTATCATGCTTCAGAATTTATCATTTTGAGGATATATTATTACTGATCGTATTGACCTAGGATTGAGTCATACATACGATTTCTGCTCTGTGATGTTTTCTATTCACGAGATGGCAACTCACCCCCGTTGTGCCACAGTTCTTGCAGGTTTTGCCGTACAGGTTTCATTGCGGCTTTCTGGCACACTGCTTCCTTTCTGGATGATTGCTTTGGTAGGTGGGCTCACTCGCATCGTGACCGCCATTGTACTCATTTATTTTCAGTTGTATCTAGTAAATTCCATCAACCAGACTTGTATATTTATTTCAGACTTAGAAAACCAGTTGTGTATTATTTCAACCTTAGAGTCGCGCGTTGTAGTATTATGGTTTTCTTGATGATTTTGAGTTTCCTTTTGAGTTTTAATTCTCGCCCTTAGGCGTTGTATATTATATTGCTTGTGTGGTTGTGACCATCGATTGACGAAGAGCTAGCTCCCGCTTGGGGATGCCATTTATCATTATGCATATATTATTCTTGTTGTACCCCGTTTGGGGCCAGTATTTACAAAGAAAACTATGCCGAAATTTTCTGAAATGACTTGAGGATTTAAAAATGCATATTCGTCTTACTTATTTAAAAGCCTTGTTTTTTTTAAACATGTTTTCTTCACTTCTTTTAAACTAGTTTTTCTTCATTTATTATTTAAAATGGTTTTAGATTTCTGGGCTTTTGGCTTACTTGAATTTGATGAGGTCCTATAGACTTCTTATGATTCAAGGGCCAGACACGTGCTATTTCGGGTCGTGACAAAGTTGGTATCAGAGCGCTAGGTTAACCTTGGTTTGAGTCTAGGTTTGACTATGCGGAGCCTAGGGCGTTGGTATATATACGGAATCTAGGCTTGACCTTATGGAACTTAGACTCAGTCGAGGGGGTATTAGACCCGAACTTTCGTCGCATAGGTTGACCTTGGTTGATGGAGTAGGTGACTTCAGTAGAGTGACGTACCGTGTGTATGTTCCGCGGCATACTTACGATACGCCACTCCGCTTAAGGAGTCTTAGGATGTACATTTCCTTGCACAGTATTATATTCATTCCTATGATCTATCCTCATCGATATCGGTTATGATTTTGTTGCCATGATTACACGGGGAGAGAGAGCTACGGCTAGAGTTGCGGTCAGCACGAGCTCGTCACTAACGTGGACTGACCAGGGCGTGATTCCAGGGACATACGATTGCATAAAGCAGCGTCGTTTTATTGTGTCTTCGCGCCGTGAGCGTTTGATAGATCGCTGTTATGAGATTTCTCGGACGTGCAGATCAACACCAGAGGATCAGGCTACTGCTAGAGGCCAACCGGAATGTGATGACCGTCGATGCACTGATTATTTGATGATTGTGGCACTGTTCAGCGTGCGGATTAATGAGCCAGTTGTTGCTGCGGACGACGAGATTTCGCCCTAAATGTTGGAGCTATTGCAGTACGGGTGTACTTAGAGGTATGATAGAAGGTCGCTAGTCATCCAAGGATGAATGACTAGGACATGTGGTTCGTTCGCTTAGCCCGATGCGAGGTCATCAGATAGATTGATTCCAGCTAGAAACGACTTCATGCAGGTACGTTGAGAGTCGATGGAGACGATCGAATGTCAGGAGCCCATTTTCCAAGTTTAAAGTATTCGGAAAGACATGCAAGCGATTCTATGGACCCTCTAGAAGAATGAAACCCTAACTCGACATAATGACCGTGTGAAAGCCTTTGAACCTTAGGGTTTGCGGCAGTTCCGCGGTGCCATTAATGAGGCTTGGATTTGCCCTTCTACGGATGGTCCACCGATGCTGTGGTATGTACTCGATACTATTAAACTGTACCCAAGATGTTGAGCTCTTGGGGGATTATGAGATTTTGACGAATCGATCGAATGGTTCAACATCTTTCGTATATCATGTGATGGGATGCATTGTTTGGGAGACTCCAGATACGTGTATAGCCGTTGGAGCACAGTCCATGGAGCCACGAAGAGACGAGTCTGAAGCAGTCGATATTTGAGAAAAGTGGAATAAGAGGTTCGTACGAGATCTTGATGAGATGACGTTCCACTCTGCCGACATCAGAGATGTGATACGCATGCAGAGGCATTGATTAGTGATATATCTTCCATAAGGAGTCGCGATGAAAATGAAGCCGTTCCGGAACAAGAAACATATATAAAAAAAGGGTGGTAACTTCTGGGCAATTCGGAAGAAATGAGAATTGAGAGAGACCTCGACAGGACCTTTCTAGAATACTATACGAGAAGACTTGGACCCAGGAGCGGTCATATTGCGCACACCCAGCAGGCCAGAGTTCGGCATCGTCAACGAGATAGTTGGCTAGAGATCTGTAGAGGATGTGCCAGAGCGGGACTGTTTCCGTCGTCATTCCATATTGGGCCGTTGAGCCGAGGAGCTATATATCTAGCAATGCACAGTGAGAGACAAGAGCCTAAAAGCACCAGGCGCCAGACCATGAACATGAGACAAGTAGATATCTTGCTCTGCTAGCATTAGATGCACCGACACCTTCTCGACTTTGAAGGAGGAAATATCGACGACGGTATTTATGATTTGTGATTTGGTGATTCGATTATTACGTATCCGTCATCTTGGATTTCGGTATTTTGGGCGATCTATTCGCATGATTTAGTCTTGATGACTGAGTTTCATGATATTTATTTTGTGCACCACGGTTGCACCTGACTTCGGTTTGATGTCATTCGATATGTTGATTTTGATTTCATGCCTATGTTATGTATGTATTTCCTTATGCTTTAAGTATAGTTTTCATGCACTTTTAGTGCTTTGATTTGATTTGTGCACGCTGATGCACATGGTTGTAAGATTATATACCGCGGTATACCTGATTTGGATTGAGCTTTATTGTATACCATTGATTTCGATTATGATATTGATGTTGATTTCGTGCACTCTGTGCATTTGATTTGGATTTTTGCGCATATTTGGCGCGCTAGGGTTGGATTTTGCGCATGTTCGGTGCTTGATATTGGATTTCATGATTTTGTGCATGCTGGATGCACATGATTTAGATTTTATTCGTGCATGATGGATGCACCTGATTTGGATTTTCACGCATGTTGGGCGCATGTTATGAGATGCAATTTTGGTGCACACCAGATGCACTGAATCGGGATTCTTCGTGCATATCAGATGCACCTGTTTTTGCTGTCAGGCACACACGTTGTCTCTGACAGGTGTTTCGTGCACACCCGTTGCACTTAGATGTTGTTTCTGTGCACATGTATGGCATATATATGGATTTTGATTTCCGTGCGCACCAGACGCACGTATCATTCATATGCACATTTTGGGATTGATTTCTTATGGAGCAGTATGTTTTTATGATAATTGCTATTTGTTTTCGTACTGAGCAGGACTAATCAGAGGATAGTAGCTGGATATATTTTGCATGCATTGATAGTTATCGAAGGGATTTCCAAAAAGGGAGCTATAGTCTCAGTATTTACCTACGTGTCTGATATGATACGAAACGTTTAAAACAAGGAAACCCTTCTAAATTTTTTTTAAAACGGCGGTACGTGCATTTAAACAAAGGATATATATATATATATATATATATATATATATATATATATAGAGAGAGAGAGAGAGAGAGAGTTATTTTCTTACTCGAGACGTCCGCCAATGTGCAGTGTTATGCGCATCGCACAGTGACTTAAAAAGGTTTGGCATGCATTTCCTTCAGATATCTACATGTATAAATTTGATGTTTACATGTATAGTTTTGATGTATAGCATGTTGGGTTTCGTATTGGATTTGACATTGGTGTCTTCACCATGCTCCGATGATTGTGGGGTGCTTGACGGAGTTTTGATTTTGAGTTATCTGTTCATTGTTCATGCCCATGCATTGCGCTATGATGCGTTTTATGTATTGATGATTTCGGAGCCCCGACGACTTGGACTTTTACTGAGATGTTTTAGTATTTGAGGGGTTTAAATTTAAATTCGGGGACCGAATTTCTTTAAGGGGGGAGGATTGTAAAATTTCAGAAAAATAAAATATTATTTTGGATTTATTTTATAATTAAATAATAAATATATTGAATATATTAATAGAGCGGTATAATTAAATACCGATAAATTGGGGAAAATTTTGGAAAATTTGGAAATTACTTAAATGAAGGTGCTTTATTCTATTTATGCAAATTATGAAGTTTTACGATTTATTTGACACTATTTTAGTGCGAATCGCGATTAAAAATCTCTAATCGGGCTTTAAGCGTGTTTTGTGCAAAACATGCACCATATCGTTTTTACACTTGCGTTACATTTTCCTACATGTTTTCTCTTTTATCATGCATAGTTTGGGTTTATCTTAAGATAAAGAAAATAGAAGAGAAAATAAAAGAAAAGAATAAAGAAAACAATAAAGAAAGGGGTATCGACATGAGAGAGATAGGGTGAGGGGTCAACCAAGTCTTGGCTCATCTTTAACACTTCACCATCTTCATCATTTCTTCTTCCTCAGCCCATGGCTGCTGCCCTCACACCCTCCCCCTCTTCATCCTCTCAAACTTCATCAAATGCTCCAAAAGTCCATCTCCATTTCACAAAAAATGTGCACTAGCTCTCAAGCAACTCTTTGAACCAAGAAAGTTTGTGTTTTGGTGCTGTAGGGGGGATTCATGAGTGCCAATGAGGTAACCCTTTGACAATTAGTGTAGTGTTTCAAGTGCTTTAGCCTCTTTTCAAGTTTGTTTTCGTTTTGGCGAAGTTTAGTGAATTTTGGGAAATTCTAGTGAGGGTTCGGTTTTAATTGAGTTGTGGTTGTGCAATTGAACTCTTGTGGTGACCTGAACCCCCCCCCCATGGTGTTATAAACCCAGAACATACACATAACCAAACCTGAAACCCAAAATACGGAAAAACAGAAAACTGTAAATGTCGGTTTGTGAGAACTTAGGGTGTGCAGGGAAATCTGGGATGACCCGAGACCAATACTGGGAAAATAAACAACTCCAGAGACCAAATTGAGACCATAGAAACCCACTGCAGCAAGACGAACCATGTTGGGGACCCCCAGGCCAGCGAGCCCGATTTAGCATGAGAGGGGGCTCGGCCCCTTGGTGAGGGTGTGGGTCCAGGTTTCTTCTGTAGGTCAAATATACCCTATATATCACCCTAGTGTTGTTTGCTCACAATTTTTTCGCTCTATACAAAATCTGGAACTAAAAACTTGATTTGCTGTTTTGATTCGAGTTATGGTTTTGCTTATTTTAAATTCT
Source organism: Agapanthus africanus (assembly GCA_030015575.1). NCBI lineage: Eukaryota > Viridiplantae > Streptophyta > Magnoliopsida > Asparagales > Amaryllidaceae > Agapanthus > Agapanthus africanus. The sequence continues at coordinate 371,285,209 of JASDDO010000022.1, forward strand.
GGATTTTTGTATTTGTGCTTTATCTCGATCACGTGACGTTTGTACGTCTATATCGAGTGATATCGGGTTGTTTTGCGAGGGCAAACCATAGGATTTGACATATGCGAGTTCCGCGTGTCGTTTTGGTTTCAACTTGGTTTTTAATGCGATACGATACGCTATGATGTGTAGGTACCCTCACGAATACTTCGAGACGACAAGCAAGCGTGTGCCGACGTCGACATCGGCAAGCGAAGGTTAAGGTGAGTAGATTATATCTATAGGGGAAGTCGGGTGGATGGCGTGTAGCACCCCCGCAGTTCGATGAATAGTATGATATATATATATATATATTTATATGATATCTTTTATGTGTGACATGGATTTTCAGGATATGATTAGGTGTTCAATGGTTAGTTTAGGGTTATTAGAAGTGAACTAGTATAGATTCTTAGTTGTGAACACTAGAATAGGTTTACACCCACACGCACACACATGCTTACTTTTTATACTTGTGCGTATATGGGGATACGTATATATATACACACACTTAGGTATGGGGCGATGTATGTATATACACGTATATCTACAGTTGGATGATGAGGATAGTGGATGATATTTGGAGATGAGTTGATGAGATTGGGCATGATGCCATGAGATCGGTGATATGATGTGGTTCGTATTTTGAGATACGACATGAGATTTTAGAGGGCCTTTGGACGTGTGATTTACACACGCATTTATATATATAGATGGTATCGGTTTGTACTAGACTTAGACCAGTACCCCCAGTTCATGAGATATGATGATAAGGATTCCAGATAATGATGAGATGAATGTGATATTTGACCCGTACCCAGATTTGGGATGCCGTACGACGGATTTACGTGCGACCTATATATTGATGATAGATCCGCACTCTTGACTCGAGGATGTCATATTGTATATTGTATCGTATGTGATCCTATTGAGGCAGGATCACCGACTATTATATATATATATATATATATATATATATATATATATATATATATATATATCGACTCAGATTTAGGTGGTTTCCGTACCCTTCGATTAGCTTGTTAGTTAGATCTGTAGTTTACTTAGTAGATGTTAGACTAGACTCGAGTCATGCCTATTTTCAAAACAAACGAATCGTGAGTATTTTAAAGACAGGCTAAGGGATTCTACGGATATTTTCAAAAGGCGCATCTTTTCTTAAAAACACTGTAGCCCTTATTTTTCTAAAACCTCCGATTCGTCTTATTTCAAATGGCAAAACTGTACGACATTTACAAATTGATGTAGATTCTTCACTGTTGCGTTTATTATTCGATTTCCGCATATTCTTGCTATTCGCATCGCATTGCATTTGTAAATGTGTTTATTATTATATTAAACCCATGCTGTCTGGACACCAGCACCATTATCGATGATGCGTATGTTCCACGTACACCTGCTTGCCGGCTTACACACTTCATCAAATTGACATGTCACTACACAGTAGGATTGTTGCATCAGGATATGACATACATATTGTACACTCATACTTGCGTTCACACATAGTGTACACCCATACTTGCATACATACGTATTTGCACATACATAGACGATTCTGGCTTGATTTTGGAGATTTGGGGAACCGCAAGATATATTTTAAAACTGAATTCATTTAAAAAGAGCGGTTTTCCCCACGATGTGTGCATACTACTGTTTTATGTTGCATGATATACGGATATGCTTACATTTCTATCATATGTCCCATACATCATGCTTTATGATTTTATGCATTGAGATATGCTGTTTTCATGAGATTTCTGGATTTGAGAACCGTGGCGATTTCAAAAGAAAGCATGTACTGTTTTAAAAACCCTGTTTCTCTTGATATGATATTTCAGTGTGTCCACCATGTGTTTTCTCAGTTCTGAGAGCGACATGTGAAACCCGATTCGAGGAGGCGGATGAGGCCGAATGCGGGTACATGGTAGACCCGGTATGGTACCCCGAGGGGAAAGAGAGATTTCGTGTGGATGACGATGAGCCTGCCAGAGGGACCACTACCTACCGGTGATAGTATTTGGGCTCGGCAGATATCCGGAGGATACCGACCGGAGTCGAGAGATGATATGGGCCGATCCGTACTGATGGAGCCCGTGGGCCGATCCGGACGGACGGGGCCCGATATATGAGGATTTACGTGCCGATGCCGGGCACGGGTTTCATGATGTTTTTGAGTGTCGATGCTGGACACTCCAGATCCATGATTTTGATGTGTCGCGAGGGACAAACGTTGATTTACATCCTCATACTTCCATGCATATGCTTTATGATATTCAGATGCATGATGTTTTGTGTTATTGGGTGACACGTGGACGGGATCCACATACATACAGACATTGATTAGATAGTTGGATGATATCCACTTACTCATAGACTTTAAGATATAGTTGATACTAATTACAATGATTATACCTCATATTTATGATTTGTTGCTACCTGAGGCATTGGCACGAGCACTTGGTACTACACTTATGTATAGATGTTTACCCTTGCCACCTTATCATGCTTCAGAATTTATCATTTTGAGGATATATTATTACTGATCGTATTTGTTAGTTATATGTATGCCCTAGAAGCCATCAATATACATGAGATGTATATTGTATTGGATGCTTGGACATATATAGGGAGGACTTTCTTGCTCGATATGATAGTATGCTATCTGGTTACTCTTTACCTTAACGTGTACACTGATTGTCTCTCTGCTACATGTTGGTAAAGCCCTTAGGATGTGTACTTTACTACCTGGACTATGATGCGGATCATACTAGTGGGGACATGGTAGTCCATAAGTACATCCTTCAAGGTCCCTAGTCGTGGGTGTATCGAGACGGGGCATCGATATACCAGAGTAGACTAGCGTATAGCTTCACGACCCATATAGATGGGCGATGGATGATCCCATATCCATTGGTGTTTGACATCAGAGATGATATACGGGTGCTCAGTGGAGACTGGGTACACTGGACGGACTCGCCGAGAACTCCCAGATGGTATTATACCTCACGTCAGATGGCAGTTCTCTGGTGACACTGGTGCATATTAGCCTGTAGACCCGAGATCCTCATAGAGTCTTGTGTGATTCCCACTATGCCTTGATTTCCACCTTACCACGTCCAAGAGGGCGTGCAAAACGGTGGTTTATGGGTATAGTCCCGAGTCGCATGGAGGCAATGAGCGATAGGAGGGGTTTCGTCTCTCCAGGTATTAGGGGTTGATGTTGCGCTGTGCTCGATTGGCCATTACAGGGAAGTCCCTGGCCAGGGCTAGTTTAGAGATTTACTGGTAAGTGTTACCAGTAGTTTCTCGACCCGTTATGAGCCTCATATCGGCAAGACTTATCGGTTATTGGGGTCTGACGTTTACCACCCCTAGACTTGATATGTGATATGAGACGAGGAGACCGGACTGTACGGTAGTGTCGCTGTCAGGCTTTTGCAGGAGTTGGAGCGGGCTTGCTTGCTGATCTTCTGATCGCTCAATACCCGGGTAGCCGTTACGTCCAGCTAGTACCGCTGACGGCTTGTGGATGCTTGATGTGATCATCACCTACTGCCGGCGTATTGACGAGTCTTTAGAGTCCTACATAGAGGTTTTACTGGCTCAGGCGAAACGAAATAGGAGCACATATGTGATATGTGCGGGACCGAGAATAATGCGTGTATGTGATACCGTATTCTATTCTCGCGACTTTTGTATCGGCCGGTTATATGTGATATAGCCGGGTTATCGAATCAAGTGTTGATTCGATAAGTTGGTACATTATGTGTTAGTTGGTTATATGAGATATAACCGGATTATTAAGTCAAGTGTTGATTTAATAATTTAGTGTATAATTGTATATGTGATATGTTAGTGTTTATGCCCTAGAAGGCCATTACTGTATCATACTAGCTTGTATATTACTTAATGGAAGCTTGGGATATTCACATGTATATAACAGTCTTGCTAAACATGGTAGTATGCTACTTGGTTTTTCTATCTTAATATGTGAGTGTACGTATTGATAGAGCTCTTAGGATCTTGCTTGTCTACCAGCGTTGTGATGGCAGTCACACTAGTGGGGGCTGGGTAGTCTACAAGCACATCCTTATTCAGGTCCCTGGTCGTTGGATTATCGAGACAGAGCATCGATACTCCGGAGTAGACTAGTGTGTACGCTTCTCATCCCAGTTGGGGAGATGGTCTGTCCCACAGCCGTCAGTACGTCGTACTGGAGATAGTATACAGGTGCTCGTTAGGTTACGGGTACACCGGACAGGACTCACAGGGAACTGTTGGTTGGTTTGATACCAGTCGTCAGTGAACAGTTCCCAGGTGACATGAGTACAGCGTAGTCCGCAGACTTGACACTGCTACTTCGCCTCGAGTGTGTCCTACTGTTCTTAGATTGCTACCCTACCACGGCTCAAAGGAGTCGTGCAAACAGGTGGCAGTTGGGTACAGTCCCGAGCACTTGGAGGCAGTGGCGGTTAGACAGGATTCGTCCCTCCCGGTATTGGGAGTAGATATCGTGCTGTGTCAGAGAGCCATTACGCAAAGTCCCTGGCCAGGGCAAGCGAGATTTGCTGGTAGGTTCCAGTAGTTTCTCAGGGTGTAATGGGCTTCACTCCGACACGACTTATACCGCTATTAGGGGACTGACGCTTGCCGCCCCCCTAGGCCCGATATGCGATAGTCTTGGACAAACGGACCGGACTGTATGGAGATTGTCACATCAGACTCAGTAGGAGTTCGGATGGGTTTACTCATCGGCCTTCTTATCGACAACTATCTGGGGACCGTTACGTACAGCTAGTGCCGCTTGCGGTCTGTGGTTAAACCCACTGCCAGCGTAGTAGTCGAGTCTCTAGAGTCCCACACAGAGAGTTTCCTACTCCAGGCGAAACGATATAGAGGTTGCATGGTTTTGCGACAAAGGGTTCGGACGCATACGTGCGTTTACGCGCGTACGACTTTCGGACAGTTTTTACCAGTCGGCTTTGGTTTAAGCCAGTTACTGGTATCCGGTTATTGGATTTTTACAGTCTAAAGTTTTTCCGTATTTTTGCGGATCGGAGGGGCGTTCTCGTAATTGTACGAGAAGCTTCTAGAAGATGTGACTAAGGAGGTTACTTTGGATGAGGTTGTGAGTCATTGTGGTGATTCATTCATTTCATTAATGCACATTTATTGCTTAATGACTCATGCTAATGAATCACCACTAGATATTTTATGAAGCATGCTTATTCATTTCTTTTATTCATTATTCTTAAATAAGAATGCTTCATAATATATTATGATACACTCTCTCTCCTCTCATTATCTTATCTCATATTCTCTCTCCTCAAGCTCTCATCTTCAAGATACTAATCCTTAATCCTCATGTGTTGAGATCAAAGGTTTAGTTAGACTTAAGCATCCATAACCATCACTCTATCTCATCCTTTCATCTTTGATTAGCAATCAAAGTTGATTAGTTACCTCAAGTGAGAGGTGTAGCTTGGTGTTTTGCTCTCGGGTGGATCGTCTACTACCTAGAGAAGGTCGAGGAGAACAAAGGAGGACACAAAGACGAAGGACTAGTTTCGATCGGTATAATCCCTTAACACTATAGTTTAGTATAGCTATGTGTTTGGTTATTATTTGTTTAGCTTCGATTTAAGCGGTTAGTCGATGTTCGTTCCTTAAACTTGATCGTTTTTGTAAAATCCGCCTCCCCACTAGTACTGGGGTGTACTACATCGACTTACATGATATACTAATTTACATTAACTAACATTGGTTCACTTAAGCATTTATTTTTCTCACTTGTGCACAACTTAATATATATGTGATATATATTTATTTGTGTTCATTTTGTATCATGGTTGTTGATACAACTTACATGGGTGTATAAGACTTGTACCATACTAATTATAGTGTTAGGTTTTTATATTTAAAGTAATTCTAAAATTAGTGGATGATGAGCTCACATGCATGAAACTTCATGAAGCTTAGGGTTGCATTGACTTAGTCTACTAGTTTTGTTTTACTTGAGATATTAATTAACCTAACCATTATAATGTAGCCATGGTTATGTCTCTACATGAGTTAATATATGATATAAACTCACCCATGGTGTTAGTGTTTATGCCCTAGAAGGCCATTACTGTATCATACTAGCTTGTATATTACTTAATGGAAGCTTGGGATATTCACATGTATATAACAGTCTTGCTAAACATGGTAGTATGCTACTTGGTTTTTCTATCTTAATATGTGAGTATACGTATTGATAGAGCTCTTAGGATCTTGCTTGACTACCAGCGTTGTGATGGCAGTCACACTAGTGGGGGCTGGGTAGTCTACAAGCACATCCTTATTCAGGTCCCTGGTCGTTGGATTATCGAGACAGAGCATCGATACTCCGGAGTAGACTAGTGTGTATGCTTCTCATCCCAGTTGGGGAGATGGTCTGTCCCACAGCCGTCAGTACGTCGTACTGGAGATAGTATACAGGTGCTCGTTAGGTTACGGGTACACCGGACAGGACTCACAGGGAACTGTTGGTTGGTTTGATACCAGTCGTCAGTGAACAGTTCCCAGGTGACATGAGTACAGCGTAGTCCGCAGACTTGACACTGCTACTTCGCCTCGAGTGTGTCCCACTGTTCTTAGATTGCTACCCTACCACGGCTCAAAGGAGTCGTGCAAACAGGTAGCAGTTGGGTGCAGTCCCGAGCACTTGGAGGCAGTGGCGGTTAGACAGGATTCGTCCCTCCCGGTATTGGGAGTAGATATCGTGCTGTGTCAGAGAGCCATTACGCAAAGTCCCTGGCCAGGGCAAGCGAGATTTGCTGGTAGGTTCCAGCAGTTTCTCAGGGTGTAATGGGCTTCACTCCGACACGACTTATACCGCTATTAGGGGACTGACGCTTGCCGCCCCCCTAGGCCCGATATGCGATAGTCATGGACGAACGGACCGGACTGTATGGAGATTGTCACATCAGACTCAGTAGGAGTTCGGATGGGTTTACTCATCGGCCTTCTTATCGACAACTACCTGGGGACCGTTACGTACAGCTAGTGCCGCTTGCGGTCTGTGGTTAAACCCACTGCCAGCGTAGTAGTCGAGTCTCTAGAGTCCCACACAGAGAGTTTCCTACTTCAGGCGAAACGATATAGAGGTTGCATGGTTTTGCGACAAAGGGTTCGGACGCATACGTGCGTTTACGCGCGTACGACTTTCGGACAGATTTTACCAGTCGGCTTTGGTTTAAGCCAGTTACTGGTATCCGGTTATTGGATTTTTACAGTCTAAAGTTTTTCCGTATTTTTACGGATCGGAGGGGCGTTCTCGTAATTACTCGAGAAGCTTCTAGAAGATGTGACTAAGGAGGTTTGTTTTGGAAAGAGAGTGAGTCATAGTGGTGATTCATTCACTTCATTAATGCATATTTATTGCTTAATGACTCATGTTAATGAATCATCACAAGATATTTTGTGAAGCATGCTTATTCATTTCCTTTATTGATTTTTAGAAAATAAGAATGCTTCATAATAATATGATACACTCTCTCTCTTCTTTCATTATCATATCACACATTCTCTCTCCTCAAGCTCTCATCTTCAAACCCTAATCCTTAATCCTCATGTGTTGAGATCAAAGGATTAGTTAGACTAAACAATCCATAACCCTCACTCTATATCATCCTCTCATCTTTGATTGGCAATCAAAGTTGATTAGTTACCTCAAGTTAGAGGTTTAGCTTGGAGTTTCGCTCTCGGGTGGATCGTCTACTACCTAGAGAAGGCCGAGGAGAACCAAGGAGGACGTAAAGAAGAAGGACCGGTTCATTAGGTATAATCCCTAATCTCTTTAGTGAGATGAAACTTTAGAATACGGTTATTTAGAGTTTAGCTTCGATTCAAGCGGTTAGTCGATGTTCGTTGTTTAAACTTGATAAGTTTTTGTAAATTCCGCCTCCCCACTAGTACTGGGGTGTACTACATCGACTTACAGTGGTATCAGAGCCTCGCTAAACACTAAATAACTTAATCGCAAATTTGTACGAATTTCGAACGAAAAAACGAACCCGGAAAACCCTAGTTCTGTTAAGTTTCTGTCGAAGTGAAAATGAAGTCCTAAAATTTTTTTGGTGTGTTCAGAGAGCTTGACATGACTACAGGAGAACACCCAAGAAATTCGAGCCAATGATTCGACTAAAGCGCCGCGGAAGCGCGGCGGATCGCACCGATCCGCCGCGCTTCCGCGGCCGAGTTGCCGAGTCATGGGCTCAATTTTTTTGGGTGGGTCCCCTGTGACATTTGGGGTTTTCTGGAATATTTAATTATTGCTCAGGTTACTGTTTAACAGAGCAGATTTTGGAGCAATATTGAAGTTGTTTATTCGATCGAAAAATACAGTATTTGCGTATTGGATTATATCTGTGATTGTTTGATGTGTTCGTAAACCTCCCCCAACTGCTAGTATGTCGGTTGGCAGGGGGTTGCACATTTCTGAAATGGTTATATCTGTTTGTGCATATAAACTGTATTGGACTGTTGTGGTGTATAGCCGGGGTTAGCAAAGGGTTATTGTTATAATTCATTTGTTGTAAATGTAATTTGTTGTAATATTATTTTCGCGGGGCACTTCCAGGTTGCGGTCGTAGCCACCGTTGTATTATTTCTTTTTACTGTTTTTGCTCCTAGGACTGACCCAAGGTGGGGTACACAGACTGCCGGGTGGGTAGTTTGCCGTACCCGTAGGGGTCGAGGGTGGGGTAAACGGCTATTCATCACAACTGTGTAATCTGTCTTTTCTTGCAGGCTCAAAAGAAATACAGATTGCTTGCAAATCCAATATTGTTTATCTGTGTTCTGGAATGAATATCATTGCGTCAGACGAATGTAAAATATCTATATTTACTATAGCTATTTAGACGTCACTTATGTTTTACACCCGCGCTAGCCCAGCCCCCGCTCTGTCGTTAGTTAAGTAACCTAACGGGTGATGACGGGACCCCGTGGCGAATGCGGATGGCATAAGAGGACGTTATATTTTCGTTGTTTTCTGCAATGATAGGTTAATGATGGGACGCATTATCTATAATGCAAAGTAAAACAAACCAAAGTTTCAATCGTTGGAACAATTTAAAAGAAACCACTCGGTTATTTTTAAAACAGATATTTTTAAATGCGGAGCTTTAACCACTCCTTTTAAAAGCTATCAGGTTCCTTCGGTTATATCAAGTTCACTACGTTCACGGTTTCGCCAAAACCAGTCGTTGCCCTCCGTCGTTTCATTTGGGTATTCAGTAGTATTCAAGCTATGCATTTTGGCCAAAGTCAAGGCATAGTGTTTGGTAGCTACTGGGTTTTCATTTGTTGCATAAGATAGATGAGTTAGTTTGGGACAGTCGTATTATCATTTGACCAAAGTCAGGGGTATATACGGATGGGTTCAAATTGACAAGATAATGACGGGTAGAACTTGACATGTGACTTATGACATTTTGACCAAAGCCAAGGTCATAAGAGCATGGGGCAAAAACTTATATCGGGAATTTCTAAAGAATCTGAAATTTGCAAAGAGATGCATACCATTTGGAGTTTGATGAATGTTGGTAGGATTCCTTCAACATTATCATACGATGATATTTGGATCCCGATCCTACTGTGAGTATATGCTACTTATCAGGATATTCGTCGCTTAACGATCAATGCTATAAACCTAGTAGGTGTCCAGAAAAGTGTTAGCGGGGTTACGCCCCCAGAGAAAAGAGGTTATTTAATTAAGGAACTTCGCGAAAGCGTTGGAAAACCTCCCTCGAAGTATCGACACCGGCCTGGCTGAACGGTTAAGCAAGTATTGTACGGTGAGAATAGTCTTGGCTAATTCTTCTTTTATGGTTTGAGGAAGGATTCGAGAAACAGTGGGAGCCATCCAGTTTAGATAAACTAAAAACCACTCTAAACTTGCAAGAGCATCATGCTAAAGAGTTTTCTTCTCTCTCTCCTAATTGCAGCGACCCTGAAAATGACTGGACTTAAGTTACTTTTAGAGAAAAATATACTGACAGGGCCAAACTATAAAGATTGGCTGCGGAATGTCAAGATGGCTTTGACCTATGACAAACTGGGGTACGTCCTCACCGCTACAGCACCTGCTGTCCTTGGTCCCAAATCCAGCAATGCGGATAAGGAAATCCGTAAAACCTGGGATTTAGATTGCGCGAGAGCCAAGTGCATCGTGCTTGCCTCGATGAACAATGAACATCAGAGGAGGCACGAGGATATGTCCCTAGATGGCATATTTCTCCATACAAAGGAACTTTATGGAGAGCAATCTCGTATAGCAAGATACGAGACCTCTAAGAAATTATTTCGAGCGAGGTTGGCTGTCGGGTCATCGGTAGGTGAACATGTCCTACAGATGATCGGCTATATTGAAGAGCTCGCGGACCTTGGGACGACTTTGGATAATGAGCTCTATACAGACCTTGTTCTCCAGTCCCTTCCTCCCACCTACGCCCAGTTTATCCTCAACTTCAATCTTCAAGGAAAAGAAGTTGAACTTGCGGAACTCCTGAACATGTTAAGGAGTGCGGAGGGCACCTTGCAGAAGGCAAGGGAAACACCCGCTATGTTTGTTGGCGGTTCATCTTCTTCAGGGTCCAAGGCTAGGGCCAAAGGAAGGAAGAAGAAGGCCGCACCCAGACCTAGAGGAGGTGTTAGTAAGGTGGGAAAGAAGGGAAAGAAAAAGTTTACAGCACCAGTAGTTGGCCTGGATGAGTGCTTCCATTGTCACAGGAAAGGGCACTGGAAGAAGGATTGCAAGGCGTGGAACGCCAAGAACCAGGAACCGAAGCAAGCTGTGGCTTCGACTTCAGGTGTGTTTGTAATTGAGAATTGTCTGTCGATCAACTCTACTTCCTGGGTATTGGATACCGGGTCAGGATCTCATATTTGCAATTCATTGCAGGCACTGAGAAACCGTAGAGTGCTGAAGGAAGGTGATATGATCCTCAGGGTTGCTAACGGAGCTAGCGTGGGAGCTGCGTCCGTCGGGGATTATCACCTAGGATTGACGAGTGGACACATTTTGGTTTTACATAACTGTTATTTTGTACCCAGCTTAACGTGTAATATCATATCTGTTTCCTTGTTATCAAATAAAGGTTATGATTTCACGTTTGTAAGAGATGTTGTCAACATCCACCTTAATCATGGTTTGATTGGGTCCGGTACTCTAAATAACGGCATATATGTGTTAAACCAACTCCAAATTTTCAATGTCCAGAACACACTAAAAAGAAAGTCTCCAGATTTAAATAAAGCTTTCTTATGGCATTGTAGACTGGGTCACATCAATGAGAGAAGGTTGACTAAGTTGCATAGAGAAGGATATTTGGACACGTTCGAATATCAAGCTTATGACACTTGTCAATCTTGTCTCAAAGGAAAGATGACAAAGACTCCATTCACTGGACAAGGAGTAAGAGCGAGCGAGCTCTTAGGACTCATACACAGCGATGTATGCGGTCCAATGTCTACACATGCGAGAGGTGGTTTTTCCTATTTCATTACTTTCACGGATGATTACTCAAGATACGGATTCATTTATCTGATGAAACATAAATCCGAAGCTTTTGAGAAATTCCAAGAGTATAAGAATGAAGTAGAAAACCAAACCGGCAAAAGTATAAAGACACTTAGATCTGATCGAGGTGGAGAATACTTGAGTGCCGAGTTCCTAGGTTACCTAAAAGAGAAAGGAATTCTCTCTCAGCTTACTCCTCCATACACTCCACAGCATAACGGTGTATCGGAGAGACGGAATCGAACCCTATTGGATATGGTACGATCCATGATGAGTAATGCTGAGTTACCGCGATCTTTCTGGGGTTATGCGCTTGAATCAGCGGCATATCTTCTGAACAGAGCTCCTACCAAGACTGTGCCTACCACTCCATATCAGATGTGGACTGGGAAGAAACCCCATCTTCAGCATATGAAGATTTGGGGATGTCCAGCTTTTGTTAAAAAGCAGCATGTGGACAAGCTCGAGGCACGATCAGTAAAATGTATGTTTGTGGGATATCCAAAGAACTCCAAGGGATATTATTTCTATTACGCAGAGGAACAAAAGGTTTTTGTTTCTCGTAATGCCCATTTTCTGGAAAATCAGTTTTTAGAAAAGGAAATAAGTGGGAGCGAAATAGAACTGAAAGAAATTCCAGAACCACAAACTACTGCTGAAAGTTTGGTAGAACCAGAGGTTCAAGAAGAACAGAACATTCCCGCACCCCTCCGCAGGAGTAGTAGGCCGTCTCGTCCGCCTGAGAGATACTACGGTTTTCTCATTGACGGGGATAGAGAGGATTGCATCATAGATGATGATGAACCTACTGACTTCAGGCAGGCCATCCAGAGCGGCGACTCGGTACGATGGCTAGATGCAATGCGGACCGAAATGGAGTCCATGTACACCAACAAAGTATGGACTTTGGACTTTGCTCCAGATGGGGTAAAACCCATAGGATGCAAATGGATCTTCAAGAAAAAGATTGGTGTAGATGGACAGGTAGAAACCTATAAGGCTAGACTTGTTGCAAAGGGTTTTCGTCAAAGACCTGGTTTGGACTATGACGAAACCTTTTCTCCAGTGGCTATGCTCAAATCCATTCGGGTCCTTCTTGCTATTGCTGCCTTCCATGATTATGAAATCTGGCAGATGGACGTAAAGACGGCTTTTCTGAATGGAAATTTAGAGGAGAGCGTCTATATGGATCAGCCAGAGGGTTTCAATCAGAGTGGGAGCAGCGGGAAAGTGTGCAAGCTGCTTAAGTCTATTTATGGACTAAAGCAGGCATCGCGGAGCTGGAACATCTGTTTTGATGAGACAGTCAAAGAATATGACTTTATCAAAAATCCAGATGAACCGTGCATATATAGTAAAGTTGTGGCCAGAAGTGTCGTATTCCTCGTCTTGTACGTGGATGACATTCTATTGATAGGAAATGACATTCCTATGCTACAATCTGTCAAAGGATTCTTGTCACACAGGTTCTCCATGAAAGACCTGGGTGATGCCTCTTACATTCTGGGGATCCGGATCTATCGTGATAGATCCAAGAGGATGTTGGGACTTTCGCAGTCCAGGTATATCGACACTGTACTGAAAAGGTTCAGTATGGAAGATTCTAAGCGCGGTAATCTACCGGCTTGTCACGGAATCACCCTCTCCAAAGAGATGTCTCCCAAGACTGATTTGGAAAGGGAACGCATGTCTATTATACCCTACGCTTCTGCGGTAGGCTCTATAATGTATGCGATGTTGTGTACCAGACCAGATGTAGCTTACGCACTGAGCGTGGTAAGCCGGTATCAGTCAGACCCAGGGGAGAAACACTGGATAGCAGTAAAGAACATTCTCAAGTACCTGAGGAGGACTAAGGAGATGTTCTTGGTTTACGGCGGAAAAGACCTCAGGTTGGAGGCCTTTGCTGATTCCGGCTTCCAGAGTGATAAGGACGATTCCAAGTCCATGTCGGGTTATGTCTTTACCCTCAATGGAGGGGCGGTGTGCTGGAAGAGCTCCAAGCAGGACACCGTTGCTGACTCGACGATGGAAGCGGAGTATATAGCTGCTTGCGATGCTGCAAAAGAAGCAGTCTGGATGAAGAAGTTCCTAACAGAACTTCAGGTGGTTCCTACCATAGTTGATCCAATACCTCTGTATTGCGACAACAACGGAGCTATAGCTTTAGCGAAGGAACCAAGGTCCCATCAGAAGTCCAGACACATCTTGAGGCGGTATCACCTGATCAGGGAGATCATTGATCGTCAGGAGATCGAGGTTCGGAGAGTTGCTTCAGAAGAGAACATTGCTGATCCATTCACGAAGGCCCTTCCTCTGATTCAGTTCGAGAGGCTACTCGAGATCATTGGTCTGCGATATGCCAGTACATGGCCCTAGTGCAAGTGGGAGATTGTTAGTGTTTATGCCCTAGAAGGCCATTACTGTATCATACTAGCTTGTATATTACTTAATGGAAGCTTGGGATATTCACATGTATATAACAGTCTTGCTAAACATGGTAGTATGCTACTTGGTTTTTCTATCTTAATATGTGAGTATACGTATTGATAGAGCTCTTAGGATCTTGCTTGACTATCAGCGTTGTGATGGCAGTCACACTAGTGGGGGCTGGGTAGTCTACAAGCACATCCTTATTCAGGTCCCTGGTCGTTGGATTATCGAGACAGAGCATCGATACTCCGGAGTAGACTAGTGTGTACGCTTCTCATCCCAGTTGGGGAGATGGTCTGTCCCACAGCCGTCAGTACGTCGTACTGGAGATAGTATACAGGTGCTCGTTAGGTTACGGGTACACCGGACAGGACTCACAGGGAACTGTTGGTTGGTTTGATACCAGTCGTCAGTGAACAGTTCCCAGGTGACATGAGTACAGCGTAGTCCGCAGACTTGACACTGCTACTTCGCCTCGAGTGTGTCCCACTGTTCTTAGATTGCTACCCTACCACGGCTCAAAGGAGTCGTGCAAACAGGTAGCAGTTGGGTGCAGTCCCGAGCACTTGGAGGCAGTGGCGGTTAGACAGGATTCGTCCCTCCCGGTATTGGGAGTAGATATCGTGCTGTGTCAGAGAGCCATTACGCAAAGTCCCTGGCCAGGGCAAGCGAGATTTGCTGGTAGGTTCCAGCAGTTTCTCAGGGTGTAATGGGCTTCACTCCGACACGACTTATACCGCTATTAGGGGACTGACGCTTGCCGCCCCCCTAGGCCCGATATGCGATAGTCATGGACGAACGGACCGGACTGTATGGAGATTGTCACATCAGACTCAGTAGGAGTTCGGATGGGTTTACTCATCGGCCTTCTTATCGACAACTACCTGGGGACCGTTACGTACAGCTAGTGCCGCTTGCGGTCTGTGGTTAAACCCACTGCCAGCGTAGTAGTCGAGTCTCTAGAGTCCCACACAGAGAGTTTCCTACTCCAGGCGAAACGATATAGAGGTTGCATGGTTTTGCGACAAAGGGTTCGGACGCATACGTGCGTTTACGCGCGTACGACTTTCGGACAGATTTTACCAGTCGGCTTTGGTTTAAGCCAGTTACTGGTATCCGGTTATTGGATTTTTACAGTCTAAAGTTTTTCCGTATTTTTACGGATCGGAGGGGCGTTCTCGTAATTACTCGAGAAGCTTCTAGAAGATGTGACTAAGGAGGTTTGTTTTGGAAAGAGAGTGAGTCATAGTGGTGATTCATTCACTTCATTAATGCACATTTATTGCTTAATGACTCATGTTAATGAATCATCACAAGATATTTTGTGAAGCATGCTTATTCATTTCCTTTATTGATTTTTAGAAAATAAGAATGCTTCATAATAATATGATACACTCTCTCTCTTCTTTCATTATCATATCACACATTCTCTCTCCTCAAGCTCTCATCTTCAAACCCTAATCCTTAATCCTCATGTGTTGAGATCAAAGGATTAGTTAGACTAAACAATCCATAACCCTCACTCTATATCATCCTCTCATCTTTGATTGGCAATCAAAGTTGATTAGTTACCTCAAGTTAGAGGTTTAGCTTGGAGTTTCGCTCTCGGGTGGATCGTCTACTACCTAGAGAAGGCCGAGGAGAACCAAGGAGGACGTAAAGAAGAAGGACCGGTTCATTAGGTATAATCCCTAATCTCTTTAGTGAGATGAAACTTTAGAATACGGTTATTTAGAGTTTAGCTTCGATTCAAGCGGTTAGTCGATGTTCGTTGTTTAAACTTGATAAGTTTTTGTAAATTCCGCCTCCCCACTAGTACTGGGGTGTACTACATCGACTTACACATGGTTCACTCTCTCACTATTTTTTTTGATTAGTTTTTCATTCTCATTTTTCTTGAGCTCATCTTCTTCCTCCTTCAAAAGCTCTCTAGGGTTTGATAAAGAGAGAGAAATATAGTGAGAAAAGAAATTTTAAAGTGTACCCATTTCCTATTTCTCCATCCTCTACTAGACTAGCACTTTAGTTTAGGATGTTTGCTTTACTAATTCTCTAGTTAGTGAAGTAGAAGCTTGAGTTGGTATTCCCTCGACGTAGATCATCTTCGGCCTCGAAGACTTCAAGCAAGGACGCTTCTTTCGCCTCTTGAAGCCATGCAAGAGTCCGGGAGAACCATAATCTCAGCAAAGGGACTACAACAAGGAGCTTTTGAAGTGAAGGACCGATCTACAAAGGTTGTATTTTCTTCTTCACTTAGATAGTAAAGATGTTTACTTGCATGTGTAACCCTAATAGTCTAGCAAAGATCTTGTTTAGGGTTGTTCGGCACGGCTAAAATTTTAATCGGGCATGGTTGATGCCTTGTAGAACCTTGTTAGAGTGCCTAGTAACCCTACAGTGGTATCAGAGCCTAGCTAGAGCATTAGGCGACGTGTATACGAAGCTAAAACTCCGATCGAACCCCGAAACATCCATAATGACCCCCTCTCTTGTTAGAGTGCCGAGTTGCCGAGTCATGGGCTCATCTTTCATGGGTGGGTCCTCTCTGGTGTTTGGGGTTTTCTGGAATATTTAATTATTGCTCAGGTTACTGTTTAACAGAGCAGATTTTGGAGCAATATTGATGTTGTTTATTCGATCGAATTGTACAGTATTTGCGTATTGGATTATATCTGTGATTGTTTAATGTGTTCGTAAACCTCCCCCAACTGCTAGTATGTCGGTTGGCAGGGGGTTGCACATTTCTGAAATGGTTATATCTGTTTGTGCATATAAACTGTATTGGACTGTTGTGGTGTATAGCCGGGGTTCGCAATGGGTTATTGATTAATTCATTTGTTGTAAATGTAATTTGTTGTAATATTATTTTCGCGGGGCACTTCCAGGTTGCGGTTGTAGCCACCGTTGTATTATTTCATTTTACTGTTTTTGCTCCTAGGACTGACCCAAGGTGGGGTACACAGACTGCCGGGTGGGTAGTTTGCCGTACCCGTAGGGGTCGAGGGTGGGGTAACGGCTATTCATCACAACTGTGTAATCTGTCTTTTCTTGCAGGCTCAAAAGAAATACAGATTGCTTGCAAATCCAATATTGTTTATCTGTGTTCTGGAATGAATATCATTGCGTCAGACGAATGTAAAATATCTATATTTATTATAGCTATTTAGACGCCACTTATGTTTTACACCCGCGCTAGCCCAGCCCCCGCTCTGTCGTTAGTTAAGTAACCTAACGGGTGATGACGGGACCCCGTGGCAAATGCGGATGGCATAAGAGGACGTTGTATTTTCGTTGTTTTCTGCAATGATAGGTTAATGATGGGACGCATTATCTATAATGCAAAGTAAAACAAACCAAAGTTTAAATCGTTGGAACAATTTAAAAGAAACCTCTCGGTTATTTTTAAAACAGATATTTTTAAATACGGAGCTTTAACCACTCCTTTTAAAAGCTATCAGGTTCCTTCGGTTATATCAAGTTCACTACGTTTATGGTTTCGCCAAAACCAGTCGTAGCCCTCCGTCATTTCATTTGGGTATTCAGTAGTATTCAAGCTATGCATTTTGGCCAAAGTCAAGGCATAGTGTTTGGTAGCTACTGGGTTTTCATTTGTTGCATAAGATAGATGAGTTGGTTTGGGACAGTCGTATTACCATTTGACCAAAGTCAGGGGTATATACGGATGGGTTCAAATTGACAAGATAATGACGGGTAGAACTTGACATGTGACTTATGACATTTTGACCAAAGCCAAGGTCATAAGAGCATGGGGCAAAAACCTTATATCGGGAATTTCTAAAGAAACTGAAATTTGCAAAGAGATGCATACCATTTGGAGTTTGATGAATGTTGGTAGGATTCCTTCAACATTATCATACGATGATATTTGGATCCCGATCCTACTGTGAGTATATGCTACTTATCAGGATATTCGTCGCTTAACGATCAATGCTATAAACCTAGTAGGTGTCCAGAAAAGTGTCAGCGGGGTTACGCCCCCAGAGAAAAGAGGTTATTTAATTAAGGAACTTCGCGAAAGCGTTGGAAAACCTCCCTCGAAGTATCGACACCGGCCTGGCTGAACGGTTAAGCAAGTATTGTACGGTGAGAATAGTCTTGGCTAATTCTTCTTTTATGGTTTGAGGAAGGATTCGAGAAACAGTGGGAGCCATCCAGTTTAGATAAACTAAAAACCATTCTAAACTTGCAAGAGCATCATGCTAAAGAGTTTTCTTCTCTCTCTCCTAATTGCAGCGACCCTGAAAATGACTGGACTTAAGTTACTTTTAGAGAAAAATATACTGACAGGGCCAAACTATAAAGATTGGCTGCGGAATGTCAAGATGGCTTTGACCTATGACAAACTGGGGTACGTCCTCACCGCTACAGCACCTGCTGTCCTTGGTCCCAAATCCAGCAATGCGGATAAGGAAATCCGCAAAACCTGGGATTTAGATTGCGCGAGAGCCAAGTGCATCGTGCTTGCCTCGATGAACAATGAACATCAGAGGAGGCACGAGGATATGTCCCTAGATGGCATATTTCTCCATACAAAGGAACTTTATGGAGAGCAATCTCGTATAGCAAGATACGAGACCTCTAAGAAATTGTTTCGAGCGAGGTTGGCTGTCGGGTCATCAGTAGGTGAACATGTCCTACAGATGATTGGCTACATAGAAGAGCTCGCAGACCTTGGGACGACTTTGGATAATGAGCTCTATACAGACCTTGTTCTCCAGTCCCTTCCTCCCACCTACGCCCAGTTTATCCTCAACTTCAATCTTCAAGGAAAAGAAGTTGAACTTGCGGAACTCCTGAACATGTTAAGGAGTGCGGAGGGCACCTTGCAGAAGGCAAGGGAAACACCCGCTATGTTTGTTGGCGGTTCATCTTCTTCCGGGTCCAAGGCTAGGGCCAAAGGAAGGAAGAAGAAGGCCGCACCCAGACCTAGAGGAGGTGTTAGTAAGGTGGGAAAGAAGGGAAAGAAAAAGTTTACAGCACCGGTAGTTGGCCTGGATGAGTGCTTCCATTGTCACAGGAAAGGGCACTGGAAGAAGGATTGCAAGGCGTGGAACGCCAAGAACCAGGAACCGAAGCAAGCTGTGGCTTCGACTTCAGGTGTGTTTGTAATTGAGAATTGTCTGTCGATCAACTCTACTTCCTGGGTATTGGATACCGGATCAGGATCTCATATTTGCAATTCATTGCAGGCACTGAGAAACCGTAGAGTGCTGAAGGAAGGTGATATGATCCTCAGGGTTGCTAACGGAGCTAGCGTGGGAGCTGCGTCCGTCGGGGATTATCACCTAGGATTGACGAGTGGACACATTTTGGTTTTACATAACTGTTATTTTGTACCCAGCTTAACGTGTAATATCATATCAGTTTCCTTGTTATCAAATAAAGGTTATGATTTCACGTTTGTAAGAGATGTTGTCAACATCCACCTTAATCATGGTTTGATTGGGTCCGGTACTCTAAATAACGGCATATATGTGTTAAACCAACTCCAAATTTTCAATGTCCAGAACACACTAAAAAGAAAGTCTCCAGATTTAAATAAAGCTTTCTTATGGCATTGTAGACTGGGTCACATCAATGAGAGAAGGTTGACTAAGTTGCATAGAGAAGGATATTTGGACATGTTCGAATATCAAACTTATGACACTTGTCAATCTTGTCTCAAAGGAAAGATGACAAAGACTCCATTCACTGGACAAGGAGTAAGAGCGAGCGAGCTCTTAGGACTCATACACAGTGATGTATGCGGTCCAATGTCTACACATGCGAGAGGTGGTTTTTCCTATTTCATTACTTTCACGGATGATTACTCAAGATACGGATTCATTTATCTGATGAAACATAAATCCGAGGCTTTTGAGAAATTCCAAGAGTATAAGAATGAAGTAGAAAACCAAACCGGCAAAAGTATAAAGACACTTAGATCTGATCGAGGTGGAGAATACTTAAGTGCCGAGTTCCTAGGTTACCTAAAAGAGAAAGGAATTCTCTCTCAGCTTACTCCTCCGTACACTCCACAGCATAACGGTGTATCGGAGAGACGGAATCGAACCCTATTGGATATGGTACGATCCATGATGAGTAGTGCTGAGTTACCGCGATCTTTCTAGGGTTATGCGCTAGAATCAGCGGCATATCTTCTGAACAGGGCTCCAACCAAGACTGTGCCTACCACTCCATATCAGATATGGACTGGGAAGAAACCCCATCTTCAGCATATGAAGATTTGGGGATGTCCAGCTTTTGTTAAAAAGCAGCATGTGGACAAGCTCGAGGCACGATCAGTAAAATGTTTGTTTGTGGGATATCCAAAGAACTCCAAGGGATATTATTTCTATTACGCAGAGGAACAAAAGGTCATTGTTTCTCGTAATGCCCATTTTCTGGAACATCTGATTTTAGAAAAGGTATCAAGTGGGAGCGAAATAGAACTGGAAGAAATTCCAGAACCACAAACCAATACTGAAAGTTTGGTAGAACCGGAAGTTCAAGAGGAACAGAACATTCCCGCACCCCTCCGCAGGAGTAGTAGGCCGTCTCGTCCGCCTGAGAGATACTACGGTTTTCTCATAGACGGGGATAGAGAGGATTGCATCATACATGATGATGAACCTACTGACTTCCAGCAGGCCATCCAGAGCGGCGACTCGGTACGATGGCTAGATGCAATGCGGACCGAAATGGAGTCCATGTACACCAACAAAGTATGGACTTTGGACTTTGCTCCAGATGGGGTAAAACCCATAGGATGCAAATGAATCTTCAAGAAAAAGATTGGTGTAGATGGACAGGTGGAAACCTATAAGGCTAGACTTGTTGCAAAGGGTTTTCGTCAAAGACCTGGTTTGGACTATGACGAAACTTTTTCTCCAGTGGCTATGCTCAAATCCATTCGGGTCCTTCTTGCTATTGCTGCCTTCCATGATTATGAAATCTGGCAGATGGACGTAAAGACGGCTTTTCTGAATGGAAATTTAGAAGAGAGCGTCTATATGGATCAGCCAGAGGGTTTCAATCAGAATGGGAGCAACGGGAAAGTATGCAAGCTGCTTAAGTCCATTTACGGACTAAAGCAGGCATCGCGGAGTTGGAACATCTGTTTTGATGAGACAGTCAAAGAATATGACTTTATCAAAAATCCAGATGAACCGTGCATATATAGTAAAGCCGTGGCCAGAAGTGTCGTATTCCTCGTCTTGTACGTGGATGACATTCTATTGATAGGAAATGACATTCCTATGCTACAATCTGTCAAAGGATTCTTGTCACACAGGTTCTCCATGAAAGACCTGGGTGATGCCTCTTACATTCTGGGGATCCGGATCTATCGTGATAGATCCAAGAGGATGTTGGGACTTTCGCAGTCCAGGTATATCGACACTGTACTAAAAAGATTCAGTATGGAAGATTCTAAGCGCGGTAATCTACCGGCTTGTCACGGAATCACCCTCTCCAAAGAGATGTCCCCCAAGACTGATTTGGAAAGGGAACGCATGTCTATTATACCCTACGCTTCTGCAGTAGGCTCTATAATGTATGCGATGTTGTGTACCAGACCAGATGTAGCTTACGCACTGAGCGTGGTAAGCCGGTATCAGTCAGACCCAGGGGAGAAACACTGGATAGCAGTAAAGAACATTCTCAAGTACCTGAGGAGGACTAAGGAGATGTTCTTGGTTTACGGCGGAAAAGACCTCAGGTTGGAGGCCTTTGCTGATTCCGGCTTCCAGAGTGATAAGGACGATTCCAAGTCCATGTCGGGTTATGTCTTTACCCTCAATGGAGGGGCGGTGTGCTGGAAGAGCTCCAAGCAGGACACCGTTGCTGACTCGACGATGGAAGCGGAGTATATAGCTGCTTGTGATGCCGCAAAAGAAGCAGTCTGGATGAAGAAGTTCCTAACAGAACTTCAGGTGGTTCCTACCATAGTTGATCCAATACCTCTGTATTGCGACAACAACGGAGCTATAGCTTTAGCGAAGGAACCAAGGTCCCATCAGAAGTCCAGACACATCTTGAGGCGGTATCACCTGATCAGGGAGATCATTGATCGTCAGGAGATCGAGGTTCGGAGAGTTGCTTCAGAAGAGAACATTGCTGATCCATTCACGAAGGCCCTTCCTCAGATTTAGTTCGAGAGGCTGCTCGAGATCATTGGTCTACGATATGCCAGTACATGGCCCTAGTGCAAGTGGGAGATTGTTAGTGTTTATGCCCTAGAAGGCCATTACTGTATCATACTAGCTTGTATATTACTTAATGGAAGCTTGGGATATTCACATGTATATAACAGTCTTGCTAAACATGGTAGTATGCTACTTGGTTTTTCTATCTTAATATGTGAGTGTACGTATTGATAGAGCTCTTAGGATCTTGCTTGTCTACCAGCGTTGTGATGGCAGTCACACTAGTGGGGGCTGGGTAGTCTACAAGCACATCCTTATTCAGGTCCCTGGTCGTTGGATTATCGAGACAGAGCATCGATACTCCGGAGTAGACTAGTGTGTACGCTTCTCATCCCAGTTGGGGAGATGGTCTGTCCCACAGCCGTCAGTACGTCGTACTGGAGATAGTATACAGGTGCTCGTTAGGTTACGGGTACACCGGACAGGACTCACAGGGAACTGTTGGTTGGTTTGATACCAGTCGTCAGTGAACAGTTCCCAGGTGACATGAGTACAGCGTAGTCCGCAGACTTGACACTGCTACTTCACCTCGAGTGTGTCCCACTGTTCTTAGATTGCTACCCTACCACGGCTCAAAGGAGTCGTGCAAACAGGTGGCAGTTGGGTACAGTCCCGAGCACTTGGAGGCAGTGGCGGTTAGACAGGATTCGTCCCTCCCGGTATTGGGAGTAGATATCGTGCTGTGTCAGAGAGCCATTACGCAAAGTCCCTGGCCAGGGCAAGCGAGATTTGCTGGTAGGTTCCAGTAGTTTCTCAAGGTGTAATGGGCTTCACTCCGACACGACTTATACCGCTATTAGGGGACTGACGCTTGCCGCCCCCTAGGCCCGATATGCGATAGTCTTGGACGAACGGACCGGACTGTATAGAGATTGTCACATCAGACTCAGTAGGAGTTCGGATGGGTTTACTCATCGGCCTTCTTATCGACAACTATCTGGGGACCGTTACGTACAGCTAGTGCCGCTTGCGGTCTGTGGTTAAACCCACTGCCAGCGTAGTAGTCGAGTCTCTAGAGTCCCACACAGAGAGTTTCCTACTCCAGGCGAAACGATATAGAGGTTGCATGGTTTTGCGACAAAGGGTTCGGACGCATACGTGCGTTTACGCGCGTACGACTTTCGGACAGTTTTTACCAGTCGGCTTTGGTTTAAGCCAGTTACTGGTATCCGGTTATTGGATTTTTACAGTCTAAAGTTTTTCCGTATTTTTGCGGATCGGAGGGGCGTTCTCGTAATTGTACGAGAAGCTTCTAGAAGATGTGACTAAGGAGGTTACTTTGGATGAGGTTGTGAGTCATTGTGGTGATTCATTCATTTCATTAATGCACATTTATTGCTTAATGACTCATGCTAATGAATCACCACTAGATATTTTATGAAGCATGCTTATTCATTTCTTTTATTCATTATTCTTAAATAAGAATGCTTCATAATATATTATGATACACTCTCTCTCCTCTCATTATCTTATCTCATATTCTCTCTCCTCAAGCTCTCATCTTCAAGATACTAATCCTTAATCCTCATGTGTTGAGATCAAAGGTTTAGTTAGACTTAAGCATCCATAACCATCACTCTATCTCATCCTTTCATCTTTGATTAGCAATCAAAGTTGATTAGTTACCTCAAGTGAGAGGTGTAGCTTGGTGTTTTGCTCTCGGGTGGATCGTCTACTACCTAGAGAAGGTCGAGGAGAACAAAGGAGGACACAAAGACGAAGGACTAGTTTCGATCGGTATAATCCCTTAACACTATAGTTTAGTATAGCTATGTGTTTGGTTATTATTTGTTTAGCTTCGATTTAAGCGGTTAGTCGATGTTCGTTCCTTAAACTTGATCGTTTTTGTAAAATCCGCCTCCCCACTAGTACTGGGGTGTACTACATCGACTTACATGATATACTAATTTACATTAACTAACATTGGTTCACTTAAGCATTTATTTTTCTCACTTGTGCACAACTTAATATATATGTGATATATATTTATTTGTGTTCATTTTGTATCATGGTTGTTGATACAACTTACATGGGTGTATAAGACTTGTACCATACTAATTATAGTGTTAGGTTTTTATATTTAAAGTAATTCTAAAATTAGTGGATGATGAGCTCACATGCATGAAACTTCATGAAGCTTAGGGTTGCATTGACTTAGTCTACTAGTTTTGTTTTACTTGAGATATTAATTAACCTAACCATTATAATGTAGCCATGGTTATGTCTCTACATGAGTTAATATATGATATAAACTCACCCATGGTTCACTCTCTCACTATTTTTTTTGATTAGTTTTTCATTCTCATTTTTCTTGAGCTCATCTTCTTCCTCCTTCAAAAGCTCTCTAGGGTTTGATAAAGAGAGAGAAATATAGTGAGAAAAGAAATTTTAAAGTGTACCCATTTCCTATTTCTCCATCCTCTACTAGACTAGCACTTTAGTTTAGGATGTTTGCTTTACTAATTCTCTAGTTAGTGAAGTAGAAGCTTGAGTTGGTATTCCCTCGACGTAGATCATCTTCGGCCTCGAAGACTTCAAGCAAGGACGCTTCTTTCGCCTCTTGAAGCCATGCAAGAGTCCGGGAGAACCATAATCTCAGCAAAGGGACTACAACAAGGAGCTTTTGAAGTGAAGGACCGATCTACAAAGGTTGTATTTTCTTCTTCACTTAGATAGTAAAGATGTTTACTTGCATGTGTAACCCTAATAGTCTAGCAAAGATCTTGTTTAGGGTTGTTCGGCACGGCTAAAATTTTAATCGGGCATGGTTGATGCCTTGTAGAACCTTGTTAGAGTGCCTAGTAACCCTACAGTGGTATCAGAGCCTAGCTAGAGCATTAGGCGACGTGTATACGAAGCTAAAACTCCGATCGAACCCCGAAACATCCATAATGACCCCCTCTCTGGACAATTTTTAAAAATGTGATTTTTTCTGCATTAAAAATACTCAAAAAAATCAGCAAGGAATTATAGGAGTTACTGTGGAAAACGAGGCAATAATCCGTACAAGCCGCCGCGGAACCGCGACAATACCTTGCTTGTGCCGCGGATCCGCGGTCGTACAGAAGTATTATGCACTCTTTTTGGTACAGTTATATCCATAGGTGATTGATTGGTAGAGTTTTTGTGTGCTTAGTTAATTACCGCAATCAAGACGGTTTTGCTTGTAGCTAGCCGGTTGAGTACGGGTCGTCCGCAGGGAGAAGGGAATCTTTTTCTATGTGCTTTAACTAGTTAAGTCCAAATGTCCAGGTTTGTTTTTAGATTAACTATGTGCTAAAATGATATATAAAGAGAGCTTGTTAGGGTTGGTATTAGGTTAGTTTGAGTTAGGAGTCGCTCACTTCTTTCGTTGCCACTCTTAATATCGGTGTTACGGTAATCGGCAACAACGGGGATTAGCACGACTAGGAAGGAACTTGCTAGTATAAGCTAGGCTTTCCAACGCATAAGTTCTTCCTTTTGGTGCTTGTCCGTCCGTTCTTGGCTCTTTGCCTTAACCTCCGGTTAATTCAACCACAACCGGTCTCACTAAGGAATCACCGCTATCATGTAGGATAGGGTGCCGTAGGGAGCGGATTGTGGTTCAATTAACGGGAGTCCGAATTAAGATGTTGGGCAAGAAAAGAGTGAGAGAGATTTCCTTCTCTCAAACTTTCCTTATCCTACCCTAACAAGTATGAAAACTACTCACCCATTACAAGAAAAAGGAAAATAAAACAAAGGAGGAAGATAGAAAGAAAGAGGTTAGAAGATTACAACTAGCTAATTGAGACCTCACTTTGGCAAGGATCAAGCTTAAGCATCATTGTTGTTTAAGGATAAAGAAAAAGAGAACAAGAAAGAAACAAACAACAAATAACAACAACTAGATTAGCAAATGAAAAATACAAGCAATTATAATTAACAAAATAACAAGACAAGCATGGTAACAAAAAGAACTCCTTTATTCATCCTTCACTCACAAAAGCTCACTACAAGTTTTAATGGAGAAGAGATGAGAAGAGGAAGAAGAACAACAACATGTATCCTAAAATCTAAATACAAGAATAAGCCCCCTTGGCTTTGGCAAGTTCTGGACTATTTATAGGCAGGGAACTGGAAACCTAGGGCAACAAACTGCCTCCATATAGAATGACCAAAATACCCCTGAAACCTCATCCACTGCGAAGCCCGTACGGCCGCGGTTCCGCGGCCTAAGCATGCTTATGCCGCGGAACCGCGGCCCTTTAGTGGAGTTAGGCCATGAAATTTGGTGGTTTTCCCTGCTTTTTAGTACTCTTCAGTGTGGTATATGTTTTTTCTTAGAATCTCTTCACAATAATTCCAGAATTTCAGCAGAACAAAAGGTGATGTAATGTGGATCTTTTGTCATGATTTTTCTTGAGCTCCGCGTAGATATGTTGGATCTTGTGTTGCCATTGAGGTTTGTGCATGAAAATGACATTGATTTGCCATTTTGTCCCTTAAACTGGTGTGCGGCAACATACGGATAGAGAGCGGAGACCCGTGTTTTATCTGTGGTTGGCAGTAATCCGGAATTTGTCGTGCTTTTCCATGAATTTCACTGTTTAGAGATGAGAACCTGTATCCTGCAATTTACTAGCAAACACGGCTCAAGAGTACCTACTGATAAGCAATGTGATAAAAATTGGGCGGTATAAAAATGCAAAAATCTGATATGAACAAATACCCCCAAACTTATCATTTGCTCGTCCCGAGCAAAGCCAATTTATTCACAAAAATTCCTAACCTCACTTTCGCAGGGAACGCGATTGCACTAAGCATGTGCAACAAGCCGTTAAACCTCTAGGTGTCCCTAGTAGGAGGAGTGTTGTCTCCTGAGGGTTTTTAGCGGATACTACCCACAAAATCCGGTCAAGCTAGTTTTGCAAAATAACTATGATTCAAACCCCTGAAGTTTTGTTTCAGAAAATAACAATTCTATGATCCTAAGTCTAGACTATCGAACCTTTATTTTTCACACCTCGCTTCGTATTTAACTTAAGATTTTATATGTCTTTACGTGCAGTGCAAATAGTGTCGTTAAGTTCCAGACGGATCGATTAAAGTCATCATGTCACACAATAATGCCCAGATAAATTTTTTAAAAGGATCACATAAGTTTTATAAAGAGTTAAGCATTTTTCAAGTTTCGTTTTCCAGTAAGGTTTCAACTTCAGAATTTCTATCTTCCTTAACAGGAAACTAGGTCTTATTTTTCACTCCACCTTCTTTCTTATTTTCATTTCATACACACCTCTGTGAACGTGCAATAGTCTTTATCATAGAATAAAACCTTCATATCTCCGCTAGAAATATTTTTTATAAAAACCTGTCTTTTGTCAAGATTATTCTCACACAAAGAACCGTTAGGAATTTTAACTCGGAGAGAACACTTGCTTGACTTTGTTTTAATCTGGACTTTCTAGGCTTCTTAACGAGCTTTGGGCCAATGCACCCAAACCACTTGGCTTTAGGGCATTAGGTGTAGAGACACCCCAGCGGACTAAATTACTCAAGTTACCTAGGCCCAAAAACAAAAGGCACTTTAGCGTGAAAATCATGATGATTCAATGCGAACGGAGATATAACCGGTAGTTCAATTATTTTTTTGGATAAAAGACGTGTTTAGTGGGTTAGGTGTGTAATCATTCCAATCAAGTTTCAGATGGGTTATTTTTCAGAATTAGGTCCAATTAAGGCATCAATAACATTCCTTTATATTCGCTTCACTTCATAAACTATTCTTGATATTACTTATTTCAGAACAAACCTATTTGATCCTCAAAAAATCATTTACCCATTTAAAAGTTTTTTAGACATAAAAGACTTGTCATCTAATTTCCAAAACTCACGACACGTATAGTGTGATGTAAAGACGTATATCAGCTATAGTTAAATTCAAAGGAGAGTTATCTTTCAGGTTTTCAAAATCTAAAAATAAGATTTAGTTATTCTTATCTTATCAAACAAAACCGTCAAAATGTTGAATCTGAGTTCTCCCACTAGCTAACTTGACAAAAGGTTTATGTTTTTAGAATTTTCTGATTTTTATGGATTTTAGTATGCAGATGCAAAATATACATATGAATGCGAAGGTTAGAAATGCGTACCGAGCGTACCCCCAAACTTAAACTGGACAGTGTCCTCGCTGTCGTTGCATGAAGAGATCATTGAAGGGTCAAAATTGTCGGTTAGATATACATAATTTTATTTTATTTTTTTGTTTTTAAAGAAAAGAAAAATTGCAAAAATGGAAATGAATATCCACAAATATATACAAAATGGTATATACATACACCCAAACTTATTTGGAACAGTGTCCACTGTTCTTGGCTGGATAACCGAAGTTTGGTGGTAGGCAGAGGAAGATTATGCAGGGTAAACCGGCTCCTGTAAGACCAGGAGCTCCTCTGTTGGTTAGGCGCTAAGGTACGGTTTAAGTCGGTGTCCATTTACTTTGAAAAATGAACCAACCTTTGGATTCTCCAAATCCACAGCGCCATGCGGATACACATTCCGCACAAAATACGGCCCTTTCCAGCGAGATCTGAGCTTTCCTGGATGCAAATGTAGCCGGGTGTCGTAAAGCAGTACCTGTTGACCAGGTACGAAAGTTTTGCGCAAAAGGTGTTTATCGTGAAACACCTTCGTTCGGTTCTTAACAACAACCGCGTTTTCGTAAGCCTCATCCCTAAGCTCGCTCAATTCGTTCAACTGCAGCTTCCAATGGCTGCCCGCATCTTCGAGAGACAGATTCAGCTCTTTTATCGCCCAAAATGCGCGATGCACTATTTCGACAGGGAGGTGGCAAGCCTTTCCGTACACAAGCCGATAGAGAGACATGCCAAAATCGGTCTTATAAGCAGTTCGAAATGCCCAAAGGGCATCAGTGAGTTTCAACGACCAATCTTTACGGTTCTTGGAAACCGTCTTCTCCAGTATCTGCTTGATTTGCCGATTTGAAATTTCGGCTTGCCCACAGGTTTGGGGGTGGTAGGGCATAGATAGCTTATGATTAATGGAATATTTCCGCATCAAGGCCTCGAAAGTCTTATTGCATAAATGAGTTCCATTGTCGCTAATGATCGCTCGGGGGTGCCCAAAACGGGAGAAAATGTTTTCTTTAAGAAACCTAACGACAACCTTGTTGTCGTTAGTCTGGCTGGGCACAGCCTCGACCCACTTAGAGACGTAATCAACAGCGAGAAGGATGTACAAGTTCCCAAAAGAGCTGAGAAACGGTCCCATGAAATCTATCCCCCCAACGTCGAAAATCTCCACAACCAAGATTGGTTAGAGCGGCATCTCGTTCCTCCGGGATATCCGGCCCAAGTGTTGGCACCGGGAGCAAGTCTTGTAATAGTCATGAGCGTCTTTGAAGAGTTGTGGCCAGTAAAAACCACATTGCAAGATCTTCTCAGCTGTCTTTCTGGGGCCAAAATGCCCGCCACATGCTTGATCGTGGCAAAATGACAACACACTCTTGAATTCATCGTCAGGGACACACCGACGAATAATCTGGTCGGGACAGTACTTGAACAGATAGGGTTCGTCCCAGTAAAAGTGTTTTACTTGGGATAAGAATCGAAGTCTGTCCTGACTTGACCATTCAGTCGGTAGTAACCCTGTGGCCAAATAGTTCACAATATCTGCGAACCAGGGTTCGCAAGATACTGTCAGGAGCTGTTCATCCGGAAAAACGTCGTTCATCGGAAGTTGAGGCGACGGCGAAGAAGGAAGTCGTGAGAGATGGTCGGCGACTACGTTTTCACATCCTCTTTTGTCCTTGATGACAAGGTCAAACTCTTGAAGCAAGAGGATCCAACGTATTAGCCGAGATTTTGCATCTTTCTTCGCAAAAAGATGGCGCAGAGCAGAATGGTCTGTATAGACAATGACTGGAGAGCCGATGAGATAGGGTCTGTACTTTTCTAAAGCAAATACAACAGCTAAGAATTCCTTTTCAGTTGTTGTATAATTAAGTTGGGCGTCGTTCAGGGTTCAACTAGCATAATAGATCACGTGCGGCATCTTGTTGATGTGTTGTCCAAGGACATCACCAATGGAAAAGCCGGATGCATCGCACATAATCTCAAATGGGTGCGTCCAGCCAGGTGAAGAAAGAACAAGAGCAGAAGTGAGTGAGCTTTTTAATGACTCGAACGCAGTCACACAGCTCGAGTTGAAGTCGAATGGCGTGTCCTTGGCCAGCAAAAGAGTCAAGGGCCTAGCAATCTTGCTAAAGTCCTTGATGAACCATTTATAGAAACCGGCATGGCCAAGGAAGGCTCGGATGTCTCTGACGCATCTGGGAGGAGGGAGATTGGAAATGACCTCAATCTTCGCTTTGTCAACCTCTATGCCATTTTGCGAAATGATATGTCCTAAGATAATACCTTCGCGCACCATGAAGTGACACTTCTCCCAATTCAAAGTGAGGTTCTTGTCCTTACATCGGGTAAGGACAGCGTCAAAATGCAGCAAACACACATTAAAGGAATCGCCGAAGATGGAGAAATCGTCCATGAAGATCTCCAAGAATTTTTCCACCATGTTTGAGAAGATTCCCATTATACACCGCTGGAAAGTAGCGGGCGCATTGAATAACCCAAAGGGCATGCGACGATATGCAAACGTGCCGAAAGGACAAGTGAATGTGGTCTTGTCCTGGTCTTTTTCGGCGATGGGAATCTGGTTATAGCCGGAGTAGCCATCAAGAAAGCAGTAGTACTCGTGTCCGGCCAATCGTTCAAGCATTTGGTCAATGAAAGGTAGCGGAAAGTGGTCCTTCCGCGTTGCGGCGTTGAGTTTTCTGTAATCGATGCATACTCGCCACCCAGTTTGGGTGCGAGTAGGGATTAACTCGTTCGCCTCGTTAGTGATGACCGTTATGCCTGATTTCTTGGGGACAACGTGAATGGGGCTAACCCACCGGCTATCAGAAATAGGGTAAATGATACCACTATCCAGACACTTTACGATTTCCTTTTTCACAGCCTCCTTCATGACTGGGTTGAGTCGCCTTTGTGGATCCCTGGCTGGTTTGGCATCATCCATCAGATGAATGTGATGTTCAACGATCAGGGGACTAATCCCCTTGATGTCCGCCATGGACCAGCCAAAAGCTTGCCTATTGCTGTGCAAGACCGCAAGAAGGGCTTTCTCTTGCTCTGGAGCTAGAGAAGCCGAGATGATAACAGGGAGGGTCTCGTTCTCACCCAAGTAAGCGTATTTAAGGTGGGACGGCAAAGGCTTGAGTTCGAGCGTTGGAGGTGAAACTATTGAAGGAAAGATTGGTGAAACGGTCTCGAACTCAAAGGATTCCAGCAAAGGTTCAAAACGAGTGTAAGAGACCGAGTTGGATGGTTCAGGTAACTCATCCGGAAATTCGAAGGATTCAAACTCGGGTGGTGAGTGGCTAAGATCGTTCGAGAAAGTGAAACACTCGTAGTCATTGTCGGGCGCAGAAACAACAGCAGGTTCGAAGAGGAACGCACTAGTGGCGTTAAGGTTATCGTGATCGAACAAAAACTCCTCGAATTCACACTCTTCTGGGGTGATCTCCTGGATTGAGCAAACGTCTAGTATTTGAGCATTAGGTTCGGTGGGCTGATTCCCCAACCTAAAAATGTTGAGTTCAATTGTCATGTTTCCAAAAGATAGGTTCATCGAACCATTTCGACAATTGATCACAGCATTTGAGGTTGCAAGGAATGGGCGACCGAGTATCACCAGAATTTGATTCCGGGGGTTAGCTACAGGCTGTGTGTCTAAAACAATGAAGTCAACAGGGAATATGAAGTCCCCAACCTTGATTAACACATCCTCTAACTCACCCCTAGGATGGGTGATCGATCGGTCGACCATTTGGAGAGTGCAGTGTGTGTGTTTCAGCTCTCCTACACCTAGTTGCTCATATACTGAGTATGGAAGCAGGTTAACACTGGCACCAAGATCTAATAGTGCGCAGTTGATGTTCTTATCCCCAATGGTAATAGAAATCGTAGGACAGCCAGGGTCCTTTCGTTTTTGAGGTAAAGATTGGGTAAGAGCATCACTCACAGCACTAGCCAAGAAAACTTTCTTGGGTACCTGAGATTTCCTCTTTTTCGTGCACAAGTCCTTTAAGATTTTCGCGTAGGACGGGACTTGTTGGACAACATCTAAAAGCGGAATGTTGATGTTAACCTGCTTAAACAACTCCAGAATCTTCTCCATTTGTGGATTTTGTTTATTGGACCTCAACCGGTTTGGAAATGGAATGTTTTTAAAATTGGTTGAGTCCAATGCTTGTGGAGGAGATTGTGGAGTTGGAACGGATTCCCGAGCTGGTGTTTTCGTGGAGTGAGAAGTGGGTCCGTTCAGAGCAGAAGAAGAAGAAGAAGAAGAGCCTTTGAAGAATGGAGAATAGGCTCAGAAGACGAAGAAGAAGAAGAAGAAGAAGAAGAAGAAGAAGAAGAAGCGGCCGGGGTGTCATTATCCTCAATTGTTGTGCCGATGTTGTTGTGCAGCATCCTTCCCGATCTCAATGTAGTCACGGCACTCACATTATGGTTCTGTTGTTCAAGAGCAACATGTACATTATGTGGGTGACCGGGATTTGGGAGTGGTTGAGATGGAAGCTTCCCCTTTTCTCGCTCGCTTAACGCCGCATTCAGCTGTGCAATCTGGGCTTCGATGGTCTTGATGCTTTGCCCGTGTGCAGCAGTGTGTTGCACCAAATACTGAATAGACAACTGGATGTTGGCGGTGGATTGTGTCGATTGTTTAACGAACGCCTCCAGACTTCGTTCTAGCGAGAAAACCTTATCGTTGTTTGACGGAACAAAGTTGTTTTGTGGAAAAGAATTGTTGGGTGCAAAGTTGTTCGTCTGATTTTGAAAAGGTTGGGGTTGGAAAGGCTGCTGAAATTGATGTTGAGTTTGTTGTTGCGCTTGTTGTTGCGGAGGAGGGGGCCTCTGGAAATTGTTGCCTTGGAATTGATGCTGATTCTGATTCCAGACGAAATTGGGGGTGGTTCCTCCAACCGGGATTGTAAGTGGAAGAGTATGGATCATTTCTCGGTCTTTACTGAAATGCAGCATTAACCTGATCATGTCCTTGAGATGGTGGATTGTAAGGACACTCTTCGGTTAAGTGAGAAGGATCGGAACAACAAGCACAAATGGTACGAAGGGGAAGAACAGGGGCAGGAGCAGGAGATGAAAATTTGCTCTCTATCGCTTCAAGTTTTCTCGTTATTGCAGCCATTTCAGCTTTCATCGCAATAGAGACATCAAGTTGGTGAATTCCTACCCTAGACTGACCAGTAGAAGTGGAGGAAGAAGAAGAAGAAGTTGGTCTGGTGCTCTCCCATTGAAGCGTTTGTTCCGCAAGGTCGTCGAAGAATTGCCACGCTTCCTCGTCAGATTTCGATAAGAAGTGGCCCTGACAAATGGTTTCCAACAACTGCTTGGTTGCTGGGTTCAGGCCCTCGTATAAGGTTTGGCAAAGTTGCCATTTCTCAATACCGTGGTGAGGGCACTGAACAAGAAGGTCTTTATACCGGTCAAAACACTTCTAAAAGGGTTCAGTAGGAAGCTGAGAGAATTGATTGATTTCGTTACGGATCCTTGCGGTTTTATGATTCGGATAGAATTTCTTGGGAAACGCTTTCACAAACTCGTCCCAACTGGTAATGGAGTGGGAAGCAGTGCTGTACAGCCACTTTTCAGCAAGATCGCACAAAGTCAACGGAATGACCCGTAGCCGTATAGCATCGTCCGACAGCTGGGTAGTTTTCATCATGGCACAAACATTTTGGAACTTGTTGATGAAGATATAGGCATCTTCAGATTCAAGCCCATGAAATTTCGGTAGCATGTTAATGGAGTGGGGCTTAATTTCAAAATTATCCCCATTGGCCGGTGGAAAGGAAAGACAGGTGGGAAGTGCAGAACGGGTGGGATAGAAACGATCCTGGAGCGCGATTCGCTGTGGCGCTACAACAGGCGGTGGTGGTGGGTTATTCGCAACCATAGGAGGTGGAATCAATCCCGGGGGATTCAAAGAGATGTTTGGATTAAATCCTGACATCGCGGAAGAAGAGGTTGGTGATGGTGAAGGTGAGGATGTATGAACAGAATTCCGGTCAACGTCGGAGTTGGCCGGCAAAGGTAAGGGTGAAAGAGGCGTGGACGGAGTCTCGACGTCTGAGTCGATCACGTAGTCGGTAGCGACTAACGTAACGCGGACTAGGCGGGCGCTAGTGTCCCGAGTCCAAGCGGACATACACTAAACGGGTTTAGTATAGTCAAAGCGGAGAAGGTGAGGGTAAGAAAACGTCAATGGAGAAATACGATGGGAGGTGGGTGAAAAAATGGATTCTGGCAACAAAGGGCAAGTTTTTATATAAGTTTTTGGTTTTGTGTTTTTTTTTCTTTTTTTAGAAAGAGCTTTACAGAAATATGTACGGACTTACGGCTTCAAACAATCACAAACAAGATATGCACAATCACACCTAGATCTAGGGTCACCTAAGTCAGCTAGACAGCTCCTAACTATTCCAAAGGGCTAGAAATAGGACCTCAAACTGCCTCTTCTCCACCAATTGCGGCCAGGTAAGTGGGAGGCTCCCCAATACATAAGTAGTGGTCCTAATTAAGTAACCACTTGCCTTGGACACACTTGCCTAGATACCGCAAAGTCAGGATAGGATAAACGGCCGATGCCTGTAACTAGTCCTTTGTCCTATTGAGCGCGAAGTCCTTAGGGCTGAGTCTAGTATTTTTTAATTAAACAATGGTCAATGCATATGCTTTTTGTGATTTCTGGGGTCCTGGGAAGGGTGATGAAATCCCCACCCAATCTGGATTGGTTTCAAGCCCCTTAAAGTCCATATTAATATATGCAAAGCAGTAACAATCAACTGCAATGAAATTTTATTTTTTAGCGCGGCGCAAAGAATCCTGCACAAGAAAAATTTATTGGAAGGGGAAGAGAGTTTGCGCAAAGAATGCTGCCGAAAACACAGTTCAGTGGAGTTCAGAGGAGTGGGGAAGAGACTTACCAAAAATTTGGGATTCTGAAGGCTTCAACCCGCCGCGGTTCCGTGGCCTAAGCGTGCTAATGCCGTGGTTCCGCGGCTTGAAGGTGCCCTTGGAGCTTCATTTTGCTTGTAGGTGCTGACTTGGTTGTCCTCTTCTTGTCTGGAGGTCCTGTTTCTTGATTTGCTTACTGGATCTGCTCTAGAATCTGACAGTAGACCGTTGGATCCGTATTGATCCGTCGCGGTGTAGCCGCGAGATATGGGTCCAACTTCCCACGTCTTTGGCACTGAACTCGACCGTCTTTTTATCCTACACACTTGCACAAAAACTAATCAAAAATAACAAGATGGGTTTTTTTACAATGTATTTTTTTTGTTTTGTTTTTCGGTTATATTTATATTCATAAATTAACCCGAAATTACACAAGGAAATAAACTACCGTCTCCCCGGCAACGGCGCCATTTGATTGGTAGAGTTTTTGCGTGCTTAGTTAATTACCGCAATCAAGACGGTTTCGCTTGTAGCTACCCGGTTGAGTACGGGTCGTCCGCAGGGAGATGGGAATCTTTTTCTATGTGCTTTAACGAGTGAAGTCCAAATGTCCAGGTTTGTTTTAGATTAACTATGTGCTAAAATGATATATAAAGATATTAGGGTTAGGATTAGGTTAGTTTGAGTTAGGAGTCGCTCACTTCTTTCGTTGCCACTCTTAATATCGGTGTTACGGTAATCGGCAACAACGGGGATTAGCACGACTAGGAAGGAACTTGCGAGTATAAGCTAGGCTTTCCAACGCATAAGTTCTTCCTTTTGGTGCTTGTCCGTCCGTTCTTGGCTCTTAGCCTTAACCTCCGGTTAATTCAACCACAACCGGTCTCACTAAGGAATCACCGCTATCATGTAGGATAGGGTGCCGTAGGGAGCGGATTGTGGTTCAATTAACGAGAGTCCGAATTAAGATGTTGGGCAAGAAAAGAGTGAGAGAGATTTCCTTCTCTCAAACTTTCCTTATCCTACCCTAACAAGTATGAAAACTTCTCACCCATTACAAGAAAAAGGAAAATAAAACAAAGGAGGAAGATAGAAAGAAAGAGGTTAGAAGATTACAACTAGCTAATTGAGACCTCACTTTGGCAAGGATCAAGCTTAAGCATCATTGTTGTTTAAGGATAAAGAAAAAGAGAACAAGAAACAAACAAACAACAAATAACAACAACTAGATTAGCAAATGAAAAATACAAGCAATTATAATTAACAAAATAACAAGACAAGCATGGTAACAAAAAGAATTCCTTTATTCATCCTTCACTCACAAAAGCTCACTACAAGTTTTAATGGAGAAGAGATGAGAAGAGGAAGAAGAACACAACATGTATCCTAAAATCTAAATACAAGAATAAGCCCCCTTGGCTTTGGCAAGTTCTGGACTATTTATAGGCAGGGAACTGGAAACCTAGGGCAACAAACTGCCTCCATATAGAATGATCAAAATACCCCTGAAACCTCATCCACTGCGAAGCCCGTACGGCCGCGGTTCCGCGGCCTAAGCATGCTTATGCCGCGGAACCGCGGCCCTTTAGTGGAGTTAGGCCATGAAATTTGGTGGTTTTCCCTGCTTTTTAGTACTCTTCAGTGTGGTATATGTTTTTTCTTAGAATCTCTTCACAATAATTCCAGAATTTCAGCAGAACAAAAGGTGATGTAATGTGGATCTTTTGTCATGATTTTTCTTGAGCTCCGCGTAGATATGTTGGATCTTGTGTTGCCATTGAGCTTTGTGCATGAAAATGACATTGATTTGCCATTTTGTCCCTTAAACTGGTGTGCGGCAACATACGGATAGAGAGCGGAGACCCGTGTTTTATCTGTGGTTGGCAGTAATCCGGAATTTGTCATGCTTTTCCATGAATTTCACTGTTTAGAGATGAGAACCTGTATCCTGCAATTTACTAGCAAACACGGCTCAAGAGTACCTACCGATAAGCAATGTGATAAAAATTGGGCGGTATAAAAATGCAAAAATCTGATCTGAACAGTGATTCAGTATATTTCTGGGTACTTTTATTATGACTCAAGTGTTGAGTGTTCTGAGGATTATTTTGTATTCGTTAATTCGATCGGAAAATTTAATTTCGTTCTTTTTCGGATAATATAGAAAGTATTAAAATGTTCGAACGGATATCATTAACTCACATTTTCCCGACATGAAAAACTTTCAAGTGTTAAATTTTTCTTGAGTTTAAATCTTTCGGAAAAACGTGCAAGTAACGCGATGGACCCTCTAGAAGAACACAAACCTTAATTCAATTATATGACCGTCTGAACCGCCTCTAAACCTTAGGGTTTGGGGCAGTACGGCGTGCCACATGTGAGGCATTGGCTTGACCCTTCTAGGCTGGACCATCGGTACTGTGACGTATTCTGGGATTTTTGGACTCCGCTTAAGTGTTGAGCTATTTAGGAAATCCTGGGTATTTGATTATTCGATCGGAAAGTTTAATACTGTCTATTTATCTGGAATGTGATACAATATGTGTAATTCATATAGTTAGGCATGAAATGCGAAATATGTGATATTTCGGATATACAATGTCTAAAGTAATTGTGGATTCCAAATGTTGTAGTTTTACACTTTCTTTTCTGCGACCGTTAATGTAATATGTGATATCGCCGGTTTCGTTGCTATATATCAACGACAATTGGGATGCGCATATTTACTTACGTTGATGACATGTGATGTTATGTGTTGCTGGATATGTTATATTGGATCGTCATGTTCTGAATAGCCGGGGGTTTTATGTGAGATGAGGGTTTTTATTTTCATTCATGTAAAATTCTTTGTATGTAATATTCTTTTATTGGGGCACTTCCGGGATGAGGTTGATGTCACCATTTGTATATTATTTACTTTTCCGCATTAGGTAGACCCAAGGAGGGGAGCATAAGTAACCGGGTTCTAGGGTACAGCGGGAGACCAACTCGAGGAGTCGAGTCCGGGTCTCCTAACTCTAGAATTGGTAGGGTTGCTTGCCGCTCTCATAGGGGTCTATGAATGTGGGTTTGGCTATTCATCGCGACCATGGAATCCGTGTTTTATAGAGGCTCAAAATAAAACATGGACGTCCTAATATATCCAATGTTTCATATGTTTCTTCTGCTGCGATATCTGTGATGTGATCATTTGATATGTTGTGATAGATACTGTATATAGTATATATGATATATTATATAGACGTTACTTATGTTTTACACCCGCGCTAGCCCTGCCCCACTCCGCCGTTAGTTACCTAACCTAACGGTGCATGAGGGGACATCGAGGCGAATGCGGATGGTATAAGTGTACGTCGTATTTATCTGTGATGTTTAGGTGACTTAAATGATGGGAATTCATTAATATGATTAATGAAAGAAAAGAAACCTAAAAGATGTTGTAGAATCAAATTTTTCAAAAAGGGTAGCTACAGTTTTTTGCTTTATATATATGATATATCCTGCACCTTATTCGATGAGAAAAGAGCCGAGATCCCTTCACCGGGAGTGACCTCTTTAGCAAAACTGGAAGATGCTACAACACTAGGTTTGTCTTTTGATTGCTTTTGGAGTTTTTGCTTTGCATAGCGATATATATGATATATCCTGCACCTTATTCCATAAGGAAAGAGCCGAGATCCCTTCACCGGGAGTGACCTCTTTAGCAAAACTAATGAAAGCCTCAAAATCACTCCATTTCAAAATTCACTCGATTCTACAACGATATCAAGTTCATTACGCAATAGGTTTTCAGAAAAACCTGTCGTAGCCCTCTGTCATTTCAGATAAGTTGTATATAGTATTCGTGCTGCATTTGTTGGCTTTCGTCAAGGTGTAGTGTGCGGTAGCTATATGCTTCTTATCTCTGCATATGATGCGATTGGATTAGCGTAGTCGTACGGCTTTGTTGGTTTTCGTCAAGGGTCGTGCGGGTGGGTTTAATTCAGTCAAGAAATGTACGGGTTGAACTTGACTAGCGGGCTATGGTTTGTTGGCTTTCGTCAAGGTCATAGCATGTTAGGGGCAAAATATTATCGGGAATTTCAAGCGTTGAAATTTGCAATGAGATTACATACCTTCTATGAGATAGTTGGATCCCGATACCCACTGCGAGTAATTGTTACTCCTGGGAGAGTTTTACACAGGACAATTAGCCGATCAAGTAGGTGTCTAGAAAGGTGTCAACGGGGTTACTGTAAGTCCACGTTGCCCACCCTGGTGCTTGCGGGGAGGCGGAAAAGTTATGAAAAATCGGATTTTTACAACACTAGGCAACATGGACTAAGCTAAAGGTGGTACTTTGATAAACAAAACTAACTACCAAAGCTAAAAGAGTTAGCTACTCGGAAAGGGGGTTATACCTAGG
Organism: Agapanthus africanus; assembly: GCA_030015575.1. Classification (NCBI taxonomy): domain Eukaryota; kingdom Viridiplantae; phylum Streptophyta; class Magnoliopsida; order Asparagales; family Amaryllidaceae; genus Agapanthus; species Agapanthus africanus. The sequence continues at coordinate 371,324,884 of JASDDO010000022.1, forward strand.
TCTTCATGTCCTTCTCTTCTTGCTCCTTGGAGTGAAAGAACGGGTTCTCCTTGTCGTCTTCTCTTGCCGAAGAAAGATCCACCCGAGGGACTCAACCTTTGGCTCCAACCTCAAACTAGAAGTAACTAAGGTGCTAGGTGTGCTAAACCTAGGACCTTAGAAAGAGTAGAGAGTATTTTTAAGGGATTTATCTCAAGCTCAAATGGTTCTCAACTCATGAGAAGGGAGAGCTAGAGAGAGAGGAAGAGGAGGAGAGAGAATGAAAATGATAAAGTGAGAAGAATAATCCAACCTTCTCACATATATGTGAATTATGAAAAATAGATAATTAGCTAAAGATAATTGTGATGGTTAATCAAGAAATGACCATTATCATTTCACATTAAATGCTTTTGCAAGGATCAAAGAGCATCTTTCATATGGAATGATCATGGTCAACTTGTCAACCTAGGTCAACAAGTCAAGTATAGTCAAATGGTAAACAACCCTAACCATGCACAATTATAATTAACTAATATTAATAAATCATAATTCACACATAAACATTAGGGTTAAGAAAATGACAATGGTCATCAACCCTAATGAAAGTCCTCTGCCTCTGCCTCAGTCAACTGTGCATACACACCCGTATCCGTGTTCCGAGGAACACGAATACAATGAGATAAAACCAATCCCAAATCACATACTTGGATCCGGCTTAAACCAAACCCCGCTAGTATAAGCTGTCCGGACACAAAACGTGCACAAGTGCGCGGATGTGAACGAACCCTGTCGCAAAACCATGCGACCTCTACTCATTTTGCCTAAAGGCGAATAACCCTCTCTGTGGGACTCTAAAGACTCGACACTACGCTGGCAGTGGGTTTAACCACAGACCGCAAGTGGCACTAGCTGTACGTAACGGTCCCCAGGTAAATGCCGATAAGAAGACTGACGAGGTAAACCCATCTGAACTCCTACTGAGCTTGAATGTGACAGTCTCCGTATAGTCCGGTCTGTTCCTCTAAGAACATCTCATGGCGGGCCTAGGGGAGCGGTAAACATCAGTCCCCTACTAGCGGTACAAGTCGTGTCGGAGTGTAGCCCAGAACACATGAGATAACACTGGAAACCTACCAGTCTATCTCGCTTGCCCTGGCCAGGGACTTTGTGTAATGGCTCTCCTAGACACAGCGCGATATCAACCCCCAATACCGGGAGAGATGAATCCTGTCTAACCGTCACTGCCTCCAAGTGCTTCGGGACTGCACCCAAAAACTACCTGTTTGCATGACTCCTTTGAGCCGTGGTAGGGTAGTAATCAAAGTACAGTGGGAACACACTCGAGGCAAAGTGACAGTGTCAAGTCAACGGACTAAGCTGTACTCATGTCACCTGGGAACTGATAACCGACGATAGGTATAATACCAACCAACAGTTCCCGACGAGTCCTGTCCAGTGTACTCGTAACCTAACGAGCACCCACATACTATCCCAAGTATGACGTACTGACGGCTGTGGGACTGGCCGTCTCCCAAGCTGGGATGAAAAGCGCATACGCTAGTCTACTCCCGAGTATCGATGCCCTGTTTCGATAGTCCTATGACTAGGGACCTGCATAAGGATGTGCTTGTAGATTACCCAGCCCCCACGAGTGTGACTGCCATCACAACGCTGGTAATCAAGCAAAGATCCTAAGGGCTCCACTAATGTGTAAAGGCGATATGCTAAAAGAAACACATGCACACATTAAAGCAGAAACAAACCAAGTAGCATACTACTATTTTGAGCAAGATTGTCAATACAAGGTGAATATCCTAAGCTTCCATCAAGTAATATACATACTAGTATGATACAGTAATGGCCTCTAGGGCATATACACTAACAATCTCCCACTTGCACTAAGGCCATGTACTGGCGTATCGAAGACCTATCATCTCGATCAGCCGCTCGAACTGAGTCTGGGGTAAGGCCTTCGTGAATGGATCAGCAGTGTTATCATCCGTAGCAACTCTCTGAATTTCGATCTCCTGGCGACCCACGATCTCCCTGATCAGGTGATACCGCCTCAAGATGTGCCTGGACTTCTGATGGGACCTGGGTTCCTTCGCTAAAGCTATAGCCCCGTTGTTGTCGCAATACATAGGTACTGGATCAACAATGGACGGAACCATCTGAAGTTCTGTTAGGAACTTTCTTATCCAGACGGCTTCTTTTGCGGCATCTGCAGCAGCGATATATTCCGCTTCCATCGTCGAGTCAGCAACGGTTTCCTGTTTGGAACTCTTCCAACACACCGCCCCTCCATAGAGGGTAAAGACATAACCCGACATGGACTTGGAATCATCCTTGTCACTCTGGAAGCTGGAGTCAGCAAAGGCCTCGATCTGGAGGTCTTTTCCACCATACACCAAGAACATCTCCTTAGTCCTTCTCAGGTACTTGAGAATGTTCTTTACCTCTATCCAGTGTTTCTCCCCAGGGTTTGACTGATACCGGCTTACCACACTCAGTGCATAAGCTACATCTGGTCTGGTACACAACATCGCATACATTATAGAGCCTACCGCAGAAGCGTAGGGTATAATAGACATGCGATCCCTTTCCAAATCAGTCTTGGGAGACATCTCTTTGGAGAGGGTGATCCCGTGACAAGCCGGTAGATTACCGCGCTTGGAGTCTTCCATACTGAACCTTTTCAGTATGGTGTCGATGTACCTGGACTGTGAGAGTCCTAATATCCTCTTGGATCTGTCACGATAGATCCGGATCCCCATAATGTATGAGGCATCACCCAGGTCTTTCATGGAGAACCTGTGTGACAAGAACCCTTTGACAGATTGTAGCATAGGAATGTCATTTCCTATCAAGAGAATGTCATCCACGTATAATACGAGGAATACAACAGTTCTTGCTACAAATCTACTATAGATGCATGGTTCATCTGGATTTTTGATAAAGCCAAATTCTTTTACCGTCTCATCAAAACAGATGTTCCAACTCCGCGATGCCTGCTTTAGTCCATAGATGGACTTAAGCAACTTGCACACCTTTCCGCTGCTCCCACTCTGAATGAAACCCTCTGGCTGGTCCATATATACACACTCTTCTAAATTTCCATTTAGAAAAGCGGTCTTTACGTCCATTTGCCAAATCTCATAATCGTGGAAGGCAGCAATGGCAGGAAGGATCCGAATGGATTTCAGCATAGCCACTGGAGAAAAAGTTTCGTCATAGTCCAAGCCAGGTCTTTGACGGAAACCCTTTGCAACAAGTCTAGCTTTATAGGTCTCAACCTGTCCATCTACACCAATCTTCCTTTTGAAGACCCACTTGCATCCTACGGGTTTTACCCCATCTGGAGCAATGTCCAACGTCCATACTTTGTTGGTGTACATGGACTCCATTTCGGTCCGCATTGCATCCAGCCATTTTACCGAGTCAACGCTCTGAATGGCCTGCTGGAAGCTAGTCGGCTCATCACTATCAATGATGCAATCCTCTCTATCCCCGTCTATGAGAAAACCGTAGTATCTCTCGGGCGGATGAGACTGCCTTCTACTTTTGCGGAGCGGTGTAGGAATGTCCTGATCTTTCGAACACTCTGGTTCTACTAAGCTTTCAATAATAGCTCGTGGTTCTAGAATTTCTTCCAGTTCTACTGCGCTCCCACTTATCTGATTTTCCAAAAACTCAGTTTCCAAGAAGTGGGCATGACGAGAAACAAAACCTTTTGTTCCTGTTCGCAATAGAAGAAATATCCCTTGGAGTTCTTTGGATATCCCACAAACTTGTACTGTACTGAGCGTGCCTCGAGCTTGTCCGCATGCTACTTTTTGACAAAAGCTGGACATCCCCATGTCTTAATGTGATTAAAATAGGGTCTCTTCCCACACCACATCTGATATGGTGTAGTAGGCACAGTCTTAGTTGGAACTCGGTTCAAAAGGTATGCAGCTGATTCTAGTGCATATCCCCAGAATGATCGCGGTAACTCAGCGTTACTCATCATGGACCGAACCATATCCAATAGGGTTCGGTTCCGTCTCTCCGATACACCGTTATGTTGTGGAGTGTATGGAGGAGTAAGCTGATAGAGAATTCCATTCTCTTTTAAGTAATCCAGGAACTCGGCACTCAAGTATTCACCACCTCGATCAGATCTCAGTGTCTTGATACTTTTGCCTGTTTGTTTTTCTACTTCATTCTTATATTCCTGGAATTTTCCAAAGGCTTCGGATTTATGTTTCATTAAGAAGACATAACCGTACCTTGAAAAATCATCCGTAAAAGTAATGAAGTAAGAATAACCGCTTCGCGCATGTGTAGACATTGGACCGCACACGTCGCTGTGTACGAGTCCCAAGAACTCGCTCGCTCTCACTCCGTGTCCAGTGAACGGAGTCTTTGTCATCTTTCCTTTGAGACAGGATTGACAAGTTTCATATGATTTATATTCGAACAGATCCAAATATCCTTCTGTTTGTAACTTCGTCAACCTTCTCTCATTGATGTGACCCAGTCTACAATGCCATAAGAAAGCCTGATTTGTTTCCGGAGACTTTCTTTTGTGTGTATTCTGGACATTGAAAATCTATGGTTAGTTTAATACGTATATACCATTGCTCAATGTACCTGACCCAATCAGAACTTGATTAAGGTGAATGTTTACAACATTACTTACAAACGCAAATTCATAACCTTCTTTAGAAATTAAAGATACAGAAATGATATTACAAGTTGCATTGGGTACAAAAAAAGCAATTACGTAAAACCAAAACATGTCCATCTGACATTCCCAGGTGATAGTCCCCCACGGCCTCAGCATCCATGCTAGCTCCGTTTGCAACTTTGAGGGTCATGTCACCTGCCTTCAAAAACCTACGCTTTCTCAACGCCTGCAAAGAATTACAGATATGATATCCTGATCCGGTATCCAATACCCAGGACGTAGAGTTTATTGATAGACAGTTTTCAATAACATACACACCTGAAGCTGAAGCCACAACCTGCTTCAGATCCTGTGTTCTGGTCTTCCAAGCCCTGCAATTTTTCTTTCAGTGTCCACTCTTGTGACAGTAAAACCACTTTTCCTTATCCACAAGCTTCCCCGCCACCTTTGTTGCTTTTGCCTTTCCCTTCGTATCCGCCTTACTAACACCGCCCCTTGGTTTGGCGGGGGTTTTCTTCTTCTTTCCCTTGGCTTTCGCGCTGGACCTAGAAGAGGAAGATCCTCCTACAAATAAAGTGGATGTTTCCCTACCTTTCTGTAGGGTGCCCTCCGCAGTCCTCAGCATGTTGAGGAGCTCTGAAAGTTCAACTTCCTTTTCTTGCAAGTTGAAATTCAGGATGAACTGGGCGTAAGTGGAAGGAAGGGACTGGAGAATCAAGTCCGTATAGAGCTCATTCTCCAACGTGGTCCCAAGGTCCGCGAGCTCCTCTATGTAGCCAATCATCTTAAGCACATGTTCCGCTACCGATGATCCGACGGCCAATCTCGCCGAAAACAACTTCTTCGACACTTCGTATCTGGCGATACGGGATTGCTCTCCATACAGTTCTTTTGTATGGAGAAATATGGATTCGAGGTCCATATTCTCGTGCCTCCTCTGATGTTCATTGTCCATAGAGGCAAGCACGAGGCACTTGGCCTTCGCGCAGTCGATTTCCCAGGTCTTGCGGATTTCCCTATCCACGACGCTGGTTTTGGGACCTGGGACAGGGGGAGCTTTGGTGGTAAGAAGATACCCCAACTTGTCATAAGTGATTGCCATTTTGACATTCCTGAGCCAATCTTTGTAGTTTGGCCCTGTCAGTATGTTTTTATCTAGAAGTAACTTAAGTCCAGCCATGATAATTGGTCGCTGCAATTAGGAGAGAGAGAAGAAACACTTTAGCAGATGCTCTTGCAAGTTTAGAGTGGTTTTTAATTTTTCTAAACAGGATGGCTCCCTTTGTCTCTCGAATCCCTCCTCAAACCATAAAGGAAGAACTAGTCGGGATCAATCTCACCGTACAATACTTGCTTAACCGTTCAGCCAGGCCTGTGTCGGTATTTCGAGGGAGATTTTCCAACGCTTTCGCGAAGTTCCTTAATTAAGTAACCTCTTTTCCCTGTGGGCGTAGCCCCGCTAACACCTTTCTAGACACCTACTTGGTTTATAGCATTGATCGTTAAGTGAGAAAGTTCCGGAGGAGTAGCATATACTCACAGTAGGATCGGGATCCAAATATCATCGCGTGACAAAACTGAAGGAATCCTACCAGAATCATCACACTCCAAATGGTATGCAACGCCCGCAAGTTTCAGTTCTTTTGAAACTCCCGATGTGGATTTTTTCCCCTTGCTCTTATGACCTTGACTTTGGCCAACAAATCATAAGTCACATGTCAAGTTCTACCCGTCATTCTCCAGGTTAATTTGAGCCCACCCGCACATACCCTTGACTTTGGCCAACAAGGTAGAACGACTGCCCCAAACCAACACATCTATCTATGCTACACATGAATACCCAATAGCTACCAATTACTATGCCTTGACTTTGGCCAAAAAACATAGCTTGAATACTTATTGACCATTCATGTGAAACGACGGAGGGCTACGAATGGTTTTGGCGAAACCGTGAACGTAGTGAACTTGATATAATCGATGGAACGAGATAGCTTTCAAAAGGAGTGGTTCAAGCTCCGCATTTAAAATTTGGTTTTGAAAAGAACCGAGTGGTTTTGAAAGTGTTCCAACGACTTTTACTTGGTTTATTTTTTCTTGCATTAATTCCAATGTGTCCCATCATTTAATCCTACCATTACAGAAAACAACGAAAATATGACGTACGCTTATACCATCCGCATTCGCCACGGGGTCCCGTCATCACCCGTTAAGTTACTTAACTAACGACAGAGCGGGGGCTGGACTAGCACGGATGCAAAACATAAGAAACGCCTAAATAGATATCATATAGATATATATAAACATTCGTCACATGCAATGATAGCCATTCCAGATCACAGATGAACACATTGGATATACTAGGAATCCGCATTTCGTACGAGCCTGTAACGAAGAGCGGATTACACGGTCGCGATGAATATCCAAACCCCACCCTAGACCCCTACGGGTGCGGAAAACTACTCGCCAAGTATCCGAAGTGAATCAACCTCCCTCAACAACGTGAGTAGGCCACTCGGCTCTTCGAGGTACCCGGTAGTTTGTGCACCCCACCTTGGGTCTATCCTAGGAGCAAAAACAGTAAAAAGAAATTATACAATGACGGCTACAACCCCGACCCGGTTGTGCGGCCATACAAATAATATTACATCAATTTACATATTACAAGAATTGAAAGAATAAGAAAACTCTCATCTCACAACCCCCCGGCTATTCATCCGCGACAATCCAACGAATTCATATACACAAACCATCAACATTACAGATCACAGATATGTATAACCCCCACTAATCGACGTATAGCGATTAGCGGACGTTCAATACATATATCACATCACAGATATAACCCATTAGCCAAAGTGTAAAGAAATTTGATCAAAATATGGATTTGTGACCACCCCAAAAACTAACTTGTTCTCTGGAAAATCTGGGTAGAAACAAACTATATTAAAAATCCCAAAACCTCCAACTAAGTACACTGCACCAAACTCGGTCCACGGCCGAGTCAACTCGGCCGTGGATCCGCGGCAAGAAGCATGTTCTTGCCGCGGAACCGCGGCGCTTTGACCGGTTCAGTGGATCGTTTTTGGTGGGTGTCTTTAGAAAACCCTGAGCCGATTTTTCATGTATGATTTATTATTTTTAAAGCAGAAACTAGGGTTTTTGAAAAGTGTTTTGCGATTTTTTTTCGATCGAAGTTCTAGATACTTTGCTAACTACTTAGTTTGTGTTTAGCTAGGCTCTGATACCACTGTAAGTCCACGTTGCCCACCCCGGTGCTTGCGGGGAGGCGGAAACGTTATGAAAAATCGGATTTTTACAACACTAGGCAACATGGACTATGCTAAAGGAGGGATCTTTGCTAAACAAAACTAACTACCAAAGCTAAAAGAGTTAGCTACTCGGAAAGGGGGTTATACCTAGGTCTTCATGTCCTTCTCTTCTTGCTCCTTGGAGTGAAAGAACGGGTTCTCCTTGTCGCCTTCTCTTGCCAAAGAAAGATCCACCCGAGGGCCTCAACCTTTGGCTCCAACCTCAAACTAGAAGTAACTAAGGTGCTAGGTGTGCTAAACCTAGGACCTTAGAAAGAGTAGAGAGTATTTTTAAGGGATTTATCTCAAGCTCAAATGGTTCTCAACTCATGAGAGGGGAGAGCTAGAGAGAGAGGAAGAGGAGGAGAGAGAATGAAAATGATAAAGTGAGAAGAATAATCCAACCTTCTCACATATATGTGAATTATGAAAAATAGATAATTAGCTAAAGATAATTGTGATGGTTAATCAAGAAATGACCATTATCATTTCACATTAAATGCTTTTGCAAGGATCAAAGAGCATCTTTCATATGGAATGATGATGGTCAACTTGTCAACCTAGGTCAACAAGTCAAGTATAGTCAAATGGTCAACAACCCTAACCATGCACAATTATAATTAACTAATATTAATAAATCATAATTCACACATAAACATTAGGGTTAAGAAAATGACAATGGTCATCAACCCTAATGAAAGTCCTCTGCCTCTGCCTCAGTCAACTGTGCTTACACACCCGTATCCGTGTTCCGAGGAACACGAATACAATGAGATAAAACCAATCCCAAATCATATACTAGGATCCGGCTTAAACCAAAGCCCGCTAGTATAAGCTGTCCGGACACAAAACGTGTACAAGTGCGCGGATGTGAAGGAACCCTGTCGCAAAACCATGCGACCTCTACTCATTTTGCCTAAAGGCGAATAACCCTCTCTGTGGGACTCTAAAGACTCGACACTACGCTGGCAATGGGTTTAACCATAGACCGCAAGCGGCACTAGCTGTACGTAACGGTCCCCAGGTAGATGCCGATAAGAAGACTGACGAGGTAAACCCATCTGAACTCCTACTGAGCCTGAATGTGACAGTCTCTGTACGGTCCGGTCTGTTCGTCTAAGAACATCGCATGGCGGGCTTAGGGGGGCGGTAAACGTCAGTCCCCTACTAGCGGTACAAGTCGTGTCGGAGTGTAGCCCAGAACACCTAAGATAACACTGGAAACCTACCAGTCTATCTCGCTTGCCCTGGCCAGGGACTTTGTGTAATGGCTCTCCTAGACACAGCGCGATATCAACCCCCAATACCGGGTGAGACGAATCATGTCTAACCGTCACTGCCTCCAAGTGCTTCGGGACTGCACCCAAAAACTACCTGTTTGCATGACTCCTTTGAGCCGTGGTAGGGTAGTAATCAAAGTACAGTGGGAACACACTCGAGGCGAAGTGACAGTGTCAAGTCAACGGACTAAGCTGTACTCATGTCACCTGGGAACTGATAACTGACGATAGGTATAATACCAACCAACAGTTCCCGACGAGTCCTGTCCAGTGTACTCGTAACCTAACGAGCACCCGCATACTATCCCAAGTACGACGTACTGACGGCTGTGGGACAGGCCGTCTCCCAAGCTGGGATGAAAAGCGCATACGCTAGTCTACTCCGGAGTATCGATGCCTTGTCTCGATAGTCCTACGACTAGGGACCTGCATAAGGATGTGCTTGTAGATTACCCAGCCCCCACGAGTGTGACTGCCATCACAACGCTGGTAATCAAGCAAAGATCCTAAGGGCTCCACTAATGTGTAAAGGCGATATGCTAAAAGAAACACATGCACACATTAAAGCAGAAACAAACCAAGTAGCATACTACTATTTTGAGCAAGATTGTCAATACAAGATGAATATCCCAAGCTTCCATCAAGTAATATACATACTAGTATGATACAGTAATGGCCTCTAGGGCATATACACTAACATCTACGCCTCTGGGAAAACTTGGTTTACTTTAATTAGGTCCGTGCGAAAGCACGGGGAACCTCCTTCAAAGTACCGACACTGGCCTGGCTGAAAGATTGGCGAAATTGTAGAGTGTAATTAATCCCGGCTAGTTTTTCCTTTTAGGGTTTGAAGGAAGATTTGATAAAAACAGTGGGAGCCATCCTGATTAGATAAAATAATAATCAATCTGATCTTGCAAGAGCATACACTAATGTGTTTTCTTCTCTCTCTCTCCAGGTAGTGACCATATCATGCTTTAATCAAGATAATAATATGGATGTATTGATCGAACCCACTTGTTTTACTGTGCTGGGGAACGTTGGTCCCGCTCCAACTTATAATTTTTATAAGACCGAGCAGGAAATAGGGGATTACCAGGATTCCCGTGCTGCCCAAACGAAGAAAGTGCATACTGATGCATCTTCTTCGGGTGTATTCATTACCGAGAACTGTTTCTCAATAACCTCTACGTCCTGGGTATAAGATATCGGATCAGGATCCCACATATGTAATATGTTACATAGGCTACAGATAGGTAGAGAACTGAGAATGAGTGATAAAATTTCAAGAGTTGGAAACAGTGCAATTGTTGCAGCCAAGATGTTGGCAGTTATCTGTAAGTCGATGTAGTACACCCCAGTACTTATGGGGAGGCGGAATTTTCGAAAACGATCTTGTTTAAAGAACGAACATCGACTAACCGCTTAAATCGAAGCTAAACGATAACTAACCAAACATATAGTTGTTCTAAACTACTATGCTTAGGGATTATACCTATCGAAACTAGTCCTTCGTCTTTGTGTCCTCCTTTGTTCTCCTCGACCTTCTCTAGGTAGTAGACGATCCACCCGAGAGCAAAACACCAAGCTACACCTCTAACTTGAGGTAACTAATCTACTTTGATTGCTAATCAAAGAAGAAAGGATGATATAGAGTGAAGGTAATGGATGTTTAAGTCTAACTAATCCTTTGATCTCAACACATGAGGATTAAGGATTAGTCTCTTGAAGATGAGATCTTGAGGAGAGAGAATATGATAATGATAATGAGATGAGAAAGTGAGTGTATCATAATATATTATGAAGCATTCTTATTTTAGAATAATCAATAATAGAAATGAATAAGCATGCTTCATAAATGAAAAGAGGTTATTCATTAAGCATGTGTCATTATCATTTATGGTGCAATAATGATAATGATGAATCACTCTCATGACTCACAATCTTATCCAAAGTAACCTCCTTAGTCACATCTTCTAGAAGCTTCTCGTACAATTACGAGTACGCCCCTCCAATCCGCAAAAATACGGAAAAACCTTAGACTGTAAAAATCCAATAACCGGATACCAGTAACTGGCTTAAACCAAAGCCGACTGGTAAAAACTGTCCGAAAGTCGTACGCGCGTAAACGCACGTATGCGTCCGAACCCTTTGTCGCAAAACCATGCGACCTCTATATCGTTTCGCCTGGAGTAGGAAACTCTCTGTGTGGGACTCTAGAGACTCGACTACTACGCTGGCAGTGGGTTTAACCACAGACCGCAAGCGGCACTAGCTGTACGTAACGGTCCCCAGGTAGTTGTCGATAAGAAGGCCGATGAGAAAACCAATCCGAACTCCTACTGAGTCTGATGTGACAATCTCCATACAGTCCGGTCCGTTCGTCCAAGACTATCGCATATCGGGCCTAGGGGGGCGGCAAGCGTCAGTCCCCTAATAGCGGTATAAGTCGTGTCGGAGGGAAGCCCATTACACCCTGAGAAACTACTGGAACCTACCAGCAAATCTCGCTTGCCCTGGCCAGGGACTTTGCGTAATGGCTCTCTGACACAGCACGATATCTACTCCCAATACCGGGAGGGACGAATCCTGTCTAACCGCCACTGCCTCCAAGTGCTCGGGACTGCACCCAACTGCCACCTGTTTGCACGACTCCTTTGAGCCGTGGTAGGGTAGCAATCTAAGAACAGTGGGACACACTCGAGGCGAAGTAGCAGTGTCAAGTCTGCGGACTACGCTGTACTCATGTCACCTGGGAACTGTTCACTGACGACTGGTATCAAACCAACCAACAGTTCCCTGTGAGTCCTGTCCGGTGTACCCGTAACCTAACGAGCACCTGTATACTATCTCCAGTACGACGTACTGACGGCTGTGGGACAGACCATCTCCCCAACTGGGATGAGAAGCGTACACACCAGTCTACTCCGGAGTATCGATGCTCTGTCTCGATAATCCAACGACCAGGGACCTGAATAAGGATGTGCTTGTAGACTACCCAGCCCCCACTAGTGTGACTGCCATCACAACGCTGGTAGACAAGCAAGATCCTAACAGCTTTATCAATACGTACACTCACATATTAAGATAGAAAAACCAAGTAGCATACTACCATGTTTAGCAAGACTGTTATATACATGTGAATATCCCAAGCTTCCATTAAGTAATATACAAGCTAGTATGATACAGTAATGGCCTTCTAGGGCATAAACACTAACAATCTCCCACTTGCACTAGGGCCATGTACTGGCATATCGTAGACCAATGATCTCGAGTAGCCTCTCGAACTGAATCTGAGGAAGGGCCTTCGTGAATGGATCAGCAATGTTCTCTTCTGAAGCAATTCTCCGAACCTCGATCTCCTGACGATCAATGATCTCCCTGATCAGGTGATACCGCCTCAAGATGTGTCTGGACTTCTGATGGGACCTTGGTTCCTTTGCTAAAGCTATAGCTCCGTTGTTGTCGCAATACAGAGGTATTGGATCAACTATGGTAGGAACAACCTGAAGTTCTGTTAGGAACTTCTTCATCCAGACTGCTTCTTTTGCGGCATCGCAAGCAGCTATATACTCCGCTTCCATCGTCGAGTCAGCAACGGTGTCCTGCTTGGAGCTCCTCCAGCACACCGCCCCTCCATTGAGGGTAAAGACATAACCCGACATGGACTTGGAATCGTCCTTATTACTCTGGAAGCCGGAATCAGCAAAGGCCTCCAACCTGAGGTCTTTTCCGCCGTAAACCAAGAACATCTCCTTAGTCCTCCTCAGGTACTTGAGAATGTTCTTTACTGCTATCCAGTGTTTCTCCCCTGGGTCTGACTGATACCGGCTCACCACGCTTAGTGCGTAAGCTACATCTGGTCTGGTACACAACATCGCATACATTATAGAGCCTACCGCAGAAGCGTAGGGTATAATAGACATGCGTTCCCTTTCCAAATCAGTCTTGGGAGACATCTCTTTGGAGAGGGTGATTCCGTGACAAGCCGGTAGATTACCGCGCTTAGAATCTTCCATACTGAATCTTTTCAGTACAGTGTCGATATACCTGGACTGCGAAAGTCCCAACATCCTCTTGGATCTATCACGATAGATCCGGATCCCCAGAATGTAAGAGGCATCACCCAGGTCTTTCATGGAGAACCTGTGTGACAAGAATCCTTTGACAGATTGTAGCATAGGAATGTCATTTCCTATCAATAGAATGTCATCCACGTACAAGACGAGGAATACGACACTTCTGGCTACAACTTTACTATATATGCACGGCTCATCTGGATTTTTGATAAAGTCATATTCTTTGACTGTCTCATCAAAACAGATGTTCCAACTCCGCGATGCCTGCTTTAGTCCATAAATGGTCTTAAGTAGCTTGCATACTTTCCCGCTGCTCCCACTCTGATTGAAACCCTCTGGCTGATCCATATAGACGCGCTCTTCTAAATTTCCATTCAGAAAAGCCGTCTTTACGTCCATCTGTCAGATTTCATAATCATGGAAGGCAGCAATAGCAAGAAGGACCCGAATGGATTTGAGCATAGCCACTGGAGAAAAAGTTTCGTCATAGTTCAAACCAGGTCTTTGACGAAAACCCTTTGCAACAAGTCTAGCCTTATAGGTTTCCACCTGTCCATCTACACCAATCTTTTTCTTGAAGATCCATTTGCATCCTATGGGTTTTACCCCATCTGGAGCAAAGTCCAAAGTCCATACTTTGTTGGTGTACATGGACTCCATTTCGGTCCGCATTGCATCTAGCCATCGTACCGAGTCGCCGCTCTGGATGGCCTGCTGGAAGTCAGTAGGTTCATCATCATCTATGATGCAATCCTCTCTATCCCCGTCTATGAGAAAACCGTAGTATCTCTCAGGCGGATGAGACGGCCTACTACTCCTGCGGAGGGGTGCGGGAATGTTCTGTTCTTCTTGAACTTCCGGTTCTACCAAACTTTCAGTAGCAGTTTGTGGTTCTGGAATTTCTTCCAGTTCTATTTCGCTCCCACTCTTCTGATTTTCCAAAAATTCAGTTTCTAAGAAGCGGGCATGACGAGAAACAAAAACCTTTTGTTCCTCTGCGTAATAGAAGCAATATCCTGTAGAGTTCTTTGGATATCCCACAAACTTACACTCTACTGAGCGTGCCTCGAGCTTGTCCGGATGCTGCTTTTTTACAAAAGCTGGACATCCCCATGTCTTCAGGTACTGAAGATAGGGTTTCTTCCCACTCCACATCTGATATGGTGTGGTAGGCACAGTTTTGGTTGGAACTCTGTTCAAAAGATGTATCGCTGATTCTAGCGCATACCCCCAGAAAGATCGCGGTAACTCAGCATTACTCATCATGGATCGTACCATATCCAATAGGGTTCGATTCCGTCTCTCCGATACACCGTTGTGCTGTGGAGTGTATGGAGGAGTAAGCTGAGAGAGAATTCCTTTCTCTTTTAGGTAACCTAGGAACTCGGCACTTAAGTATTCTCCACCTCGATCAGATCTCAGTGTCTTAATACTTTTGCCTGTTTGGTTTTCCGCTTCACTCTTGTATTCCAGGAATTTCTCAAAGGCTTCGGATTTATGCTTCATCAAGAAGATATGTCCAAACCTAGAGAAATCATCTGTAAAAGTAATGAAGTAGGAATAACCACCTCTTGCATGTGTAGACATTGGACCGCATACATCGCTGTGTATGAGTCCTAAAAGCTCGCTCGCTCTTACTCCTTGTCCAGTAAATGGAGTCTTTGTCATCTTTCCTTTGAGACAGGATTGACAAGTGTCATAAGTTTGATATTCGAACGAGTCCAAATATCCTTCTCTATGCAACTTAGTCAACCTTCTCTCATTGATGTGACCCAGTCTACAATGCCATAAGAAAGCTTTATTCAAATCTGGAGACTTTCATTTTAGTGTGTTCTGGACATTGAAAATTTGGAGTTGGTTTAAAACATATATGCCGTTATTTAGAGTACCGGACCCAATCAAACCATGATTAAGGTGGATGTTGACAACATCTCTTACAAACGTGAAATCATAACCTTTATTTGATAACAAGGAAACTGATATGATATTACACGTTAAGCTGGGTACAAAATAACAGTTATGTAAAACCAAAATGTGTCCACTCGTCAATCCTAGGTGATAATCCCCGACGGACGCAGCTCCCACGCTAGCTCCGTTAGCAACCCTGAGGATCATATCACCTTCCTTCAGCACTCTACGGTTTCTCAGTGCCTGCAATGAATTGCAAATATGAGATCCTGATCCGGTATCCAATACCCAGGAAGTAGAGTTGATCGACAGACAATTCTCAATTACAAACACACCTGAAGTCGAAGCCACAGCTTGCTTCGGTTCCTGGTTCTTGGCGTTCCACGCCTTGCAATCCTTCTTCCAGTGCCCTTTCCTGTGACAATGGAAGCACTCATCCAGGCCAACTACCGGTGCTGCAAACTTTTTCTTTCCCTTCTTTCCCACCTTACTAACACCTCCTCTAGGTTTGGGTGCGGCCTTCTTCTTCCTTCCTTTGGCCCTAGCCTTGGACCCGGAAGAAGATGCACCGCCAACAAACATAGCGGGTGTTTCCCTTGCCTTCTGCAAGGTGCCCTCTGCACTCCTTAACATGTTCAGGAGTTCCGCAAGTTCAACTTCTTTTCCTTGAATGTTGAAGTTGAGGATAAACTGGGCGTAGGTGGGAGGAAGGGACTGGAGAATAAGGTCTGTATAGAGCACATTATCCAAAGTCGTCCCAAGGTCTGCGAGCTCTTCAATATAGCCGATCATCTGTAGGACATGTTCACCTACCGATGACCTGACAGCCAACCTCGCTCGAAATAATTTCTTAGAGGTCTCGTATCTTGCTATACGAGATTGCTCTCCATAAAGTTCCTTTGTATGGAGAAATATGCCATCTAGGGACATATCCTCGTGCCTCCTCTGATGTTCATTGTTCATCGAGGCAAGCACGATGCACTTGGCTCTCGCGCAATCTAAATCCCAGGTTTTGCGGATTTCCTTATCCGCATTACTGGATTTGGGACCAGGGACAGCAGGTGCCGTAGCGGTGAGGACGTACCCCAGTTTGTCATAGGTCAAAGCCATTTTGACATTCCGCAGCCAATCTTTATAGTTTGGCCCCGTCAGTATATTTTTCTCTAAAAGTAACTTAAGTCCAGTCATTTTCAGGGTCGCTGCAATTAGGAGAGAGAGAAGAAAACTCTTTAGCATGATGCTCTTGCAAGTTTAGAGTGGTTTTTAGTTTATCTAAACTGGATGGCTCCCACTGTTTTTCGAATCCTTCCTCAAACCATAAAAGAAGAACTAGCCAGGACTATTCTCACCGTATAATACTTGCTTAACCGTTCAGCCAGGCTGGTGTCGGTACTTCGAGGGAGGTTTTCCAACGCTTTCGCGAAGTTCCTTAATTAAATAACCTCTTTTCTCTGGGGGCGTAACCCCGCTGACACTTTTCTGGACACCTACTAGGTTTATAGCATTGATCGTTAAGTGACGAATATCCTGATAAGTAGCATATACTCACAGTAGGATCGGGATCCAAATATCATCGTCTAATAATGTTGTAGGAATTCTACCAACATTCATCAAACTCAAAATGGTATGCATCTCTTTGCAAATTTCAGTTTCTTTAGAAATTCCCGATATAAGTTTTTGCCCCATGCTCTTATGACCTTGACGTATGCCAACAAATCATAAGTCACATGTCAAGTTCTGCCCATCATTATCTTGTTAATTTGAACCCACCCGTATATACCCTTGACGTATGCCAACAAGGTAATGCGACTGTACCAAACCAACACATCTATCTATGCAACAAATGAATACCCCAGCAGCTACCAAACACCATGCCTTGACGTATGCCAACAAACATAGCTTGAATACTACTGACCATTCATAAGAAATGACGGAGGGCTACGACTGGTTTTGGCGAAACCGTGAACGTAGTGAACTTGATATAACCGAAGGAACCTGATAGCTTTTAAAAGGAGTGGTTAAAGCTCCGCATTTAAAAATATCTGTTTTTTAAAATTAACCGAGTGGTTTCTTTTAAATTGTTCCAACGATTTAAACTTTGGTTTGTTTTCTTTGCATTATAGATAATGCGTCCCATCATTAACCTATCATTGCAGAAAACAACGAAAATACAACGTCCTCTTATGCCATCCGCATTCGCCACGGGGTCCCGTCATCACCCGTTAGGTTACTTAACTAACGACAGAGCGGGGGCTGGGCTAGCGCGGGTGTAAAACATAAGTGACGTCTAAATAGCTATCATAAATATAGATATTTTACATTCGTCTGACGCAATGATATACATTCCAGAACACAGATAAACAATATTGGATTTGCAAGCAATCTGTATTTCTTTTGAGCCTGCAAGAAAAGACAGATTACACAGTTGTGATGAATAGCCGTTACCCCACCCTCGACCCCTACGGGTACGGCAAACTACCCACCCGGCAGTTTGTGTACCCCACCTTGGGTCAGTCCTAGGAGCAAAAACAGTAAAATGAAATAATACAACGGTGGCTACAACCGCAACCTGGATGTGCCCCGCAAAATAATATTACAACAAATTACATTTACAACAAATGAATTAAACAATAACCCATTGCTAAACCCCGGCTAAACACCACAACAGTCCAATACAGTTTATATGCACAAACAGATATAACCATTTCAGAAATGTGCAACCCCCTGCCAACCGACATACTAGCAGTTAGGGGAGGTTTACGAACACATTAAACAATCACAGATATAATCCAATATGCAAATACTGTACAATTTCGATCGATTAAACATCTTTTAATATTGCTCCAAAATCTGCTCTGTATACTGGAAACCTGAGCAAAATTGAAATATTCCAGAAAACCCCTAATTACACAGAGAAGCAACAGAAGAAAACTCGGTTCCTGACTCGCCAACTCGGCGGCGGAAGCGCGGCGACTCAGTAGGCTGAGGCCGCGGTTCCGCGGCGAGTTAGGCGATTCAGGCGACTGTTTTTCTTGGGTGTTCTAGTGGTGTCATGTCAAGCTCTCTGAACACACCTGAAAAATTTTTGGACTTCATTTTAACTTCGACAGAAACTTGACAGAATTAGGGTTTTTCGGCTTCGTTTTTCCGTTCGAAATTCGTACAAATTTGCAATTAAGTTATTTATTGTTTAGCGAGGCCCTGATAACACTGTAAGTCGATGTAGTACACCCCAGTACTTATGGGGAGGCGGAATTTTCGAAAACGATCTTGTTTAAAGAACGAACATCGACTAACCGCTTAAATCGAAGCTAAACGATAACTAACCAAACATATAGTTGTTCTAAACTACTATGCTTAGGGATTATACCTATCGAAACTAGTCCTTCGTCTTTGTGTCCTCCTTTGTTCTCCTCGACCTTCTCTAGGTAGTAGACGATCCACCCGAGAGCAAAACACCAAGCTACACCTCTAACTTGAGGTAACTAATCTACTTTGATTGCTAATCAAAGAAGAAAGGATGATATAGAGTGAAGGTAATGGATGTTTAAGTCTAACTAATCCTTTGATCTCAACACATGAGGATTAAGGATTAGTCTCTTGAAGATGAGAGCTTGAGGAGAGAGAATATGATAATGATAATGAGATGAGAAAGTGAGTGTATCATAATATATTATGAAGCATTCTTATTTTAGAATAATCAATAATAGAAATGAATAAGCATGCTTCATAAATGAAAAGAGGTGATTCATTAAGCATGTGTCATTATCATTTATGGTGCAATAATGATAATGATGAATCACTCTCATGACTCACAATCTTATCCAAAGTAACCTCCTTAGTCACATCTTCTAGAAGCTTCTCGTACAATTACGAGAACGCCCCTCCAATCCGCAAAAATACGGAAAAACTTTAGACTGTAAAAATCCAATAACCGGATACCAGTAACTGGCTTAAACCAAAGCCGACTGGTAAAAACTGTCCGAAAGTCGTACGCGCGTAAACGCACGTATGCGTCCGAACCCTTTGTCGCAAAACCATGCGACCTCTATATCGTTTCGCCTGGAGTAGGAAACTCTCTGTGTGGGACTCTAGAGACTCGACTACTACGCTGGCAGTGGGTTTAACCACAGACCGCAAGCGGCACTAGCTGTACGTAACGGTCCCCAGGTAGTTGTCGATAAGAAGGCCGATGAGAAAACCCATCCGAACTCCTACTGAGTCTGATGTGACAATCTCCATACAGTCCGGTCTGTTCGTCCAAGACTATCGCATATCGGGCCTAGGGGGGCGGCAAGCGTCAGTCCCCTAATAGCGGTATAAGTCGTGTCGGAGGGAAGCCCATTACACCCTGAGAAACTACTGGAACCTACCAGCAAATCTCGCTTGCCCTGGCCAGGGACTTTGCGTAATGGCTCTCTGACACAGCACGATATCTACTCCCAATACCGGGAGGGACGAATCCTGTCTAACCGCCACTGCCTCCAAGTGCTCGGGACTGCACCCAACTGCCACCTGTTTGCACGACTCCTTTGAGCCGTGGTAGGGTAGCAATCTAAGAACAGTGGGACACACTCGAGGCGAAGTAGCAATGTCAAGTCTGCGGACTACGCTGTACTCATGTCACCTGGGAACTGTTCACTGACGACTGGTATCAAACCAACCAACAGTTCCCTGTGAGTCCTGTCCGGTGTACCCGTAACCTAACGAGCACCTGTATACTATCTCCAGTACGACGTACTGACGGCTGTGGGACAGACCATCTCCCCAACTGGGATGAGAAGCGTACACACCAGTCTACTCCGGAGTATCGATGCTCTGTCTCGATAATCCAACGACCAGGGACCTGAATAAGGATGTGCTTGTAGACTACCCAGCCCCCACTAGTGTGACTGCCATCACAACGCTGGTAGACAAGCAAGATCCTAAGAGCTCTATCAATACGTACACTCACATATTAAGATAGAAAAACCAAGTAGCATACTACCATGTTTAGCAAGACTGTTATATACATGTGAATATCCCAAGCTTCCATTAAGTAATATACAAGCTAGTATGATACAGTAATGGCCTTCTAGGGCATAAACACTAACATTATCACCCTGTATTACCGAAATACATTGATTCTGAACGAATGTTATTAGTTACCGAACCTGATGTACAACATCATATCAGTCTCTTTATTTAGTAAAGAAGGATATAATTTTGTATTGTTGGATAATGTTTTGAACATTTCCTATATCAAGAGTTGATCGGTTCAGGCACGCTATCTAAAAGCATATACATTCGAAATCAAACCACAGTTCTTAACGTATGGAACACACACAAGAGGAAAAGTTCAGAAATGAACGAATCCTTCTTGAGGCATTATAGACTAGGTCATATCAATGCGGCACGACTAGCTGAAATTATATAAAGATGCATATTTAAATCAGTTTGAATTTACATCTTGTGAAAATTGCCAGTCATGTCACAAAGATAAGATGACCATAGCTCCGTTTACTGGAAACAGAGAAAGAGTTAGTGAACTCTTGAGATTGATACATGATGATGTATGTAGGTCCCCTGTCTACACGTGCCAGGACTGGTTCTTTATACTTCATTACATTCACTGATAATCTCTCAAGATTCGGACATATGTTCCTGTTGAAACACAAGTCTGGACCATTTGAGATATTCAATGAATATAAGTTAGAAGTATAGAACCAAAACAGGTATAAGTATTATGTCCTTTGATGAGATCAGGAGGAGAATACTTGAGCACGGAATTCCTGGACTATTCTAAAGGAAAATGAGATTCTCTCTCAGCATTACTCCTCCGCATACACCACAGCTCGTCGGTGTATCGGGGCGGGGCAATTGCACCCTATGAGATATGGTGCGCTCTATGATGAGTATTACTGAGTTGCCTATTTCCTTTTGGGGGTTATGCACTTGTGATGCTGCATACCTATTGAATGGCGTTCCAACCAAATCAGGTGCCTACCACTCCATATGTGATATGGTAAGGGAAGAGCCTATCTCTTAAGTCAGTTATGATTTGGGGTTGTCCGGCCTATGTCTAAAAGCAAAATCCGGACAAACTCGAGGCAAGATCAGTTCTGTAGAAGTTTATTGGATATCCCAAGCATTCGCAAAGGAATATCTTCTACCGCACCGAGGAACAAAAGATGTTTTGTTTCTCGGCATGCCACCTTTTTTAGGAAAAGGAATTTATTTTGGAAACATATTTGTGGTCATGAGGTAGAACTGGAAGGAGTTTCAGCTATACAAACTGCAACTGACGATTTGGTAGAACCGGAGGATTCAATAGCTCCCAATGAACCTCAGCCTCTCCGCCGATCTGGTAGGGGTCCTCACCCATCTGAGAGGTACTTTGGTTTCTCTATGACAGTGGGAGCGAGGATTGCATCATGAGATGATGACCCAACTAGTTTCGAGCAGGCCATCAGGAGTGGGGACTCTGTAAGAATGGCTGGATGCTAAGCGATCTGAGATGGAATCCATATACACCAACAAAGTATAGACTTTGGTTGCTTTATTTGAAGGGTTAAATCCCCATTAGGAGCAAGTATATCTTGAGAAGATTACTTGGTGTACATGGAAAAGTTGAGACTTTCAAAGCTAGACTTATTAAAGGTTTGCATCATAGACCAGTTGTGGCTAATGATGAAACCTTT
Organism: Agapanthus africanus; assembly: GCA_030015575.1. Lineage (NCBI taxonomy): Eukaryota > Viridiplantae > Streptophyta > Magnoliopsida > Asparagales > Amaryllidaceae > Agapanthus > Agapanthus africanus. The sequence goes on from JASDDO010000022.1 coordinate 371,346,790, forward strand.
TCTGGGGCCTATGCTTAAATCCATCCAGATCCTACTTGCCAATGCTACATACCATGACTACGGTATCTGCCGGTTGGGTGTCATGACTGATGTTCTAAATAGTGATTTAGAAGAAAGCGTCTATAAGTACACAGCCAGAGGGCTTCGTAGACAGTGGGAGCAGCGGAAGCGTGTACAAGTTGCTTTATGGGATGAAGCAGGCATCGCAGAGCTGGAACATCTATTTTGATGTAAAAGTCGAAGAGTTTGACTTCATCAAAATGGTAGATGAACCTAGTATATACAAAAGGGTAGTAGAGAGTAAGGCGGTCATCCTCGTATTGTACGAGGATGACATACTCTTGATAGGAAAGGAGTTTCCTATGCTACGCTCGCTCAATCTCCTCTTATCAAAATGATTCTCCATAAAGGATCAAGATGATACCTCCTAAATCCTGGATTTTGAATCTATGAGATAGATCTAAGTGGATGTTAGGGTTCTCACTAGGTGTTGTAAGATGGTATCAATCGATCCTGGGGAGAATCACTGGATAACTTCCAAGGTGATAAGGTCGACTGAATGTCAGTCACAGGCATTGTCTTTACCCTCAGTAAAAGGACGGTATGTTGGAAGAGTTCCAAGATAGATACCGTAGCATACTAGACGATAAAGGCTGGATACACCGCTACCAAAGATGCTACCAAAGAGGCAGTCTGGAGATGAACTTCGTTCCTTCCATTTTGTGACAATGGAGTTGTGGCTTATGCCAAGGAACGCCCGTCCCATCAGTGATCCAGAAATATTCTAAGGTAGTATCACCTGATCATGGAGATGGTTGATCTCCAGGGGATCGAGGTTAGGAGAGTAGACTCAGAAGACAACACTGTCACGACCCAAAGTTTGGCCCGTGACCGGCACTTAACCACGTAACGTCCACAGGCGTAACGCGACTAAGTAAGCCGAAAACCCACAAATCAAACCAGTAAAAGTATAGAGTGATTTAAGAATTTAATAGAACCAATTACTAAGATAACAATATACGACGCCGTAGCGAAGAAAATGAGCAACAAGTGGAAAAACATCACAGATAGAATAAACTGCATAAGTAAAGTCGGCTCACAACGAGCTCGACGCCAGAATACAAAATAATATACATCGTCCTCACAACTGGTCTCTAAGTCAATACATAAGTGGTAGATGGAGAGTACTAGATACAACAATGTACATAACTGAAAGATAACCAGATACCGCACAAAACCCACCTATCAGCAAAAGAGCTAGTACACCAACTGTAGGGGTATCTATGTCAAAAAGATGCAAGAACGCAGCCTACCGCGACTACTCCGAAGGGCAACCTGCAAACACTGTGGCACAACGGGAGTGAGTTGCCAACTCGTGAATAGAAGATAACATAAAAAGGTAATCACGAGTATGCACGTGCAACGATACTCTAACCTATGCCAACAGATAACATCTATATGATGAACTGGATGCTCAAATCATGCAACAAGTGCGGTCTAATAACATCTCCATGTGATGAGCAAGATATAGCAATGCAATCTAACAACCTTATATATATAATGAACAGGGTATGCAATGATCGTGCAAGCATGTGTACTATATCAGGTACAATAGATACAGGATGAGGTATCAATTACTACATACTGAGCATGGGAAATATAACGTCTGCATGGAATGTCATCGTGGAAAGTATAATCGGTACCCATCAATGCACCCAAATCCCAATACTACTCAGGCATCGTCATCCTCCTCGGTCCTCAAATACTGTAAATCTCATATAATCGTGAGTGCCCAACATCGGCACCCAAAATATCAAGAAATACACGTGCCAACCATCGACACGCAAATCCTCCTGTATAGGGCATCCGTCAGTCCGGATCAGCCCACGGGCTCTGTCTGCGGTATCGGCCCTCGGCCTCGGCAGTACGAGTCGTCCCGTATCCATCAATCGACTCTGGTCGGTATCCTCCGGATAACCGCCAGGTCCAACCAATCACCGGTAGGTAGTAGTCCTTCTGCCAGGCTCACCGTCTACTGCACAGCGAAACCGTTCTCGCCCCGGGGTACCATACCGGGTCCACCATGTACCCATAATCGGTCTCATCTAACTCCTCGATTCGGGTTCACATATATCACTCTAGTACCGAGAAAACACATGGTGGACGCACCGAAATATCATATCAAGGGAAACCGGGTTTTTAAATAAATAACTATTCTCATTTGAAATATCCACGGTTTCCCAAATCCAGAATTAATATGGAAACAACATATCTTAATGCGTAATCTAAGCAAGTATGAAGATATCAATATATGTGTGCACTGGTATGAGTATACAGTGTGCAGGTGCGCAGGTATGAAGATATCAATATATGTCCAAGTATAAATATATGATGTAAGTAGTACAAGTATGGGTATGTGATGCATATGTGCCCAAATATGGATATAACATATGCTGTTATGCGGAAAATCATGACAACATCAATAAGGTGGAATCAGTATGATATATGATTTATAGCAATCCTATAATGTGAGTGTCATGGCAATCACTAACGGTGTGAGTGTAGCATATCAATCGTGCTCGTGCGACTTGAACCGTTAGTGACAGTGCAGTGTCCTATGCTATCATTTCTATATGCAACAAAAGGGTAATGTCACGACCTGAATATTTCGACTCGTGACCGGCACTTAACCACGCTACGTCTACAGGCGTAACGCGACTAAGTAAGCCGAACCCAGAAATCAAAACCATTTAAAAGTAGCGAGTGTTGAAAACATTTAATTAAGGCATTTAGAAAACCTTAAATAGTTCAATAAGTTCTTTTAAAGTTACGTTATCATTTAAATAATTTTAGCAGCATTTCTTTCGTAAAAGTAGCCCCGAGACCAGGTACAAAACAGGATATTAGTGAAAATGAAATATAATGAAATGAAACATCCCCAAACGGGAGCAATCACGCCCAACGGCGGAAACCGTCATCGCAAGAGTAATATACGACGCCGTAGCGAAGAATAAACAATAAGTAAACATCACAGGAATATAAACTGCATATAAAAACAATAGGCTCCTACGAGCTCGACACCAGAATACAAAATGTACATCATCGTCCTCACACAGTATCTAAGTCCAGTACATAAATGGTAGATGGAGAATACTAGATACAAAAGGAGTACAATAAAGGTAATCAGATACCACAACCCACCTAAAATGCAAAACAGCTCTCACACCAACTGTAGTGGTATCTATAGCCAAAATATGCAAAAGGCAGCCTGCCGCGACTACTCTGAAGGGCAACCTGCAAATACTGTGGCACAACGGGGGTGAGTTGCCTACTCGTGAATAGAGATAACATATAAAGGTAATCGCGAGCATGCACGTATTGCGCTACTCTATCAAATGCCAGCAGATGATATTAATGCGTGATAAGCAGTATGTGCAATAATCATGCAAATGCTCTGTCAGGTAAAATAACTACAGGATGAGATACATGATAATCAATGCTGAGCATAGGATAAACAACATCTACATGGAAATATCAACATGGAAAAATAATCGGTGCCCCAAACTGCATCCAAATCCCAAATAAACTCATGCGCCGGCACTCTCCTCGGCCCTCAAATCCTGTAAATCTCTGAAAATCACGAGTGCCCAACATCGGCACTCAAAATATCATAAAACACTCGTGTCCAGCATCGACACACAAATCCTTATATATCGGGCTCCGTCAGTCCGGATCAGCCCACGGGCTCCGTATGCGGTACCGGCTCTCGGTCCCGGCAGTACGGATCATCCCGCATCCATCTCTCGACTCTGGTCAGTATCCTCCGGATAACCGCCAGGTCCAACCAATCACCGGTAAGTACTCGCCACCCTGCCAGGCTCATCGTCTACTCCACGAAAAACATTTCTCGCCCCGGGGAACCATACCGGGTCCACCACGAACCCGCAAACGGATCATCCAACTCCTCGAATCGGGTTTCAAGCACACGTCTCAGCACCGAGAAAAAGCGTGGTGGACGCACCAAAATATCATATCACGAGGGACCGGGTTTTCAAACAGTGCATCTTTTCTTTAAATAATTCCACGGTCCTCAAAACCAGAAATTTCATGGAAATCCAACACCAATGAGTGAATCAAATGCGATATGCTATGTACATCAAGTCACAATGTAGGTACAAGGGAGAACCGCTTTTTAAAATAGTTTCAGTTTTTAAAGACATCTTGCGGCTCCCAATTTCTATGAAGATCATAACGAATCATATATGAAATGAACTACAGCAATGTAATCATGGCAATTCTACAGTGAGTGTGTCATGGGAATTACTAACGGTGTGTGTGTAACATGCAGATTAGTGCTCGTGCAACATGAACCGTTAGTAATAGTGCGGTGTTCTATCAATTCTAAGTGTACATACATATAGCAGGGAATGCAGTATGCAACAGTAGTATACATGACAGTCAATGTAGGAAAAATGCAATGTATAACTATAAGGTCCTATCAGCCCTGACGCATAACGCCATGCGGGCGATATCCCCGTAGATGTTAAATCTACTCACCGAAGTCTCGCGCTAAGTGTAGCCGACGACTTGCTTTCTTTTCTTCGCAGCGTCCGTCTCACTCGCCTGCGAACCTAGAATCACACAATATATCACACATAAGCTCAAATCCACAAAAACGTGACATTAAGGTCAAACTAGAAACCCGTGTCGCAAACCAAGCGCGCGTGTGCGCGATACGTAAAAACGTGTGATTACGCGCCTGAAACTACCCTGACGCGTCGCGATACGCAGAAATCCCAAACCACATGCGTATCACGCGTGTCGCGAAGGTTTAAAATACGGGAAATAGGTATATAGCTCCAGATTTTCCTACAGCAAGAATAACACAAAAATACACATTCCAGGAGTCTAAGGGTCTCAGCAGACACCTATAGGACCAAACCCCAACCAAAACCCCCCCATCTGGCCGCAATTTGCGGCCAGATCGAATTTTTCGGCGGCCACTATACGGAATTTGGGGGTCGGGTTCTACCTGGGGGATCAGCACCTAACCAACATACTGCAGTCTTCTCAAAATCAATCTGAACTCACCGGGTCAATAGCAGATTACAGAAGCTCAAAATTTACTTAAAAACGATGAATTGCATCAAATAGGGATCTGGTGGTATTTTAGTGCAATTGGGGGTTAAGCTGGGTTAATATGGCCCTAACAACACTCCAGCAACTTACTAACACCAAAACATACATCACTTGGTCATGGTTCCCACAATTCACCACATATCGCACTAAAACGCACCAATAACCACTAATCGAAGCTAAGCTACACTAAATAAGCAAACTAGGGAGTAAGTTCAGGAAGTATACCCCACACTCGACCCTAGGAAGCTGGAGGAAAAAGAAGAAGTGGAGGGAAGGAGCTGCAGTTGAAGTTGTGCTGTTGCTGCTGCTCACTGATGCTGTTGCTGCTCACTGTTGTTGCTGCTGTGATGCTTGCTGTTGCTGCTGAGATGGTTGCTGCTGCTGCTGGGGATGCTTGTTGCTGCTGCTGTGGAAGTAAGTGTGTGTGTGAGTGTGAGAGTGAGGTTGAGAGAAAAGATTACAAGAATGAGAGGGAATCATAACCCCAAATGTCAACCCCTCCATTCTCTCTCTTTATTAAATGCAAGCATGGCTTTTGCCATGATGCATTCTCTCTCTCTCATTCTCACCAAGTCAACAATAAAAGGGGAATTCAAATTAAAGCAACCATCATAAAACTAATTAAACTCAATTAAAACCCAAAGGGCTTAATCCCCAAGATTAAACCCACCATGGTTGCTAATCATGGTATTACCTCATTTTAAAACCCTAGTTTACATGCACATGTGTGTGCAAGCCTAGGAAATTTCTAGAAAAATATTTATTAAATTGGGAAAAATATTTGAAACTCAATTTGGTAAACTTTTTGTTAAAACCCTTTATTTAAATATAAATAGCCACTAAACACATTCTAAGGTGTTACAATCTCCCCCCTTAAAAGAAATTCGTCCCTGAATTTCAAAATCTAACTACACGTACCTTCGAAAAGATGGGGGTACTTCTTCCTCATCTCGCTTTCGGTCTCCCAAGTGACCTACTCGCTGCTCGGGCTACGCCAAAGTACCTTGACTGATGGAATGTCTTTCGATCTCAATTTCTTCACTTGTCGATCCAAGATCATCACCGGCTGCTCTGCATAGGAAAGGTCGCGCTCAAGCTGGATCGTCGGGTGCTGAATCGCATGCGAAGGATCATAAAGATATCTACGGAGCATCGAAACGTGAAATACGGGGTGCACATCTGGAAAACTGGACGGAAGGGCTAATCGGTAAGCAACTGCACCAACACGCTCGAGGATCTCGAAGGGGCCCACATATCTGGGACTGAGCTTCCCTTTCTTCCCAAACCTCATCACACCTTTCATTGGGGAGACACTCAAGAAAACATGATCACCAACAGAAAACTCAAGTCTGCGCCGCCGACGGTCCGCATAAGATCTCTGCCTACTCTGGGCTGCTCTCATCCTATCGCGAATCAACTGGATCTTCACGGTCGTTTCCTCAACAATCTGTGGCCCTAAGATACTGCTCTCACTGAGCTCTGTCCAACAGGCGGGCGATCTGCATCTCCTCCCATAAAGAGCCTCAAACGGTGCCATCTGAATGGTCTCCTGGTAGCTGTTATTGTAGGAGAACTCTACTAAGGGTAAGTGATGATCCCAGCTACCTCCGAAATCTAATACGCACGCTCTGAGCATGTCCTAGAGAGTCTGAATAGTCCGCTCTGACTGTCCATCGGTCTACGGATGAAATGCTGTGCTGAAACTCAAGCGAGTGCCCAAAGCCTCCTGAAGCCTCTGCCATAGTCGACTGGTAAACTGGGTGCCTCTGTCGGACACGATACATGTCGGAACTCCGTACAGTCGTACTATCTCGTCGATGTAAATCTGGGTGTACTGAGCAAATCCGAAAGTCGTCTTCACTGGCAGGAAGTGAGCCGCATTCGTCAAACGATCTACGATCACCCAAATGGAGTCATACCCTCGCCTAGTCCTGGGTAGACCCACAACGAAATCCATCGAAATCTGCTCCCATTTCCACTCCGGAATGGGTAACGGCTGTAGCTCTCCCGCGGGCCTCTGGTGCTCAGCCTTGACTTGCTGACAAGTCAGGCATCTCGATACGAAATCTGCGATGTCCCTCTTCATTCCGCCCCACCGGTAAACATCTCTCATATCATGATACATCTTGGTGGAACTGGAATGGACGCTGTACACCGATCGATGTGCCTCCTCGAGAATCTCGTGCCGCAGTCCCTCAGCATCTGGTACGCACAGTCTAACCCTAAATCGTAGTACCCCCTGATCATCGATCACGAACTCGGAAAATCTGCCCTGTCCAATCTATGCCATGATCTCCGAACATCGGTCCTCACTGCGTTGTGCCTCATGTATGCGGTCAAGCAACTGTGGGCGTGCACGAACATGCGCGATCTGTCCTCCAATCGGCGTGAACTCGAACTGTATCCGGCTGTCGCATAATATCTGCCAATCTGCCGACGACTGCCCCTGTACTGCGCTCAAACAAGATAGACTACCCCGGGCCTCCTGCTCAAAGCATCCGCCACCACATTCGCCTTGCCCGGGTGATACAAAATCTCGCAGTCGTAATCCTTCACTAACTCCATCCATCGGCGCTGTCTAAGGTTCAGGTCTCACTGCTGAAATATATACTTTAAACTCTTGTGATCAGTGAATATCTGGCACGACTCGCCGTATAAGTAATGTCGCCAGATCTTAAGTGCAAAGACCACTGCAGCCATCTCCAAATCGTGAGTAGGGTAGTTCTGTTCATGTTTCTTCAATTGTCGCGAAGTATACGCGATCACCCTGTCATGCTGCATCAATACGCACCCTAACCCCACTCGAGAAGCATCACAATATACCACAAATCTGCCTGATCCTGAAGGTAATGATAATACCGGTGCCGTAGTCAGCCGAGTCCGTAGCTGCTGAAAATTATGCTCGCACTCCTCTGTCCAGTCGAAAGGAACTCCCTTCCAGGTCAACCAGGTCAAAGGTGTAGCAATACTGGAGAAGTCCTGCACAAATCGCCTGTAGTAACCGGCCAACCCTAAAAAGCTGCGAATCTCCGTAACCGATGTGGGTCTGGGCCAACACTGAACGGCCTCGATCTTCCTCGGGTCTACACATATACCGTCTTGTGAAATCACATGCCCCAAGAAGTCTACACTGTCCAGCCAGAAAGCACACTTGGAGAATTTCGCATAAAGCTGGTGCTCCCTCAAAGTCTGCAGTGTAATCCGCAGGTGCTGCTCGTGCTCCTCACTACTCCGGGAATACACCAAGATATCGTCAATGAATACTATGATGAACAGATCCAAATATGGCCGGAAAATACGGTTCATCAAGTCCATGAATGCTGCTGGCGCATTGGTGAGTCCGAACGACATCACCAAAAACTCATAATGGCCGTAGCGCGTACGGAAAGCCGTCCTAGGAAATGTCCTCCTGTCGAACCCGCAGCTGATGATAGCCCGATCGTAAATCGATCCTCGAAAAGTATCCTGCCCCCTGAAGCTGGTCGAACAAATCGTCGATACGTGGCAAGGGATATCTGTTCCGCACTGTCACCCTGTTCAGCTGGCGGTAGTCGATATACAGACGCAAACTGCCGTCCTTCTTCTTGACGAACAGGACTGGAGAACCCCAAGGAGAAACACTGGGTTGAAAAAGTCCCTTATCCAGCAAATCTTGCAACTGACCCTTCAACTCTCGAAGTTCCGCCGGGGCCATCCGATAAGGCGGTATGGAAATAGGCCCCGAACCAGGAACCAAATCAATACAGAAAGAAATGTCGCGCTCGGGCGGTAGCCCAGGAAGCTCGTCAGGGAACACATCAGGAAACTCGCTAACAACCGGAACCTGATCCAATGGAACCTCTGTAGCACTACATCGCAAACATAAGCGAGAAATCCCTGACATCCCTTCCTCAAAAGCTGTCCAGCGCGAAAAGAAGAAATCACACTGTGAGGGGCGGCACCACGGTCCCCCAACACAACAAAAACCGACTCGCCGGGAAAGCAGAATCTAACTGTCTTCTCACGGCAGTCCACAGAAGCATAGCATGTGGCTAACCAATCCATGCCCAAAAGAACGTCGAAGTCCAACATCTCAAGAAGGATCAAGTCAACAGCAACTCTCTCTCGCCAATACAGACGGTACAGGATCGGAACACGTGCCTAGCAACAAACGACTCTCCCACAGGAGTGGTCACAACAAGCGGCTGATCAAGCAAACCGGACTCTCTACCCAAACTCGGCACAAATTGTGTGGATATGTACGAGTGCGTGGATCCGGGATCGAACAACATGTGTGCATCAACAGAACATACTGAAAGGATACCTGAAACCACCGCATTGGACGCCTGCACGTCCTGATGCGTCAAAGCAAAGACCCGCGCCTGTCCTCCACCGGTGACTGACTGCCCTCTGCCTCGGTCATCCCGTCCTCTCTGAGCAACTCCTCCACGCCCACGACCTCTCTGAGTATGAGTTGTTAGTTATGTATATGCCCTAGAGGCCATTGTTGTACATATGATGTATATTATAATGGATGCTTGGTTATATATAGAGATGACTTTCTTGCTCGTCATGATAGTATGCTATTTGGTTTCACTTTATCTTAACATGTTGACTTGTATTGGTTTACTGTTTTACTCTCATATGTTGATAAAGCCCTTAGGATCTGTACTCGACTACAGGGACTATGATGAGATCATACTAGTGGGGCCACGGTAGTCGATGAGTACATCCTATAACTGTTCCTAGTCGAGGGTATATCGAGACAGGGCATCGAAACACCAGAGTAGACTAGCGTATACGCATCTTGACCCATATGATGGGCGATGGATGATCCCATATCCATCGGTGTTAGACATCAGAGATGGTGTACGGGTGCTCAGTGGAGACTGGGTACACTGGACGGACTCGCCGAGAACTCCCAGATGGTGATATACCACACGTCAGATGGCAGTTCTCCGGTGACACTGGTACAGGGTAGTCTGTAGACCCGAGATCGTCATGGAGTCTTGTGTGATTCCCACTGTACTTTGATTTCCACCTTACCACGTCCAAGAGGGCGTGCAAAACGGTGGCTTTTGGGTACAGTCCCGAATCACATGGAGGCAATGAGCGATAGGAGGGGATTCGTCTCTCCCGGTATAGGGAGTTGATGTTATGCTGTGTTCGATTGGCTATAACTGGAAGTCCCTGGCCAGGGTTGATATGGAGATTTACTGGTAAGTGTTACTAGTAGTTTCTCGACCCGTTATGAGCCATACATCGACACGACTTATCGGTTACTGGAGTCTGACGTATACCACCCCTAGACTTGATATGCGACATATCAGACGAACAGACCGGACTGTACGGGAGTGTTACTGATCGGATTCACATGAGAACGCACAGGCTAGCTTGTTGATCTTCTGATCGCTCAATACCTGGGTGGCTGTTACGTTTAGCTGACCGCTTGCAGCTTGTGGGTGTTTGATATGATCGTCACCTGCTACCGGCGTATTGACGATTCTTTAGAGTCCTACACAGAGGTTTCTTGGCTCAGGCGAAACGGAGTAGAGGCACATATGTGATATGTGCAGGACCGAGAATAATGCGATATAGGATAACGTATTATATTCTCGCGATATTTAGATATGAACCGGCTCATCGGATCAAGTGTTGATTCGATGAATCGGTACATGATATATTAGTCGGTAATATTCGATATAGCCGGATCGTCGAATCAAGTGTTGATTCGATGATTTAATGTATAATAATATATATGATATATTGTATTACATTATCTAATATTGGCTCGCTTTATTATTTCATTTTCTCAGTGGATGATACATTGATATATATGCGATATATGTTAATTGTATTATTTTCTTTTGTTGCAAATATATAATATATATGTGATATATATTATTGTGACATGATATGATTAATTGTTAAACATGTTTAAGGATGATTAATTGAGGTTAGGGTTTGATTAGGGTTAGATGCTTCAAGTTCCTTCTAGAAGCATTTTTCTTTTTGTCATGGTTGTGATATTTTGTGATGACACATTTTTAACTTAACCAAACCCTAACTCTAGTTATTTCTCTACTCATTCTTAGCCATTCATCCTTGACCATGGTTATATATCAATCATATGTTTTATTTCTATTCATCACAAAAGGATTTTGAGATCATTATTCTTTTTCCATTATCATCTTCTTCCTTCTTGATAAGCTCTCTTGAAAATCCTAAAGTGATGATTAAATATGAGAAAATGATATAAAAAGAAAGCAAAAATACTACTCCCTCATCCTCATCTCATCTAGCCCATAGGATTAGTGTGTTCACCTCTTTAAGAGTGAGATAGCTTGAGTTCTTTGAAACCTCGACGTAGATCATCGGAGATTTGGAATACGACAAGCTAGAATGGATCGTTCGAGTCGTGGAGCCTCTCATGAGTCCGGGAGATCGTGGATCGCGGCAAAGGAACTTCTACTCGGAGCTTGTGAAGTGAAGGAGCGGACTACAAAGGTTGTAATCCCTCACACTTAGATAAAAGTTATCTTCTTGCATGTTAAACCCTAATAATCTAGCAAAGATCCCGGCTTTGGGTTGTTCGGCACGTCTAAAATTTAATCCGGGCATGTTTGATGCCTTATGAACCTTCACAAGAGTGCCTAGGAACCCTACAGTGGTATCAGAGCCTTGCTAGAGCATTAGGCGATGTGTTTACGAAGTTAAAACTCCGATCGAACCCGAAATGACGCAAAAAGACCCCTCTCTGGAAATTTTTTAAATTTTGGGATTTTTCTGAATTAAAAATATGTAAAAAAATCAGCAGGGAATTGTAAGAATTACCATAAAACCCGAGCCCCTAATTCCACTAAACGGCGGCGGAACTGCGGCGCAAGCATGGCTTGCGCGGCGGTTCCGCGGCGGATTGATGAGATCATGACACGTGGATTTTATGGTAATGTCCGTAGGTACTTATTGATGTTTCTGGATATTTTTAGCAGTGATTCCAGTATTGTTTAAATCTGGGGTTTATTTGGTAATAGTAGATTCGATCGGAATATTTAAGTTCGTATTTCTTTCCTGATATTTAGAAATTGTTAAACTAGTTGAACGGATATCATTAACCGACTTTTTCCTGCCACGACAAACTTTCAAGCGTTGAATTTTTACTGGGTTTAAATCTTTCGGAAAATTGTACAAGTTAAGCGGTGGACCCTCTAGAAGACAACAAACCTTAACTCGATTATGTGACCGTCTTGAACTGCCTTTGAACCTTCGGGTTTGGGGCAGTACGGCGTGCCACATGTGAGGCGTTGGCTTGACCCTTCTACGGCTGGATCACCGGTACTGTGACATATTTTGGGATTATTTGAACTCCGCTCAAGAGTTCAGCACTTTGGGAAATTTTGGGTGTTTGATTATCTGTTCGGAAAGTTTAATACTGTCTATTTATCTGGAATGTGATACAATATGTGGAATTCATAGAGTTAGGCATGAAATGCGGAGTATGTGATATTTCGGATTTACGATGTCTAAAGTGATTGTGGATTCCAAATATTGTAGTTTTACACTTTCTTTTCTGTGACCGTAAGTGTAATATGTGATATCGCCGGTTTCGTTGCTATATGTCAACGACAATTGGGATGCGTATATTTACTTACGTTGATGATATGAGATATTATGTGTTGCTGTGATATGTTATATTGGATCGTCGCGATCAGAATAGCCGGGGGTTTTTATGTGAGATGAGGGTCTTTATTTTCATTCATGTAAAATTCATTTGTAATGTAATATTCTTTTATTTAGGGCACTTCCAGGTTGCGGTTGCTGTCACCAGTGTATATTATTTACTTTTCCGCATTAGGTAGACCCAAGGAGGGGAGCACAAGCAACCGGGTTCTAGGGTCCAGTGGGAGGCCATCTCGAGGAGTCGAGACCGGGTCTCCTAACCCTAGAATTGGCAGTGTTACTTGCCGCTCTCGTAGGGGTCTTGGGATGTGGGTTTGGCTATTCGTCGCGACCGTGGAATCCGTGTTTTATACAGGCTCGTATTGAAAACACGGACGTCCTAGTATATCCAATATTTCATATATGTTCTTCTGCTGCAATGTTCTGTGATGAGATCATATTACTGCCTGAGACGAATGCTTATACTATATATATATGCTGATATATAAATATTACTGCTTTCGTTTCTTCTGTGATGCTTAGGAAGCATAAGCTGATGGGATTTTTATTAATGAGATTAATAAAAGAAAAGAAACCTAAAGATGTTGTAGAATCAAAACTTTATAAAAAGGGTAGCTACAGTTTTGCTTTGCACAGTGACATATATGATATGTCCTGCACCTTATTCAATGAGGAAAGGACCGAGATCCCTTCACTGGGAGTGACTCCTTTAGCGAAACTGGCAGATGCTACAAAACGCGGTTTGTCTTTTGATTGCTTTTAGTGTTTTGCTTTGCACAGCGGTATATATGATATATCCTGTACCTTATTCGATGAGGAAAGGGCCGACGATCCCTTTACCGGGAGTGACCCCTTTAGCGAAACTAAGAAAAGCCTCAAAAACACTCCTTTTCAAAAACTACATGATTCTACGACGATATCAAGTTCATTACGCTCAGGGTTTTCTGAAAAACCTGCGTAGCCCTCCGTCATTTCAGATAGATATTATTTAGTATTCGTGTTACGCTTGTTGGCCTGCGTCAAGGCGTAGTGTGCGGTAGCTAACTAGTATATATCTGTTTATGCATATGATGCAGATTGGATTAGGGTAGTCGTGCGACTTTGTTGGCCTGCGTCAAGGGTCGTGCGGGTGGGTTTAATTCAATCAAGAAATGACGGGTTGAACTTGACTAGTGCACTATGGTTTGTTGTCCTGCGTCAAGGTCATAGGATGCTAGGGGTAAAAATATTATCGGGAATTTCAAGTGTTGAAATTTGCAATGAGATTGCATACCTCCTATGAGATAGTTGGATCCTGATACCCACTGCGAGTAAGAGTTACTCCTGGAAGAGTTTTACACAGGACAATTAGTCATTCAAGTAGGTGTCTAGAAAAGTGTTAACGAGGTTACGCCTCTGGGAAAACGAGGTTTACTTTAATTAGGTCCGTGCGAAAGCACGGGGAACCTCCCTCAAAGTACCGACACTGAGCTGGCTGAAAGATTGACGAAATTGTAGGGTGTAATTAATCCCGGCTAATCTTACCTTTTAGGGTTTTAAGGTAGATTTGATAAAAACAGTGGGAGATATCCTGATTAGATAAGATAATAACCAATCTAATCTTGCAAGAGCATACGCTAAAGTGTTTTCTTCTCTCTCTCTCTAGGTAGCGACCATGTCAGGCCATAATCAAGATAATAATATTGATGTATTGACTGAACCCGATTATTGTACTGAGCAAGGGAACGTTGAACCCGTTCTTTCTTATAAGAGTTATAAGACTGAACAGGAAACAGGAGAACATCTAGATTCTCACGCCGCCCAAAAGAACATGCATGTTGATGCATCTTCTTCAGGTGTGTTAGTTATTGAGAACTGTTTCTCAGTTCACCCTACGTCCTGGGTATTAGATACCGGAACAGGATCCCACATATGTAAACAGTTACATGGGCTACGTAAAGGTAGAGAACTGGGAAAAGGTGATCATTCCGTTCAAGTAGGGAACGGTGCAAGTATTGTAGCCAAAACAGTTGGCGAATATCACCTTGTATTGCCAAGTTGTAATACACTGATTCTAAATGAGTGCTATTATATACCGAACATGATGTGCAACATTATATCAGTTTCTTTATTGAGTAAAGAGGGATATAATTTTGTAGTACAGGATAATGTTATGAACATATTCCTAGATTAAAAGTTGATTGCATCAGGCTCGTTACATAATGGCATATTCATTCTAAATCAGAATACAGTCCTCAATATACAAAACACACACAAGAGGAAAAGTTCAGATATGAACGAATCCTTCTTGTGGCATTGTAGACTTGGTCATATCAATGCGACACGACTGGCTAAGTTACATAGGGATGGTTATTTGAATCCGTTCGAATTAACATCTTATGATACTTGCCATTCATGTCTCAAAGGAAAAATGACCAAAGCTCCGTTTAGTGGACATGGAGAAAGAGTTACCGAACTCTTAGGACTGGTACATAGTGATGTATGCGGTCCCATGTCTACGCATGCCAGGAACGGTTCTTCCTACTTCATTACATTCACTGACGATCTCTTAAGATTCGGATATGTGTTCCTGATGAAACACAAGTCTGAAGCTTTTGAGAAATTCAGAGAATATAAACACGAAGTAGAAAACCAAACGGGCAAAAGTATTAAGATTCTTCGATCTGATCGAGGAGGTGAATACTTAAGTGGTGAGTTCCTAGATTATCTAAAAGAGAATGGGATTCTCTCTCAGCTTACTCCCCCTTATACACCACAGCACAACGGTGTATCGGAGCGGAGGAATCGCACCCTATTAGATATGGTGCGCTCAATGATGAGTACAGCTGAGTTACCTATTTCCTTCTGGGGGTATGCACTGGAGACAGCTGCAGACCTATTGAATATGGTTCCTACCAAATCTGTGCCAACCACTCCATATGAGATATGGAAAGGAAAGAGACCATATCTAAATTATATTAGGATATGGGGTTGTCCGGCATATGTGAAAACACAAAATCCGGACAAACTCGGCGCAAGGTCTATTCTGTGCAAGTTTATTGGATATCCCAAACATTCGCGCGGGTATATCTTCTACCACACCGAAGGACAAAAAGTGTTTGTTTCTCGGCATGCCACCTTTTTAGAAAAGGAATTTCTTGCAAAAGAAATTGATGGCAATGAGCTAGAACTGGAAGAGGTTCCAGCGACACAAACTACAACAGATGATTTAGTGGAACCAGAGGATTCAGTAGCACCCGACGAACCCCAGCCTCTCCGCCGATCTAGTAGGGTTTCTCGTCCACCTGAGAGGTACTACGGTTTTCTCATTGATGGTGGAAGCGAGGATTGCATCATGGATGATGATGAACCGACTAGTTTCGAGCAGGCCATCACGAGTGGTGACTCTGTGAAATGGCTGGATGCAATGCGATCTGAGATGGAATCCATGTACACCAACAAAGTATGGATTTTAGAAAATGCTCCTGAAGGGGTAAAACCCATTGGGAGCAAGTGGATTTTTAAAAAGAAATTTGGTGTAGATGGAAAAGTTGAGACTTTCAAAGCTAGACTTGTAGCAAAGGGTTTTCGTCAACGTCCAGGTGTGGATTATGACGAAACCTTTTCTCCAGTGGCTATGCTTAAGTCCATCCGGATCTTACTTGCCATTGCTGCATACCATGACTACGAAATCTGGCAAATGGATGTTAAGACCGTCTTTCTAAACGGTGATTTAGAAGAGTGCGTGTACATGACTTAGCCAGAGGGCTTCATAGATAGTGGGAGCAGCGGAAAGGTGTGCAAGCTGCTTAAATCCATTTATGGATTAAAGCAAGCATCGCGGAGTTGGAACATCTGTTTTGATGTTGTAGTCAAAGAGTTTGACTTCATAAAAAACATAGATGAACCTTGTATCTATAAGAAGGTAGCAGAAGGTAAGGTTGTCTCCCTCGTATTGTACGTGGATGACATACTCTTGATAGGAAATGATATTCCTATGCTGCAATCAGTCAAGCTCTTCTTATCACAAAGATTCTCAATGAAAGATCTAGATGATGCCTCCTGCATATTGGGAATCATGATCTATAGAGATAGATCTAAACGGATATTGGGATTGTCCCAATCCAGGTACATTGACACCATACTAAAGAGGTTTAGTATGGAAGAATCCAAGCGTGGGAACCAACCCACGATCTCTGGACTCACTCTCTCCAAAGAGATGTCTCCCAAGACTGATTTGGAGAGAGCTCGCATGCAAGGGATACCCTATGCTTCGGCAGTAGGCTCTATCATGTATGCGATGCTATGTACCAGACCCGATGTAGCATACTCACTAAGTGTAGTGAGTCGGTATCAAGAAGATCCTGAAGAGAGTCATTGGACAGCTGTGAAGAACATTCTCAAGTACTTACGAAGGACTAAAGAGATGTTCTTGGTGTATGGTAATGGAGAACTCCAGGTGGAGTCCTTTACCGATTCCAGCTTCCAAAGTGATAAGGACGACTCTAAGTCGCATTCGGGTTTTGTCTTTACCCTCAATGGAGGGGCGGTATGTTGGAAGAGTTCCAAACAGGATACCGTTGCAGACTCGACGATGGAGGCTGAATACATCGCTGCCAACGATGCTGCCAAAGAGGCTGTCTGGATCAAGATTTTCATTAGTGAACTTGGTGTGGTTCCATCCATTGAGCATCCAATACCTCTGTATTGCGATAACAATGGAGCTGTGGCTTTGGCCAAGGAACCCAGGTCCCATCAGAAGTCCAGACATATTCTGAGGCGGTATCACCTGATCAGGGAGATAGTTGATCGCCGGGAGATCGAGGTCAGGAGAATAGATACGAAGGACAACACTGCGGATCCATTCACGAAGGCTATTCCCCAGATACAGTTTGAGAGATTATTCGGGATGCTAGGTATGCGATACTACAGCAGCTGGCCTTAGTGCAAGTGGGAGATTGTTAGTTATGTATATGCCCTAGAGGCCATTGTTGTACATATGATGTATATTATAATGGATGCTTGGTTATATATAGAGATGACTTTCTTGCTCGTCATGATAGTATGCTATTTGGTTTCACTTTATCTTAACATGTTGACTTGTATTGGTTTACTGTTTTACTCTCACATGTTGATAAAGCCCTTAGGATCTGTACTCGACTACTGGGACTATGGTGAGATCATACTAGTGGGGCCACGGTAGTCGATGAGTACATCCTATAACTGTTCCTAGTCGAGGGTATATCGAGACAGGGCATCGATACACCAGAGTAGACTAGCGTATACGCATCTTGACCCATATGATGGGCGATGGATGATCCTATATCCATCGGTGTTAGACATCAGAGATGGTGTACGGGTGCTCAGTGGAGACTGGGTACACTGGACGGACTCGCCGAGAACTCCCAGATGGTGATATACCACACGTCAGATGGCAGTTCTCCGGTGACACTGGTACAGGGTAGTCTGTAGACCCGAGATCGTCATGGAGTCTTATGTGATTCCCACTGTAATTTGATTTCTACCTTACCACGTCCAAGAGGGCGTGCAAAACGGTGGCTTTTGGGTACAGTCCCGAATCACATGGAGGCAATGAGCGATAGGAGGGGATTCGTCTCTCCCGGTATAGGGAGTTGATGTTGTGCTGTGTTCGATTGGCTATAACTGGAAGTCCCTGGCCAGGGCTGATATGGAGATTTACTGGTAAGTGCTACTAGTAGTTTCTTGACCCGTTATGAGCCATACATCGACACGACTTATCGGTTACTGGGGTCTGACGTATACCACCCCTAGACTTGATATGCGACATATCAGACAAACAGACCGGACTGTACGGGAGTGTTACTGATCGGATTCACAGGAGAACGCACAGGCTAGCTTGTTGATCTTCTGATCGCTCAATACCTGGGTGGCTGTTACGTTTAGCTGACCGCTTGCAGCTTATGGGTGTTTGATATGATCGTCACCTGCTACCGGCGTATTGACGATTCTTTAGAGTCCTACACAGAGGTTTCTTGGCTCAGGCGAAACGGAGTAGAGGCACATATGTGATATGTGCAAGACCGAGAATAATGCGATATAGGATACCGTATTATATTCTCGCGATATTTAGATATGAACCGGCTCATCGGATCAAGTGTTGATTCGATGAATCGGTACATGATATATTAGTCGGTAATATTCGATATAGCCGGATCGTCGAATCAAGTGTTGATTCGATGATTTAATGTATAATAATATATATGATATATTGTATTACATTATCTAATATTGGCTCGCTTTATTATTTCATTTTCTCAGTGGATGATACATTGATATATATGCGATATATGTTAATTGTATTATTTTCTTTTGTTGCAAATATATAATATATATGTGATATATATTATTGTGACATGATATGATTAATTGTTAAACATGTTTAAGGATGATTAATTGAGGTTAGGGTTTGATTAGGGTTAGATGCTTCAAGTTCCTTCTAGAAGCATTTTTCTTTTTGTCATGGTTGTGATATTTTGTGATGACACATTTTTAACTTAACCAAACCCTAACTCTAGTTGTTTCTCTACTCATTCTTAGCCATTCATCCTTGACCATGGTTATATATCAATCATATGTTTTATTTCTATTCATCACAAAAGGATTTTGAGATCATTATTCTTTTTCCATTATCATCTTCTTCCTTCTTGATAAGCTCTCTTGAAAATCCTAAAGTGATGATTAAATATGAGAAAATGATATAAAAAGAAAGCAAAAATACTACTCCCTCATCCTCATCTCATCTAGCCCATGGGATTAGTGTGTTCACTTCTTTAAGAGTGAGATAGCTTGAGTTCTTTGAAACCTCGACGTAGATCATCGGAGATTTGGAATACGACAAGCTAGAATGGATCGTTCGAGTCGTGGAGCCTCTTATGAGTCCGGGAGATCGTGGATCGCGGCAAAGGGACTTCTATTCGGAGCTTGTGAAGTGAAGGAGCGGACTACAAAGGTTGTAATCCCTCACACTTAGATAAAAGTTATCTTCTTGCATATTAAACCCTAATAATCTAGCAAAGATCCCGGCTTTGGGTTGTTCGGCACGTCTAAAATTTAATCCGGGCATGTTTGATGCCTTATGAACCTTCACAAGAGTGCCTAGGAACCCTACATGAGTCTGACGCGGAACAACGGTAGGTACTACTGGTAACGCCCTCTGGGGTGGTGAAGGTGGTAAGGTAACATGCGGTGCTGCCGCCTCCCTCTGGTGTATCTCAGGACAATCTCTAACGAGGTGAAGTAGACTGCCGCATCTAAAGCAACCCCGTGACGACTGCTGACTCTCCTGGGGATACGAACTAAACATCTGGCCTCGTCCCGAATCTCTGCTACTCCTCGTACCAGAACGATACCTGTCGCGGCGTCTGAATGACTGCCTCCGTGCGGATATACTAGTACGAACTCTCTTCGGCTCTGGAACAACCGAAGTCTCAGCAAGGCGCTCCTCGACTAATAGGGCTGCGTCCACAGCTACTGCGTATGTCTCGTAATGCTGCGCGCTGATCGCGAGGAACAGTGGCGTAAGCAAGCCTCGAACAAATCTCTTGACTCGCATCTCCTCGGTAACCACCAGGTACGGAGCATAAACTGGTAGCTCTGTAAACAGCATGTCATACTCTGCCACTGACATCTCCGGAGTCTGGCGTAAGGACTCGAACCTTTGTGCCCTAGCATCTCTGACACTCAGTGGAAGAAAGCGGGCAAGAAATAGTGCCACGAACTCTGTCTAGGTCATAGGAGGAAGACCTGACGCTCTGCCCTTCTCAACTGAATCACACCACTTCTGCGCAAGTCCTTCCAGGCGAAAGCTCGCGAACTCAACCCATCTCGCATCTGCGCATCTGAGGGAACGACGTATCCGGGCCATCCTATCAATGAAAGACTGTGGGTCCTCGGCTGTATCGGTGCCTGTGAAGACCGGAGGCTTCAGCCTCATGAACTCTGATAGCGATAATGTAATCACCTCCGTGGCTGCAGGGGCAACTGGCTGTGCGGTAGGTACCATCGCGGTCTCTGGAACGGGTGGAGCTACCTCTGGTCGCTGCGCTCGAAGCGTCTCAACTAGCGATCCTATCATCTGGCGCATCTCCTGCATGCTGGATCCCACCGTCTGGCGCATCTCCTGCATACCAGCCCCTAGCGTGGCGATCTGATCTGTCACGGGAGGAACAGTCTGCTCGGGTACAACGGGTGCACTGCCCGGATCAGTCCTCGTCTCGGACGAGCCAACTCGAATCTCGGCCCTCGCGGCCGCTCTCTGCACCCTCGTAGTCTTTGGCGGCATAATGGCTGAAAGAAAATTAGGATTCGATAAGAATACGGAAATCGAATCACAAAAATAAATATACTCAAGAAAGAATTTAAATCAATAAGTCCTAAGGTCTTTTTGGCGGAGTACCGTGTCGTGAGTATGCCGCGGAACATACACACTCTACACCACTCTGCTTCAGCTACCTACTCCATCATACCAAGGTCATCCTACACTCCGAAAGGTAAAACCTACGCTTTGAAACCAACTTTGTCACGACCCAAATATTTCGACTCGTGACCGGCACTTAACCACGCTACGTCTACAGGCGTAACGCGACTAAGTAAGCCGAACCCAGAAATCAAAACCATTTAAAAGTAGCGAGTGTTGAAAACATTTAATTAAGACATTTAGAAAACCTTAAATAGTTCAATAAGTTCTTTTAAAGTTACGTTATCATTTAAATAATTTTAGCAACATTTCTTTCGTAAAAGTAGCCCCGAGACCGGGTACAAAACAGGATATGAGTGAAAATGAAATATAATGAAATGAAACATCCCCAAACGGGAGCAATCACGCCCAACGGCGGAAACCATCATCGCAAGAGTAATATACGACGCCGTAGCGAAGAATAAACAATAAGTAAACATCACAGGAATATAAACTGCATATAAAAACAATAGGCTCCTACGAGCTCGACACCAGAATACAAAATATACATGATCGTCCTCACACAGTATCTAAGTCCAGTACATAAATGGTATATGGAGAATACTAGATACAAAAGGAGTACAATAAAGTTAATCAGATACCACAACCCACCTAAAATGCAAAACAGCTCTCACACCAACTGTAGTGGTATCTGTAGCCAAAAGATGCAAAAGGCAGCCTGCCGCGACTACTCTGAAGGGCAACCTGCAAATACTGTGGCACAACGGGGGTGAGTTGCCAACTCGTGAATAGAGATAACATATAAAGGTAATCGCGAGCATGCACGTATTGCGCTACTCTATCAAATGCCAGCAGATGATATCAATGCGTGATAAGCAGTATGTGCAATAATCATGCAAATGCTCTGTCAGGTAAAATAACTACAGGATGAGATACATGATAATCAATGCTGAGCATGGGATAAACAACATCTACATGGAAATATCAACATGGAAAAATAATCGGTGCCCCAAACTGCATCCAAATCCCAAATAAACTCATGCGCCGGCACTCTTCTCGGCCCTCAAATCCTGTAAATCTTTGAAAATCACGAGTGCCCAACATCGGCACTCAAAATATCATAAAACACTCGTGTCCAGCATCGACACGCAAATCCTCATATATCGGGCTCCGTCAGTCCGGATCAGCCCACGGGCTCCGTCTGCGGTATCGGCTCTCGGCCCCGGCAGTACGGATCATCCCGCATCCATCTCTCGACTCTGGTCAGTATCCTCCGGATAACCGCCAGGTCCAACCAATCACCGGTAGGTACTCGCCACCCTGCCAGGCTCATCATCTACTCCACGAAAAACATTTCTCGCCCCGGGGAACCATACCCGGTCCACCACGAACCCGCAAACGGATCATCCAACTCCTCGAATCGGGTTTCAAGCACACGTCTCAGCACCGAGAAAACGCGTGGTGGACGCACCAAAATATCATATCACGAGGGACCGGGTTTTCAAACAGTGCATCTTTTCTTTAAATAATTCCACGGTCCTCAAAACCAGAAATTTCATGGAAATCCAACACCAATGAGTGAATCAAATGCGATATGCTATGTACATCAAGTCACAATGTAGGTACAAGGGAGAACCGCTTTTTAAAATAGTTTCAGTTTTTAAAGACATCTTGCGGCTCCCAATTTCTATGAAGATCATAACGAATCATATATGAAATGAACTACAGCAATGTAATCATGGCAATTCTACAGTGAGTGTGTCATGGGAATTACTAACGGTGTGTGTGTAACATGCAGATTAGTGCTCGTGCAACATGAACCGTTAGTAAAAGTGCAGTGTTCTATCAATTCTAAGTTTACATACATATAGCAGGGAATGCAGTATACAACAGTAGTATACATGACAGTCAATGTAGGAAAAATGCAATGTATAACTATAAGGTCCTATCAGCCCTGACGCATAACGCCATGCGGGCGATATCCCCGTAGATGTTAAATCTACTCACCGAAGTCTCGCGCTAAGTGTAGACGACGACTTGCTTTCCTTTCTTCGCAGCGTCCGTCTCACTCGCCTGCGAACCTAGAATCACACAATATATCACACATAAGCTCAAATCCACAAAAACGTGACTTTAAGGTCAAACTAGAAACCCGTGTCGCAAACCAAGCGCGCGTGTGCACGATACGTAAAAACGTGTGATTACGCGCCTGAAACTACCCTGACACGTCGCGATACGCAGAAATCCCAAACCACATGTGTATCACGCGTGTCGCGAAGGTTTAAAATACGGGAAATAGGTATATAGCTCCAGATTTTCCTACAGCAAGAATAACACAAAAATACACATTCCAGGAGTCTAAGGGTCTCAGCAGACACCTATAGGACCAAACCCCAACCAAAACCCTCCCCATCTGGCCGCAATTTGCGGCCAGATCGAATTTTTCGGTGGCCACAGTACGGAATTTGGTGGTCGGGTTCTACCTGGGGGATTAGCACCTAACCAACATACTGCAGTCTTCTCAAAATCAATCTGAACTCACCGGGTCGATAGCAGATTACAGAAGCTCAAAATTTACTTAAAAACGATGAATTGCATCAAATAGGGATCTGGTGGAATTTTAGTGCAATTGGGGGTTAAGCTGGGTTAATATGGCCCTAACAACACTCCAGCAACTTACTAACACCAAAACATACATCACTTGGTTATGGTTCCCACAATTCACCACATATCGCACTAAAACGCACCAATAACCACTAATCGAAGCTAAGCTACACTAAATAAGCAAACTAGGGAGTAAGTTCAGGAAGTATACCCCACACTCGACCCTAGGAAGCTGGAGGAAGAAGAAAAAGTGGAGGGAAGGAGCTGCAGTTGAAGTTGTGCTGTTGCTGCTGCTCACTGATGCTGTTGCTGCTCACTGTTGCTGCTGCTGTGATGCTTGCTGTTGCTGCTGAGATGGTTGCTGCTGCTGCTGGGGATGCTTGTTGCTGCTGCTGGGGAGGTAAGTGTGTGTGTGAGTGTGAGAGTGAGGTTGAGAGAAAAGATTACAAGAATGAGAGGGAATCATAACCCTAAATGTCAACCCCTCCATTCTCTCTCTTCATTAAATGCAAGCATGGCTTTTGCCATGATGCATTCTCTCTCTCATTCTCACCAAGTCAACACTAAAAGGGGAATTCAAATTAAAGCAACCATCATAAAACTAATTAAACTCAATTAAAACCCAAAGGGCTTAATCCCCAAGATTAAACCCACCATGGTTGCTAATCATGGTATTACCTCATTTTAAAACCCTAGTTTACATGCACATGTGTGTGCAAGCCTAGGAAAATTCTAGAAAAATATTTATTAAATTGGGAAAAATATTTGAAACTCAATTTGGTAAACTTTTTATTAAAACCCTTTATTTAAATATAAATAGCCACTAAACACATTCTAAGGTGTTACAGGTAAGTTACTACAGTCCATATGAACATCTATACTAAATATCCTAACACGCCCTGACGCTTAACGCCATACGGGCGATTTCCCCGTAGATGTTAAATCTACTCACCTGGTCGTGCGCTACTCGTAGCCGACCACCCACTTCCCTTTCTTATCTTCGTCCGACGTACCCGCCTGCGAACCTGGAATTACATAAGAATCCATATATAAGCAACTAACTCGCAAAACGCGATATCGAAGTCTAACGATACGTTCGCGTCGCGAACTAAACGCGCGTGTGTACGATACTCTAAACGTATGCACGCGTCTAAAACTAACCCCGACACGTCGCGATACACTGAATCATGGAACCCTCTCGCGTATCGCGCGAACCAAACGTACTAGAAATACGATATAATATCCCAGATTCTACCCAGGCTAACAACTTATAAAACTATACATACCACTGGCCTAGAAATAACAACAGACTCCTACCCAAGCAAACATCAACCAAAAATTCCCCTATCTGGCCGCAAATTGCGGCCAAAATGAATAAACCGGCGGCCTCGCTATGGGGTGGGGGTCTCGGGCTCTGGTGGTGTGGTCTATACCTTGTATACAAGCTCCAATTAACTCAATTTCAACCTGAACTACTCGGGCCTATAGCAGATCACAGAGGTCCAAAAAGTTCACTTAAAAACACTAAATTTTGCACAATTAGAAACTCTATGGTATTTTTGTGTAATCTGGGGTCTAACTAGGTTTACATGGTCTTAATAACACCTAATTAAGCTAGGTTAACCAATATTAACAACACTAAACCATAAGTTCACACAAATCACCATTTCAAGCACAAAAACTCACTTTTTACACAAACCGAAGCTAAACTACACATATATTAAGCAAACACGAAGTTGGGCTCAGATTCTATTCCTCACAAGACCCTAGGTGTTCGTAGAAAGGAGGTGGAGAAGATGGGAAGTGCTGCTGCAGTTGCTGGTGTAAGTCTACGCTAGCGCCCCGGCAGTCTACAGACGCCAAATGCGGAACAAAAACTTTTAACTTGGCGCTATCGTATACTTTAACCCGGATCTGCCATTATTGCTAAACTAACAAACTGTAAAGAGTGTAGAATGGTTATACCGAACGATCCGAGTCCTTCGTTCTTCAACCATCATCCCACGCTCCGTTGCGGCTGCTCCGATCTCGTCGATCGCCGATCTCCTCGTCGAGGTGGCACCACATGATCGGTTCTTTAAACGGGCTCCCGCCTCTGACTCAAGGCAACTCGATCGTCAAGTTTGCTAAAAGAGACGACCAAGAATGATGTAGAGAATGAGTAGATGACTTTGTCTCACTTCGTCCAAATCCGTGGACGATCGGTTAATGAAGTTGCCGTGGAAATCGGGTGATGGAATGAAATGAACTGTGAATTCCATACACCCCAAAACTATCATATCTTTTCTAACCGATGAAATCAACAACTGAGAGTTAGCGTGAGGAGAGAGAGAGGGCAAGCCATATATATGAAGGAGGGAGGTGACCGTAGGAGAAGGGGGTGACCTTAAGCTAAAAGCTTCTCACTTCAAAATATCTTAAGCAATCCAAAAGGAATTAATCACAAAGCATGAGTCATTAGGCTAGTCATCATCTAATAAATGCAACCAATTAGAACACAACACCAATTAGCCTAGTCACCTCATCTAGAAACTTCTAGAACACTGACTCATCATATCTGAAGAAAAGATAAATCTGTCTTTAACAGAATGTTAAAAGACGGCTGATAGAAAACTGGAAACTGGCAACTTCCAAAAGTGATCCTGAAACGAATTTCAGGACAACCCCGAAACTGTATAAATATACCCGCATTTGTATTACGACCGAATACAAATGCAACTGAGACAAAGATATTATACCTACTCAATATAATACTCGGATCCGGCTTAAACCAAAGCCGACCAGTATCATCTGTCCGAAAATCGACACGTGCGTAAACGCACGTGCATTTTCCGAACCCTGCCATAAAACCATACGGCCTCTACAACGTTTCGCCCGATCTTGGGAAACTGTCTGTGGGGGACTCTAATGACTCGTCAGCACCCTGGCAGTGGGTTTAACCACAAACCGTCAGCGGCACTAGCTATGCGTAACGGCTGCCCATGGACTGACCTCAAGGGTGGCCGAGGAGCGAACTCAAGGAAGACCGATGAGCGAACTCCTCCGAAAACCCTACTGAGCCTAACAGTGACAATGTATATACAGTCCGGTCCGTTCGTCAATGAGTATCGCATATCCGCCTAGGGGGCTAGTAACGTCAGACCCCCATTAGCAGTATAAGTCGTGTCGGAGTGTAGCCCAGAACGCCCTGAGATACTACTGGAATACCTACCAGCAAATCTCCTGCCTCGGCCGAGGGCTTTGCGTAATGGCTCTCCTAGACACAGCACGATCTCGCCCCCAATACCGGGAGAGACGAATCCCCTGCCGATCCGCTCACGTGCCTCCATATGGCTCGGGACTGTACCCAAAAGCTACCTGTTTGCACGACTCCTTTGAGCCGTGGTAGGGTAGAAATCAAAGCACAGTGGGAACTCACACGAGACAAATGACGACCTCAGGTCGATGAACTAACCTGTACACATGTCACCAGGGAACTGCTATCTGACGGTAGATATAATACTAACTAGCAGATTCCCGGCGAGTCCTGTCCGGTGTACTCATAACCCAATGAGCACCTGTATACATCTTAGGTGATCCAACAGACACCAGTGGCTTGTGAGACCGGTCACCGCCCCTCATCGGGGTCTCGACTGTACACACTAGTCTACTCCGGAGTATCGATGCCCTGTCTCGAAACTCCCACGACTAGGGACCACAATTAAGGATATGCATATAAACTACCCAACTCTCACGTATATGATCGCCATCATACTGTTGGTAGTAAAGCAAGATCCTAAGGGCTCTATCAAAGTGTAACATGCAATCAGTCACCTGAACATGTACACGACTGATAAAGGCAAACCAGATAGCATACTATCATTTCAAGTAAGACTGTCCTACCGGGATAGGTCCTCCGCAATCATTGCAATCACGTACCTGCGATCCAATAATTGACTATGAGGGCACTATCTCCAACAATCTCCCACTTGCACTCAAGGCTAATATTGCGATGTCGACTACTCACAGCCCGTGTGAAACCGAACATCCAACTCCTCTACTTATCAGTTTCACAAAGCCCGTTTGTAAAACTATTGTGTTCGAGAAATAGCCTCGGTGAGTGGATCCGCCTAGAAGTTTCTTTCTGTATCTCTCTTAATCTCAAGTTCGCGGAGAAAGCCATCTCCCGAATTGAGTAGTACCTGTCTTAGAACATGTCTGGATATCTGATGGGACCTTAGTTCATAAATGAACTCCATATCCAAACTTCTTAGACTGCATGGATCACTGAACCTAATCAGTATCCGGCACCATGCCACCCACAGTATCCTCTGGAACCACCTGTCCATAATACTGTCCCTCTTCGTCAGAGGGAAAACTATAACTCTGACAATCACTCTGTCATCCATGTCACCTTTGAAGCCTGGAATGATAACCGTCTCCCGAAAGAGGCTGCCATTA
Organism: Agapanthus africanus; assembly: GCA_030015575.1. Taxonomy (NCBI): domain Eukaryota; kingdom Viridiplantae; phylum Streptophyta; class Magnoliopsida; order Asparagales; family Amaryllidaceae; genus Agapanthus; species Agapanthus africanus. The sequence goes on from JASDDO010000022.1 coordinate 371,375,069, forward strand.
TCAAATCCATAGAACATGTACTAATGTTCTAAAACTGCTTCCTTATGTTTCTCCAGGATTGGATTAATACAAACTTATTGCATCTTGTGCAAAACCAACATTTGGTGTGGTACTTGACATCTCATGATTGACTCAATTGCCTAAGCAAGTGATCTGCCAATCATGCACATCCCTCTCCCTTTTAGTCTATACGACACCTTTAGAGAGGGTGACTCCATCACCTGCAGGTACACCACCATGCTAGGAGTCAACTATTCCAAAAACCATTAGAATATCTGTCAAAGTACCCACATTGGGAAACTACCCAAATCCAGATCTAAAACCATAGATCTAGAAACCAGAATGTCAAATATTATATCCATATCCTGTCTGGAGAAACAACTGTGTGACGATCACAGTACAACCGATCGTAGTATAGGAATTTTACTTCCCACTCTGTGTATGTCATCCAGATACCATGACATCACACCCTACTACCTTCTTAACTGATCCATCCCCTATTCTGATTGAAGTCAAACCCATGACTGTCACATCAAAATTAGATGATCTATCTCCGCTATAACTGCTCAAGTCTATAAATAGACATAAGCTACTTGCCCACCATGCTTCCGTTGCTCCCACTGACTACGACAACCCTCCTACCGGGTCTCATATCCTGGAACAACAGTAGTGTCAAGTCTGGGTAGATAAGAACCTCCCTGTCACCGTCCTTGAGGCTACCGAAGTACCTCTCGGGTGTCTGAGGTTACCTACCATACATGCGGAGTGGCTATTGGAATATCAAACCTGATTGAATGTATAGGTCCTATTAAATTTTCCGTAATCGTTCGCGGTTCTGGAATTACTTCCAGTTCTACCATACTCCCACTACTGTTTTCTGAAAAAGATCCATTTTTACTAAAACTGTGGCGAGTCAAGAACAATATCACTATTGATCTTCTTAATGGTAGAATATCAACCCTCGTCATAGCCAGGGTCAACCCACAAACAGCCATTACAGAATCGTGCCCTGAGTTATCCAGAATCTGGTTTTAATCATAAGCTGGAAAACTCCCCGTACCTCAATATCTTTTAAGGTACGATCCATTCTATATCCAATACAGAAACTTTGGCACTTATTTAATTGGATCCATATTCAATCCATGCATCTGTCTCCAGTGCATATCAACTTAATGGAAAGAGGCTAATCAGCATTACTCAACTTAGGAATCCATCCATTTATGAGTAACCTGAAAGAGAAACACGTTTCTCAAAACCATCACTATCATCTGAATACCAATCATAAGAATCTACATCTTCGATCTCTTTGAAGAATCCCGATACTTGTGATACCTGGTTCTCTACTTTATTCTTATACCCACAACTTCTCAAAACTTAGACCTTGTATTTCTACGAAACACTCGTCTAAATACTAGAGAAGTTATAAGTAAATAGAACATAGTACGAGGACCTACCCCTTTGTCCTGATGGACACTGGACAACATACAATACTCTGTATAAGTCCGCTGAGTTGAACAACTCAAAACCTGTGCGTTGTAGGTGGAAAACTGTACCCTAGCGATTTCCTCAAATATCACCAATTACAACGAATTCCGATATAATGAGGATGATCACCAAATTCCCAATATCTTACTCCCACTCATCATCTGTAAAACCATACAGATATGAGAATGAAACCTGGTAAATACATACCCTTGGAGTAAGTGTCTAATCAGGAAAACAGTTTTTCTTTAACAATGCACTGAAACATGAAAATGTTTCGTAGGGGTATCCTGGTATTCATAGCAATGCCTCTTCCATAATCCAATTCATGACTTCAACCGTATATTTTATTGCCCTCTCTCCAAATCCCCTTTATATGTCGTTAGTCGTTACCTTCTGTACACCATCGTTAGGCTAACTGGTTTTCTTCCTTCCCTACCGTTCGGCACCAGCCTATGGTTTGGAAGAAGACTATCCAGTAAGCATAATAGGTGTACCCTCCTAAACCAAGGAGTACTCGCAACTGAGAGAAGGTGACGATAAAAGACAACTAAATAATACCTTATTCTTTTTAAAGGTGAAATAGGAGCGGCGATGAAGTACGCGGTTTTGGTCGTGAATGATATCAGTCGCATTTTACTTTGCCCTCTTTCTAATCCCTTTATTTTGTCTTTACATATTACCTTCTGCACACCCTACTTAGGCTAATTGGTTTTCTTCATTCCCTACCTTTCGGCAACAGCCTATGGTTTGGAATAAGACTATCCAATAGGCGTAATAGGTGTACTCTCCTAAACCAAGGAGCTCTCGCAACCTGAGAGAAGGTGATAATAAAAGACAACTGAATAAACCAATTCTATCTCTCCTGAACCTGGATCCATCCCCGAAGAAGTCCCTTCGAGTTCGTATATAACCATACGATGGCTCTATCCAATGGAAGTGGATATCCGTAGTAATACGGGTGTTCTGAGAAATGCAAAGGGTAAAAGAAGGAGTGGCAATGACTTATGCAACTTAGACAATCCAAAAGCCAGTATTTTAAGAAGGTTCGGTCAACCTGGTCACTGAGTCATAGTCTAGGGTCGGTCAAAAGGTCGCTGCCAAAGAGAGAGAGAGAAAAGAAACACTCTGCGTGCACTCTAACCTAGATCAGAATGGTCATCATTTTATCTAATCCGGAAACCTCCCACTGTCCTGTCAAATTCTCCTCCAAACCTAAAGAAGAATCAATCGGGATCACCCGAAGAGTAAACCAACTCATCAGTGGGAATCAGGATCCAACTCTCATCGCATGATAACGTGATGGAATGCATCCACGTTACTCATACTCCAGAAGGTATGCGCATACTCGGCAAGTTTCAGTTTCTTTAGAAACTCCTGATATGATTTTTGCCCCATGCTCTTATAACCTTGGCTTTGGTCAAAATGTCATAAGTCACATGCCAAGTTCTACCCGTCACTATCTTGTCAATTTGAACCCACCCGCACATGCCCCTGACTTTGGCCAATCGGCAGAACGACTGTCCCAAACTAACTCATCTATCTATGCAACAATTGAATACCCAGCAGCTACCAAACACTATGCCTTAGCTTTGGCTAAAATGCATAGCTTGAATACTACTAAATACCCAAAAGAAGTGACGGAGGGCTACGGCTGGTTTTTGGCGAAAAACCTTTAGCGTAGTGAACTTGATATCGCTGAAGGAACCTGATAGCTTTTTAAAATATAGTGGCGAAAACCTTTTGCTAAAGAGGTCACTCCCGGTGAAGGGATCTCGGCTCTTTCCTCGTGGAATGAGGTGCAGGATATTCCACTGAATACCGCTATGCAAAGCAACATGTAATCGACTATAGTGAAGTTATTACCCTGACGCAAACTTCTGTCCAAGGGGTCGGTCCCGGTGAAGGGATATCAGCCCTTGCCTCGTCGAATGAGGTGCTGGATATTCCACTGAATACCGCTATGCATAACAAAAGGAAACGTCTTTGCAATAACACTTTTTAAATTGTTCCAACAACTATATACAGGTTTGTTTAACTTTGCATTGATCAGAATCGACGCCGTCCCATCAATCAATCACACCAGAAAAGAACGAAAATAAAATGTACGTATATGCCATCCGCATTCGTCGCTGGGTCCCGTCATCACCCGTTAGGTTACTTAACTAACGACAGAACGGGGACTGGACTAGCGCGGGTGTAAAACATATACAACATCTAATAGTATATAAACCAATATACATAATCGCTCCAGGCGTGATAATATGCAACATTACAGAAAAGTAATAAGCATCACAGAACAATACAGATATCTGGGATCCCCGAGTTTCACAGAGCCGCTGCTGAAACTCGACGTTCCCCTGTCGTGTGGATAGCCTGTGCAATGAAACCTAGACCCCTACGGGTGCGGCAAGTTACCCGCCAAGACCTGAAGCGAGGCAGCCCCCTACAGCATAGTGAATGGACCACCCAGCACTCCACGGAATCCGGTAAGCTTGGGCACCCCTCCTTGGGTCAACCTGTACCCCCTACGAGTGCGGCGAATAGTCTGCCAATTCTGAAGTGGGACCCCTCTGCCTCTCAAAGCCATGAGCTGCGGACTCGTTGCTTTCCCGAACCCGGCTATCCGTGCACTCCGTCTCGGGGCAAAACCTAGTACAGTAATGAAAAATAGTACAATAGGTACATCGACCGCATCTTGGTCGTGCCCCAAAAGAATATTATACAACAGGCAGTGACGGCAGTCCACAAGTTGGACGCTCGCCCCGCAATATCAAATGTACAAATAAACTCAAACTGTACTACCATCGCACACTGCTATCCACCACGACAAATCCGCAACAATACAGCACAACACAGAACATCAACGTGAATGTCACGTTCGCAAACCCGTCTAAAAGAACTATAGCAGTTAAACGCGGTTTACCGATCAAATGACATTCCCGGTCGGAGATATAATGTAAGCACTGTAAACTAACGTGTTTAAATTTCGATCGACCAAACACGAAATATTAAAAAGTGGGCCCCACAGCTTACTGGTGAACAGTAACAAAAACTGGGCCAAAAATAAATATATTAAAAACCCCAAAATCCCAATTAGAACCCACTGGCAAAAATTGGGAGCACGTGCTCCTCACATGGCCGCGGAAGGGCGGCCAAACCATGGGTTTGGCCGCGCTTCCGCGGCAACTTGGAGGAGTCACGAGTCCAAATTTTGTCGTGGGTCTTAAAATTGCCTGATCGGATTTTTAAGACATCCAGAAATCAATTTTGACACTGTTCAAAATCAACAGAAACTGTCGGCATAGGATTTTGTAGTTTTCGATTTCCGGTCGGATCGATGTTTTAAACGCGTTAGCACAAGTTAGTATAGCAAAATGGTGAGGCTCTGATACCACTGTAAGTCTACGCTAGCGCCCCGGCAGTCTACAGACGCCAAATGCGGAACAAAAACTTTTAACTTGGCGCTATCGTATACTTTAACCCGGATCTGCCATTATTGCTAAACTAACAAACTGTAAAGAGTGTAGAATGGTTATACCGAACGATCCGAGTCCTTCGTTCTTCAACCATCATCCCACGCTCCGTTGCGGCTGCTCCGATCTCGTCGATCGCCGATCTCCTCGTCGAGGTGGCACCACATGATCGGTTCTTTAAACGGGCTCCCGCCTCTGACTCGAGGCAACTCGATCGTCAAGTTTGCTAAAAGAGACGACCAAGAATGATGTAGAGAATGAGTAGATGACTTTGTCTCACTTCGTCCAAATCCGTGGACGATCGGTTAATGAAGTTGCCGTGGAAATCGGGTGATGGAATGAAATGAACTGTGAATTCCATACACCCCAAAACTATCATATCTTTTCTAACCGATGAAATCAACAACTGAGAGTTAGCGTGAGGAGAGAGAGAGGGCAAGCCATATATATGAAGGAGGGAGGTGACCGTAGGAGAAGGGGGTGACCTTAAGCTAAAAGCTTCTCACTTCAAAATATCTTAAGCAATCCAAAAGGAATTAATCACAAAGCATGAGTCATTAGGCTAGTCATCATCTAATAAATGCAACCAATTAGAACACAACACCAATTAGCCTAGTCACCTCATCTAGAAACTTCTAGAACACTGACTCATCATATCTGAAGAAAAGATAAATCTGTCTTTAACAGAATGTTAAAAGACGGCTGATAGAAAACTGGAAACTGGCAACTTCCAAAAGTGATCCTGAAACGAATTTCAGGACAACCCCGAAACTGTATAAATATACCCGCATTTGTATTACGACCGAATACAAATGCAACTGAGACAAAGATATTATACCTACTCAATATAATACTCGGATCCGGCTTAAACCAAAGCCGACCAGTATCATCTGTCCGAAAATCGACACGTGCGTAAACGCACGTGCATTTTCCGAACCCTGCCATAAAACCATACGGCCTCTACAACGTTTCGCCCGATCTTGGGAAACTGTCTGTGGGGGACTCTAATGACTCGTCAGCACCCTGGCAGTGGGTTTAACCACAAACCGTCAGCGGCACTAGCTATGCGTAACGGCTGCCCATGGACTGACCTCAAGGGTGGCCGAGGAGCGAACTCAAGGAAGACCGATGAGCGAACTCCTCCGAAAACCCTACTGAGCCTAACAGTGACAATGTATATACAGTCCGGTCCGTTCGTCAATGAGTATCGCATATCCGCCTAGGGGGCTAGTAACGTCAGACCCCCATTAGCAGTATAAGTCGTGTCGGAGTGTAGCCCAGAACGCCCTGAGATACTACTGGAATACCTACCAGCAAATCTCCTGCCTCGGCCGAGGGCTTTGCGTAATGGCTCTCCTAGACACAGCACGATCTCGCCCCCAATACCGGGAGAGACGAATCCCCTGCCGATCCGCTCACGTGCCTCCATATGGCTCGGGACTGTACCCAAAAGCTACCTGTTTGCACGACTCCTTTGAGCCGTGGTAGGGTAGAAATCAAAGCACAGTGGGAACTCACACGAGACAAATGACGACCTCAGGTCGATGAACTAACCTGTACACATGTCACCAGGGAACTGCTATCTGACGGTAGATATAATACTAACTAGCAGATTCCCGGCGAGTCCTGTCCGGTGTACTCATAACCCAATGAGCACCTGTATACATCTTAGGTGATCCAACAGACACCAGTGGCTTGTGAGACCGGTCACCGCCCCTCATCGGGGTCTCGACTGTACACACTAGTCTACTCCGGAGTATCGATGCCCTGTCTCGAAACTCCCACGACTAGGGACCACAATTAAGGATATGCATATAAACTACCCAACTCTCACGTATATGATCGCCATCATACTGTTGGTAGTAAAGCAAGATCCTAAGGGCTCTATCAAAGTGTAACATGCAATCAGTCACCTGAACATGTACACGACTGATAAAGGCAAACCAGATAGCATACTATCATTTCAAGTAAGACTGTCCTACCGGGATAGGTCCTCCGCAATCATTGCAATCACGTACCTGCGATCCAATAATTGACTATGAGGGCACTATCTCCAACAGCTGGGGGCTACTGTTGATGTTGCTGCTGCCACTGCCTGCTACTGCTGATGCTGCTGATGATGATGTTGCTGCTGCTGCTAGTTGCTACTGCTGGTGCTTCTTCTGCAGCTGCTGCCTCTCTCTCTCTCTCTCTCTCAGCTGAGTGTGTGTGTGTGAGAGTTGTGAGAATAATGAGGAAAGAAATGAGGCACCCTAGTCAACCGCTCTCTCTCTCTCTCATTAAATGAGCATGGCTCAAGCCATATTGCCCATACTCTCTCTCTCTCCCAAGTCAACAACAAAAATCCACATCATTTCTCATATATAAATAAACAAGAAAACAACACACATAATAAAAATCCAAATACACCTAATGAAAATCAATTTATCATAAAGAGAATGGGTTAATCCTTCATGCTAGCTAATCATGGTTTAACCCCATCTCTAAACCCTAGTTTACATGCACAAGTGTGTGTGCGCCTAGAAAAATACTAATAAAATACTCATTAATTAGGATAAAATATTTGAAACTTAATTTGGTAAACTTTTTACCAAAAACTATCTATTAAAAATAAAATTAACCCCTAAACACGACCTAAGGTGTTACAATCTTCCCCCCTTAAAGAAAATTCGTCCCCGAATTTTAAAATACAAAGCTACGCATACCTTCAGAGGGATGATGGAACTTCGTCCGCATCTCGCCCTCAGCCTCCCAAGTGATCTCTTCACCGTTTAGGATGCACCCAAATACTTTCACTGATGGCAAGACCTTCGATCGAAGTTTCTTCACCTGCCGGTCCAATATTACGACTGGCTGTTGGGTGAACGAAGGATCACGCTCGAACTAAATGGTCTGGCGCTGAATCCAATGAGAAAGGTCATGAAGGTAATTGCAAAGTATCGACATAGGGAATACGGGGTGAATACTCAATAATCTGGGTGGAAGTGCCAAACTAAAGCAACGAACCAATTCGCCTTAAGGATCCTAAAAAGACTTACAATCCTGGAAAGCTTCCCAAAGCTCAACATGTCATTTATCGGAAATTTCCATAGGAATATATGATCTGCCATTGCGAACTCGAATCTGCGACCCCCTTGGTCAGCATCTGATCTCTATCCGCAATGGACCATTCTCATCCTGACCTAAAACAACTGGGTCATTTTCGAAGTTTCTAGACTAGCTGAGGTCCAACAATCCTACAACACGGAGTTAGGAAAAATAGACCGGTGATCGACACGTCCTAACCTCTAAACCTAAAGGTTGCCAATTGGAGTGTCTCCTGATAACTGTCATCGAAGAAGAACCCTAACGATGGCGGGTGACGATCCCCAACTGCCGACAACAATTTCTACATACGCACAACTTAACAATAACAACTGAGCAAACTGAGTATCACCGGATGACAAACATCCGAATGGAGTCACATCTTAACTAACCCTGAGTGGACACCATAATGAATTTCGGGGAGATCTGCTCTCGTTCCCTCTTCGGAACGGTTAAAGGTTGCAACTCTCCAGCCGGTCTCAGTTGCTCAACTCAAACACACAACAAGACAGACACTTGAAACGAATCCCGAGACTTCTCTTTCTGTCCCTGCCCACCCGTAACTACCTCACAAGTCACGTTAACAGTTGGTGGGGCTTGAATGAGTAGAGAGAGTTGACCGATGTGCCTGCCCTAGGATTCCACGTCTCTAACCTATAATATCAGGTACACAAGCGTGTCCCTAACCTAGCACACCATTTTCGCAAGTCAAGGGTTCCCAATCATTACCTAGCCGAGTAGGCTCCGGTATCTCTGACGAACGAGCGTCGGCGGGCAGTGTCTCGCGAAAGCGATTTAAGAAAAGTGGTCGGGCGCGGACATGAGCCAGCTGTCTCCTCAGTAGAGACGAACTTAAGCTGTACTCAACAATCGCACAAGAACTGTAAATCTGCGGAGGACTATCACAACAATCAAAACCTGCTGCAGGAAGATGTACATTTAACTCTGGTGGTCCGTGAAAATCTGACACGACTCTCAAACAAGTGGTGTCTCTAATCTCCAACGCAAAACCTTCGCGGCCATCTCCAGATCATGAGTGGGATATCCTTCTCGTACTTCCTCCAAATGTAGGGAAGCGAAAGCGATAACTCCATTGTGTCACCTCAGTACACATTCGAGTCCTACGCACGAAACATCACAGTTAAACCACAAAGTCGCCCGAACCAAAAAGCAAGGAAAGAGCTGAAGCAGTTGTTAACCGAGTCTTCAACTGCCGAAACTCCGTACACAAGCCTCAGTCTAAAGAAAGAAACCTCCAATCCGGTCAATTTAGTCAACGGTGCAGCATTACACTAGCAATCCTGCAAGAAACGACGGTAAAACCCTGCTAAGCTCAAAATCTGCGAACCTCCGTCCTGCTTACAAATTTGGGCCTAAGCTGTACGGCCACGATCTTCCTCGAAACCATACCAATTCGTCTCCGTAACTACAAAACCTAGGAATCAACACAAACAAGCTTAAAGGGACACTCCGAGAATCTAGTAAACCGCTGGGGCTCTCCCAGTATCCGTATAACAGATCCTCAAGTGCTACCCTAACCCTCAAGACACACTAAAAAGACCATGATGTCGTAACTAACACAACAATAACTGGTCGAGGAACGACCCGAAGAAAACCAGTTCATCACCCTACGAAGGTTGCTAGGGCATTGGTGAGTCCAGTGACACACCCAAAACACACAAAGCCCGTAGCATGCACAAGGCAGTCTTCGGAATGTCATCACTCCGGACCCGCATCATTGATGACCTGATCCCAAACGAACTTAGACAAAGTCTCGCACGCTGACGCTGATCGAAGAAATCATCAATGCAAGGTACAGGATACCTATCCGCACTGTAAGCCGGTTCAATTGACGATCCATCAATACACAACCTCAATCTGTCGTCTTTCTCCTTGACGAACAGAATTAGGAACTCCCCAATGCGAAACACTCAGATGCACAAACTCCTTCCACAACAACTCTACAGCAGAACCTTAAGCTCCATAAGCCTCGCCGACTTATCTGGAACAACGTCGGAAAACTCTCACTCTAAAGAAAACCGGCCCAACACACCAACTGTGGCTACAGTATCACGAAAGACGCCAAGAATCCACGACATCTCCTCAAAGACGACTAGCGAACAAGGCTGAATTCAAGCTGTAAGAGGCGGCACCACTATCCACCTGCACAACAAGAACTGACACGCCGGGGAAAACAACACCTAACTGTTTCCTCACGGTAGTCCACAACTCCTAGCACGTAGCTAGCCATTCCGTGCCCAGGAGAACGCCAAATCCCACATCTCTAGGAGGACCAAAACAACAGACGGATCTCTATCTCTTATCCGATTGGCACACAACCGAATGACGTGTCGCGCAACAAAAGAATCGCTGACAGAAGTTAACACAACAAACGGCTGATCTACCTAGCACGACTCTCGTCCTAAACTCGGCACGAAATGTGTAAACATACGAGTGCAAAAAAAAAAGGACATACTGAAAGAGTACCTGTAGGCTCCGCATTGCACGCCCTCGCGTCCCGATGAGTCGAAGCGAAAACTTGTGCCTGTCCTTCATCTGCGACTTGTAAGTGCACGGCGGCGCCCCGGCCGTCAATCCGACGTCGGAATGCGGAAGCGATGATTTACTTTAACTTTTTAAACCGGCACCACCGCGCACTATAAACCCGGATCGTGTCATTAATCTAGTCCTAGCTATCTAGAGAAGGGGGTAGAGAGATATACCGAGCGATCCGTGTCCTTCGGTCTTCTCGTCGTCGTCCCGATCTCCCCGCGGAATCTCCGGTCTCCATCAAGTCGCCGGAAGGGCACCACGTCGCCGGCTTCTTTTACGGGCTCCCACCTCTGGACCGAGGCAACTCGGGCACGAAGTTGGCGAGCCGACGTGCCCAAGGTTTGCTGTAGAATACGTGTAGTGTTCTATGACTCATTTGGGGTTGTAGGAGGTTGCCATTTTGGTGGAGGATTGAGATGTAAGTTTTTGTGGATGAACTTGGGAATTTTTGTAGCATGAAAGAGCAAAAATTCCCACACCAAAATAATGGGCTGCCCTCCCTCTTGATGGCCGGCCATTCAATGGTGAAGGGAAGAAAGTATATGAGAGAGGGAGTGAGTGTATGTATCAAAAAGAGAGTGAACCTCAAAATGCAAGAGAGAGAGAATAAAGTTATCATGATGAATCATGATCACTAACTAAAACCACACTCAACAACAACCATCATGACACCACAAGTCAAGCCATGATGACTAAAGAAAGTAAAGTGATCATGACACAAAAAAATGCAAAGACAACCCTCCACAAAGCTAATTTGCACAAATGCAAATAAGCCCTCCTCCACCAATCTTCAGCCAATGAAAGATACAAAGAAATATGGCTGAAACGGAAAACAAACTGGCAACTCCAAAAACTGATCCCGTAATAAATTACAGGAAAACCCCGCTACTGTATATACATACCCGCATTTGTATTCCGACCGAAATACAAATGCAATGAGACAAAATCTACACTGTACAATACTAGCATCCGGCTCAAACCAAAGCCTGCTAGTATTATCCGTCCGATCATGATCCGTGCAATACCGCACGTATCTGATCGAACCTTGCCATATACCCATACGGCCTCTAGTACTAACCGTCCGATCCTGATCCGTGCAATACCGCACGTATCTGATCGAACCCTGCCATATCTCCATACGGCCTCTACAGCGTTTCGCCCGAAACTTGAGTAACTGAATGTGGGGGACTCTAAAGACTCGTCAATACTATGGCTATGGATTTAACCACTAGCACGTCAGAGGTATTAGCCATACGTAACGTGCTACCAGCTATTGACCAAAAGGGACGTCGATGAGAGAACTCATCCTAACACCCTACTGAGCCTGTCAGTGACAATATCCGTACAGTCCGGTCCGTTCGTCTATGAGCATCGCATGGCGGGCCTAGGGGGTGGTAAAAGTCAGACCCCCAAAAGCGGTACAAGTCGTGTCGGAGTGTAGCCCAGAACACCCTGAGTTACTACTGGAATACCTACCACTAAATCTCCTGTCTTGGCCAAGGACTTCGTGTAAGGGCTCTCCTAGACACAGCGCGACCTCACCCCCAATACCGGGAGAGATGAACCCCTGAAGATCCGCTCACTGCCTCCATGTGGCTCGGGACTGTACCCAATTAAAACCTGTTTGCACGTCTCCTTTGAGCGTGGTAGGGTAGTAATCAAAGTACAGTGGGAACTCACACGAGACAAATGACGATCCTCAGGTCGATGAACTAACCTGTACACATGTCACCAGGGAACTGCTATCTGACGTCGGGTATAAGACCAACTAGCATGTTCCCGGCGAGTCCTGTCCAGTGTACTCATAACCCAATGAGCACCTGTATACATCTTAAGTGAACCAACTGACACCAGTGGCTTGTGAGACCGGCCACCGCCCCTCGTCGGGGTCTCGACTGTATACACTAGTCTACTCTGGAGTATCGATGCCCTGTCTCGAAACTCCCACGACTAGGGACCTTTTAAGGATGTGCTTATAGACTACCAGCTCCCACATATATGATCGCCCTCATACTGCTGGCAGACAAGCATGAATCCTAGGGGCTCTATCAACGTGCAATAGTGACCTGTAAGGTCACCTAAAGCAGTACACGATGATAAAGGTAAACCAGATAGCATACTATCATCTTGAGTAAGACTGTCCTACCGGGATAAGTCCTCCCTCAATCATTGCAATCACGTGCCTGTGATCCAATAATTGACTCTGAAGGCAGTATCTCCAACACGACTGATCGAACTCCTCCTCTACTAGCCTGACCCCTCTGTGCGAACCCTCCGCGTCCACGACGTCTCAGAATACGACCCTGACGTGGTGTGAAGGAACACTTCCTGATGAGGTGTTGAAGGCTTCCGCATCGTAAACACATACGCGCTGACTGCTGTCCTGTCTGGGGATGAGAGCCAAACGACTGTCCTCGTCCCAACCCTCTGCTCTGGGCTGGTACACCAGTACGATTCCACAACTGTTCCGGAACTCTCACGGTCTCTGCAAGACGTGTCTCGTAAACTGGGGCTGCCTCCACCGTTGCTACGTAGGGGACGAAATACTGCATGATGATCGCAAGGAACAACTGGGTAACAGGGGTGACAACCACCTGTCACTACGCTCGAACGACCTCTACCAATGAGCTCATCGTCTGGCGCAAGCCCTGCATCTCTGCCACTAGTCTAGCGATCTGATCTGTCGTAAGGGAAACAATCTGTCCTGGTACAACAGGGGTACTACTCGGATCAGTCCTCGTCTCAGATAAATCAACTCGAACCTCGGCTCTCCCGGCCTCTCTCTGCACCCTCGTAGTCCTTGGCGGCATATTGGCTGAAAACAAGGTAGGATTCGATGAGGATACGAAAATCGAATCACAAGGATGTATATAATCATGAAGAAAATTCAATCAATAAGTCCTAAGGTCGCTTAGGCGGAGTACCGTGTCGTGAGTATGCCGCGGAACATACGCACGCTACGCCACTCTGCTGCAGCTACCTACTCCATCATACCAGGGTCATCCTACACTCCGAAGGTAAAACCTACGCTCTGATACCAACTTTGTCACGACCCAAAGTTTGGCCCGTGACCGGCACTTAACCACGTAACGTCTACAGGCGTAACGCGACTAAGTAAGCCGAAAACCCAGAAATCAAACCAGTAAAAGTATAGAGTGATTTAAGCATTTAATAGAACCAATTACTAAGATAACAATATACGACGCCGTAGCGAAGAAAATGAGCAACAAGTGGAAAAACATCATAGATAGAATAAACTGCATAAGTAAAGTCGGCTCACAACGAGCTCGACGCCAGAATACAAAATAATATACATCGTCCTCACAACTGGTCTCTAAGTCAATACATAAGTGGTAGATGGAGAGTACTAGATACAACAATGTACATAACTGAAAGATAACCAGATACCGCACAAAACCCACCTATCAGCAAAAGAGCTAGTACACCAACTGTAGGGGTATCTGTGTCAAAAAGATGAAAGAACGCAGCCTGCCGCGACTACTCCGAAGGGCAACCTGCAAACACTGTGGCACAACGGGGGTGAGTTGCCAACTCGTGAATAGAAGATAACATAAAAAGGTAATTGCGAGTATGCACGTGCAACGATACTCTAACCTATGCCAACAGATAACATCTATATGATGAACTGGATGCTCAAATCATGCAACAAGTGCAGTCTAATAACATCTCCATGCGATGAGCAAGATATAGCAATGCAATCTAACAACCTTATATATATAATGAACAGGGTATGCAATGATCGTACAAGCATGTGTACTATATCAGGTACAATAGATACAGGATGAGGTATCAATTACTACATACTGAGCATGGGAAATATAACGTCTGCACGGAATGTCGTCGTGGAAAGTATAATCGGTACCCATCAATGCACCAAAATCCCAATACTACTCAGGCGTCGTCATCCTCCTCGGTCCTCAAATCCTGTAAATCTCATATAATCGTGAGTGCCCAACATCGGCACCCAAAATATCAAGAAATACTCGTGCCAAGCATCGACACGCAAATCCTTCTGTATAGGGCATCCGTCAGTCCGGATCAGCCTACGGGCTCTGTCTGCGGTATCGGCCCTTGGCCCCGGCAGTACGAGTCGTCCCGAATCCATCAATCGACTCTGGTAGGTATCCTCCGGATAACCGCCAGGTCCAACCAATCACCGGTAGGTAGTAGTCCCTCTGCCAGGCTCACCGTCTACTGCACAGCGAAACCGTTCTCGCCCCGGGGTACCATACCGGGTCCACCATGTACCCGTAATCGGTCTCATCCAACTCCTCGATTCGGGTTCACATATATCACTCTAGTACCGAGAAAACACATGGCGAACGCACCGAAATATCATATCAAGGGAAACCGGGTTTTTAAATAATTAACTATTCTCTTTTGAAATATCCACGGTTTCCCAAATCCAGAATTAACATGGAAACAACATATCTTAATGCGTAATCTAAGCAAGTATGAAGATATCAATATATGTGTGCACTGGTATGAATATACAGTGTGCATGTGCGCAGGTATGAAGATATCAATATATGTGTGCACTGGTATGAATATACAGTGTGCATGTGCGCAGGTTTGAAGATATCAATATATGTGTGCACTGGTATGAATATACAGTGTGCATGTGCGCAGGTATGAAGATATCAATATATGTGTGCACTGGTATGAATATACAGTGTGCATGTGCGATGGTATGAAGATATCAATATATGTGTGCACTGGTATGAATATACAGTGTGCATGTGCGCAGGTATGAAGATATCAATATATGTGTGCACTGGTATGAGTATACAGTGTGCATGTGCGCAGGTATGAAGATATCAATATATGTGTGCACTGGTATGAGTATACAGTGTGCATGTGCGCAGGTATGAAGATATCAATATATGTCCAAGTATAAATATATGATGTAAGTAGTACAAGTATGGGTATGTGATGCATATGTGCCCAAATATGGATATAACATATGCTGTTATGCGGCAAATCATGACAACATCAATAAGGTGGAATCAGTATGATATATGCTTTATAGCAATCCTATAATGTGAGTGTCATGGCAATCACTAACGGTGTGAGTGTAGCATATCAATCGTGCTCGTGCGACTTGAACCGTTTGTAACAGTGCAGTGTCCTATGCTATCATTTCTATATGCAACAAATGGGTAAGCTACTACAGTCCATATGAACATCTATACTAAATATCCTAACACGCCCTGACGCTTAACGCCATACGGGCGATTTCCCCGTAGATGTTAAATCTACTCACCCGGTCGTGCGCTACTCGTAGCCGACCACCCGCTTCCCTTTCTTATCTTCGTCTGACGTACCCGCCTGCGAACCTGGAATTACATAAGAATCCATATATAAGCAACTAACTCGCAAAACGCGATATCGAAGTCAAACGATACGTTCGCGTCGCGAACTAAACGCGTGTGTGTACGATACGCTAAACGTGTGCACGCGTCTAAAACTAACCCCTACATGCCGCGATACGCTGAATCATGGAACCCTCTCGCGTATCGCGCGTATCGCGCGAACCAAACGTACTAGAAATACGATATAACATCCCAGATTCTACCCAGGCTAACAACTTATAAAACTATACATACCACTGGCCAAGAAATAACAACAGACTCCTACCCAAGCAAACATCAACCAAAAATTCCCCTATCTGGCCGCAAATTGTGGCCAGAATGAATAAACCGGGGGCCTCGCTATGGGGTGGGGGTCTCGGGCTCTGGTGGTGTGGTCTATACCTTGTATACAAGCTCCAGTTAACTCAATTTCAACCTGAACTACTCGGGCCTATAGCAGATCACAGAGGTCCAAAAAGTTCACTTAAAAACACTAAATTTTGCACAATTAGAAACTCTATGGTATTTTGGTGTAATCTGGGGTCTAACTAGGTTTACATGGTCTTAATAACACCTAATTAAGCTAGGTTAACCAATATTAACAGCACTAAACCATAAGTTCACACAAATCACCATTTCAAGCACAAAAACTCACTTTTTACACAAACCGAAGCTAAACTACACATATATTAAGCAAACACGAAGTTGGGCTCAGATTCTATACCTCACAAGACCCTAGGTGTTCGTAGAAAGGAGGTGGAGAAGATGGGAAGTGCTGCTGCAGTTGCTGGGGGCTGCTGTTGATGTTGCTGCTGCCACTGCCTGCTACTGCTGATGCTGCTGATGATGATGCTGTTGCTGCTGCTAGTTACTACTGCTGGTGCTTCTTCTGCAGCTGCTGCCTCTCTCTCTCTCTCTCAGCTGAGTGTGTGTGTGTGAGAGTTTTGAGAATAATGAGGAAAGAAATGAGGCACTCTAGTCAACCCCTCTCTCTCTCTCTCATTAAATGAGCATGGCTCAAGCCATATTGCCCATACTCTCTCTCTCTCCCAAGTCAACAACAAAAATCCACATCATTTCTCATATATAAGTAAACAAGAAAACAACACACATAATAAAAACCTAAATACACCTAATGAAAATCAATTAATCATAAAGAGAATGGGTTAATCCTTCATGCTAGCTAATCATGGTTTAACCCTATCTCTAAACCCTAGTTTACAAGCACAAGTGTGTGTGTGTGCCTAGAAAAATCCTAATAAAATACTCATTAATTAGGATAAAATATTTGAAACTTAATTTGGTAAACTTTTTACCAAAATCTATCTATTAAAAATAAAATTAACCCCTAAACACGACCTAAGGTGTTACAAACACAACGGATCCACTCACAAAGGCCTTTTCCCAGAGAGAGACTATTATGGGATGGTTGAGTATGAGATACAACAACCACTGTTATCAGATGGCCCTAGTGCAAGTGGGAGATTGTTAGTTATATGTATGCCCTAGAGGCCATTACTATACATGAGATGTATATTGTAGTGGATGCTTGGACATATATAGGGAGGACTTTCTTGCTCGACATGATAGTATGATATCTGGTTACTCTTTACCTTAACGTGTACACTGATTGTCTCTCTGCTACATGTTGGTAAAGCCCTTAGGATGTGTACTTGACTACCTGGACTATGACGTGGATCATACTAGTGGGGACATGGTAGTCCATAAGTACATCCTTCAAGGTCCCTAGTCGTGGGTGTATCGAGACGGGGCATCGATATACCAGAGTAGACTAGCGTATAGCTTCTCGACCCATATAGATGGGCGATGGATGATCCCATATCCATTGGTGTTTGACATCAGAGATGATATACGGGTGCTCAGTGGAGACTGGGTACACTGGACGGACTCGCCGAGAACTCCTAGATGGTATTATACCTCACGTCAGATGGCAGTTCTCTGGTGACACTGGTGCAGGTTAGTTTGTAGACCCGAGATCGTCATAGAGTCTTGTGTGATTCCCACTGTGCTTTGATTTCCACCTTACCACATACAAGAGGGCGTGCAAAACGGTGGTTTTTGGGTACAGTCCCGAGTCGCATGAGGCAATGAGCGATAGGAGGGGTTTCGTCTCTCCCGGTATTAGGGGTTGATGTTGCGCTGTGCTCGATTGGCCATAACAGGGAAGTCCCTGACCAGGGCTGGTTTAGAGATTTACTGGTAAGTGTTACCAGTAGTTTCTCGACCCGTTATGTGCCTCATATCGACACGACTTATCGGTTATTGTACCACCCCTAGACTTGATATGTGATATATTAGACGAGGAGACCGGACTGTACGGTAGTGTCGCTGTCAGGCTTTTGCAGGAGTTGGAGTGGGCTTGCTTGCTGATCTTCTGATCGCTCAATACCCGGGTAGCCGTTACGTCCAGCTAGTACCGCTGACGGCTTGTGGGTGCTTGATGTGATCATCACCTACTGCCGGCGTATTGACGAGTCTTTAGAGTCCTACATAGAGGTTTTACTGGCTCAGGCGAAACGAAATAGGAGCGCATATGTGATATGTGCGAGACCGAGAATAATGCGTCTATGTGATACCGTATTCTATTCTCGCGACTTTTGTATCGGCCGGTTATATGTGATATAGTCGGGTTATCGAATCAAATGTTGATTCGATAAGTTGGTACATCATGTGTTAGTTGGTTATATGAGATATAACCGGATTATTAAGTCAAGTGTTGATTTAATAATTTAGTGTATAATTGTATATGTGATATACTAATTTACATTAATTAACATTGGTTCACTTAAGCATTTGTTTTTCTCACTTGTGCACAACTTAATATATATGTGATATATATTTATTTGTGTTCATTTTGTATCATGGTTGTTGATACAACTTACATGGGTGTATAAGACTTGTACCATACTAATTATAGTGTTAGATTTTTATATTTAAAGTAATTCTAAAATTAGTGGATGATGAGCTCACATGCATGAAGCTTCATGAGGCTTAAGGTTGTATTGACTTAGTCTACTAGTTTTGTTTTACTTGAGATATTAATTAACCTAACCATTATAATGTAGCCATGGTTATGTCTCTACATGAGTTAATATATGATATAAACTCACCCATGGTTCACTCTCTCTCTATTTTTTTTGATTAGTTTTTCATTCTCATTTTCTTGAGCTCATATTCTTCCTCCTTCAAAATCTCTCTAGTGTTGATAAAAAGAGAGAAATATAGTGAGAAAAGAAATTCTAAAGTGTACCCACTTCCTATTTCTCCATCCTCTACTATACTAGCACTTTAGTTTAGGGAGTTTGCTTCACTAATTCTCTAGTTAGTGAAGTAGAAGCTTGAGTTGGTATTTCCTCGACGTAGATCATCTTCGGCATCGAAGACTTCAAGCAAGGACGCTTCTTTCGCCTCGTGAAGCCATGCAAGAGTCCGGGAGAACCATAATCGCAGCGAAGGGACTACAATAAGGAGCTTTTGAAGTGAAGGACCGATCTACAAAGGTTGTATTTTCTTCTTCACTTAGATAGTAAAGATGTTTACTTGCATGTGTAACCCTAATAGTCTAGCAAAGATCTTGTTTAGGGTTGTTCGGCACGGCAAAAATTTTAATCGGGCATGGTTGATGCCTTGTAGAACCTTGTTAGAGTGCCTAGTGACCCTACAGTATTGACTTAGGATTGAGTCATACATACGATTTCTGCTCCGTGATGTTTTCTATTCACGAGATGGCAACTCACCCCCATTGTGCCACAGTTCTTGCAGGTTTTTCCGTACAGGTTTCATTGCGGCTTCCTGGCACACTGCTTCCTTTCTGGATGATTGCTTTGGTAGGTGGGCTCACTCGCATCGTGACCGCCATTGTACTCATTTATTTTCAGTTGTATCTAGTAAATTTCATCAACCAGACTTGTATATTTATTTCAGACTTAGAAAACCAGTTGTGTATTATTTCAACCTTAGAGTCGCGCGTTGTAGTATTATGGTTTTCTTGATGATTTTGAGTTTCCTTTTGAGTTTTAATTCTCGTCCTTAGGCGTTGTATATTATATTGCTTGCGTGGTTGTGACCGTCGATTGACGAAGAGCTAGCTCCCGCATGGGGATGCCTTTTATCATTATGCATATATTATTCTTATTGTACCCCGTTTGGGGCCAGTATTTACAAAGAAAACTATGCCGAAATTTTCTGAAATGACTTGAGGATTTAAAAATGCATATTCGTCTTACTTATTTAAAAACCTTATTTTTTTTAAACATGTTTTCTTCACTTCTTTTAAACTAGTTTTTCTTCATTTATTATTTAAAACGGTTTTAGATTTCTGGGCTTTTGGCTTACTTGAATTTGATGAGGTCCTATAGACTTCTTATGGTTCAAGGGCCAGTCACGTGCTATTTCGGGTCGTGACAAAGTTGGTATCAGAGCGCTAGGTTAACCTTGGTTTGAGTCTAGATTTGACTATGCGGAGCCTAGGGCGTTGGTATATATACGGAATCTAGGCTTGACCTTATGGAACTTAGACTCAGTCGAGGGGGTATTAGACCCGAACTTTCGTCGCATAGGTTGACCTTGGTTGATGGAGTAGGTGACTTCAGTAGAGTGACGTACCGTGTGTATGTTCCGCGGCATACTTACGATACGCCACTCCGCTTTGTGAGCCTTAGGATGTACATTTCCTTGCACAATATTATATTCATTCCTATGATCTATCCTCATCGATATCGGTTATGATTTTGTTGCCACGATTACACGGGGGGAGAGAGCTACGGCTAGAGTTGCGGTCAGCACGAGCTCATCACGAAAGAGGACTGACCAGGGCGTGATTCCAGGGACATACGATTGCATATAGCAGCGTCGTTTTATTGTGTTTTTGCGCCGTGAGCGTTTGATAGATCGCTGTTATGAGATTTCTCGGACGTGCAGATCAACACTAGAGGATCAGGCTACTGCTAGAGGCCAGCCGGAATGTGATGACCGTTGATGCACTGATTATTTGATGATTGTGGCACTGTTCAGCGTGCGGTTAAATAAGCCAGTTGTTGCTGCGGATGACGAGATATCGCCCCAGATGTTGGAGCTATTGCAGTACGGGTTGTACTTAGAGGTATGATACAAGGTCGCTAGTCACCCGAGGATGAATGACTAGGACATGTGGTTCGTTCGCTTAGCCCGATGCGAGATCATCAGATAGATTGATTCCAGCTAGAAACGACTTCACGCAGGTACGTTGAGAGTCGATGGAGACGATCGAATGTCAGGAGCTCATTTTCCAAGTTTAAAGTATTCGGAAAAACATGCAAGCGATTCTATGGACCCTCTAGAAGAATGAAACCCTAACTCGACATAATGACCGTGTGAAAGCCTTTGAACCTTAGGGTTTGCGGCAGTTCCGCGGTGCCATTAGTGAGGCTTGGGTTTGCCCTTCTACGGATGGTCCACCGATACTGTGGTATGTACTCGATACTATTAAACTATACCCAAGATGTTGAGCTCTTGGGGGATTATGAGATTTTGACGAATCGATCGAATGGTTCGACATCTTTCGTATATCATGTGATGGGATGCATTGCTTGAGAGACTCCAGATACGAGTATAGCCGTTGGAGCACAGTCCATGCACCCACGAAGAGACGAGTCTGAAGCAGTCGATATTTGAGAAAAGTGGATTAAGAGGTTCGTACGAGATCTTGATAAGATGACGTTCCACTCTGCCGACATCAGAGATGTGATACGCATGCAGAGGTGTTGATTAGTGATATATCTTCCAGAAGGAGTCGCGATGAGAATGAAGCCGTTCCGGAACAAGAAACATATATAAAAAAGGGTGGTAACTTCCGGGCAATTCGGAAGAAACGAGAATTGACAGAGACCTCGACAAGACCTTTCTGGAATACTATATGAGAAGACTTGGACCTAGGAGCGGTCATATTGCGCACACCCAGCAGGACAGAGTTCGGCATCGTCAACGAGATAGTTGGCCAGAGATCTGTAGAGGATGTGCCAGAGCGGGACTGTTTCCGTCGTCATTCCATATTGGGCCGTTGAGCCGAGGACCTAGATATCTAGCAATGCACAGTGAGAGACAAGAGCCTAAAAGCACCAAGCGCCAGACCATGAACAGGAGACAAGTAGATATCTTGCTCTGCTAGCATTGGATGCACCGACACCTTCTCGACTTTGAAGGAGGAAATATCGACGGCGGTATTTATGATTTGTGATTTGGTGATTCGATTATCACGTATCCGTCACCTTGGATTTCGGTATTTTGGGCGATCTATTCGCACGATTTAGTCTTGATGACTGAGTTTCATGATATTTATTTTGTGCACCACGGTTGGACCTGATTTCGGTTTGATGTCATTCGATATGTTGATTTTGATTTCATGCCTATGTTATGTATGTGATTTGCCTTATGCTTTCGGCATAGTTTTCATGCACTTTTAGTGCTTGATTTGATTTGTGCACGCTGATGCACATGGTTGTGAGATTATATACCGCGGTATACCTGATTTGGATTGATCTTTATTGTATACCATTGATTTCGATTATGATATTGATGTTGATTTCGTGCACTCTGTGCATTTGATTTAGATTTTTGTGCATATTTGGCGCGCTTGGGTTGGATTTTGCGCATGATCGGCGCTTGATATTGGATTTCGTGATTTTGTGCATACTGGATGCACATGATTTAGATTTTATTCATGCATGATGGATGCACCTGATTTGGATTTTCGCGCATGTTGGGCGCATGTTATGAGATGCGATTTTGGTGCACACCAGATGCACTGAATCGGGATTCTTCGTGCATATCAGATGCACCTATTTTTGCTGTCAGGCACACACGTTGTCTCTGACAGGTGTTTCTTGCACACCCGTTGCACTTAGATGTTGTTTTTGTGCACATGTATGGCACATATATGGATTTTGATTTCCGTGCGCACCAGATGCACGTAGCATTCATATGCACATTTTGGGATTGATTTCTTATGGAGCAGTACGTTTTTATGATTATTGCTATTTGTTTTCGTACTTAGCAGGACTAGTCAGAGGACAATAGCTGGATATATTTTGCATGCATTGATAGTTATCGAAGGGATTTCCAAAAAGGGAGCTATAGTCTCAGTATTTACCTACGTGTCTGATATGACACGAAACGTTTAAAACAAGGAAACCCTTCTAAATTGTTTTCAAAACGGCGGTACGTGCATTTAAACAAAGGATATATATATAGAGAGAGTTATTTTCTTACTCGAGACGTCCGCCAATGTGCAGTGTTATGCGCATCGCACAACGACTTAAAAAGGTTTGGCATGCATTTCCTTCAGATATCTACATGTATAAATTTGATGTTTACATGTATAGTTTTGATGTATAGCATGTTGGGTTTCGTATTGGATTTGACATTGGTGTCTTCACCATACTCCGATGATTGTGGGGTGCTTGACGGAGTTTTGATTTTGAGTTATCTGCTCATTGTTCATGCCCATGCATTGCGCTATGATGCGTTTTATGTATTGATGATTTCGGAGCCCCGACGACTTGGACTTTTACTGAGATGTTTTAGTATTTGAGGGGTTTAAATTTAAATTCGGAAACCGAATTTCTTTAAGGGGGGAGGATTGTAAAATTTCAGAAAAATAAAATATTGTTTTGGAATTTTTTTTATAATTAAATAATAAATATATTGAATATATTAATAGTGCGGTATAATTAAATACCGATAAATTGGGAAAAATTTTGAAAAATTTGGAAATTACTGAAATGAAGGTGCTTTATTGTATTTATGCAAATTATGATGTTTTACGATTTATTTCACACTATTTTAGTGCGAATCACGATTAAAAATCTCTAATCGGGCTTTAAGTGTGTTTTGTGCAAAACATGCACCATATCGTTTTTACACTTGTGTTACATTTTCCTACATGCTTTCTCTTTTATCATGCATGGTTTGGGTTTATCTTAAGATAAAGAAAATAGAAGAGAAAAGAAAAGAAAACAATAAAGAAAGGGGTATGGGCATGAGAGAGAGAGGGTGAGGGGTCAACCAAGTCTTGGCTCATCTTTAACACTTCACCATCTTCATCATTTCTTCTTCCTCAGCCCATGGCTGCTGCCCTCACTCCCTCCCCCTCTTCAACCTCTCAAACTTCATCAAAATGCATCAAAAGTCCATCTTCATTTCACAAAAAATGTGCACTAGCTTTCAAGCAACCTTTTGGACCAAGAAAGTTTGTGTTTTGGTGTTATATAGGGGATTCATGAGTGCCAATGAGGTAACCCTTTGACAATTAGTGTAGTGTTTCAAGTGCTTTAGCCTCTTTTCAAGTTTGTTTTCGTTTTGGCGAAGTTTAGTGAATTTTGGGAAATTTTAGTGAGGGTTAGGTTTTAATTGAGTTGTGGTTGTGCAATTGAACTCTTGTGGTGACCTTAAACCCCCCCATGGTGTTATAAACCCAGAACATACACATAACCAAACCTGAAACCCAAAATACGGAAAAATAGAAAACTGTAAATGTCGGTTTGTGAGAACTTAGGGTGTGCAGGGAAATCTGGGATGATCCGAGACCAATACTGGGAAAATAAACAACTCCAGAGACCAAATTGAGACCATAGGAACCCACTGTAGCAAGACGAACCACGTTGGGGACCCCAGGCCGGCGAGCCTGATTTAGCATGAGAGGGGGCTCGGCCACTTGGTGAGGGTGTGGGTTCAGGTTTCTTCTGTGGGTCACATATCCCCTATATATCAACCTAGTGTTGTTTGCTCACAATGTTTTCACCCTATACAAAATCTGGAACTAAAGACTTGATTTGTTGTTTTGATTCGAGTTATAGTTTTTCGTATTTTAAATTCTGGATTTTTGTATTTGTGCTTTATCTCGATCACGTGACGTTTGTACGTCTATATCGAGTGATATCGGGTTATTTTGCGAGGGCAAACCATAGGTTTTGACCTATGCGAGTTCCGCGTGTCGTTTTGGTTTCAACTTGGTTTTTAATGCGATACGATACGCTATGATGTGTAGGTACCCTCGCGAAGACTTCGAGACAACAAGCAAGCGCGTGGCGACGTCGACATCGGTAAGCGAAGATCAAGGTGAGTAGATTATATCTACAGGGGAAGTCGAGTGGATGGCGTATAGCACCCCGGCAGTTCGATGAATAGTATGATATATATATATATATATATATATATATATATATGATATCTTTTATGTGTGACATGGATTTTCAGGATATGATTAGGTGTTCAATAGTTAGTTTAGGGTTATTAGAAGTGAACTAGTATAGCTTCTTAGTTGCGAACACTAGAATAGGTTTACACCCACACGCACACACATGCTTACTTTTTATACTTGTGCGTATATGGGGATACGTATATATATACACACTTAGGTATGGGGCGATGTATGTATATACACGTATACCTACAGTTGGATGATGAGGATAGTGGATGATATTTGGAGATGAGTAGATGAGATTGGGCATGATGCCATGAGATCGGTGATATGATGTGGTTCGTATTTTGAGATACGACATGAGATTTTAGAAGGCCTTTGGACGTGTGATTTACATACGCATTTATATATATATATGGTATTGGTTTGTACTAGACTTAGACCAGTACCCCCAGCTCATGAGATATGATGATAAGGATTCCAGATAATGATGAGATGAATGTGATATTTGACCCGTACCCAGATTTGGGAAGCCGTACGACAGATTTACATGCGAGCTATATATTGATGATAGATCCGCACTCTTGACTCGAGATGTCATATTGTATATTGTATCGTATGTGATACTATTGAGGCGGGATTACCGACTATTATATTTATATTTATATATCGACTCAGATTTAGGTGGTTTCCATACATTTCGATTAGCTTGTTAGTTAGATCTCTAGTTTACTTAGTAGATGTTAGACTAGACCCGAGTCATACCTACTTTCAAAACTAACGAATCATGAGTATTTTAAAGACAGGCTTAGGGATTCTACGGATATTTTCAAAAGACGCATATTTTCTTAAAAACACCGTAGCCCTTATTTTTCTAAAAACCCCGATTCGTTTTATTTCAAATGGCAAAACTCTATGACATTTACAAATTGATGTAGATTCTTCACTGTTGCGATTATTATTCGATTTCCGCATATTCTTGCTATTCGCATCGCATTGCATGTGTAAATGTGTTTACTATTATATTAAACCCATGCTGTCAGGACACCAGCACCATTATCGATGATGCGTATGTTCCACGTACACCTGCTTGCCAGCTCACACACTTCATCATCGATAATTGCCATGTCACTACACAGTAGGATTATTGCATCAGGATATGACATACAAATTGTACACTCATACTTGCGTACACACATAGTGTACACCCATACTTGCATACATACGTATTTGCACATACATAGACGATTCTGGCTTGATTTTGGAGATTTGGGGAACAGTAAGATATATTTTAAAACTGGATTCATTTAAAAAGAGCGGTTTTCCCCTCGATGTGTGCATACTACTGTTTTATGTTGCATGATATACGGATATGCTTACATTTCTATCATATGTCGCATACATCATGCTTTATGATTTTACGCATTGAGATATGTTGTTTTCATGAGATTTCTGGATTTGAGAACCGTGGCGATTTCAAAAGAAAGCATGTACTGTTTTTAAAACTCGGTTTCTCTTGATATGATATTTCAGTGCGTCTACCATGTGTTTTCTCGGTTCTGAGAGCGACATGTGAAACCCGATTCGAGGAGGCAGATGAGGCCGATTGCGGGTACATGGTGGACCCGGTATGGTACCCCGGGGCGAGAGAGAGATTTCGTGTGGATGGCGATGAGCCTGCCAGAGGGACCACTACCTACCGGTGATAGTATTTGGGCTCGGTGGATATCCGGAGGATACCGACCGGAGTCGAGAGATGATATGGGCTGATCCGGACTGACGGAGCCCGTGGGCCGATCCGGACTGACGGAGCCCGATATATGAGGATTTACGTGCCGATGCTGGGCACGGGTTTCATGATGTTTTCGAGTGTTGGTGCTGGACACTCCGGTTCCATGATTTTGATGTGTCGCGAGGGACACACGTTGATTTACATCCTCATACTTCCATGCATATGCTTTATGATATTTACATGCATGATGTTTTGTGTCATTGGGTGACACGTGGATGAGATCCACATATATACAAACATTGATTAGATAGTTGGATGATATCCACATACTCATAGACTTTAGGATATAGTTGACACTGATTACCTTGATTATACCTCATATTTATGATTTTTTGCTACTTGAGGCACTGGCACGAGCACTTGGTACTACACTTATGTATAGATGTTTACCCTTACCACCTTATCATGCTTCAAACTTTATCATTTTGAGGATATTTTATTACTAATCGTATTCTCCTAGGATTGAGTCATATATACGATTTCTGCTCTGTGATGTTTTCTCTTAACGAGTTGGCAACTCACCGCCGTTGTGCCACAGTTCTTGCTTGTTTTGCCGTACAGGTTTCATTGCGGCTTTCTGGCATACTGCTTGCTTTCTGGGTGATTGCTTTGGTAGGTGGGTTCACTCGCATCGTGACCGCCATTGTAGTCATTTATTTTCAGTTGTATCTAATAAATTCCATCAACCAGACTTGTATATTTGTAACATTTCAAAAAAAATAAAATATTATTTTTGGGAATTTTTATAATTAAATAATATTATATTGAATATTTTAATAAGGCGGTATAATTAAATACCGATAAATTGGGAAAAAATTTGGAAAATTATAGAAATTATTATAATAGGGTGTTTTATGAGAATTATGCAAATTTTAAGTTTTTATGATTAATTATATGCTAATTTAGTGCTAATCGCGATTAAAAATCGCTAATCGCGCTTTAAGCGTATTTTGTGCAAACATGCAACATATCTTTTTATTAACACTTGTTGCATTTTTACTACATGTTTTTGGGTGCATGGCTTTTGTTTTGGGGTTACTATTGAGGAGAGAAGGAAATTAGAAAAGAAAAGGAAAAGATTAGAATAAGAGGTATGGGTTAGAGAGAGAAAGAGTGGGTGAGGGGTCAACCTATGTCTTGAGCCATTCACTCATCATTTCTTTCACTCATTTCCTCTCCCCTCATCATGTTGCTGCTGCTGCTGCTGCCCCTCCCTCCTTCTCAATAAAACCCCCCAAAACTCAATGAAAAACACCTCAAAACCCAAATCCCATTTCATTAAAAAGATGCACAAGCTCAAGGGAAGCACATTGGACCAAGAAAAATCAAATTTTAGACACTTGGGGCAACTCAAGAAAATTCTTGAGTTGCCAAATGAGGTATTTTATGAACCTTTAGCTTAGTATTTCCATTATTTTTATCCCCATGTTTTATTAGAACCGATATTGTGTGGTTTGGGTGAACTTTGAAAATTCTAGTTAGGGTTAATGGAAAATGATGGTTGTGATGTGAAATTGAGCTCAGTAGAGGCCACACAAACCCCCTAGTGCTAGAATTCAGGCCTAAACCAGAGACTAGAACCCCGGAATACGGATTTAGAAAAGCCGATATCGGAAAATTGTGGATTCTGTGAGGGTTAAATGAAATCTTCTATCACTCGGAGACTCTGAAAATTATTTTAGAAACACAGAGAGACATGCAGGCACCTAGTAAGCTACCACAAAAACCCTAGCCCCTATCTCCCAATTCAGGCCGAAAATTTAATCCTTCTGGCTGCAAATTGCGGCCAGACCTGGGCCAATGTGCCTCGTGTTGGTTCTGTGGTCCCCTCATCTGTAAATTAGACCCTTGGCATATGCAAAATTGACCAATTTGACATAGGGTAAAATCTGGGGCCTTTTTCCATAGTTGCTGTTTTGATTCGGGTTTCGTATTGCGTATTTTAAATTCTGGATTTGCGTATTTGTGTTTTACCTCGATCACTTGGCGTTTGTACGACGATATCGAGGGTTGTTTGATGGTTTTGAAAGCGTAGTCCATTGGTTCTAACCTATAGGCCTTAACGTGTCGTTTTGGTTTTCCGATGTGATTTTAATATGCAGTTGCGATTGTGTTATCTTTGTAGGTACCTTCACGAGGGCGTCATATGATGAAGAAGATGAAGGTAACATCGACACCGACACGCAAGATGCAAAGTGAGTAGATTATATCTACGGGGGAAGTCGGGTGGTTGGCGTATAGCACCCCCGCAGTTCGATATTTAGTATACTAGATTTATTCTATATATATGTATTATAGCGTTATGTGTGACTTGGATATTCAAGATGTGATTATGTGTACTACGGATAGATTAGGGTTTAGAAGTAAACTAGTATAGTTTCCTAGTTGCGAACCCTAGAATAGATTACACCCATACACACATACATGCGTATTGGTTATACTTATACCTGTATGGTGAGGATAGTGGATGATATTTGGAGATGAGTCGATGAGATTGGGCATACTCCGTGAGATCGGTGATATGATGTGGTTCGTATTTGGGATACGGCATGAGATTTTAGCGGGCCTTTGGACGTGTGTTTTACACACGCATTTACATAGATGGTATCAGTTTGTACTAGACTTAGATCAGTACCACAGATCATGAGATATGATGATAAGGATACCAGATAATTGATGAGATGAATGTGATATTGACCCGTACCCAGATTTGGGATGCCGTATGATGGATGTACAGTACGAGCTTTATATTGATGATAGATCCGCACTCATGACTCGAGGAGGTCATATGATATATCGTATCGTACGTGATACTATTGAGGCAGGATCACCGACTATTATATTTATATATATGTATCGACTCAGATTTAGGTGGTTTCCATACCCCCCCGATTAGCTTGTTAGTTAGATCTGTAGTTTGCTTAGTAGATGTTAGGCTAGACCGATGTCATACCTATTTCAAAAACTAACGAATTGGGAGTATTTTAAAGACAGGCAAAGGGATTCTACGGATATTTTCAAAGGACGCATCTTTTCTTAAAAACACCGTAGCCCTTATTTTCCTAAAAATCCCGATTCGTCTTCTTTCAAATAGCAAAACAGTATGACATAGATACATTGATATAGATTCTGCACTGTTGTGTTTATTATTCATTTGCTGCATATTCTTGTTGTTCGCATCGCATTGCATGTTAAATATGTTTATTGCTATATTAAAACCATGCTGTTAGGACACCGGCACCATTATCGATGATGCATGTGTTCCACGTACACCTGCTTGCCGGCTCACACACTTCATCATCGATAATTGCCATGTCACTACACTGTAGGACTGTTGCATCAGGATATGACCCCTTGCATGGCATACTGGTGTACTTACATATCGTATACTCATACTTGTGCACATACCTATTGTACGCTCATACTTGTGTACTTACATACTGTACAGTCATACTTGTGCACATACCTATTGTACACTCATACTTGTGTACTTACATATCGTACACTCATACTTGTGCACATACATAATGTACACTCATACTTGTGTACATACATACTGTACACTCATACTTATGCACATACCTATTGTACACTCATACCTGTGCACGTACATATTGTACACTCATGCTTGTGAATATACATATTGTTCACCCATTCTTCCATACATATGTATTTGCACATACATAGATGATTCTGGCTTGATTTAGAGATTTGGGAACCGCAAGATATATTTTAAAACTGTATTGATTTTAAAAGAGCGGTTTCCCTTAATATGTGCATATTAGTATTCCATGTTGCATGATATACTGATATGCTTACATTTCTTTTATATGTCGCATACATCATGCCTTCTGATTACACGCATTGAGATATGTTGTTTCCATGATATTTCTGGATTTGGGAACCGTGGGTATTTCAAAAGAGAGTATTTATTGTTTTTAAAACACGGTTACCCTTGATATGATATTTTAGTGCGTCCACCATGTGTTTTATCGGTTCTGAGAGCGACATGTGAAACCCGATTCGAGGAGGCGGATGAGGCCGATTGCGGGTACATGGTGGACCTGGTATGGTACCCCGGGGCGAGAGAGAGATTTCGTGTGGATGACGATGAGCCTGCCAGAGGGACCACTACCTACCGGTGATAGTATTTGGGCTCGGCGGATATCCGGAGGATACCGACCGGAGTCGAGAGATGATATGGGCCAATCCGGACTGACAGAGCCCGTGGGCCGATCCGGACTGACGGAGCCCGATATATGAGGATTTACGTACCGATGCTGGGCACAAATTTCATGATGTTTTCGAGTGTCGATACTGGACACTCCGGTTCCATGATTTTGATGTGTCACGAGGGACACATGTTGATTATATCCTCATACTTCCATGCATATGCTTTATGATATTTACATGCATGATGCTTTTTGTCATTGGGTGACACGTGGATGATATCCACATACATATAGTTGACATTGATGACATTGATCACATAGTTGGATGATATCCACATACATATAGTCGACATTGATGACATTGATCATATAGTTGGATGATATCCACATGCTCATAGACTTCATGATATAGTTGACACTGACTACATTGATCATACCTCACATTATGATATGTTGTTACCTGAGGCACTGGTACGAGCACTTGGTACTACACTTATGTATAGATGTTTACCTTGCCACCTTATCATGCTTCAGACTTATTCATTTGAGCTTTATATATATATTGATCGTATTGACCTGTAATACCTTAGAATGTGTTTTGTGGCTAATTATATTTTAATGTATGGTTTTTAATAAAAAGTTTACCAATTTGGTTTTTAATTATTTTATCCTATTTATTGAGTATTTTATTAGAATTTTTCTAGGCACACACACACTTGTGCATGTAAACTAGGGTTTAGAGATGGGGTTAGACCATAATTAGCAAGCATGATGGATTAACCCATTCTCCTTAAGTTAATTAATATTGTTTAGGTGCTTTTGGGTTTTTATTTGTTTATGGTTCATTTCAAAAATAAAATGAAATTGAAAAGGGTTTTTAAATTGGTTTGAATATGTTGACCTTGGTAAGAGAGAGAGAGAGAGAGAGTGAGAATGGGCATCATGGCAAAGGCCATGCTTGTATTAAATGAAGAGAGAGGGAGAGGGGTTGACCTTTTGTGCCATCATTCCTTACCTCTCAATTTTCCCTTCTCACTTCACTCTCACTCACTCACACACACACACACACACACACACCTCTACAACAGCAGCAGAAGCAGCCTTATTAGCAACAGCAGCAGCTCCATCAGCAGCTCATGCAACAGCATCTGCAGCAAGCAGCAGCCACAACATCAACCACAACAACATTAGCAAGAGCAGCAACAGTAGGAGCTTCAGCAGCAACAAGAGAAGCAAGTAGCTGCTGCAGAAGCAAGGCAACAGCACCTGAAGCAAACAATAGCAACATCAGCATCAACAAGAACTACAACAACAGCAGCAGCACCAGAAGCAGCTTCAGCAGCAGACAGCAACAGCATCAGCAGCTTCTGGCAGCAGCAACAGGAACTCCAGCAGCTGTAGCCACCCCTCATCTCCTCCACACACTTCTTCTCTTGCTTCCTAGGGTTCTCTAGGGTATATTTTCTGAACCCATCTCTCTTTTGCTTAGCTTGTGTGCTAATTAGCGTCGGTTTGTGTTAATTAGCTAGTTTAGTGCTAATTATGGTGATTTGTGAGAAAATTTGATATAGTGATGATTGTGTTGGTAAACCCTACCCATTTAAGTGTTGTTAAGGTCACCTTAACTGAGAATTGACCCAGATTTCACTAAAATACTATAGGGTTTGCTTTTGTGCAAAATTAGCGTTTTTTTAAACGATATTATGGAATTTTGTATTCTGCTTTTGACCCGGACCCTTCAGGGTAAAATTGTGAAAACTGGGGCATGCTCACTAGGTATAGATAACACCACCAGAACACGAGCCCCAAATGTTTCATCTTGGCCGCAGATTTAATGCATCTGGCCGCAAATTGCGGCCAGGAAGTGGACATGGGTGTTGGGCTCTTGGCTAGGGTTGTCTGCAGTGTTGTCTAGTGTTTTGGCATGTATAGTTTTGTAAGATTTGACCTGTAGGAAAATCTGGGACAATATACCGTTTTTCATGTCCGTTGTGTTTGCGCGATACGCGCGATACGTGAGTGGGTTCTATGATCCAGCGTATCGCGGCGTGCCGCGATGGTTTTAGACGCGTATACACACGATTCAGCGTATCGTGCACACGCACGTTTAGTTCGCGACGCGAGTTTCTCGTTTTGGTTCGATATCGCGTTTTTCGGAATATTTGGCTTATATATGATTTCCATGTCTTATTTATAGGTTTGCAGGCGGGGACTACGGATACTGCTATCGGAAGGAGCAGATGGTAGGATTCACCTAGCGTGGAGCGTAGGTGAGTAGATTTAACATCTACAGGGGAATCGCCCGCATGGCGTTATGCGTCTGGGTTAGGATTCAAATACCTGTCGCATATTCTACGTCATTGTTAGAATTGCGCCTTTACCTTATTTCCTTGATATAGTTGTACTGTGGCTAGCAGCCGTAGGACACTGCACATATTATTGACGGTTCATGTTGCACGAGCACGGATTGTATGCTACACATACACCGTAAATAATTGCCATGTCACACACAACCCCTTATAGTTACTATATTGCTTATCATACTTGACATCTAGCTTATCGGTATACCTATAGTATATCTTACCATTAGTGATAGGTACATCCACACCTTGCGATACAGCTACAGGTATACCTTGCACATATTTTACTTATACCCAGGGGGGTATCCTTCATATTCTACTTATACCCAGGGGGTATACGACATCTTTTACTTATAGGTAGACACCTATACTTAGTTGTACCATATTGATTTCGCATACATCTGGTTTCAGCTATATATTCTCTTTTATATGCTCGCATTTCAGATATATCGCATATCTTTATTCCTGGATTTGCACATTGTTTATTGGGATTTTAGATGATGTTTTCTGGATTTGGGAACCGCGGGAGTTCATGAAATTATGCATACATTGAAAAACCCGGTTTCCTTGATATGATATTTGCGCATCCACCATGAGTTTTATCGGTGTTGATTTATATATACCCCTACGAGGAGGCGTCGAGGCCGTAGAGGGTACATGGTGGGGCCCGGTATGGTTCCCCTCGGCAAGAAGATCGATGGACTTTGCCGATTGAGCCTAGAGGCGGGCGAGTACCTACCGGTGACAGTACCCATGACCCGGCGGGGGATCACAGAGACACCATTGGGAGTCATGTACGTATGCATACGTCGAAAGGCGAGGGTCAGAGCTAGGCACTCGTGCTTTCGGGATAGCGTATGATACGTGATCAGGATTTCTGTGTCGATGCTTGGCACATGGTTTTCATGATATTTCTTTAACACCTTTGTATATATAACAGGGGATTTAGCCGTTGTTATATATACCCTTACACCAATATTAGTGGAGTGGGACGCTAATATATGTGTATTGACCCCATCATATTTATTTCTGCATATATAAATATTTAGGATGCTAGAATCTTACTTGAGATGTGATTTGGGATATTAGGTGATTCATTGAGATTGGATACAGGATACCTATGAGATTGTCGATTTGTACATTCGGGATATAGGAGATTACTCGATATTGTACATTGGAGAGATGTGAGACTTATTTGATATGAGAGCCCAATTTGGGGGCGGATTTGAGGAATTGGGATTTGAATGTCTTAATGGATTTTGACCCTAGCACGATGTTAGGTTTCCGTGTGTCACGACCCGAAATTTGCACGTGACGGCCCTAATACTACGCAACGTCTCCAGACGTAACGCAGTAAAAGAAAGCCAAAACCCAGAAATCTAAACCATAAAAATACGGAAAAGATAATAAAAGGTTTTTGAAACATTTGAAATCACAACCCAAATTCTTTAAAAGAGTCCACTTTTCTTTAAAATTTTGGCAGCACCTCCTTTGTAAAAGCTAGCCCCAAAAATGGGTACAACATAAATATAAAGTAACGCATCCCAAACGGGAGCAAAAATCCACGCCCAACGGCGGAAAACAACCACCACAACAAATATACGACGCCGTAGCGAAGAAATAAGAGACAAAAGAAAGGAAACTGTATAAAAGACAACAAATCCAACTAATATACAACATCGTCCTCACCAAGTCTCTAAGTCAATATGAAAATAGTAGATGGAGAGTACAGGGATACAACGAATATACAATACAACGAATAACCATAAAACCCACCTAAGCAAACCGCACACTGTGAGCTGATGCAGTATCCGTAGCAAAAGATGATAGATGAATAGCCAGCCTCGACTATTCTGGGGAACACTCTGTAACACCTGTGGCACAACGGGGATGAGTTGCCAACTCGTGAATAGTAAATAACATATGCAGGTAATCGCAAGAATGTACGTACAGCATGAATCTAATATATGACAATTGCAGTAATAACAGGTCATGAGTACGAAATAATGGAAAGTACACTAACAAGTACCACCAATATATAAAGCAATAATGATATGACAACAGTATGCAATAATCATGCACTGGGGATATGAGAAAGTAAATGTGCAACACTCATGAAAGGTACACTCATAGGTACTCCTAATACATGGAACAGTGCACAAGTATATAAAGATGAGGTATGAAGTGAAATATGTTATTTCCACAGAATCCTGACATCGTGGTAGGACCACAATCCAGCAAGACAAATCAAAATCCCAATTCCTCAAATTAGCCCACAAATTGGCTCTCATATCATCTAAGTGTCACATCGCCTCAACTGCACAATATCAAGTATGTCTCGCATATGTATCGAATGTACAATATCAAGTAGATCTCACCTATCTAGTATGTACAATATCAGGTATATCTCACATATATCAAATGTACAACATCAAGTGGATCTCACATATCTCGTATGTACAATATCAGCATATCTCACATATATCAAATGTACAACAGCAAGTGGATCTCACATATCTCGTATGTACAATATCAGTATATCTCACATATATCAAATGTACAACAGCAAGTGGATCTCACATATCTCGTATGTACAATATCAGTATCCAATCCCAATGAATCTCTTAAGTCCCAAATCAAATCTCCAGCACAGTTCTAACATCCTAATATAATGTCATAAATAAATATGATGAGGGCAATACACATATATTAGCGTCCCATTCCACTAATATTGGTGTAAGGGTATATATAACAGCGGCTCAATCCCATGTTATATATACAAAGGAGTAATTAGAAATAACATGAAACCAATGTGCCAAGCATCGACACAGAAATGCTGATCCATCAGGTGCTGTCTCCATGACTGGCCCCCTGATAGGTACGTATCATACGCTATCCCGAAAGCTCGAGTGCCTAGCTCTGTCCCTCGCCTCTCGACGTATCCATACGTACATGACTCCCGTCGGTATCCACTCGATAGCCGATGAGTCAATGGTCCTGTCACCGGAAAGTATGGTTCCCCTAAGCCTCATCGCCTAGCACCGCGATGTCGACTCACACAGCGACAACGTTCTTGCTTCAGGGTACCTCCGGGCCCCACCATGTACCCATACACGGATCCCTCCTTTCCTCGCGTAGGGTATATATATCAGCACCGATAAATCTCATGGTGGCTGCTAAAATATCATATCAAGGAAACCGGGTTTTTCAATGTATGCATAATTTCATGAACTACCACGGTTCCCAAATCCAGAAAACATCATGAAAAATCCATATAACAATGCGATAATCCATGAATAAAGTATACGCAACATAAAAACTGTAATGAAAGCGTATAAAAGAAAAGCATAGCATTCACCAGATATAAATGAACACATGAATGGTATAGCAGAAATATAGGTATCTACCTATATGATGATGTGATATACCTATCAGGTATAAGTAAAGTATAAAATGCAAGTACACCTGTAGCTATGTCCTTAGGTGTGTATGTACCTATCACTAATGGTACAATACCCTATAGGTAAATAGATAACTGTATGTCAATGTGATATGAAATATGAATCAATGTCACAATGTCCCTAACCAAGCAATATAACATCTATAAATGGTTATGTGTGTGACATGGTAATTATTGACGGTGTGTGTAGTATACAAACAGTGCTAGTGCAACATAAATCATCAATAATATGTGCAGTGTCCTACTACTACTAGTCCAGGCACACTACAATCTAACTAATAGGGTAAATGCGCAATTCTAAACATGACATAGAATATGCGACAATGTAAATATTTCTAGCCCAGACGCATAACGCCATGCGGGCGATTCCCCTGTAGATGTTAAATCTACTCACCAACGCTCCAAGCTAGGTGAAGCCTACCACCTGTTTTCCCCTTGTCGTAGCGTCCGAAGTCCCCGCTTGCGAACCTAAAATTTCATAAACACATCACATAAGCATATATTCTACAATGACGAAAAGACAACGAAACGCGACGAAAACGCCCGGAAAATTACACTGCGCGCTTAGCGCATCTATCGCGCACGATACCGGCCAAAACCCTAATTGGGGTCGCTAAACTACAAAACACTAATTCTGTACCCCGATCGTCCCGATCGTGCAACACAACACAAAAATTACGAGGAATACACTGGATATAACCTCGCAACTACCAAAAGAACCCTACGTCGGAAAAACCCCAAAATCTAGTAAGCAACCTATCGCAATATATCGCACTAGATTCAAGATAACACAAATCTAACAATTACAAATACCTTAAAATAGCTTAACTAAGCTATCTAAACCAATCCTATATTTTTAAACTTGCTTAAATAAGTTTTAGCGAAAATCTAGTAAGCAAAAATCCTTAATTAGACAAAGTAGTAATTAGCAAAAATTAGCATTTTCTACTAGGTTAAGCTTTTCCAATTCACAAATTAACACTTAAATTAAATATTAAACACTTAAATTAAGCTTTAACCTTAACTTGAATTTCTAAAACCATTTCTAGAATTTTGAAACATGAAATTTAAAGCTTAAACTAATATCTAATTAAGCTAGCATAAAGTATTAAGCAACTAAAAAAAAGATCAGAGTTAAGGTTTTATACCTTCAAGAACACTCTTGAATCAAGGATAAAACCAAACATTATCCTCCAAAATCCTCACTAGAATGAAGATCCAAGCAACTTTTGTGAAGAAGAATGAAGGTTTTGGAATTTATTTGAATTTCTATGAATTTGTTTGGATTATTCATGATTATTTTGAAGAAAAATGAGAAGAAATGAGATGAGAAACTTCATGGACAGCAAGAGGTAGGATGTGGCCGGCCAAATGATGAAGGATATGATTTTTGGTGAATTATACAATTTTCTAGAAGAAAAAGGGAATAATTGGATAATAAAACAAAGCTTATGTTCACACTACTTTTCTTTTTCTTTATCTTTAAAAAAAATAATCCTTTGACCAAAAAAAATCTAGATATTTAAAAAGAACCTTCTAAAATAATTCTAGTGACAAAATTAATTTATTCACAAAATAAAAATTTTCCCGATTTACGTGCACAAAATACCGCTTAAAATAATATTTTATTCGGGAAAAAATCTATCTGAACCAAAACCTCCCAAATACTCCCAAAGTTCGCGCACAAGCTTTATTTTGGCTAAATTTGGTGTTGGTAAGCTTATACGGTCGTTTGATCGAAATCGGGTTAAAACGGGAAAAACCGACAATTTTGCCCTAAAACGGAAAAATTCGCAAAACGATTTCTGAAACGTTACACCGTGGGAACGACATATTTCACTCCATACCTCATACCTATTCACTTATGCACGGTTTCATATATTGGTAGTACCTGTTAGTGTACCCTTATGATTGCTGCATATCTACTTCTCATATCCCTATTGCATAGTTATTGCATACTATTATCATGTCATCATTGCTTCACATATTGATTGTACCTGCTAGTGTACTTTCCATTATTCCGCATTCACATGACATGTTATTACTGTAATCGCAAATCTTAGATTCATGCTGTACGTACATTCCTGTGATTACCTGCATATGTTATCTACTATTCACGAGTTGGCAACTCACCCCCGTTCTGCCACAGGTGTTTCAGGTTGTTCCCCAGAGTAGTCGAGGCAGGCTATTCAGCTATTCATCTATTATCTTTTGCTACAGATACCGCATCAGCTCACAGTACTATTTTGCTTAGGTTGGTTGGATGATTATCTGTATTTCATATTGTACATTCGTTGTATCTTGTACTCTCCATCTACTATTATGTTGTTGACGTAGAGACTTGGTGAGGACGTTATTGTATATTAATGGTGGATTTGTTGTCTTTTATATACAGTTTCCTTCCTATTGTCTCTTATTTCTTCGCTACGGCGTCGCATATTTATGATGTGATTGTTTTCCGCCTTTGGGCCAGTTTTTACAAAAGGTGTGTTGCTAAAATTTTAAATATAGAAAGTGGGATTTTTAAAGAATTTGGGTTGGGATTTCAAATGTTTCAAAAACTTTTATTATCTTTTCCGTATTTTTATGGTTTAGATTTCTGGGTTTTGGCTTTCTTTTACTGCGTTACGTCTTTAGGCGTTGCGTAGTATTAGGGCCGTCACGTGCCAATTTCGGGTCGTGACAAAGTTGGTATCAGAGCGCTAGGTTTTACCTTTCGGAGTGTAGAATGACCTTAGTATGATGGAGTAGGTAGCTTAAGCAGAGTAACGTAGTGTGTGTATGTCTGCAGCATACCCACGATGCGATGCTTCGCCTAAAGTGACCTAAGTACAAATTGCTTGAAATTCCTTCCTTGATGATTCATATCCTTGAGATTCGATTCCTTATTCTCATCGAATCTTATATCTATTTATAGCCTTGCCGCCGATGACTATGGGGACTCGGAGTGATGCAGCGAGGGCCGATGTCAGAGTTGGCTCGGGTGAGACGAGTACTGACCAGGATGGCACTCTAGTTGCACAGGTGCCGACGGATCAGCTTACGACATATACTATTGATAGAATTTTGGCAAAGATGCAGGAATTCCGCCAGACTATGAGTTCATTGGTTGATGTCGTTCGGGAGCTACGACAGGAGGTTGTCACCCCTGTTACTCAGTTGTCACTTACGATCAGCATGCAGCAGTCTGTCACCTACATAGCACCAGTGGTTGCAGCTCCAGTTGACGAGGCGCATATTCCAGAGGCTCAGAGAGTTCCAGGACAGGGAAGGACTCGTACCAGTGTACCAGCCCAGAGACAGAGGTTTGGCCATCGAGACAGATTTCGTGGCCATCGCGGGAGTAGCAGAGGCTTTGGACGAGGATAGTCGTTCAACTCTCATTCCCAGGAGGGTCAGCAGTCACCACGTGGATGTTTTCGATGCGTAAGCCTTCAGCACTTCGTCAGGGATTGTTCCTTAGCACCTCGTCAGGATCGTTTTCAGAGAGGCCGTGGACGTGGAAGGTTCGCTCAGAGGGCTCAGTCTACCAGAGGAGTTCAGCCAGCTGCGGGTAGAGGGCAGACACAGGAGTTTTCTTCTACTCATCGGGACGTGCAGGCGTCCAATGTGGAGTTTTCAGGTATCTTTAATTCGCTTGTTCTTTTGATATATTCGTTGTTTTTCATGCTTGTGCCGTGGTTGGGTAGATTAGTCGTAGTTGTGCTAACTTCTGTCAGCGATTCTTTTGTTGCGCGACATGTATTCAGTTGTGTGCCAATCGGATAGGAGATAGAGATTCGTCCGTCGTTTTGATCCTTCCAGAGATGTTGGATTTGACGTTCTCCTGGGCACGGACTGTTTAGCTACGTGTTAGGCGTTTGTGGACTGCCGTGAGGAAACAGTCAGGAATTGTTTTCCCGGCGAGTCAATTCTTGTTGTGCAGGTAGATAGTTGTGCCACCTCTTACAGCTTGAATTCAGCCTTTTTCGCTAGTCGGCTTCTGAGGAGATGTCGTGGATTCTTGACGTTCATTCGTGATACCGTATCCACAGAGGGTTTGTTGGACCGGTGTTCCTTTCGTGCGAGAGTTTTTCCGACGTTGTTCCGGAT
This sequence comes from Agapanthus africanus, assembly GCA_030015575.1. Lineage (NCBI taxonomy): Eukaryota > Viridiplantae > Streptophyta > Magnoliopsida > Asparagales > Amaryllidaceae > Agapanthus > Agapanthus africanus. The sequence continues at coordinate 371,416,108 of JASDDO010000022.1, forward strand.
GGGCCGGCGAAGCTTGGGAGCTAAAGGATCAGCTGCAGAGTTGTGGTTTGGGGAGTTTTGTGCGTCTGAGCGTTTCGCTTTTGGAAGCTCCTAATTCTGCTCGTCAAGAAGAAAGACGGCAGTTCGAGGTTGTGTATCGACAGATCGTTAATTCAACCGGCTTACGGTGCGGATAAGCATCCTTCACCTCGCATTGACGATTTCTTCGATCAGCTCCAGAGTGCGAGACATTTTCTAAGTTTGTTTGGGATCAGGTCATCATTATTACGGATTCGGGGTGATGGCATTCCGAAGACTGCCTTATGCGTGCGACGGGCTTTGTGTGTTTTTGTGAGTCGTTGGATTCACTGATGCCCTAGCAGCATTCGTAGATATGATGAACCAGATTTCTGCAGGCCGTTCCTCGACCAGTTATTGTTGTGTTATTTACGACATTCTGGTCTATCTAATGTGTCTTGAGGAACATGAGTAGCACTTGAGGATTTGTTATGTAGATACTGGGAGAGCCCCAGCAGTTTGCTAAATTCTCGGAGTGTCCCTTCAGGCTTGTTTTATGTTGACTCCTAGGTCTTGTATTCATGGGAGATGGTTTCGTATGGTTCCGAGGGAGATCGTGGCCGTACAGCTTAGGCCCAGACTTGTGTGCAGGACGGAGATCCGCAGATTGTTGGGCTTAGCAAGTTTTTACCGCCGTTTCATGCAGGATTGCTAGAGTAGTGCTGCACCGTCGACTGAATGGACCGGAAGGGAGGTTTCTTTTCTGTGGACTGAGGCTTGTGTGCGGAGTTTTCATCAGTTGAAGATTCTGTTAACAACTGCACCAGTTCTTTCTTTGCTTTCTGGTTCGGGCGACCTTGTTGTTTAACTGTAATGTTTCTTGAGTGGGGCTCGAGTGTGTACTGAGGTGACGCTATAGAGTTATCGCTTTTGCTTCCCTACATTTGGAGGAAGTACGAGAAGGATATTCCACTCATGATCTGGAGATGGCCGCGGTGGTTTTGCGTTGGAGAATTGGAGACACTACTTGTTCGAGAGTCGTGTCAGATTTTCCACGGACCACCAGAGCTTAATGTACATCTTCCTGCAGCGGATTTTGATTGTTGTGATAGTCTTCTATAGATTTACAGTTCTTGTGTTATCGTTGAGTACAGCTTAAGTTCGTCTCTACGGAGGGGACAGCTTGCTCATGTCCGCGCCCGACCACTTTTCCTTAATCGTTTTCGCGAGACACTGCCCGCCGCTGCTCGTTCATCAGAGATACTTGAGCATACTCGGCTGGGTAATGATTCGGAGTCTTTGATTTGTGAAAATGGTGTGCAAGGTTAGGGACGCGTTTGTGTACCTGATATTATCAGGTAGAGACGTGAAACCCTAGAACAGGCACATCAGTCAACTCTCTGTTTTCATTCAAGTTCCACCAACATTGACGTGACTTGTAAGATAGTTACGGGTGGACAGGGATGTAAGGAGAAGTTTCATGGTTCGTTTCAAGGTGTCTGTCTTGTTGTGTGCTTGGGTCGAGCATCTGAGGCCGGATGGAGAGTTGCAACCTTTTACCGTTCCGAAGTAGGAGTGGGAGCAGATCTCCACGAATTTCATTATGGTTTCTACCCAAGTTTAGTCAGGGTGGGACTCCATTCGGATTCTTGTCGTCCGGTTTTACTCAGTTTGCTCAGTTGTTCTTTGTTAAGTTGTAGGTTTGTGTTGATTGTTGTCAGCGGTTGGGGATCGTCACTCGCCATTATTAGGGTTCTTCTTCGATAGCTGTTATCAGGAGACGCTCCAATTGGCAACCTTTAGGCTTAGGGGTTAGGTCGTTTCGATCACCGGTCTGTTGTTTTTCTGACTCTGCGTAAGTAGGATTTTGGACCCCCAGCTATGTCTAGAGACTTCGGAGATGGTCCAGTTGTGTTAGGTCAGGATAGGAATTGTCCATTGCGAACTGAGGTCTTATGCCGATTGCGTTGGTCATATACTCGAGTTCGCAGGGACAGATCATGTATTCCTACGGACTTTCCGATGAATGACGTGTTGGATTTTGGGAAGCTTGTCCCAGGATTTAGGTCCTTCTGAGATCCTATACTTGTCCCAGGATTTTGGGAACGACATATTTCACTCCATACCTCATACCTATTCACTTATGCACGGTTTCATATATTGGTAGTACCTGTTAGTGTACCCTTATGATTGCTGCATATCTACTTCTCATATCCCTATTGCATAGTTATTGCATACTATTATCATGTCATCATTGCTTCACATATTGATTGTACCTACTAGTGTACTTTCTATTATTCTGCATTCACATGACATGTTATTACTGTAATTGCATATCTTAGATTCATGTTGTACGTACATTCCTGCGATTACCTGCATATGTTATCTACTATTCACGAGTTGGCAACTCACCCCCGTTGTGCCACAGTTCAGGTTGTTCCCCAGAGTAGTCGAGGCAGGCTATTCAGCTATTCATCTATCATCTTTTGCTACAGATACCGCATCAGCTCACTGTTGGAGATAGTGCCCTCATAATCAATTATTGGATCGCAGGTACGTGATTGCAATGATTGCGGAGGACCTATCCCGGTAGGACAGTCTTACTCGAGATGATAGTATGCTATCTGGTTTGCCTTTATCAGTCGTGTACATGTTCAGGTGACTGATTGCATGTTACACTTTGATAGAGCCCTTAGGATCTTGCTTTACTACCAACAGTATGATGGCGATCATATACGTGAGAGTTGGGTAGTTTATATGCATATCCTTAATTGTGGTCCCTAGTCGTGGGAGTTTCGAGACAGGGCATCGATACTCCGGAGTAGACTAGTGTGTACAGTCGAGACCCCGACGAGGGGCGGTGGCCGGTCTCACAAGCCACTGGTGTCAGTTGGATCACCTAAGATGTATACAGGTGCTCATTGGGTTATGAGTACACCGGACAGGACTCGCCGGGAATCTGCTAGTTAGTATTATATCTATCGTCAGATAGCAGTTCCCTGGTGACATGTGTACATGTTAGTTCATCGACCTGAGGTCGTCATTTGTCTCGTGTGAGTTCCCACTGTGCTTTGATTTCTACCCTACCACGGCTCAAAGGAGTCGTGCAAACAGGTAGCTTTTGGGTACAGTCCCGAGCCATATGGAGGCACATGAGTGGATCGGCAGGGGATTCGTCTCTCCCGGTATTGGGGGCGAGATCGTGCTGTGTCTAGGAGAGCCATTACACAAAGCCCACGGCCGTGGCAGGAGATTTACTGGTAGGTACTCCAGTAGTATCTCAGGGTGTTATTGGGCTTCACTCCGACACGACTTATACTGCTATTGGGGGTCTGACGTTACTAGCCCCTTAGGCAGATATGCGATACTCATTGACGAACGGACCGGACTGTATATACATTGTCACTGTTAGGCTCAGTAGGGTTTTCCGGATGAGTGCGCTCATCGGCATCCCTTGAGGTCAGTCCATGGGCAGTCGTTACGCATTGCTAGTGCCGCTGACGGTTTGTGGTTAAACCCACTGCCAGGGTACTGACGAGTCATTAGAGTCCCCCACAGACAGTTTCCCAAGTTCGGGCGAAACGTTGTAGAGGCCGTATGGTTTTATGGCAGGGTTCGGAAAATGCACGTGCGTTTACGCACGTGTCAGTTTTCGGGCAGATGATACTAGTCGGCTTTGGTTTAAGCCGGATCCGAGTATTATATTGAGTAGGTTTAATATCTTTGTCTCAGTTGCATTTGTATTCGGTCGTAATACAAATGCGGGTATATTTATACAGTTTCGGGGTTTTCCTGAAAGTCGTTTCAGGATCACTTTTGGAAGTTGCCAGTTTCCAGTTTTCTATCAGCCGTCTTTTAACATTCGGTTAAAGACGGATTTATCTTTTCTTGGATGAGGGTGTGTCATGCTTCTAGAAGGTTCTAGAAGGTGATGACTAGGTTAATTGGTGTTGATTTTTCATTGGTTGCTTTTAAAGGTGTCATTAATGCTTGATGACTTGCTTATTAGATTCAATGTTTCTAAAGTGACTCATGCTTTAACATTAAAGCATTTTGTTTAGCTAAGGATATTTCTTCTTGATCTTTTGAGTGAGAAGCTTTCTTGTGGTCACCCCCCTCTCCTACACTCACCTTCCTCCTTCTTTATAAGTGGCCACCCCTCTCTCTCCTCATACCTCTCTCACTTGAGTTTTCATTTGCTAGAAAAGATTATGATAGGTTTTATCGGTGTATGGAATTTCACAGTCCATTTCATTCCATCACCCGATTCCCTCGGCAACTTCATTAACCGATCGTCCACGGATTTGGACGAAGTGAGACAAAGTCATCTACTCATTCTCTACATCATTCTTGGTCGTCTCTTTTAGCAAACTTGACGATCGAGTTGCCTCGAGTCAGAGGCGGGAGCCCGTTTAAAGAATCGATCATGTGGTGCCACCTCGACGGAGGAGATCGGAGATCGACGAGATCGGAGCAGCCGCAACGGAGCGTGGGATGATGGTTGAAGAACGAAGGACTCGGATCGTTCGGTATAACCTTCCTACACTCTTTACTGTTTGTTAGTTTAGCAATAATGGCAGATCCGGGTTAAAGTATACGATAGCGCCAGTTAAAAGTTTTTGTTCCGCATTTTGGCGTCTGTAGACTGCCGGGGCGCTAACGTAAACTTACAGTGGTATCAGAGCCTCACCATTTTGCTATACTAACTTGTGCTAACGCGTTCAAAATATCGATCGAACCGAAAATCAAAAACGGCAAAATCCTAGCCCGACAGTTTCTGTTAATTTTAAACGGTCTCAAAATTTATTTCTGGATGTCTTAAAAATCTGTGCAGGCATTTTTAAGAGCCACGACAAAATTTGGGGTCGTGATTCCTCCAAGCTGCCGCGGAAACGCGGCCAAACCCATGGTTTGGCCGCGCATCCCCGGCCACGTGGGGAGCACGTGCTCTCAAATTTTGTCAGTGGATTCTGTGTTGGATTTTGGGGTTTTTGGTAAATATCGTTTTGGCCCAGGTTTTGTTACTGTTCACCAGTAAGCAGTGGGGCCCACTTTTTGATATTTGGTCTTTGGTCGATCGAAATTTAAACACGTTAGTTTACAGTGCTTACATTATATCTCCGACCGGGAATGTCATTTGATCGGTAAACCGCGTTTGATTGCTATAGTTCTTTTAGACGGGTTTGCGAACATGACATTCGTGTTGATGTTCTGTGTTGTGCTGTATTGTTGCGGATTTGTCATGGTGGATAGCAGTGTGCAATGGTAGTACAGTTTGAGTTTATTTGTACATTTGATATTGCGGGGCGAGCGTCCAACTTGTGGACTGCCGTCACTGCCTGTTGTATAATATTCTTTTGGGGCACGACCAGGTTGCGGTCGATGTACCTATTGTACTATTTTTCATTACTGTACTAGGTTTTGCCCCGAGACGGAGTGCACGGATAGCCGGGTTCTGGAGGGCAACGGGTCCGCATCTATGGCTTTGGGAGGCAGAGGGGCCCCACTCTAAAATTGGCAGACTATTCGCCGCACTCGTAGGGGGTACAGGCTGACCCAAGGAGGGGTGCTCAATTTACCGGATTCCGTGAAGTGCCGGGTGTTCCATTCACTATGCTGTGGGGGACTGCCTCGCTCCAGGTTTTGGCGGGTAACTTGCCGCACCCGTAGGGGTCTAGGTTTCATTGCACAGGCTATCCACACGACAGGGGAACGTCGGGTTTCAGCAGCGGCTCTGTGAAACTCGGGGATCCCAAATTATCTGTATTGTTCTGTGATGCTTATTACTTTTCTGTAATGTTGCATATTATCACGCCTGGAGCGATTATGTATATTTGTTTATATACTATTAGATGTTGTATATGTTTTACACCCGCGCTAGTCCAGTCCCCGCTCTGTCGTTAGTTAAGTAACCTAACGGGTGATGACGGGACCCAGCGACGAATGCGGATGGCATATACGTACATTTTATTTTCGTTCTTTTCTGGTGTGATCGAATGATGGGACTGCGTTGATTCTGATCAACGCAAAGTAAAAACAAACCTGTTTACAGTTGTTGGAACAAATTTAAAAAGTGTTGTTACAAAGACGTTTCCTTTTGTTATGCATAGCGGTATTCAGTGGAATATCCTGCACCTCATTCGACGGGGCAAGGGTTGATATCCCTTTACCGGGACCGACCCCTTGGACAGAAGTTTGCGTCAGGGTAATAACTTTACTATAGTCGATTACAAGTTGCTTTGCATAGCGGTATTCAGTGGAATATCCTGCGCCTCATTCCACGAGGAAAGAGCCGAGATCCCTTTACCGGGAGTGACCTCTTTAGCAAAAGGTTTTCGCCACTATATTTTTAAAAAGCTATCAGGTTCCTTCAGCGATATCAAGTTCACTACGCTAAAGGTTTTTCGCCAAAAACCAGTCGTAGCCCTCCGTCATTTCTTTTGGGTATTTAGTAGTATTCAAGCTATGCATTTTAGCCAAAGTTAAGGCATAGTGTTTGGTAGCTGCTGGGTATTCAATTGTTGCATAGATAGATGAGTTAGTTTGGGACAGTCGTTCTGCCGATTGGCCAAAGTCAGGGGCATGTGCGGGTGGGTTCAAATTGACAAGATAGTGACGGGTAGAACTTGGCATGTGACTTATGACATTTTGACCAAAGCCAAGGTTATAAGAGCATGGGGCAAAAATCATATCGGGAGTTTCTAAAGAAACTGAAACTTGCCAAGTATGTGCATACCTTCTGGAGTATGAGTAACGTGGATGCATTCCATCACGTTATCATGCGATGAGAGTTGGATCCCGATTCCCACTGATTAGTTGGTTTACTCTTCGGGTGATCCCGATTGATTCTTCTTTAGGTTTGGAGGAGAATTTGACAGGACAGTGGGAGGTTTCCGGATTAGATAAAATGATGACCATTCTGATCTAGGTTAGAGTGCACGCAGAGTGTTTCTTTTCTCTCTCTCTATTTGGCAGCGACCTTTGACCGACCCTAGACTATGACTCAGTGACCAGGTTGACCGAACCTTCTTAAAATACTGGCTTTTGGATTGTCTATGTTGCATAAGTCATTACCACTCCTTCTTTTACCCTTTGAATTTCTCAGAACACCCGTATTACTACGGATATCCACTTCCATTGGATAGAGCCATCGTATGGTTATATACGAACTCGAAGGGACTTCTTCGAGGATGGATCCAGGTTCAGGAGAAATAGAATTGGTTTATTCAGTTGTCTTTTATTATCACCTTCTCTCAGGTTGCGAGAGCTCCTTGGTTTAGGAGAGTACACCTATTACGCTTATTGGATAGTCTTATTCCAAACCATAGGCTGGTGCCGAAAGGTAGGGAATGAAGAAAACCAATTAGCCTAAGTAGGGTGTGCAGAAGGTAATATGTAAAGACAAAATAAAGGGATTAGAAAGAGGGCAAAGTAAATTGCGACTGATATCATTCACGACCAAAACCGCGTTCTTCATCGCCACTCCTATTTCACCTTTAAAAGAATAAGGTATTATTCAGTTGTCTTTTATCGTCACCTTCTCTCGAGATGCGAGTACTCCTTGGTTTAGGAGGGTACACCTATTATGCTTACTGGATAGTCTTCTTCCAAACCATAGGCTGGTGCCGAACGGTAGGGAAGGAAGAAAACCATTTAGCCTAACGATGGTGTACAGAAGGTAACGACTAAAGACAAATAAAGGGATTTGGGGAGATGGCAATAAAATATACGGTTGAAGTCATGAATTGGATTATGGAAGAGGCATTGCTATGAATACCAGGATACCCCTACGAAACATTTTCATGTTTCAGTGCATTGTTAAAGGAAAAACTGTTTTCCCAATTAGACACTTACTCCAAGGGTATGTATTTACCAGGTTTCATTCTCATATCTGTATGGTTTTACAGATGATGATTGGGAGTAAGATATTGGGAATTAAGTGATCATCCTCATTATATCGGAATTCGTTGTAATTGGTGATATTTGAGGAAATCGCCAGGGTACAGTTTTCCACCTACAACGCATAGGTTTTGAGTTGTTCAACTCAGCGGACTTATACAAAGTATTGTATGTTGTCCAGTGTCCATCAGGACAAAGGGGTAGGTCCTCGTACTATGTTCTGTTTACTTATAACTTCTCTAGTATTTAGACAAGTGTTTCGTAGAAATACAAGGTCTAAGTTTTGAGAAGTTATGGGTATAAGAATAAAGTGGAGAACCAGGTGTCACAAGTATCGGGATTCTTCAAAGAGATCGAAGATGTAGATTCTTGTGATTGGTATTCATATGATAGTGATGGTTTTGAGAAACGTGTTTCTCTTTCAGGTTACTCATAATTGGATGGATTCCTAAGTTGAGTAATGCTGATTAGCCTCTTTCCATTAAGTTGATATGCACTGGAGACAGATGCATGGATTGAATATGGTTCCAATTAAATAAGTGCCAAAGTTTCTATATTGGATATAGAATAGTTCGTACCTTAAAAGATATTAAGGTACGGGGAGTTGTCCAGCTTATGATTAAAACCAGACACAGGATAACTCAGGGCACGTTTCTGTAGTGGCTGTTTGTGGGTTGACCCTGGCTATGACGAGGGTTGATATTCTACCATTTGGAAGATCAATAGTGATATTGTTCTTGACTCGCCACAGTTTTAGTAAAATGGATCTTTTTCAGAAAACAGTAGTGGGAGTATGGTAGAACTGGAAGTGATTCCAGGACCGCGAACGATTACGGAAAATTTAATAGGACCTATATATTCAATCAGGTTTGACATTCCAATAGCCACTCCGCAGGTATGGTAGGTAACCTCAGACACCCGAGAGGTACTCCGGTAGCCTCAAGGACGGTGACAGGGAGGTTCTTATCTACCCAGACTTGACACTACTGTTGTTCCAGGATATGAGACCCGGTAGGAGGGTTGTCGTAGTCAGTGGGAGCTACGGAAGCATGGTGGGCAAGTAACTTATGTCTATTTATAGACTAGAGCAGTTATAGCGGAGATAGATCATCTAATTTTGATGTGACAGTCATGGGTTTGACTTCAATCAGAATAGAGGATGGATCAGTTAAGAAGGTAGTAGGGTGTGATGTCATGGTATCTGGATGACATACACAGAGTAGGAAGTAAAATTCCTATACTACGATCGGTTGTACTGTGGTCGTCACACAGTTGTTTCTCCAGACAGGATATGGATATAATATTTGACATTCTGGTTTCTAGATCTATGGTTTTAGATCTGGATTTGGGTAGTTTCCCAATGTGGGTACTTTGACAGATATTCTAATGGTTTTTGGAATAGTTGACTCCTAGCATGGTGGTGTACCTGCAGGTGATGGAGTCACCCTCTCTAAAGGTGTCTTACAGACTAAAGAGGAGAGGGATGTGCATGATTGGCAGATCACTTGCTTAGGCAATTGAGTCAATCATGAGATGTCAAGTACCACACCAAATGTTGGTTTTGCACTAGATGCAATAAGTTTGTATTAATCCAATCCTGGAGAAACATAAGGAAGCGGTTTTAGAACATAAGTACATGTTCTACGGATTTGATGACGGCAGCCTCTTTCGGGAGACGGTTATCATTCCAGGCTTCAAAGGTGACATGGTTGACAGAGTGATTGTCAGAGTTATAGTTTTTCCCTCTGACGAAGAGGGACAGTATTGTGGACAGGTGGACCAAGAAGATACTGTGGGTGGCATGGTGCCGGATACTGATTAGGTTCAGTGATCCATACAGTCTAAGAAGTTAGGATATGGAGTTCATTTATGAACTAAGGTCCCATCAGATATCCAGACATATTCTAAGACAGGTATAACTCAATTCGGGAGATGGCTTTCTCCGCGAACTTGAGATTAAGAGAGATTCAGAAAGAAATTTCTAGGCGGATCCACTCACCGAGGCTATTTCTCGGACACAATAGTTTTACAAACGGGCTTTGTGAAACTGATTAGTAGAGGAGTTGGGTGTTGGTTTCACACGGGCTGTGAGTACGCAACATCGCAATAATTAGCCTTGAGTGCAAGTGGGAGATTGTTGGAGATAGTGCCCTCATAGTCAATTATTGGATCGCAGGTACGTGATTGCAATGATTGCGGAGAACCTATCCCGGTAGGACAGTCTTACTCGAGATGATAGTATGCTATCTGGTTTGCCTTTATCAGTCGTGTACATGTTCAGGTGACTGATTGCATGTTACACTTTGATAGAGCCTTTAGGATCTTGCTTTACTACCAACAGTATGATGGCGATCATATACGTGAGAATTGGGTAGTTTATATGCATATCCTTAATTGTGGTCCCTAGTCGTGGGAGTTTCGAGACAGGGCATCGATACTCCGGAGTAGACTAGTGTGTACAGTCGAGACCCCGACGAGGGGCGGTGGCCGGTCTCACAAGCCACTGGTGTCAGTTGGATCACCTAAGATGTATACAGGTGCTCATTGGGTTATGAGTACACCGGACAGGACTCGCCGGGAATCTGCTAGTTAGTATTATATCTATCGTCAGATAGCAGTTCCCTGGTGACATGTGTACATGTTAGTTCATCGACCTGAGGTCGTCATTTGTCTCGTGTGAGTTCCCACTGTGCTTTGATTTCTACCCTACCACGGCTCAAAGGAGTTGTGCAAACAGGTAGCTTTTGGGTACAGTCCCGAGCCATATGGAGGCACGTGAGCGGATCGGCAGGGGATTCGTCTCTCCCGGTATTGGGGGCGAGATCGTGCTGTGTCTAGGAGAGCCATTTCACAAAGCCCACGGCCGTGGCAGGAGATTTACTGGTAGGTACTCCAGTAGTATCTCAGGGTGTTATTGGGCTTCACTCCGACACGACTTATACTGCTATTGGGGGTCTGACGTTACTAGCCCCTTAGGCAGATATGCGATACTCATTGACGAACGGACCGGACTGTATATACATTGTCACTGTTAGGCTCGGTAGGGTTTTCCGGATGAGTGCGCTCATCGGCATCCCTTAAGGTCAGTCCATGGGCAGCCGTTACGCATTGCTAGTGCCGCTGACGGTTTGTGGTTAAACCCACTGCCAGGGTACTGACGAGTCATTAGAGTCCCCTACAGACAGTTTCCCAAGTTCGGGCGAAACGTTGTAGAGGCCGTATGGTTTTATGGCAGGGTTCGGAAAATGCACGTGCGTTTACGCACGTGTCAGTTTTCGTGCAGATGATACTAGTCTGCTTTGGTTTAAGCCGGATCCGAGTATTATATTGAGTAGGTTTAATATCTTTGTCTCAGTTGCATTTGTATTCGGTCGTAATACAAATGCGGGTATATTTATACAGTTTCGGGGTTTTCCTGAAAGTCGTTTCAGGATCACTTTTGGAAGTTGCCAGTTTCCAGTTTTCTATCAGCCGTCTTTTAACATTCGGTTAAAGACGGATTTATCTTTTCTTGGATGAGGGTGTGTCATGCTTCTAGAAGGTTCTAGAAGGTGATGACTAGGTTAATTGGTGTTGATTTTTCATTGGTTGCTTTTAAAGGTGTCATTAATGCTTGATGACTTGCTTATTAGATTCAATGTTTCTAAAGTGACTCATGCTTTAACATTAAAGCATTTTGTTTAGCTAAGGATATTTCTTCTTGATCTTTTGAGTGAGAAGCTTTCTTGTGGTCACCCCTCTCTCCTACACTCACCTTCCTCCTTCTTTATAAGTGGCCACCCCTCTCTCTCCTCATACCTCTCTCACTTGAGTTTTCATTTGCTAGAAAAGATTATGATAGGTTTTATCGGTGTATGGAATTTCACAGTCCATTTCATTCCATCACCCGATTCCCTCGGCAACTTCATTAACCGATCGTCCACGGATTTGGACGAAGTGAGACAAAGTCATCTACTCATTCTCTACATCATTCTTGGTCGTCTCTTTTAGCAAACTTGACGATCGAGTTGCCTCGAGTCAGAGGCGGGAGCCCGTTTAAAGAATCGATCATGTGGTGCCACCTCGACGGAGGAGATCGGAGATCGACGAGATCGGAGCAGCCGCAACGGAGCGTGGGATGATGGTTGAAGAACGAAGGACTCGGATCGTTCGGTATAACCTTCCTACACTCTTTACTGTTTGTTAGTTTAGCAATAATGGCAGATCCGGGTTAAAGTATACGATAGCGTCAGTTAAAAGTTTTTGTTCCGCATTTTGGCGTCTGTAGACTGCCGGGGCGCTAACGTAGACTTACACTCACAGTACTATTTTGCTTAGGTGGGTTGGATGATTATCTGTATTTCATATTGTACATTCGTTGTATCTTGTACTCTCCATCTACTATTATGTTGTTGACTTAGAGACTTGGTGAGGACGTTATTGTATATTAATGGTGGATTTGTTGTCTTTTATATACAGTTTCCTTCCTATTGTCTTTTATTTCTTCGCTACGGCGTCGTATATTTATGATGTGATTGTTTTCCGCCTTTGGGCCAGTTTTTACAAAAGGGGTGTTGCTAAAATTTTAAATATAGAAAGTGGGATTTTTAAAGAATTTGGGTTGCGATTTCAAATGTTTCAAAAACTTTTATTATCTTTTCCGTATTTTTATGGTTTAGATTTCTGGGTTTTGGCTTTCTTTTACTGCGTTACGTCTTTAGGCGTTGCGTAGTATTAGGGCCGTCACGTACCAATTTCGGGTCGTGACATGACCTAGGATTGAGTCATTCATACGATTTCTGCTCTGTGATGTTTTCTATTCACGAGTTGGCAACTCACTCCCGTTGTGCCACAGTTCTTGCAGGTTTGCCGTACAGGTTTCATTGCGTCTTTTCTGGCACACTGCTTCCTTTCTGGGTGATTGCATTGGTAGGTGGGTTCACTCGCATCGTGACCACCCTTGTATTTATTTTATTCGGTTGTATCTAGTAATTTCATCAACCAAAGTTGTATATTGTTTCAGACTTAGAAAACCAGTTGTGTATTATTTCGACCTTAGAGTCGCGCGTTGTAGTATTATGGTTTTCATGTTGATTTTGAGTTTCCTTTTGAGTTTTGATCCTCGCCCTTCAGCGTTGTATATTATACTGCTTGAATGGTTGTGACCGTCGATTGACGAAGAGCTAGCTCCCGCTTGGGGATGCCTTTTATCATTGTATATGTTTTATTCATGTTGTACCCCGTTTGGGGCCAGTATTTACAAAGGAAACTCTGCCGAAATTTTCAGAAAAGACTATAGATTTTAAAAATGCATATTCGGCTTACTTACTCATTTAAAAACCTTTTTAAAAAAAACATGTTTTCTTCGCTTCTTAAAACTATTTTTCCTTCATTTATTATTTAAAATGGTTTTAGATTTCTGGGCTTTTGGCTTACTTGGATTAGATGAGGTCCTATAGACTTCATATGATTCAAGGGCCAGTCACGTGCTATTTCGGGTCGTGACAAAGTTGGTATCAGAGCGCTAGGTTAACCTTGCTTCGAGTCTAAGTTTGACTATGCGGAGCCTAGAGCGATATATATATATATATATATATATATATATATATATATATATATATATATACGGAACTCAGGCTTGACCTTATGGAACTTAGACTTAGTCGAAGGGGTATTATACCCGAACTTTCGTCGCGTAGGATGGCCCTTGGTTGATGGAGTAGGTAGCTTGAGTAGAGTGACGTACCGTACGTATGTTCCGCGGCATACTTACGATACGCTACTCCGCTTAAGAAACCTTAGGATGTACATTTCCTTGCACAATATTATATTCATTCCTATGATCTATCCTCGTCGATATTGGCTATGATTTTGCTGCCACGATTACACAGGCAGGGAGAGCTACGGCTAGTGTTGCGTCAGCATGAGCTCATCACGGATGAGGACTGACCAGGGCATGATTCCAGAAACGTACGATTGCATAGGGGCTTCGTTGTATTGTGTTTTCGCGCCATGAGCGTTTGACAGATCGCTTTTACGAGATTTCTCGGACGTGCAGATCAGCACCAGTGGAGCAAGCTACTGCTAGAGGCCAGACAGAATGTGATGACCATTGATATATCGCTTATTCATTATGATTGAGGAGCTGTTCAGCGTACAGACGAATGAGCCAGTTGTTGCTGCAAATGACGAGATATCACCCAGATGTTGGAGCTACTGTAGCATGAGTATATACTTAGAGATAGGATGGAAGGTCGCTAGTCACCCGACGATGAATGACTAGGACATGTGGTTCATTCGCTTACTGATTTATCTCAAAAACTATCTATTACCTCAATCAAGAACGGCGTCGCTTTGCAGCTAGCCGGTGGTACGGGTCGGTCCACAGGGATGTTGTGAATCTCCTAATAACTCTTACGAGTTAATTCCAAACGGTGTGAATGGATTAATTAAATCTAAAAACTAAATTAATCTAGGGCAATTGAATTAAAGATCTAACTATCTAACTAGGGCAAGGAATTAAATTTAATCTAGGGCAGAGAATGAAAAATTACCTAAGGCAAGAATTTAAATTAACTACTTACTTTACAGATGGCTCTCTCCAAATATCAACACAAGACTTGTCAGATCTGAATTTCTGAAATGAAAAGAGGCATCGATGCTCTCCAAAAGAAATCTAAATTTTATTGATAAAAAGAGGCATAGGGAGGCATAGCCTTTACAATGATTTAGAGTTCCTATTTATAGAGGATAGGAAACCCTAGGTTACAATTGATTCGCACGTCTACATTTACCAAAATATCCTTAGGAAGACCTAGTCAAAGTAGACTCCAAGCTTTGGTAAAATTTTATGTCTCTGTTTCTTTAAAAGGAAGTATTGGGCCTTGAAATTTCCTTTGTTGGCTCTTCTGTCTTTGGGCTTCCTTATTATTTGGTTCTTTTATTAAAATAGCTTCTATGTTTCTTCCAGATCTCCAGTGAATAATTGCGGTGGACTTTTAACCGTTCGCTTTGTAATCTTAGACCTTGCATTGCCTTGTACTTTGTGAATTTTATCTTTGATGTAGGCTTGATCAAGAGTCTTCTGTTTGTTGGTCAAAGTCCACTTTTGCATCGTCTTTTCATCGTTTTCACTGTTTTCTGTCTAAGAACCTGTAACTTGTAATATGTAGCAGACATGCGTCAAAAACACCTGTTTATTTATAAAACGAATAAGAATGGGGAATATAATAATACAATAATATGATATGAACAAATACCCCCAAACTTATCTTTTGCTCGTCCTCGAGCAAACTTAGTTTTATTCTCGACAAAAACCTAACCTCACTTTCGCAGGGAAACACGATTGCACTGAGCATGTGCAACAAGCCGTTAAACCTCTAGGTGTCCCTAATAGGAGGAGTGTTGTCTCCTGAGGGTTTTCAGCGGATACTACCCACAAAATCCTATCAATTCGGTTTTTCGACTTTTGTTCTCCAATTAAGTTTTCTAACAAGGAATTCTATTATCGTCGACTCATAAATCATCCACCCATATTCTTCACACCTTCTCATCATTTAACTTAAGATTATATATATTCTGTAGACTTACTTAGCTTTCGGCATCTCTTAAGTTTTCCTTATAGGGTTCCATCTCCACTTAGGAATTTTTATCAACTCTTTTAAAGATACAAGTTCTATTCTTCACTCCTTTCTCTCATCTAAACTCCAATCACATATCCCCACGTGTGTGTATAAATCACCCCTACACTTGGAAATTCAAATCAAGCAATCATACTCTTGTCCGTTGTCCAAAGTACTTATTAATTGGTGAATTTTTAAATGAATTTTGCTTACACATCCTTCATGCGACCGTTAATACTTCTTGAGGTACCAACGACCGATTACAAGATGTGTTTGTACATTAAAGCGTAATTCCTAGTCTTGCAACACCCAAGGCTTTAGCAGTGACTCCCAAACCAGTTGGTCTAAGGCACTAGGTGATGAAGCACCCTCGCCAAATATTTTTCTATTTTTGCAGCCTTAAGTAATCACAAAAACCAGTGTTTATTTTTTTCTTCTTTATTCACTTTTTTTTTCTTTTATTTTCTTCGTACTAAAGACTTTAGACAAGAGCATTTCAAGGTTTCCTCTACTATTCCAAGTTTCAAGGTGCGTGTTAGTGCAATTTGTAGGGTATACATTTTCAGAATCTAGACTTAAGCTAGGAATTATTTTTCAAACTTATACTCTAATAAAATATCAATACTTTTCCTTTGTTTTGACTTAGCCCAAGAAGTGAATCCAAAATTTGCCTATTTCTAAATAAACTACAAAGACATATACTTTCTACCGTTAAATTTTAAGGAAGGTTATTTTTAGGGTTTTTAATTTACTAAGTCTAAGATCTAGTTGTTCCTAGCTAGTCAACATTTTTGTCAAACTCTAGTCAAATAAGCCAAAATTGAATACAATAATTTTTATAATTTTTCAAAATTTTTCATTTTTTTATGGGTTTTCAAATAAGTATGCAAATGCATTCAAACAAGTATGCAAATGCAAAAAAATATGTATAAATGAATGCGAAGGAAGAAGACTTACCGAGCATACCCCCAAACTTAAACTTGACAGTGTCCTCACTGTCATGCCACACCAAGAGGGTCAAAATTGTCGGCACTCCCCTGTTTATTTAATTATAAAAAAAAATTTGTTTTTATTTTTATATTTTTGAAAATTTTTTTTATTAGAAAAGAAAACAAAAAAAAATATATACATATATACAATAAGGTCCTCCCCAAACTAAGCAAGGCCTTACATATGCCAAAGGTTAGCACCAACCATTCAAAAATCTTATCGTGGTAATGGTAAGGTTGGTGAAAGAATGGGGTGTAAAGGAAAGAAGTGAGAAGCACACGAGACCGAATGGGAAGAAGGGTGGAATATGGTCTCGGTGGAGGAGAAGAAGGGCGGAAAAGAGAAAGAAGGGTAGCACGATCTTGAGGGTGTAAATCGAGTGAATAAATTAGCGCAATTTGTGATGACCGATGTGTTAAAAGCGATTGTGCTAACCTATCAACCCGTCGAGAAATGGGGTCAAATCCCTCAAGATTCGCAAGAAAACATGGGTCCGTCGAACTTGGTATTGGAGATGAAAGCGTAACGGTCTCTTGTAATGTCGGAACGATGGGAAGGACGAAAGGGAGTGAATTAGGGATAGTCTCATTCTCACCGTAGTAAACTGTCTCGAACTGGAAAGATTCCATCAATGGTTCGAAACGACTGTAAGCAACCGAGTCTGATGGTTCAACTAACTCATCTGAAAATGTAAAGGACTCAAACTCGGGCGGTGAGTCATCAACATCGTCCGGAAAAGTGAAACACTCGTACGTGTTATTGGCTGTAAGAACTGTGTCAGATTCAAAGGAAACATTTTCAAGCTCATAGTCTTCAAGCGTGATGTTTTGCGTGGTCGGAACGATGGAAAGGAGGGAGGGTGATATAACAGTTAAAGGTTCAAGAGGATGAATTGGAAAATCCGACACATCAAACAAAAATGGTCCAACCTCTATATTATCCTCAATACTCTCCTCAATACTATCCTCATAATTTTCCTCAATATTTGTCTCATCCATGCCATTATCATCATAATCAAGACGCATATGAAGTTCGGGAGAAATAATTAATGACCCAGGATGATGAGTTGGACATAAAATTTCAATCAAATCAACGGGTTCATCATCCAAAATATTCCCGGCGTCTATATCCTTAATCAAGTGAAAATCAATATTTTCTGACACCTCATCAAAAGCATGGATATTTATCAATTCAGGTCCTAGATTGGAGGTGTAAAGGTCAAACGGATTAGGTGCGGTTTCACTCGAAAGGGGTTCTTCATACTCTGGAAAATCAAGCACTAAAAAGTCACACAACTCGTTTTTATTTTCAACTGGTGAACTATTTAGGACAATCGATGGAAAACCGGAGTTGTGGGCTGGAATTGGGTATGGGTAGGTTTGATTTGGAAATCCTCTCAAATTCGCACTCTGTCCAACCGCCTCCTCATATATTGGAAAATTTGAAGCTAGCTACCGGTTCGCTAGGTTGTATAAGGGCAGCCATGGAGGCTTCCACATTCCTAGTCATTTTGTTTGTTGCTGCAATATAAGCTGCCAACGACTATTCCAAACTAGACATGGGTGGTGAAGGGGTTTCGGTAAAAGATTCGAAATTGTTTGGATACGTGAAACTCCTAAAAGGCTGTGTAGAAACAGGGTCTAGTGAAGGTGGGAAAGTCGGGTAGGACTGGTAGGAAGTAGATGGTTGGACAGGATTAGGATCAACATGTGGATAAAAAGGTGAATGGACTTGTTGATCCCTAGAACTAGATGTGTTGAGAGGGGTGAAAGATCGGTTACGAGAATGTGCAATGTGCTCAGCAATAGACATCGGCTTAGGAGTTTCAACAGGACTCGAAAAAGTGGTGTCAAAGTACGAAGGTGGTAAAGGTTGACATGGTTGACACAAAATGGGTTGCAACGTCGAACTGTTTCTCCTAGACGCTTCTATTTGATCTTTCAAAGAAATTTTGGGCATGGAAGGATCGTCTTTAAATTGACCGAAACAATTGACGTACGAGGCAATGTTAGGTTCCGGATACCAAAGTTTGGCAAGAGATTTATGATGTGGGGTACCCATGATAGAAGAAAGAGAAGAGAAAGAAGGTAGGTGGTGCAAGGATTTCTTAGCGACAAAAGTTGCAAGTCTTTTTTTTTAATTTTTTCCCCTTTTTCCTTTTTCTCTTCATTTAGAACTGTTTGCAAAAAGATTTTCGAGAAAAGAGCTAAGACACACTTTCGATCAACCAAAAATGCACAATCAGGCCTAGATTTAGGGTCATCTAGGTCAGCTAGACAACTCCTAATTGTTCCGAAAGGCTAGAAATATGACCTAAAACCGCCTCTTCACCGCCAATTGCGGCCAGGTAAGTGGGAGGCTCCCCGCTACAAGTAGCGGTCCTAATTAAGTAACCACTTGCCTTAGACACACTTACCTAGACACCGCAAAGTCAGGTTAGGATTAACGGCTGATGCCTATAACTAGTCCTCTGTCCTATTGAGCTCGAAGTCTTTAGGGCTGAGTCTAGTATTTTTTAATTAAGAATGGTCAATGCAAATGCCTTATGTGATTTCTGGGGTCCTGGGAAGGGTGATGAAATCCCCACCCAATCTGAATTGGTCAAAAGTCCCTTAAAATCCAATTAAAGATATGCAAAACAGTAAATCACTTGCAATCAAATCTTTTTATTTTATGCGCGGCGCAAAGAATCCTGCAGAAAATCAATTTAATGGAAGGGGGAAGATTTTTAGCGCAAAGAATCCTGCAGAAGAGTTGACAAAAGATATATAGGTATTGGCAGAAGAGGAAAAAAGGGAGCAAACAGTGCAAAAATCGAGCGCTGACGTGGCAAATGGACCGCGGAAACTCGGCGGGAGCGCGCTTGCGCGGCAGAAGGGCGGCGGATTTGAAGCTTCAGGTCTCTGAAAAAATAGTGTTGCTCTGTTGTTCCAATACCTTTCTGTTCTGATCTACCTTTTTCTGTTTTGCACTCTGGATTTTTCCAGATCCGACGATCCTGCAAAGATTCACAAAAAATACCCTTTCCAAAAAAATAACAGATGATATATTTTTATATTTTTTTTTGAATTTTCAGTTTTTATGATTTTTTTAATTAAGATTAACCCGAAATTGCAAAAAGGCAATAACACGCCATCCCCGGCAACGACGCCATTTGATTTATCTCAAAAACTATCTAGTAACCGCAATCAAGAACGGCGTCGCTTTGCAGCTAGCCGGTGAGTACGGGTCGGTCCACAGGGATGTTGTGAATCTCCTAATCGCTCTTACGAGTTAATTCCAAACGGTGTGAATGGATTAATTAAATCTAAAAACTAAATTAATCTAGGGCAATTGAATTAAAGATCTAACTATCTAACTAGGGCAAGGAATTAAATTTAATCTAGGGCAGAGAATGAAAAATTACCTAGGGCAAGAATTGAATTTACCTACTTACTTTACAGATGGCTCTCTCCAAACATCAACACAAGACTTGTCAGATCTGAATTTCTGAAATGAAAAGAGGCATCGATGCTCTCCAAAAGAAATCTAAATTTTATTGATAAAAAGAGGAATAGGGAGGCATAGCCTTTACAATGATTTAGAGTTCCTATTTATAGAGGATAGGAAACCCTAGGTTACAATTGATTCGCACGTCTACATTTACCAAAATATCCTTAGGAAGACCTAGTCAAAGTAGACTCCAAGCTTTGGTAAAATTTTATGTCTCTGTCTCTTTAAAAGGAAGTATTGGGCCTTGAAATTTCCTTTATTGGCTCTTCTGTCTTTGGGCTTCCTTATTATTTGGTTCTTTTATTAAAATAGCTTTTATGTTTCTTCCAGATCTCCAGTGAATAATTGCGGTGGACTTTTAACCGTTCCCTTTGTAATCTTAGACCTTGCATTGCCTTGTACTTTGTGAATTTTATCTTTGATGTAGGCTTGATCAAGAGTCTTCTGTTTGTTGGTCAAAGTCCACTTTTGCATCGTCTTTTCATCGTTTTCACTGTTTTCTGTCTAAGAACCTGTAACCTGTAATATGTAGCAGACATGCGTCAAAAGCACATGTTTATTTATAAAATGAATAAGAATGGGGAATATAATAATATGATATGAACACTTACCCCGATGCGAGGTCATCAGATAGATTGATTTCAGCTAGAGACGACTTCACGCAGATTCGTTGAGAGTCGATGGAGACGATCGAATGTTAGGACCCCATTTCCAAGTTTAAAGTATTCGGAAGACAATGCATGTAATGCTATGGACCCTCTAGAAGAATGAAACCCTAACTCGACGTAATGACCATGGAATGCCTTCGAACCTTAGGGTTTACGGCAGTTTAGCGGTGCCATTTGTGAGGCTTGGGTTTGCCCTTCTACGGTTGGTCCACAGGTGCTGTGGTATGTACTGGAATACTATTAAACTGTACTCAAGATGTTGATCTCTTGGGGGATTATGAGGTTCTGACAAATCGATCGGATGGTTCGACATCATTCGGATATCATGTGATGGGATACATTGCTTGGGAGACTCAAGATACGAGTATAGCCGTTGGAGCGCAGTCCATGCAGCCACGAGAAGACGAGTCTGAATCAGTCGACATTGGAGCAGAGTGGAGTAAAGAGTTCGCACGAGATTTCGACGAGATGACATTCCACTCCGCTGACATCAGAGATGCGATACGCATGCAGAGGCGTTGTATATGGATATACCTTCCAGAAGGAGTCGTGATGAGTATGCAGCCGTTCCGGAACAAGAAAAAGATATAGTAAGGGTGGTAACTTCCGGGCAATTCGGCAGAAACGGGATTTGAGAGAGACCTCGACAGGACCTTTCTGGAATACTATACGAGAAGACTTCGACCCGGAGTGGTCATATTGCGCACACCCAGCAGGCCAGAGTTCGGCATCGTCGACGAGATAGTTGACCAGGTTCATTTAGAGGACCTCACCCAGATGCGTTGTGAATTGATCAAGAACGGACGGGTATGGAGTATATCTCCGCAGGTTGGGACGAGTTCCTGAGGACGTGTTCGGCCAGATATCTTCCACAGAGGGATGAAGATACCGAGTTCTTGATTTTGAGTCCGTGTGAGAGACTTCGGATTGACCGTAGCCGAGAACATTTGCAGTGCACAGATAGAGACGTGACGTCGAAGTAGACGATGATACAGACAAGCGGGACAAGAGGTTCGTGCAAGATGCTGACGAGCTGTTGTTACTCCCTGTTAGGATTAAAGGTCGGATATGCCTACAGAGGCGTTGGGATGCGACCAGTTTCCGAGGAAATGCGGTGTTGAGGACGCAGATGTCCAGAGAGCGAGAAAAGATTATGCAAGAGTACCAGCCTCCGTACAGTTCGGCATAGGCGAGATCGGAAGAGACCTTGAGCAGGATTCCTTCCAGGACACTGCTACGATAAGATTTGCACCCAGGATCAGATGTGTGATGTGTATTCAGAGGTCCAGAGGTCGGCGCCAGTGACGTGCTGCTTTATGAGTGGTCGTGAGGATTGACCGAGAGATGACCAGAGAAGTGCCAGGACGGAATCGTCCCCGTTAGCACACCTGACAGGGCCGATGAACTGATGGATTGCGAGATTGGTAATCCGTAGAGAAGATAAGGGCCCGGAGACAGAGGACACCAGACCGTGAATAAGAGGCAAGTAGATATCTTGCTCTACTAGCATTGGATGCACCGACACCTTCTCGACTTTGAAGGAGGATATATCGACGACGGTATTGATGATTTGCGATTTGGTGTTTCGATTATCATGTATCCGTCATCTTGGATTTCGGTATTTTGGGCGATCTATTCGCATGATTTAGTCTTGATGGCTGAGTTCCATGATATTTGTTTTCGTGCACCATGGTTGCACCTACTGGGTATTTATATTTTGCACATAGTCATTACACTTGAGATATGCTTTATACACCGTTGTGTTGATTTATGATTTGTGCACAGTTATTGCACCTGATATCGTTTTCGTGCCTTGGCTGCACATGCTTATGACTTCATGGATTTCATACAGTTGAGTTGATTTTGTGCATATGATACGCACACGATTTGGTTTTTGCACTCGGTATAGTTCGCATATGCTTGCAGTGCATTGATACGTATTTGTTCACCTCAGTTGTACCTAACTTCGATTTGATGCCATTCGACATATTGATTTTGATTTCATGCCTAGGTTATGCATGTGATTTGACTTGTGCTTTCGGCATCGTTTACATGCACTTTTAGTGTTTTGATTTGATTTATGCATGCTGATGCACATGGTTGCGAGATTATATACCGCGGTATACCTATTTTTGATTGAGCCGTATTTTATACCGTCGATTTTGATTCTGATATTGATGTTGATTTCTTGCACTCTGTGCATTTGATTTGGATTTTGCGCATGTTCGACGCTTGATATTGGATTTCATGATTTCGTGCATGTTGAATGCGCATGATTTAGATTTTATTCGTGCATGATGGATGCACCTGATTTGGATTTTCGCGCGTGTTGAGCGCATGTTTTGAGATACGATTTTGGTGCACAACCGATGCACTAAATCGGGATTCTCCGTGCATGTCAGATGCACCTGATTTTGCTGTCAGGCACACACGTTGCCTATGAAAGATGTTTTGTGCACACCTGTTGAACCTAGATGTTGTTTCTGTGCACATGTATGGCACATATATGGATTTTGATTTCCATGCGCACCAGATGCACAGGGTATTCTTATATACATTTTTGGATTGATTCCTTATGGAGAAGTACGTTTTTATGATATTTGCTATTTGTTTTCGTACTGAGAAGGACTAGTCAGAGGACATTACCTGGATATATTTTGCATGCATTGATAGTATTCGAAGGGATTTCCAAAGAGCGAGCTATAGTCTCAGTATATATCTACATGTATGATATGACACGAAACGTTTAAAATAAGAAAACCCTTCTAAATTGTTTTCAAAATGGCGGAACGTACCTATTAAACAAAAGATATATACATATATGGTTATTTTCTTACAATAGACGTCCGTCACTGTGCAGTGTTATGTGCATCGCACAGCGACTTAAAAAGGTTTGGCATGTATAGATTTGATGTTTACATGTATAGTTCTGATTTATATCATATTGGTTTTATTTTGGATTTGACATTTGCGACTTTACCATGACTCCGATGATTGCAGGATGCTTGACGGAGTTTTTATTTTGAGTTATCTGCTCATTGTTCATGCGCATGCATTGCGCTATGATGTGTTTTATGTATTGATGATTTCGGAGCCCCGACGACTTAGTCTTTTACTGAAATGTTTTAGTATTTGAGGGGTTTAAATTTAAATTCGGGGACCGAATTTCTTTAAGGGGGAAGATTGTAACATTTCAAAAAAATAAAATATTATTTTTGGGAATTTTTATAATTAAATAATATTATATTGAATATTTTAATAAGGCGGTATAATTAAATACCGATAAATTGGGAAAAAATTTGGAAAATTATAGAAATTATTAAAAGAGGGTGTTTTATGAGAATTATGCAAATTTTAAGTTTTTATGATTAATTATATGCTAATCGCGATTAAAAATCGCTAATCGCGCTTTAAACGTATTTTGTGCAAACATGCACCATATCTTTTTATTAACACTTGTTGCATTTTTACTACATGTTTTTGGGTGCATGGCTTTTGTTTTGGGGTTACTATTGAGGAGAGAAGGAAATTAGAAAAGAAAAGGAAAAGATTAGAATAAGCGGTATGGGTTAAAGAGAGAAAGAGTGGGTGAGGGGTCAACCCATGTCTTGAGCCATTCACTCATCATTTCTTTTACTCATTTCCTCTCCCCTCCTTATGTTGCTGCTGCTGCTGCTGCCCCAAATCCCATTTCATTAAAAAGATGCACAAGCTCAAGGGAAGCACATTGGACCAAGAAAAATCAAATTTTGGACACTTGGGGCAACTCAAGAAAATTCTTGAGTTGCCAAATGAGGTATTTTCTGAACCTTTAGCTTAGTATTTCCATTATTTTTACCCCCATGTTAGATTAGAACCGATATTGTGTGGTTTGGGTGAACTTTGAAAATTCTAGTTAGGGTTTATGGAAATTGATGGTTGTGATGTGAAATTGAGCTCAGTAGAGGCCACACAAACCCCCTAGTGCTAGAATTCAGGCCTAAACCAGAGACTAGAACCCCGTAATACGGATTTAGAAAAGCCGATATCGGAAAATTGTGGATTCTGTGAGCGTTAAATGAAATATGCTATCACTCGGAGACTCTGAAAATTATTTTGCAAACACAGAGAGACATGCAAGCACATAGGAAGCTACCACCAAAACCCTAGCCCCTATCTCCCATTTCAGGCCGCAAATTTAATCTTTTTGGCCACAAATTGCGGCCAGACCTGGGTCAATGTGCCTCGTGTTGGTTCTGTGGTCCCCTCATCAGGAAATTAGACCCTTGGCATATGCAAAATTAACCAATTTGACCTAGGGTAAAATCTGGGGCCTTTTTCCTGAGTTGCTCTTTTGATTCGGGTTTCGTATTGCGTATTTTAAATTCTGGATTTGCGTATTTGTGTTTTACCTCGATCACTTGGCGTTTGTACGACGATATCGAGGGTTTTTTAATGGTTTTGAAAGCGTAGTCCATAGGTTCTAACCTATAGGCCTTAGCGTGTCGTTTGGGTTTTCCGATGTGATTTTAATGTGCATTTGTGATTATGTTATCTTTACAGGTACCTTTACGAGAGCGTCATATGATGAAGAAGATGAAGGCGACATCGACACCGACACACAAGATGCAAAGTGAGTAGATTATATCTACGGGGGAAGTCGGGTTGATGGCGTATAGCACCCTTGCAGTTCGATGTTTAGTATACTAGATTTATACTATATATATATGTATGATAGCGTTATGTGTGACTTGGATATTCAATATGTGATTAGGTGTACTACGGATAGATTAGGGTTTAGAAGTACACTAGTATAGTTTCCTAGTTGCGAACCCTAGAATAGGTTACACCCACACACACACATGCGTATTAGTTATACTTATACCTGTATGGTGAGAATAGTGGATGATATTTGGAGATGAGTCGATGAGATTGGGCATAGTGCTGTGAGATCGGTGATATGATGTGGTTCGTATTTGGGATACGACATGAGATTTTAGCGGGCCTTTGGACGTGTGTTTTACACACGCATTTACGTAGATGGTATCGGTTTGTACTAGACTTAGATCAGTACCACAGATCATGAGATATGATGATAAGGATACCAGATAATTGATGAGATGAATGTGATATTGACCCGTACCCAGATTTGGGATGCCGTACGATGGATGTACCGTACGAGCTTTATATTGATGATAGATCCGCACTCATGACTCGAGGAGGTCATATGATATATTGTATCGTATGTGATACTATTGAGGCGGGATCACCGACTATTATATTTATATAGATGTATCGACTCAGATTTAGGTGGTTTCCATACCCCTCTCGATTAGCTTGTTAGTTAGATCTGTAGTTTGCTTAGTAGATGTTAGGCTAGACCAATGTCATACCTGTAGGGTTACTAGGCACTCTCACAAGGTTCTACAAGGCATCAACCTTGCCCGATTTAAAATTTAGACGTGCCGAACAACCCTAACCAAGATCTTAGACTAGAGATTGGGCGAAACAAAGCATGTAAACAACTTTACTTCTAAGAGTTATGGATTACAACCTTTGTAGTCCGTTCCTTCACTTCAAAAGCTCTGTGTTGAGGTCCCTTCGCTGCGATCATCGAGTACCCGGACTCAAGAAAGGCTCCATGAAGAGAAAGATGCAAGCTTGCTTCCGATCATCGATAACAAAGATGATCTACCTTGAAGAAACTCAAGCCCAAGCTTTTGCTTCACTAATCAAGTATTAGCAAAGCAAACACCCTAATCTAAGCGGCTAGAATAGATGAGGATGATGAAGTAGGAATTTAGCTCTCATTTGTTTTCAATTTCTCACTCATTTTCATCACATCACCAAAAGTTAGAAAGCTTTATCAAGAGGAAGAAGAAGATGAAAACCATTTGTGATGAATAATGAAAACTCTAGTGAGGTTAGAAATGCAACCATGGGTTAAGTATGAAGACTTAACCCATGAAGAGAAACAACTATGGTTAAAGGGTTGGGTTGGGTTAAGGAAATATCAACAAAATATCACAAAATATCAAGGTCAAAGTCAAAGCTTCAAGAAGCTTCTTGAAAGCTTCATGTAATCTTAACCCTAATCCAAACCCTAACCATATTTAAACTCTACAAATCATGTTGCATTTATAACCATAATATGTTACAATATTATATATCACATATACAATATTTATTGTAACAAAATAAAATAATACAATTAACATATATCACATATATATCAAAGTATTACCCGAGTGAGAAAAAGAAACTTTTAGTGAGCTTATATTAGTTAATGTAATTTAATATATCAAATATATAATTATACATTAAATTATCGAATCAACACTTGATCCGATAATCCGGCTATTTCACAAATAACCGACTAATATAATCTGTATCAGTTCATCGAATCAACACTTGATCCGATGACCCGGCTATATCACATATACCTGGCCGATATCTCATATCGCGAGAATCTAATACGGTATCACATACACGTATTGTTCTCGGTCCTGCACATATCATATATGTGATCCTACTCCGTTTTGCCTGAGCCAGGAAACCTCTTTGTAGGACTCTAAAGAATCGTCAATACGCCGGCAGTAGGTGATGATCATATCAAACACCCACAAGCTGCACGCGGTCAGCTAAACGTAACAGCCACCCAGGTATTGAGCAATCATAAGATCAACAAGCAAGCCTGTACATTCTCCCGTGAATCCAACCAGTAACACTCCCGTACAGTCCGGTCTCTTCGTCTGATATGCCGCATATCTTGCCTAGGGGTGGTAAACGTCAGACCCCAGTAGCTTGATAAGTCATGTCGATATGAGGTCCATAACAGTTCGAGAAACTACTGATAACACTTACCAGTAAATCTCAACAACCCTGGCTAGGGATTTCCAGTTATAGCCAATCGAACACAGCGCAACATCAACTCCCTATACCAGGAGAGACGAAACCCCTCCTATCGCTCATTGCCTCCATGTGATTTGGGACTGTACCCAAAAGCCACATTTCTTCACGCCCTCTTAGACGTGGTATGATGGAAATCAAAGCACAGTGGGAATCACACAAGTCTCTATGACGATCTCGGGTGTACAGACTAACCTGTACAAGTGTCACCAGAGAACTGCCATCTGACGTGAGGTATAATACCATCTGGGAGTTCTCGGCGAGTCCATCCAGTGTACCCAGTCTCCACTGAGCACCCGTATACCTTCTCTGATGTCAAACACCAATGGATATGGGATTATCCATCGCCCATCATATGGGTCAAGAAGCGCATACGCTAGTCTACTCTAGAGTATCGATGCCCTGTCTCGGTACTCCCACGACTAGGAACATTTGAAGGATGTACTTGGCGACTACACTATCCCCACTAGTATGATCCGCATCATAGTCCTGGTACTCAAGTACTCATCCTAAGGGCTTTATCAACATGTAACATAGAGACAATCAGAGTACATGTTAAGATAAAGAGCAACCAGATAGCGTACTTTCATGTCGAGCAAGAAAGTCATCCCTATATGTAGGGTTACTAGGCACTCTAATAAGGTTCTACAATGCATCAACCATGCCCGTTTAAAATTTTAGCCGTGCCGAATAACCCTAAACAAGATCGTTGCTAGAAAATTAGGGTTTCACATGCAAGTTAATAGCATCTACAACTAAGTGAATACGAAATAAAACCTTTGTAGATCGGTCCTTCACTTCTTTAGCTCCTTGTTGAAGTCCCTTCGCTGCGATCGTGGTTCTCTCGGACTCTTGCATGGCTTCACGAGGCTAAAGGAGCGTCCTTGCTTGAAGTCTTCGAGGCCGAAGATGATCTACGTCGAGGGGATGCCAACTCAAGCTTCTACTTCACTAACTAGAGAATTAGTGAAGCAAACACCCTAAACTAAAGTGCTAGTCTAGTAGAGGATGGAGAAATAGGAAGTGGATTCACTTTAGAATTTGGTTTCTCACAATGTTTCTCACTTTGGATCAAACCCTAGAGAGCTTTTTAGCTCAAGGAAGAAGATGAAGAAAATAATATGAGAAGAGATAATGATCAAGTGAGAAATCTAACCATGGTGAGTGAGTATCATATACTAACTCATGTAGAGACATAACCATGGCTAATCCTTATGGTTGGGTTAACAAATATCCATAGTAAAAACAAACTTAGTGTACTTAGTCAATGCATCCACAAGCTTCCACAAGCTTCATGCATTTTGCTAATCCTCCACTAATTTTGTAATTACTTTAAATATTAAAACCCAACATAAATAAATAGCATGGTGTAAGTCTCATACACCCAAGTCATGTGTATCATCAACCATGATACAAAAAGAAAACACAATTTTAATATATATCACATATATATTAAAGTTGTGCACTTGTGAGAAAAATCCTTATGTGAACAAGTGTTAGTTAATGTAAACTAGTATATCTAATATACAATTATACACTAAATTATTAAATCAACACTTGACTTAATAATCCGGTCATATCTCATATAACCGACTAACATCCATTGTATCGACTTATCGAATCAACACTTGATTCGATAACCTGGCTATATCATATATAACCGACCGATACAAAAAGTCGTGAGAATAGAAAACGGTATCACATACACGCATTATTCTCGGTCCTGCACATATCACATACGTGCTCCTATTTCGTTTTGCCTGAGCCAGTAAAACCTCTATGTAGGACTCTAAAGACCCGTCAATACGCCGGCAGTAGGTAATGATCACATCAAGCACCCACAAGCCGTCAGCGGTACTAGCTGGACGTAACGGCTACCCGGGTATTGAGCGATCAGAAGAGAAGCAAGCAAGCCCACTCCAACTCCTGTAAAAGCCTGTCGGTAACACTTCCCGTACAGTCCGGTCACCTCGTCTGATATGTCGCATATCAAGTCTAGGGGTGTGTAACGTTTTCAAAATAATAAAATATGATTTTTGGGAAATTTTATAATTTAATATTATTTTAATGAATATTTTAATATTCTGGTATAATTAAATACAAATAAATGGGGAAAAATTATGGAAAATTCTAAAATAAGGTAATTTATTGAATTATGCCATTTTAAAGTTTTTAAGATTAGTTATATGCTAATTTAGTGCTAATCGCGATTAAAAATCGCTAATTGGATTTTTAGCATTTTTGTGCAAAAATGTGCACATATCATTTTCCACACTTGTTACACTTGTGTTACATTTCTTTTGCCATGGCTTTCTTTTGGGTTCACTATTCAAGTGAGAAGAGTTTAGAAAAGAAAAGAAAAGAAAAAGGTAAGTGATGATGAGAGAGAGTGTCTAGGTCAACCTCTTTTGACCCATGCGCCCCCCATCATTTCCCTTCTCATTTTCTCTCCCCTCTCCCCTTGTTGCTGCTGCTGCTCTCTCTCCCTCTTCCTGAAACCCTAGATCCATCATGAAGACAAAGCCAAAACCCCATTCCCACTTCACAAAACTTACTCCCAAGCTCACTAGCTACACATTGAACCTAGCAAGATTGGATTTGGAGGATTTTGAGCAACTCAAGAATTTTCTTGAGTTGCCAAAGGAGGTAATTTCTGCACCTATTAGAGTAGTATCTCATTTCTTGTACATCTATTCTAGTTTCATATCGATATTGTATTGTTTGTGGACTTTGGAGAATTCAAGTTAGGGTTTAGGGTAAAACTGAAATTTAAGATGAAATTGAGGATTGTGGTGACCTTAGAATCCCTTGTGTGATGCTAATTTGAACCCAAACCTGAACTTGAAACCAGAATACGGAATTACGGAATCGATATCGGGGAAAACGGTAAATCTGGAAGTGTTTTATGGAATCTGCTATCACCCCGAGACCCCAAAAATAAAACTAAGTTGACAGTGAGATGTGCAGGCACTATTGAACCACCACACCAAACCCTAGCTCCCAACTCCTTTGGCAGGCCGCCAATTCTTCCTTTCTGGCCGCAATTTGCGGCCAGAGCAGGGTGGATCTGCCTCGTTTTGCGTGCATGCCCCCATTTCCTCTATTCTTGACCCTGGGTATGTCTAGTTTTGACTGATTCCATCTAGGGTAAAATCTGGGTTGATTTTCCTATGTTGGTGCATGGTTTACGACTTGATTTAGCATGGATTTTGGTATTTGGTGATTCATTCCTGTCGGGTGGCGTTTGGACGTCAACGACAAGTGGATATTGATCGTGTTTACATGCGAGTCGATAGGTTTTTACCTATGCGGGTAGCGTGTGCTATTTTGGTTTCCGATGTGATTTTCATGTGCTTTAGCGTTGTGATATACTTGTAGGTACCCTACGAGATGTTGAGGCAAAGAAGATGAAGATGGCGACATCGGCACCGATACATGAGAAGCAAGGTGAGTAGATTTATATCTACGGGGAGAAGTCGGGTGGATGGCGTATAGCACCCCCGCAGTCCGTGGTGATGTATACGAATACGTATACACACATATATTTATTATGTGTTGTTTAGGGTTATTGATGGTAATAATGGATTATTGGTGATAAGGATGTATTGGTTGAGTATAGTGCGAAACCCTAGAGTAGTGGTTGCACCCACACTCACACATATACACATACTTGCATACATTCTTTCATATATCTGTGCGCATATGATGGTGGGTATATCTACACATGGGTATGGGACTATGTGTTTATATACGGGTTTTGAGGATGATACGTGGGATTGAGATGAGTCGATGAGATTCGATTGAGGCCATGAGATTTGGCGACATGACAGAGTCGTATTGGAAATGTGATATGATGGTAGTGATGCCTGTCATGTGATGAGATAGTATGATATCGACTCAGATTTAGGTGGTTTCCATACCCCTCTCTTTTGACTTGATTGTGTGTTCTAGTTCGCATAGTAGGCGTTAAACTAGACCCGAGTCATACCTATTTCAAAACTAACGAATCAGGGATATTTTAAAGATAGGCAAAAAGGGTTTATACGGATATTTTCAAAAGGCGCATCTTTTCTTAAAACACCGTAGCCCTTATTTTACCAAAAGCCCTGATTCGTCTTATTTCAAAAGGCAAGGTTGCATGATATATCTTTTGAGGCAGGTTCTCTACCGTTGCGTTGATTACTTGATTCCGCACATTCATGCTGTTTGCATTGCATCGCTTGTATTGTTGATATATTTCAGTCATGCTGCTAGGACACCAGCACCATTATCGA
The DNA here is from genome assembly GCA_030015575.1 of Agapanthus africanus. Taxonomy (NCBI): domain Eukaryota; kingdom Viridiplantae; phylum Streptophyta; class Magnoliopsida; order Asparagales; family Amaryllidaceae; genus Agapanthus; species Agapanthus africanus. The sequence continues at coordinate 371,447,917 of JASDDO010000022.1, forward strand.
TGATGCGTATGTTCCACGTACACTGTTGCCGGCTCACACACTTCATCATCGATGATTGCCATGTCACTACACTGTAGTACTGTTGCATTCAGGATTTGACCCTTCCATGACATATTGACATTCTTACCTTTCTGCTATATGTCGCATACATGCTGCTTTCTGATTATACGCATTGAGATATGCTGTTTCCATGATATTTCTGGTTTTGGGAACCGTGGGTGTTTCAAAGAGGATATGTAATTGTTTTGAAAACCCGGTTACCCTTAATATGATATTTCAGTGCGTCCACCATATGTTTTCTCGGTGCTGAGAGCGACATGTGAAACCCGATTCGAGGAGGCGGATGAGGCCGATTGCGGGTACATGGTGGACCCGGTATGGTTCCCCGGGGCAAGAAATGTTTTTCGTGGAGCAGACGATGAGCCTGGCAGGGTGGCGAGTACCTACCGGTGATTTTGTTGGACCTGGCGGTTATCCGGAGGATACCGACCAGAGTCGATAGATGGATATACGCGTACTGCCGGGGCCGAGGGCCGATACCGCAGACAGAGCCTATGGGCCGATCCGGACTGACGGAGCCCGATATATGAGGATTTACGTGCTGATGCTGGGCACAGTTTTCATGATGTTTTCGAGTGCCGATGCTGGGCACTCCGGTTCCATGATTTTGACGTGTCACGAGGGACACAGGTGGTTTATATCCTCATATTTCCATGCATATGCTGATGATATTTACATGCATGATGGTTGTTGTCATTGGGTGACGAGTGGACGGGATCCACGTACGTGCAGATTGATTTCATTGATTGTACCTCACATTTATGATATGCTATTACCTGAGGCACTGGCACGAGCACTAGTCATTACACTCATGTATAGAGATTACATTGCCAGTTTAGCATGTTTCAGACCTATTCATATTGAGGTTTATTTATATCTGATCGTATTGACCTAGGTGGGTCATGCATTCGATCTCTGCTTGTAGATATTTTCTATTCACGAGTTGGCAACTCACCCCCGTTGTGCCACAGTTCTTGCAGGTTTTGCCGTACAGGTTCCTTTGCGGCATTTCTGGCACACTGCTTCCTTGCGGGTGAATTGCATTTGGTAGGTGGTCTCTTTTGCATCAAGAACCACCATTGTACTTATATTATTTATTGTATCTAGTCATTCAATCAACCAAAACTTGTATATTGTTTCAGACTTAGAAAACAGTGTTGTATTATTTCGACCTTAGAGTCGCGCTTGTAGTATTACGGTTTTCTGGCTGTTTTGAGTTTCTTTTTGGGTTTTGATCCTCGCCCTTTGGCGTTGTATATTATTATTGCTTGCGTGGTTGTGACCGTCGATTGACGAAGAGCTAGCTCCCGCTTGGGGATGCCTTTTATCATTTCTTATATTATTCTTGTTGTACCCCGTTCGGGGCCAGTTTTTACAAAGGAAACTCTGCCGAAATTTTCAGGAAAGATTACACATTTTAAAAATGCATATTCGGCTTAGTTATTTAAAAACTTGATTTTCGAAACGTGATTTCCTTACTTCTTAAAATCAGTTTTCCTTATTTACTCTTTAAATGGTTTTAGATTTCTGGCCTTTTGGCTTACTTGGATCAGATGGGGTCCTATAGACTTCATATGGTTCAAGGGCCAGTCACGTGCTCTTTCGGGTCGTGACAAAGTTGGTATCAAAGCGCTAGGTTGACCTTGGTTCGAGTCTGAGTTTGACTATGTGGAGCCTAGGGCGTTATTTATATACGGAACTTAGGCTTGACCTTACGGAACTTAGACTTAGTCGAGGGGGTATTAAACCCGAACTTTCGTCGTGTAGGGTGACCCCTGGTTGATGGAATAGGTGACTAAAGTAGAGTGACGTACCGTGGGTATGTTCCGCGGCATACTTACGACACGCCACTCCGCTTAAGAAACCTTAGGTTGTACATTTCCTTGCACCGTATTATATTCCTTCCTATGATCTATCTTCATCGATACTGGTTATGGTTTTGCTGCCGCGATTGCACGGGCAGAGTGAGCTACGGCTCGAGTTGTGTCAGCATGAGCTCGTCGGGGACGAAGGCTGACCGGGGCATGATTCCAGAGACATACGGTTGCATTGAGGCTTCGTATTTTGTGTTTCCGCACTATGAGCGTTTGACAGATCGCTGTTGCGAGATTTCCCGGGTGTGCTGATCGGCACCAGAGGATTGAGCCACTGATAGAGGCCAGCCAGGATGTGATGACCGTTGATATATCGCTTATTCATGATGGTTGAGGCGCTGCTTAGCGTACCGACGAATGAGCCAGTTGTTGCTGCGATTGATGAGATATCGCCCAGATGATTGGAGCTACTGCAGCATGAGCATATTCTTAGAGATATGATAGTGAGTCGCTAGTCACCGAGGATTAATGACTAGGACCCGTGGTTCGTTCGCTTACCTCGATGCGAGGTCATCAGGTAGATTGATTCCAACTAGAGACGACTTCACGCAGATTCGTTGAGAGTCGATTGAGACGATCGAATGTCAGGAACCCATTTTCCAAGTTTAAATTATTCGGAAAGACATGCAAGCGATTCTATGGACCCTCTAGAAGAATGAAACCCTAACTCGACTTAATGACCGTGTGAAAGCCTTTGAACCTTAGGGTTTGCGGCAGTTCCTCGGCGCCATTAGTGAGGCTTGGGTTTGCCCTTCTACGGCTAGACCACCGATGCTGTGGTATGTACTCGATACTATTAAACTGTACCCGAGATGTTGAGCTCTTGGGGGATTGTGAGGTTCTGACGAGTCGATCGGATGATTCGACATCATTCGGATATCATGTGATGGGACACTGCTTGGGAGACTCCAGATACGAGCATAGCCGTCGGAGCGCAGTCCGTGTAGCCACGATGAGATGAGTCCGAATCAGTCGATATTGGAGCAAGGTGGAGTAAAGAGTTTGCACGAGATTTCGACGAGATGACGTTTCACTCCGCTGACATCAGAGATGCGATATGCACGCTGAGGACGTGTTCGGCTAGATATCTTCTACTGAGTGATGAAGATACCGAGTTCGTGACTTCGAGTCCGTGTTAGAGACTTCGGATGGACCGTAGCCGAGGACATTGCAGTGCGCAGATAAAGACACGACGTCGAATGGTCGATGATACAGACAAGCGGGACAAGAAGTTCGTGCGAGAGGCAGACGAGCTGTTACTACACCCCGTTAAGATTAAAGGCCGGACATGCATACAGAGGTGCAGAGATGCGACCAGCTTTCGAGGAGATGTCGTACTAAGGGTGCAGATGTTCAGAAAGCGAGGAAAGATTATGACAGGGTACCAGCCTCCTTACAGTTTGGCTTAGGCAAGATCAGAAGAGACCTTGAGTAGGATTCCTTCCAGTACACTGCTGCAATAAGAGTTGCACCCAGGATCGGATGTGTGATGGGCATTCAGAGGACCCGAGGTCGGCGCCAGAGATGTGCTGCTTTACGAGCGGTCATGAGGATTGACCGAGAGATGACCAGGAAAGTGCCAGAACGGAATCGTTCCTGTCAGCACACCTGACCGGGCCGATGGATTGCGAGATTGGTAATCTACAGGAAAGATCAAGAACCAGAGACAGAGGACGCCAGCCGCGAGCAAGAGGCAAGTAGATATCTTGCGCCGCTAGCACCGGATGTACCGGTACCTTCTCGACCCTGAAGAAGGATATACCGACGACGGTATTTATGATTTGTGATTTTGTGATTTGACTATCACGTATCCGTTGCTTTGGATTTCGGTATTTTGGGCGATCTATTCGCATGATTTAGTCTTGATGACTGAGTTTCATGATATTTGATTTTGTGCACCATGGTTGCACTTACTGGGTATTTATACCTTGCATATAGTTATTACTCTTGAGGTGTTGATTGCGATTTCATGCCTATTTTATGCCGGTGATTTGATTTACGCTTCCAGCATAGTTTCATGTACTTTTAGTGTTTTGAATTGTGCACGCTGATGCACGCAGTTGTGAGTTTTTCCATCGTGGTACACCTGATTTCGATTAAGCCGCGTTGTATATCGTTTCGTGCCTTGGCTGCACCTGCTTATGACTTTATGGATTTCATACGATTGATTTGATGTTGTGCATATGTTACGCACACGATTTGATTTGTGCACTCGGTATAGCTTATATGTGCTTGTAGTGCATCGATATGTGTTTTGTGCACGCAGCTGCACAGGTTTATGATTTTCTTTATATCTGGGTACACTTAGTGTTGCTGCTTACGCATTTGAGTTATTGCTGGTATTTGTGCATGGGATGCACCAGTTCTATACTTCGTGCGTTTGTCGCACCAGTTTTGTGTTTCTTGCGTTTATCGCATCAGATTTATATTTCGTGCCTTTGTTGCACCGAATTTATATTTTGTGCATTACGATTGCACCTGACTTCGATTTGATGCCTTTCGGTATGTCGATTTTGATTGTGATATTGATGTGGATTCTTGCACTCCGTGCTTTTGACTGGACTTACGCATATTCGGCGTTGCTATTGGATTTTTGCGATTCCGTGCATGTTGAGTGCGCAGGGTTTAGATTTTCATTCGTGCACGATGGATGCACCGATTTGGATTTTCGCGCATGTTGGGTGCATGTTTTTAGATACGATTTTGGGGCACACCAGATGCACTAAATCGAGATTCTTCGTGCATGTCAGATGCACATGTTTGGGCTGTCAGGCATACACGTTGCCTATGACAGATACTTCGTGCACACCCGTTGCACCTAGATGTTGTTTTGTGCGCCTGTATGGCACATATATGGATTTTGATTTCCGTGCGCACCAGACGCACAGGGTGGTGTTATGTGCATTTTGGGATTTATTCCTTTTGGAGCAGTACATTTTTATGATATTGGATATTTGATTTCATACTGAGCAGGACTAGTCAGAGGACAGTACCTTGATATATTTTGCATGCATTGATAGTTCGAAGGGATTTCCAAAGAGCGAGCTATAGTCTCGGTATATATATACCTACGTGTCCGATATGACACGAAACGTTTAAAAACAAAGAAACCCTTCTAAATTGTTTTCAAAACGGCGGAGCGCACCTATTAAACAAAGGATATATATACGTATATAGTTATTTTCTTGTGAAAAACGTCCGCCACTGTGCAGTGTTACGCGCATCGCACAGCGACTTAAAGAGATTTGGCATGCATTTACATCAGCTATTCACATGTATAGATTGGATGTCTACATGTATAGTTCTGATTTATATCATATTGATTTTGTATTGGATTTGACATTCGTGTCTTTACCATGACTCCGATGATTGAGGGATGCTTGATGGAGTGTTGCTTTTGAGTTATCTGCTCAGTACTCATGCGCATGCATCGCGCTATGATGTTTTATGTATAGACGGTTTCGGAGCCCCGATGACTTAGAATTTGTATTGAAATATTTTAGTATTTGGAGGTTTAAATTTAAATTCGGGGACCGAATTTCTTTAAGGGGGGTAGATTGTAACGTTTTCAAAATAATAAAATATGATTTTTGGGAAATTTTATAATTTAATATTATTTTAATGAATATTTTAATATTCTGGTATAATTAAATACAAATAAATGGGGGAAAATTATGGAAAATTCTAAAATAAGGTAATTTATGGAATTATGCCATTTTAAAGTTTTTAAGATTAGTTATATGCTAATTTAGTGCTAATCGCGATTAAAAATCGCTAATTGGATTTTTAGCATTTTTGTGCAAAAATATGCACATATCATTTTCCACACTTGTTACACTTGTGTTACATTTCTTTTGCCATGGCTTTCTTTTGGGTTCACTATTCAAGTGAGAAGAGTTTAGAATAGAAAAGAAAAGTAAAGAAAAAGGTAAGTGATGATGAGAGAGAGTGTCTAGGTCAACCTCTTTTGACCCATGCCCCCCCCATCATTTCCCTTCTCATTTTCTCTCCCCTCTCCCCTTGTTGCTGCTGCTGCTCTCTCTCCCTCTCTCTCCCTCTTCATGAAACCCTAGATCCATCATGAAGACAAAGCCAAAACCCCATTCCCACTTCACAAAACTTACTCCCAAGCTCACTAGCTACACATTGAACCTAGCAAGATTGGATTTGGAGGATTTTGAGCAACTCAAGAATTTTCTTGAGTTGCCAAAGAAGGTAATTTCTGTACCTATTAGAGTAGTATCTCATTTCTTGTACATCTATTCTAGTTTCATATCGATATTGTGTTGTTTGTGGACTTTGGAGAATTCAAATTAGGGTTTAGGGTAAAACTGAAATTTAAGATGAAATTGAGGATTGTGGTGACCTTAGAATCCCTTGTGTGATGCTAATTTGAACCCAAACCTGAACTTGAAACCAGAATACGGAATTACAGAATCGATATAGGGGAAAACGGTAAATCTGGAAGTGTTTTATGGAATCTGCTATCACCCCGAGACCCCAAAAATAAAACTGAGTTGACAGTGAGATGTGCAGGCACTATTGAACCACCACACCAAACCCTAGCTCCCAACTCCTTTGGCAGGCCGCCAATTCTTCCTTTCTGGCCGCAATTTGCGGCCAGAGCAGGGTGGATCTGCCTCGTTTTGCGTGCATGCCCCCATTTCCTCTATTCTTGACCCTGGGTATGTCTAGTTTTGACTGATTCCATCTAGGGTAAAATCTGGGTTGATTTTCCTATGTTGGTGCATGGTTTACGACTTGATTTAGCATGGATTTTGGTATTTGGTGATTCATTCCTGTCGGGTGGCGTTTGGACGTCAACGACAAGTGGATATTGATCGTGTTTACATGCGAGTCGATAGGTTTTTACCTATGCGGGTAGCGTGTGCTATTTTGGTTTCCGATGTGATTTTCATGTGCTTTAGCGTTGTGATATACTTGTTGGTACCCTACGAGATGTTGAGGCAAAGTAGATGAGATGGCGACATCGGCACCGATACATGAGAAGCAAGGTGAGTAGATTTATATCTACGGGGAGAAGTCGGGTGGATGGCGTATAGCACCCCCGCAGTCCGTGGTGATGTATACGAATACGTATACACACATATATTTATTATGTGTTGTTTAGGGTTATTGATGGTAATAATGGATTATTGGTGATAAGGATGTATTGGTTGAGTATAGTGCGAAACCCTAGAGTAGTGGTTGCACCCACACTCACACATACACACATACTTGCATACATTCTTTCATATATCTGTGCGCATATGATGGTGGGTATATCTACACATGGGTATGGGACTATGTGTTTATATACGGGTTTTGAGGATGATACGTGGGATTGAGATGAGTCGATGAGATTCGATTGAGGCCGTGAGATTTGGCGACATGACAGAGTCGTATTGGAGATGTGATATGATGGTAGTGATGCCTGTCATGTGATGAGATAGTATGATATCGACTCAGATTTAGGTGGTTTCCATACCCCTCTCTTTTGACTTGATTGTGGGTTCGTAGTTCGCATAGTAGGCGTTAAACTAGACCCGAGTCATACCTATTTCAAAACTAACGAATCAGGGATATTTTAAAGATAGGCAAAAAGGGTTTATACGGATATTTTCAAAAGGCGCATCTTTTCTTAAAACACCGTAGCCCTTATTTTACCAAAAGCCCTTATTCGTCTTATTTCAAAAGGCAAGATTGCATGATATATCTTTTGAGGCAGGTTCTCTACTGTTGCGTTGATTACTCGATTCCGCACATTCATGCTGTTTGCATTGCATCGCTTGTATTGTTGATATATTTGAGTCATGCTGCTAGGACACCAGCACCATTATCGATGATGCGTATGTTCCACATACACTGTTGCCGGCTCACACACTTCATCATCGATGATTGCCATGTCACTACACTGTAGTACTGTTGCATTCAGGATTTGACCCTTGCATGACATATTGATATTCTTACATTTCTGCTATATGTCGCATACATGCTGCTTTCTGATTATACGCATTGAGATATGCTGTTTCCATGATATTTCTGGTTTTGGGAACCGTGGGTGTTTCAAAGAGGATATGTAATTGTTTTGAAAACCCGGTTACCCTTGATATGATATTTCAGTGCGTCCACCATGTGTTTTCTCGGTGCTGAGAGCGACATGTGAAGCCCGATTCGAGGAGGCGGATGAGGCCGATTGCTGGTACATGGTGGACCCGGTATGGTTCCCCGGGGCAAGAAATGTTTTTCGTGGAGCAGACGATGAGCCTGGCAGGGTGGCGAGTACCTACCGGTGATTTTGTTGGACCTGGCGGTTATCCGGAGGATACCGACCAGAGTCGATAGATGGATATAGGCGTACTGCCGGGGCCAAGGGCCGATACCGCAGACATAGCCTGTGGACCGATCCGGACTGACGGAGCCGGCTATATGAGGATTTATGTGCCGATGCTGGGCACAGTTTTCATGATGTTTTCGAGTGCCGATGCTGGGCACTCCGGTTCCATGATTTTGACGTGTCACGAGGGACACAGGTGGTTTATATCCTCATATTTCCATGCATATGCTGATGATATTTACATGCATGATGGTTGTTGTCATTGGGTGACGAGTGGACGGGATCCACGTACATGCAGATTGATTTCATTGATTGTACCTCACATTTATGATATGCTATTACCTGAGGCACTGGCACGAGCACTAGTCATTACACTCATGTATAGAGATTACATTGCCAGTTTAGCATGTTTCAGACCTATTCATATTGAGGTTTATTTATATCTGATCGTATTGACCTAGGTGGGTCATGCATTCGATCTCTGCTTGTAGATATTTTCTATTCACGAGTTGGCAACTCACCCCTGTTGTGCCACAGTTCTTGCAGGTTTTGCCGTACAGGTTCCTTTGCGGCATTTCTGGCACACTGCTTCCTTGCGGGTGAATTGCATTTGGTAGGTGGTCTCTTTTGCATCAAGAACCACCATTGTACTTATATTATTTATTGTATCTAGTCATTCAATCAACCAAAACTTGTATACTGTTTCAGACTTAGAAAACAGTGTTGTATTATTTCGACCTTAGAGTCGCGCTTGTAGTATTACGGTTTTCTGGCTGTTTTGAGTTTCTTTTTGGGTTTTGATCCTCGCCCTTTGGCGTTGTATATTATTATTGCTTGCGTGGTTGTGACCGTCGATTGACGAAGAGCTAGCTCCCGCTTGGGGATGCCTTTTATCATTTCTTATATTATTCTTGTTGTACCCCGTTCGGGGCCAGTTTTTACAAAGGAAACTCTGCCGAAATTTTCAGGAAAGATTACACATTTTAAAAATACGTATTCGGCTTAGTTATTTAAAAACTTGATTTTCGAAACGTGATTTCCTTACTTCTTAAAACCAGTTTTCCTTATTTACTCTTTAAATGGTTTTAGATTTCTGGGCTTTTGGCTTACTTGGATCAGATGGGGTCCTATAGACTTTATATGGTTCAAGGGCCAGTCACGTGCTCTTTCGGGTCGTGACAGGGTAGTAAACGTCAGACCCCAATAACCGATAAGTCATGCCGATATGAGCCTCATAACGGGTCGAGAAACTACTGGTAACACTTCCCAGTATATCTTTAAATCAGCCCTGGCCAGGGACTTCCCTGTTACGGCCAATCGAGCACAGCGCAACATCAACCCCCAATACCGGGAGAGACAAAACCCCTCCTATCGCTCATTGCCTCCATGTGACTCGGGACTGTACCCAAAAACCACCGTTTTGCACGCCCACTTCGACGTGGTAAGGTGGAAATCAAAGCACATTGGGAATCACACAAGACTTTATGACGATCTCGGGTCTACAGACTAACCTGCACAAGTGTCACCAGAGAACTGCCAACTGACGTGAGGTATAATACCATCTGGGAGTTCTCGGCTTGTCCGTCCAGTGTACCCAGTCTCCACTGAGCACCCGTATACCATCTCTGATGTCAAACACCAATGGATATGGGATCATCCATCGCCCATCTCATGGGTCGAGAAGCGTATATGCAAGTCTACTCTGGTATATCGATGCCCTGTCTCGATACACCTACGACTAGGAACATTAAAGGATGTACTTATGGACTACCATGGCCCCACTAGTATGATCTGCATCATAGTCCAGGTAGTCAAGTACACATCCTAAGGGCTTTACCAACATGTAACTATAAGACAGTATCAAGAGACAAGTATACTTGTTAAGATAAAGAGCAACCAGATAGCATACTATCATATCGAGCAAGAAAGTCCTCTCTCTATATGTCCAAGCATCCAATATAATATACATCATCTGTAGGGTTGCTAGGCACGCGCACAAGGGTCTACGAGGCATCAAACATGCCCAAATAAAAATTTAGCCGTGCCGAACTACCCGAATACGGAACTTTAAACTAGAGATTAGGCGATAACATGCTTGCTAAACAATTTAACACTAAGTGAGAGGGATCACAACCTTTGTAGATCCGGTCCTTCACTTCATATGCTCCGTGTTGTGGTCCCTTCGCTGCGATCATCGGGTTCCGGGCTCTCGAGAGGTTCCACGAAGAGAATGACGCAACCTTTGCTTCTGATCTTCGATACTACGATGATCTACCTCGAAGTTTCTTTAACACAAGCTAACACTCATGAAATGATGTGAACACTCTCATCTAAATGGCAAGTGAAGATGAGGATGATGAAGTAGGAATTTTGCTCTATTTATTTACATTTTCTCACTATTATTCATCACTTGGAAAAATCAAGAAAGGTTTTTCCATGAAAGAAAATGGAGGAAGAAGAAGAATGAATAATGTTAATCACTTTGTGATGAATAGGAAAAGGAGATATGATAGAATTATGCAACCATGGTTCACTTAACCATTGTAGAGAATTGACTAGGGTTAGGGTTTTGGGTAAAGTTAAAGCATGAGTCATGAACAAATATCTTTCACAAAACAAAACAAATCCTTCTAGAAACTTCTAGAAAGATTAACCCTAATCCGAACCCTAGTCAAGTTTAAACTCCACTAAACGAGTTGCATTAGTTATCATATCATGTTACAATATTATATATCACATATATAATATTTACCGTAACAAAATAAAATAATACAATTAACATATATCGCATATATATCAATGTATTACCCGAGTGAGAAAAAGAATCTTTTAGTGAGCAAATATTAGTTAATGTCATTTAATATATCATATATATTATTATACATTAAATTATCGAATCAACACTTGATCCGACAATCCGGCTATATCGCATATAACCGACTAATATTTATCCGTACCGATTCATCGAATCAACACTTGATCCGATGACCCGGCTGATATCATATATCACGAGAATACAATACGGTATCACATATCGCATTATCCTCGGTCCCGCACATATCACATATGTGCTCCTACTCCGTTTTGCCTGAGTCAAGAAACCTCTGTGTAGGACTCTAAAGAATCGTCAATACGCCGGCAGTAGGTGATGATCATATCAAACACCCACAAGCTGCAAGCGGTCAGCTAAACGTAACAGCTACCCAGGTATTGAGCGCTCAGAAGATCAACAAGCAAGCCTGTACATTCTCCTGTGGATCCAAACAGTAACACTCCCGTACAGACCGGTCTCGTCGTCTGATATGTTGCATATCTCGCCTAGGGGTGGTAAACGTCAGACCCCAGTAGCTCGATAAGTCGTGTCGATATGAGGTCTATAACAGTTCGAGAAACTACTGATAACACTTACCAGTAAATCTCAGCAACCCTGGCCAGGGATTTCCGGTTATAGCCAATCGAACACAGCACAACATCAACTCCCTATACCGGGAGAGACGAATCCCCTCCTATCGCTCATTGCCTCCATGTGATTCGGGACTGTACCCAAAAGCCACCTTTTTGCACGCCCTCTTGGACGTGGTATGATGGAAATCAAAGCACAGTGGGAATCACACAAGACTCTATGACGATCTCGGGTCAACAGACTACTCTGTACCAGTGTCACCGGAGAACTGCCATCTGACGTATGGTATAATACCATCTGGGAGTTCTCGGCGAGTCCGTCCAGTGTACCCAGTCTCCACTGAGCACCCGTACACCATCCTTGATGTCAAACACCGATGGATATGGGATCATCCATCGCCCATCATATGGGTCAAGATGCGTACACGCTAGTCTACTCTGGTGCATCGATGCCCTGTCTCGATACACCCTCGACTAGGAACAGTTATAGGATGTACTCATCGACTACCGCGGCCCCACTAGTATGATCTCATCATAGTCCCAGTAGTCGAGTACATATCCTAAGGGCTTTATCAACATGTAACATAGAGACAATCAGAGTACATGTTAAGATAAAGTACAACCAGATAGCATATTATCATGTCGAGCAAGAAAGTCCTCCCTATATATGTCCTAGCATCCACTACAATATACATCGTATGTACAGTAATGGCCTCTAGGGCATACATATAACTAACAATCTCCCACTTGCACTAGGGCCATCTGTTATGGTATCGCATACCCAACAATTAGCTGCGGTTGAAGTATCTCATACTCAACCATCCCATAAATGTCTCTACTGGGAAAAAGGCCTTTGTGAGTGGATCCGCGCTGTTGTCCTCTGTGTCTACTCTCCTAACCTCGATCTCCCTAGAGATCAACCATCTCCATGATCAGGTGATACTGCCTAAGAATTATATCTAGATTTCTGATGGGACGGAAGTTCCTTGGCTGAAGCCACAACTCCATTGTCACACAATGGTGGGAACGAAGTTCATCTTATGAACTTATAAATATCCAGACTGCCTCTTTGGTAGCATCCTTTGTAACGATGTATCTTGCCTTTAATCGTCTAGTATGTCACGGTATCTAGCTTGGAACTCTTCCAACATACCGTCCCTCCACTGAGGGTATAGACAAGCCTGCGACTGACATTCAGTCGTCCTTATCACTCTGGAACCATTCCAGTGATTCTCCCCAGGATCGATTGATACCATCTCACTACAACTAGTGAGTATTCTAACATCCAATTTAGATCTATCTCATAGATCCAAAACCCAGGATTTAGGAGGTATCACTTTGATCCTATATGGAGAATCCTTGTGATAAGTGGAGATTGACCGAGCGTAGCATAGGAAACTCTTTCCCTATCAAGAGTATGTCATCCACGTACTCTACGAAGATCACCACCATACTCTCTACTACCTTTTTTGTATATACAAGGTTCATCTACCATTTTGATGAAGTCAAACTCTTTGACTACCACATCAAAACAGATGTTCCAACTCCGCGATCCCTGTTTTATCATATAAAACATCTTGCACACGTTTCCGCTGCTCCCACTGTCTACGAAGCCCTCTGGCTGTGTACTTATAGACACTCTATTCTAAAACATCATTTAGAAAAGCAGTCATGACACCCAACCACCAGATATCGTAGTCATGGTATGTAGCCGTGGCAAGTAGGATCTGGATGGACTTAAGCATAGCTTTGAAAGTCTCAACTTTTCCATGCACACCAAGTAATCTTCTCAAGATATACTCGCTCCTGATGGGAATTTAACCCTTCAGATAAAGCAACCAAAGTCCATACTTTGTTGGTGTATAAGGATTCCATCTCAGATCGATAAGCATCCAGCCATTCTTACAGAGTCCTACTCCTGATGGCCAGCTCGAAACTAGTTGGGTCATCATCTCATGATGAAATCCTTGCTCCCACTGTGATAGAGAAACTTAAGTATCTCTCAGGTGGGTGAGGAACCCTGCTAGATCGGCAGAGAGGCTGAGGTTCGTTGGTATCTACTGAATCCTTTGGTTGTACCAAATCATCTGCTGTATTTTGTATAGCTGGAACCCTTCCAGTTCTACATAACAGACCTTGCCTCGAGCTTGTCCGGATTTTGCTTTTAGACATAGGCCGGACAACCCCAAATCTTAACAAACTTAAGATATGGGCTCTTCCCTTTCCATATCGCATATGAAGTGGTAGGCAACTTATTTGATTCGAACCCTATTCAATAGGTATGCAACTTCACAAGTGCATAACTCCCAAAAGGAAATAGGGAACTCAGTAGTACTCATCATAGAGCACACCATATCTAATAGGGTGAGTTTGCTCCGCCCCGATATACCATCGTGCTATGGTATATACGGAGGAGTAATGCTGAGAGAGAATCTCATTCTCCTTTAGAATAGTCCAGGAATTCCGTGCTCAAGTATTCTCCTCCTTGATCGCATCAAAGGACATAATACTTATACCCGTATTTTGGTTCTCTACTTCTAACTTATATTCTGTGAATATCTCAAAAGGTTCGGACTTGTGTTTCAACAGGAACATATGTCTGAATCTTGAGAGATTATCAGAGAATGTAATGAAGTAAAAAGAACCGGTCTTGGCATGTGTAGACAGGGGACTTTCATACATCAGCATGTATCAATCCCAAAAGTTCACTAACTCTTTCTCTGTTTCCAATAAACAGAGCTGTGGTCATCTTATCTTTGTGACATGACTGGCAAGTTTCACAAGATGTAAATTCAAACTAATTTAAATATGCATCTTTATGTAACTTCAGCCAGTCGGGTCGCATTGATATGACCTAGTCTACAATGCCTCAAGAAGGATTCGTTCATTTCTGAACTATTCCTCTTGTGTGTGTTCTGTATACTAAGAACTGTAGTTTGATTTAGAACGTCAATGCTTTTAGATAACGTGCCTGAACCGATCAACTCTTGATATAGGAAATGTTCAAAACATTATCCAATCAATACAAAATTATATCCTTTCTTTACTAATAAAGAGACTGATATGATTTTGTACATCAGGTTCGGTATCTAATAACATTTGTTCAGAATCAATGTATTCAGGTAATACAGGGTGACAGTGACCAACAGACTTGGCTGCAACACTTGCACCGTTTTCTGTCTCATGAAACTTATCACCCGTTCTCAGTTCTTTACCTATCTGTAGCCAATGTAACAAATTACATATGCGGGATCCTGTTCCTGTATCACATACCCAGGACGTAAAGGATACTGAGAAACAGTTCTGTGTAACGAACACACCCGAAGATGATGCATCAACATGCACTTTCTTCGTTTGGGCGGCACGGAAAATCTGGTATTCCCCAATTTCCTGCTCTGTCTATAACAATTATAAGTTGGAGCGGGACCAACGTTCCCCAGCTCAGTATAACAAGCGGGTTCGGTCAATATATCCGTTTTATTATCTTGATTAAGGCGTGATATGGTCGCTATCTGGAGAGAGAGAGAAGAAAACACTCAGCGTATGCTCTTGCAAGATTAGATTGGTTATCTAATATATCTAATCAGGATGTCTCCCACTGTTTTAATCAAATCTTCCTTCAAACCCTAAAAGGAAAGACTAGCCGGGATTAATTACACGCTACAAGTTCGCCAATCTTTCAGCCAGGCCAGTGTCGGTACTTTGAGGGAGGTCCCCCGTGCTTTCGCACGAACCTAATTACAGTAAACCTCGTTTTCCCAGAGGCGTAACCCCGTTAACACCTTTCTAGACACCTACTTGATCGGCTAATTGCAATGTGTAAAACTCTCCCAGGAGTAACTCTTACTCGCAGCGGGTATCGGGATCCAACTATCTTATAGAAGGTATGCAATCTCATTGCAAATTTCAACACTTGAAATTCCCAATAATATTTTGCCCCAAGCGTCCTATGACCTTGACAGAGGTCAACAAACCATAGGCTGCTAGTCAAGTTCAACCCGTCATTTCCTGATTGAAGTAAACCCACCCGCACGACCCTTGACAGAGGTCAACAAGGTCGCACGACTACCCTAAATCAATCACATCATATGCATAAGCAGATAAGTACTATTCAGCTACCGCACACTACGCCTTGACAAAGGCCAACAAACGCAGCATGAATACTAAACAGTCCTTATCTGAAATGACGGAGGGCTACGACAGGTTTTTAAGAAAACCCTTTGCGTAATGAACTTGATATCGTTGTAGAATCGAGTGATTTTAAATGGAGTGTTTTTGAGGCTTTTCTAGTTTTGCTAAAGGGGTCACTCCCGGTGAAGGGATCGTCGGCCCTTTCCTCATCGAATAAGGTGCGGGATATATCATATATATCACTATGCAAAGCAAGAACTATAGAAGCAATCAAAAGACAAACCGAGTTTGTAGCATCTGCCAGTTATTGCTAAAGGAGTCACTCCCGGTGAAGGGATCTCGGTCCTTTCCTTATCGAATAAGGTGCTGGATGTTCTACAAGGAACACCGCTATGCAAAGCAAGAACTGTAGCTACCAGTTTTTATAAACAAGTTTCTACAACATCTTAGGTTTCTTTTAATTCATTAATCTCATTAATGAAGTCCCATTTTAATTATGCTTCATAAGCATCACATTTGAAACGAAATCTGCAATATAACATATATCTCATATATATAATATAAACATTCCTCTCAGGCAGTAATATGATCTCATCACAGAACATTACAGCAGAAGAACATATATGAAATATTGGATATACTAGGACGTCCGTGTTTTCAATACGAGCCAGTATAAAACACGGATTCCACGGTCGCGATGAATAGCCAAACCCACATCCCTAGACCCCTACGAGAGCGGCAAGTAACACTGCCAATTCTAGGGTTAGGAGACCCGGTCTCGACTCCTCGAGATGGTCTCCCACTGGACCCTAGAACCCGGTTACTTGTGCTCCCCGCCTTGGGTCTACCTAATGCGGAAAAGTAAATAATACACAACGGTGACATCTTCCGCTACCTGGAAGTGCCCCAATAAAAGAATATTACATACAAATGAATTTTACATGAATGAAAAAGAAAAACTCTCATCTCACATAAAACCCCGGCTATTCAAACGCGACGATCCAATACAACATATCACAGCAACACATAATATCTCATATCATCAACGTAAGCAAGTATGCGTATCCCGATTGTCGTTGATGTATAGCAACGAAGCCGGCGATACACCACATACTACGCTTACGGTCACAGAAAAGAAAGTGTAAAACTACAACAGTTGGAATCCGCAACTTCTTTAGACATCGCATGCCTAACCAAATGAATTCCTTAGACATCGCATGCCTAACAATTATAAACCCCGCATTTTAGTCTCATTTATCGAAAACTCTTTTCAATACCAAGTCGGCCAATTCAACAAGATTCCCGACGTCCTGATCGAATGCTCGTCGCAAACTTTAGTAGACGACCGCACCCCTGATACCGTCGACGAAGTGCACCAAGGCGGAACACCGCTACCGCGAGCACCCTAACGGATGCTTTCGGCGACGGGGTTCTCCTACAGTCACTTGGTCGGGGCTATGGAGTGAGGCTGTCTATTAAGTTTACCCGGCGAGTATCCGCGTACGCTACGTGATTGCGACGGACTTTTGATCACATCAAAATTCCGTGGCAACCGATCAACTGAGACTAAACCGCTAGATTTATAACATTCATTTTAGTTATCTCATAACTACTTGTGAATTCCAATTATTGTATCACATTCCAGATAAATAGAAAAAGTTAAACTTTCCGATCGAATCATCAAGCACCCAAGATTTCCCCAATATATTTCAACACTTGAAAACAGTTTAAAAACATCCATTACATACCACAGTACCAATGGTCCAGCCGTAGAAGGGTCAAGCCAACGCCTCACATGTGGCATGCCGTACTGCCCCAAACCCTAAGGTTCAAAGGGCAGTTCAAGACGGTCACAAAATCGAGTTAAGGTTTGTTGTCTTCTAGAGGGTCCACCGAGTTACTTGCACGACTTAGAACGTTCTTAAACACGAGGAAAAATCCAACTTTTGAAAAATTTTCCGACAGGGGAAAAAGTGAGTTATTGATATCCGTTCGAACTTTTTAACAGTTTCTATAAGATATCCGGAAAGCCACATAGACAAAATCTAATACTCCGATCGAAACATCGAATCCCCAAAACAACTCCAGAAAACTCAACTGTAGAATAAAAATTAAAACATTCTAGAGAACTCAGCACTGTGTAATTGGAATTACTGTGCCAAATAGGAGGGGTGACGTCATCAAGTGGCCGCGGAACAGCTGCAGAAGCCAGGCTTCTGCCGCTGTTCCGCCGCACTTTTGACGAATTACCCCCTCGAATTTCACAGTAATTCTAATTAGACCCTGCTGAATTTTTTAGAAACTTTTAATTGACAAAAATCCAAATTTTCAGAAAATTTCCAGAGAGCATTTTGGAGTTTTGGGTTTCGGGTTTTCCGGGTTCGATCGGACTTTAAACTTCGTCTAGACTTCGCCTAAAGCTCTAGCCTGTCTCTGATACCACTGTAGGGTTGCTAGGCACGCGCACAAGGGTCTACGAGGCATCAAACATGCCCGAATAAAAATTTAGCCGTGCCGAACTACCCGAATAACATGCATGCTAAACAATTTAACACTAAGTGAGAGGGATCACAACCTTTGTAGATCCGGTCCTTCACTTCATATGCTCCGTGTTGTGGTCCCTTCGCTGCGATCATCGGGTTCCGGGCTCTCGAGAGGTTCCACGAAGAGAATGACGCAACCTTTGCTTCCGATCTTCGATACTACGATGATCTACCTTGAAGTTTCTTTAACACAAGCTAACACTCATGAAATGATGTGAACACCCTCATCTAAATGGCAAGTGAAGATGAGAATGATGAAGTAGGAATTTTGCTCTATTTATTTATCATTTTCTCACTATTATTCATCACTTGGAAAAATCAAGAAAGGTTTTTCCATGAAAGAAAATGGAGGAAGAAGAAGAATGAATAATGTTAATCACTTTGTGATGAATAGGAAAAGGAGATATGATAGAATTATGCAACCATGGTTCACTTAACCATTGTAGAGAATTGACTAGGGTTAGGGTTTTGGGTAAAGTTAAAGCATGAGTCATGAACAAATATCTTCCACAAAACAAAACAAATCCTTCTAGAAACTTCTAGAAAGATTAACCCTAATCCGAACCCTAATCAAGTTTAAACTCCACTAAACGAGTTGCATTAGTTATCATATCATGTTACAATATTATATATCACATATATAATATTTACCGTAACAAAATAAAATAATACAATTAACATATATCGCATATATCAATGTATTACCCGAGTGAGAAAAAGAATCTTTTAGTGAGCAAATATTAGTTAATGTCATTTAATATATCATATATATTATTATACATTAAATTATCGAATCAACACTTGATCCGACAATCCGGCTATATCGCATATAACCGACTAATATTTATCCGTACCGATTCATCGAATCAACACTTGATCCGATGACCCGGCTGATATCATATATCGCGAGAATACAATACGGTATCACATATCGCATTATCCTCGGTCCCGCACATATCACATATGTGCTCCTACTCCGTTTTGCCTGAGTCAAGAAACCTCTGTGTAGGACTCTAAAGAATCGTCAATACGCCGGCAGTAGGTGATGATCATATCAAACACCCACAAGCTGCAAGCGGTCAGCTAAACGTAACAGCTACCCAGGTATTGAGCGCTCAGAAGATCAACAAGCAAGCCTGTACAATCTCCTGTGGATCCAAACAGTAACACTCCCGTACAGTCCGGTCTCGTCGTCTGATATGTTGCATATCTCGCCTAGGGGTGGTAAACGTCAGACCCCAGTAGCTCGATAAGTCGTGTCGATATGAGGTCTATAACAGTTCGAGAAACTACTGATAACACTTACCAGTAAATCTCAGCAACCCTGGCCAGGGATTTCCGGTTATAGCCAATCGAACACAGCACAACATCAACTCCCTATACCGGGAGAGACGAATCCCCTCCTATCGCTCATTGCCTCCATGTGATTCGGGACTGTACCCAAAAGCCACCTTTTTGCATGCCCTCTTGGACGTGGTATGATGGAAATCAAAGCACAGTGGGAATCACACAAGACTCTATGACGATCTCGGGTCAACAGACTACTCTGTACCAGTGTCACCGGAGAACTGCCATCTGACGTATGGTATAATACCATCTGGGAGTTCTCGGCGAGTCCGTCCAGTGTACCCAGTCTCCACTGAGCACCCGTACACCATCCTTGATGTCAAACACCGATGGATATGGGATCATCCATCGCCCATCATATGGGTCAAGATGCGTACACGCTAGTCTACTCTGGTGCATCGATGCCCTGTCTCGATACACCCTCGACTAGGAACAGTTATAGGATGTACTCATCGACTACCGCGGCCCTACTAGTATGATCTCATCATAGTCCCAGTAGTCGAGTACATATCCTAAGGGCTTTATCAACATGTAACATAGAGACAATCAGAGTACATGTTAAGATAAAGTACAACCAGATAGCATACTATCATGTCGAGCAAGAAAGTCCTCCTTATATATGTCCTAGCATCCACTACAATATACATCGTATGTACAGTAATGGCCTCTAGGGCATACATATAACTAACATCATCTGTACAATACCGGCCTCTAGGGCATACATACAACTAACAATCTCCCACTTGCACTAGGGCCAGCTGCTGTAGTATCGCATACCAAGCATCCCGAAGAGTCTCTCAAACTGTATCTGGGGAATGGCCTTCGTGAGTGGATCTGATGTGTTGTTCTTCGTGTCAACCCTCCTGACCTCGATCTCCCGGCGATCAACTATCTCCCGGATCAGGTGATACCACCTCAGAATATGCCTGGATAGCTGATGGGACCTTGGTTCCTTGGCCAAAGCCACCGCTCCATTGTTATCACAATACAAAGGTATTGGATGCTCAATGGATGGAACCACTCCAAGTTCAGTAATGAACTTCTTGATCCAGACAGCCTTTTTGGCAGCATCGTTGGCAGCGATGTATTGAGCCTCCATCGTCGAGTCTGCCACGGTTTCCTGCTTGGAACTCTTCCAGCTAACCGCCCGTCCGTAAAGGGTAAAGACAAATCCCGAGTGTGACTTAGAGTCGTCCTTATCACTCTGGAAGCTCGAATCGGTAAAGGACTCCACTTGGAGTTCTCCGTTACCATACACCAAGAGGATCTCTTTAGTCCTTCGTAAGTACTTGAGAATGCTCTTCACAGCTGTCCAGTGACTCTCTCAAGGATTAGCTTGATACCTACTCACTACACTTAGTGAGTGTGCTACATCGGGTCTGGTACATAGCATCGCGTACATGATAGAA
Organism: Agapanthus africanus; assembly: GCA_030015575.1. Taxonomy (NCBI): domain Eukaryota; kingdom Viridiplantae; phylum Streptophyta; class Magnoliopsida; order Asparagales; family Amaryllidaceae; genus Agapanthus; species Agapanthus africanus. Next base: position 371,469,020 of record JASDDO010000022.1, read on the forward strand.
CCTACAGCCGAAGCATAGGGTATCCCTTGCATGCGAGCTCTCTCCAAATCAGTCTTGGGAGACAGCTCTTTGGAGAGAGTGAGTCCAGAGATCATGGGTAAGTTCCCACGCTTGGATTCTTCCATACTAAACCTCTTTAGTATGGTGTCAATGTAAATGGATTGGGACAATCCCAGTATCCGTTTGGATCTATCTCTATAGATCATAATCCCTAGTATGCAGGAGGCATCATCTAGATCTTTCATTGAGAATCTTTGTGATAAGAAGAGCTTGACCGATTGCAGCATAGGAATGTCATTTCCTATCAAGAGTATGTTGTCCACGTACAATACGAGGAAGACAACCTTACTCTCTGCCACCTTCTTGTAAATACAAGGTTCATCTACGTTTTTGACGAAATCAAACTCTTTGATAACGACGTCAAAGAAGATGTTCCAACTCCGCGATGCTTGCTTTAATCCATAAATGGATTTAAGCAGTTTGCACACCTTCCCGCTGCTCCCACTATCTACGAAGCCCTCTGGCTGAGTCATGTACACGCACTCTTCTAAATTACCGTTTAGAAAGGCGGTCTTAACATCCATTTGCCATATTTCGTAGTCATGATATGCAGCGATGGAAAGCATGATCCGTATGGATTTAAGCATAGCCACTGGAGAAAAGGTTTCGTCATAGTCCACACCTGGTCTTTGACGAAAACCCTTTGCAACAAGTCTAGCTTTGAAAGTCTCCAATTTCCCATCTACACCAAGTTTTTTCTTGAAGATCCACTTGATGCCTCCTGCTTACTGTAGATTATGATCTATAGAGATAGATCCAAACGGATACTGGGATTGTCCCAATCGAGGTACATTGACACCATACTAAAGAGGTTTAGTATGGAAGAATCCAAGCGTGGGAACTTACCCACGATCTCTGGACTCACTCTCTCCAAAGAGATGTCTCCCAAGACTGATTTGGAGAGAGCTCGCATGCAAGGGATACCCTATGCTTCGGTTGTAGGTTCTATCATGTACACGATGCTATGTACCAGACCCGATGTAGCACACTCACTAAGTGTAGTGAGTAGGTATCAAGCTGATCCTGGAGAGAGTCACTGGACAGCTGTGAAGAGCATTCTCAAGTACTTAGAAGGACTAAAGAGATGCTCTTGGTGTATGGTAACGGAGAACTCCAAGTGGAGTCCTTTACCGATTCGAGCTTCCAGAGTGATAAGGACGACTCTAAGTCGCACTCGGGGTTTGTCTTTACCCTTTACGGAGGGGCGGTTAGCTGGAAGAGTTCCAAGCAGGAAACCGTGGCAGACTCGACGATGGAGGCTGAATACATCGCTGCCAACGATGCTGCCAAAGAGGCTGTCTGGATCAAGAAGTTCATTACTGAACTTGGAGTGGTTCCATCCATTGAGCATCCAATACCTTTGTATTGTGATAACAATGGAGCGGTGGCTTTGGCCAAGGAACCAAGGTCCCATCAGCGATCCAGGCATATTCTGAGGCGGTATCACCTGATCCGGGAGATAGTTGATCACCGGGAGATCGAGGTCAGGAGGGTTGACACGAAGAACAGCACAGCGGATCCACTCACGAAGGCCATTCCCCAGATACAGTTTGAGAGACTCTTCGGGATGCTTGGTATGCGATACTACAGCAGCTGGCCCTAGTGCAAGTGGGAGATTGTTAGTTGTATGTATGCCCTAGATGATGTATATTATATTGGATGCTTGGACATATATAGAGAGGACTTTCTTTTTTATATTCTCTAAATTTCTCAAAAGCTTCAGACTTGTGTCTTATTAAGAACACATGTCCGTATCTTGAGAGATCGTCAGTGAATGTAATGAAGTACGAAGAACCATCCCTGGCATGTGTAGACATGGGACCGCATACATCACTATGTATCTGTCCCAAGAGTTCGATAACTCTTTCTCCGTGTCCCGTAAACGGAGTTTTGATCATCTTGCCTTTGAGACATGACTGGCAAGTGTCATAAGATGAAAATTCGAACGGTTTCAAATATCCATCCTTATGCAACTTAGCTAGTCGTGTCGCATTTATATGACCAAGTCTACAATGCCACAAGAAGGATTCGTTCATTTCTGAACTCTTCCTCTTGTGTGTGTTTGTTATACTCAGAACTGTTGATTGATTTAGAACATAAATGCCATTGCACAACGTGCCTGATCCAACCGACTTTTGGTTTAGAAAAATGTTCATAACATTATCCTGTAATACAAAATTATATCCCTCTTTACTCAACAAAGAAACTGATATAATGTTGCATATCAGGTTCGGCATGTAATAGCATTCGTTCAGAATCAATGTATTACCTGTTGGCAATACAAGGTGATATTCCCCGACGGTTTTAGCTGCAACAATTACACCATTTCCAACCCTTATGTCTTTATCACCTTCTTCAAGTTCTCTACCTTTTCTAAGCCCATGTAACTGATTACATATATGGAATCCTGACCCGGTATCTAATACCCAGGACGTAGAGCAAATGGAGAAACAGTTCTCTGTAACGAACATACCCGAAGAAAATGCATCAACATGTACTTTCTTCATTCGGGTGGCATGGGAATCCTGGTATTCCCCTATATCCTGTTCAGTCTTATAACTTTTATAAGAAAGAATGGAACCAACGTTCCCCAGCACAGTATAACATGCGGGTTCGGTCAATACATCCATATTATTATCTTTATTAAGGCATGATATGGTCGCTACCTGGAGAGAGAGAGAAGAAAACACTTTAGCGTATGCTCTTGCAAGATCGGATTGGTTTATTATTTTATCTAATCAGGATGGCTCCCACTGTTTTTATCAAATCTTCCTTCAAAACCTAAAAGGAAAGACTAGCCGGGATTAATTACACCCTACAACTTCGCCAATCTTTTAGCCATGCCAGTATCGGTACTTTGAGGGAGGTTCCCCGTGCTTTCGCACGGACCTAATTAAAGTAAACCCCGTTTTCCCAGAGGCGTAACCCCGTTGACACCTTTCTAGACACCTACTGGATCGGCTAATTGTCCTGTGTAAAACTCTCCCATGAGTAACAATTACTCGCAGTGGGTATCGGGATCCAACTATCTCATAGAAGGTATGCAATCTCATTGCAAATTTCAACACTTGAAATTCCCGATAATATTTTGCCCCTAACGTGCTATGACCTTGACGAAAGCCAACAAACTATAGCCCGCTAGTCAAGTTCAACCCGTACATTTCTTGACTGAATTAAACCCACCCGCACGACCCTTGACGAAAGCCAACAAAGCCGTATGACTACCCTAATCCAGTCGCATCATATGCAGCAAGAAATGCCCGTTTAAAATTTTAGCCGTGCCGAATAAGGTTCTACAATGCATCAACCATGCCCGTACCACTGTAGGGTTACTAGGGACTCTAATAAGGTTCTACAATGCATCAACCATGCCCGTTTAAAATTTTAGCCGTGCCGAATAACCCTAAACAAGATCGTTGGTAGAAAATTAGGGTTTTACATGCAAGTTAATAGCATCTACAACTAAGTGAATACGAAATACAACCTTTGTAGATCGGTCATTCACTTCTTTAGCTCCTTGTTGAAATCCTTTCGCTGCGATCGTGGTTCTCCCGGACTCTTGCATGGCTTCACGAGGCTAAAGGAGCGTCCTTGCTTGAAGTCTTCGAGGCCGAAGATGATCTACGTCGAGGGGATGCCAACTCAAGCTTCTACTTCACTAACTAGAGAATTAGTGAAGCAAACACCCTAAACTAAAGTGCTAGTCTAGTAGAGGATGAAGAAATAGGAAGTGGGTTCACTTTAGAATTTGGTTTCTCACAATGTTTCTCACTTTGGATCAAACCCTAGAGAGCTTTTTAGCTCAAGGAAGAAGATGAAGAAAATAATATGAGAAGAGATAATGATCAAGTGAGAAAGCTAACCATGCTGAGTGAGTATCATATACTAACTCATGTAGAGACATAACCATGGCTAATCCTTATGGTTGGGTTAACAAATATCCATAGTACAAACAAACTTAGTGGACTTAGTCAATGCATCCACAAGCTTCCACAAGCTTCATGCATTTTGCTAATCCTCCACTAATTTTTTAATTACTTTAAATATTAAAACCCAACATAAATAAATAGCATGGTGTAAATCTCATACACCCAAGTCATGTGTATCATCAACCATGATACAAAAAGAAAACACAATTTTAATATATATCACATATATATTAAAGTTGTGCACTTGTGACAAAAATCCTTATGTGAACAAGTGTTAGTTAATGTAAACTAGTATATCTAATATACAATTATACACTAAATTATTAAATCAACACTTGACTTAATAATCCGGTCATATCTCATATAACCGACTAACATCCATTGTATCGACTTATAAAATCAACACTTGATTCGATAACCCGGCTATATCATATATAACCGACCGATACAAAAAGTCGCGAGAATAGAATACGGTATCACATACACGCATTATTCTCGGTCTTGCACATATCACATATGTGCTCCTATTTCGTTTTGCCTGAGCCAGTAAAACCTCTATGTGGGACTCTAAAGACTCGTCAATACGCCGGCAGTAGGTGATGATCACATCAAGCACCCACAAGCCGTCGGCGGTACTAGCTGGACGTAACGACTACTCGGGTATTGAGCGATCAGAAGATCAGCAAGCAAGCCCGCTCCAACTCCTGTAAAAGCCTGCCGGCAACACTTCTCGTACAATCCGGTCTCTTCGTCTGATATGTCGCATATCAAGTCTGGGGGTGGTAAACGTCAGACCCCAATAACCGATAAGTCATGCCGATATGAGGCTCATAACGGGTCGAGAAACTACTGGTAACACTTACCAGTAAATCTCTAAATCATCCCTGGCCAGGGACTTCCCTGTTACGGCCAATCGAGCACAGCGCAACATCAACCCCCAATACCGGGAGAGACGAAACCCCTCCTATCGCTCATTGCCTCCATGTGACTCGGGACTGTACCCAAAAACCACCGTTTTGCACGCCCTCTTGGACGTGGTAAGGTGGAAATCAAAGCACAGTGGGAATCACACAAGACTCTATGACGATCTCGGGTCTATAGACTAACCTGCACAAGTGTCACCAGAGAACTGCCATCTAACATGAGGTATAATACCATATGGGAGTTCTCGTCGAGTCCGTCCAGTGTACCCAGTCTCCACTGAGCACCCGTATACCATCTCTGATGTCAAACACCAATGGATATGGGATCATCCATCGCCCATCTCATGGGTCGAGAAGCGTATACGCTAGTCTACTTTGGTATATCGATGCCCTGTCTCGATACACCTACGACTAGGAACATTAAAGGATGTACTTATGGACTACCATGGCCCCACTAGTATGATCTGCATCATAGTCGAGGTAGTCAAGTACACATCCTAAGGGCTTTACCAACATGTAACTATAAGACAGTATCAAGAGACAAGTATACATGTTAAGATAAAGAGCAACCAGATAACATACTATCATATCGAGCAAGAAAGTTCTCTCCATATATGTCCATGCATCCAATATAATATACATCATCTGTACAATACTGGCCTCTAGGGCATACATACAACTAACAATATATATGTCCAAGCATCCACTACAGCATACATCGTATGTACAGTAATGGCCTCTAGGGCATACATATAACTAACAATCTCCCACTTGCACTAGGGTCATCTGTTGTGGTATCGCATACCCAACAATAAGCTGTGGTTGAATTATCTCATACTCAACCAACCCATAAAAGTCTCTACTGGGAAATAGGCCTTTGTGAGTGGATCCGCGTTGTTGTCCTCTGTATCTACTCTCCTAACCTCGATCTCCCTGGAGATCAACCATCTCCATGATCAGGTGATACTGCCTAAGAATTATATCTGGATTTCTGATGGGACGGGGGTTACTTGGCATAAGCCACAACTCCATTGTCACACAATGGTAGGAACGAAGTTCATCTCATTAACTTATATATATCCAGACTGCTTCTTTGGTAGCATCCTTGGTAACGATGTATCTTGCCTTTAATCGTCTAGTAAGTCACGATATCTAGCTTGGAACTCTTCCAACATATCGTCCCTCCACAGAGGGTAAAGACAATACCTGCGACTGACATTCAGTCGTCCTTATCACCCCGGAACCTTTTCCAGTGATTCTCCCCAGGATCGATTGATACCATCTCACTATAACTAGTGAGAATCCTAACATCCAATTAGATCTATCTTATAGATATAAAACCCAGGATTTAAGAGGTATCACCTTGATCCTATATGGAGAATCTTTGTGATAAGCGGAGATTGACCGAGCGTAGCATAGGAAACTCCTTCCCTATCAAGAGTATGTCATTCACGTACAATACGAGGATCACCATCATACTCCCTACTACCTTTTTGTATATACAAGGTTCATCTACCATTTTGATGAAGTCAAACTCTTTGACTACCACATCAAAACAGATGTTCCAACTCCGCGATGACTGATTTATCTCATAAAACATCTTGCACACTTTTCTGCTGCTCCCACTGTCTACGAAGCCCTCTGGCTGTGTACTTATAGACTCTCTCTTCTTTCAGAAAAGCAGTGATGACACCCAACCGCCAGATATCGTAGTTATGGTATGTAGCAGTGGCAAGTAGAATCTGTATGGACTTTAAGCATAACTTTGAAAGTCTCAACTTTTCCATGTACACCAAGTAATCTTCTCAAGATATACTTGCTCCTGATGGGGTTTTAACCCTTCAGATAAAGTAACCAAAGTCCATACTTTGTTGGTGTATAAGGATTCCATCTCAGATCGCTAAGCATCCAGCCATTCTCACGGAGTCCCACTCCTGATGGCCTGCTCGAAAATAGTTGGGTCATCATCTCATGATGCAATCCTCGATCCTACTGTCATAGAGAAACCAAAGTATCTCTCAGGTGGATGAGGAACCCTACCAGATCGGCGGAGAGGCTGAGATTCGTTGGAAACTATTGAATCCTCCGGTTCTACCAAATCATCAGCTGCAGTTTGTATAGCTGGAACTCCTTCCATTTCTACCTCATGACCACTAATTTCTTCACAAGAAATTCCCTTTCACAAAGGTGGCATGCTGAGAAACAAAAACACCTTTTGTTCCCCAGTTTGGTAGAAGATATTCCCTTGCGAATGCTTGGGATATCCAACAAACTTCCACATAACTGACATTGCCTCGAGCTTGTCCAGATTTTGCTTTTATACATAGGCCGGACAACACCAAATCTTAACATACTTAAGATATGGGCTCTTCCCATACCATATCACATATGGAGTGGTAGGCAACTGATTTGATTGGAACCCTATTCAATAGGTATGCAGCTTCTCAAGTGCATAACTCCCAAAAGGAAATAGGAAACTCAGTAGTACTCATCATAGAACGGACCATATCAAATAGGGTGTGATTGCTCCGCCCCGATACACCGATGTGCTGTGGTGTATACGGAGGAGCAATGTTGAGAGAGAATCTCATTCTCCTTTAGAATAGTCCAGGAATTCCGTGCTCAAGTATTCTCCTCCTTGATCTCATCAAAGGACATAATACTTATACCCGTTTTTGGTTCTCTACTTCTAACTTATATTCTGTGAATATCTCAAAAGCTTCAGACTTATGTTTCAACAGGAACATATGTCTGAATCTTGAGAGATCATCATTGAATGTAATGAAGTACAAAGAACCGGTCCTGGCATATGTAGACAGGGGACTTTCATACATCAGCATGTATCAATCCCAAGAGTTCACTAACTCTTTCTCTGTTTCCAATAAACGGAGTTGTGGTCATCTTATCTTTGTGACATGACCGGCAAGTTTCACAAGATGTAAATTCAAACTAATTTAAATATGCATCTAAATGTAACTTCTGCTAGTCGGGTCGCATTGATATGACCTAGTCTACAATGCCTCAAGAAGGATTTGTTTATTTCTGAACTCTTCCTCTTGTGTGTGTTCTGTACGTCAAGAACTGTGATTTGATTTAGAACGACTATGCTTTTAGATAACGTGCCTGAACCGATCAACTCTTGATATAGGAAATGTTCAAAACATTATCCAACTATACAAAATTATATCCTTCTTTACTAATAAAGAGACTGATATGATGTTGTATATCAGGTTCGGTATCTAATAACATTCATTCAGAATCAATGTATTCTGGTAATACAGGGTGATAACTGCCAACAAACTTGGCTGCAACACTTGCATCATTTCCAACTCTTGAAACTTATCAACCGTTCTCAGTTCTCTACCTATCTGTAGCCCATGTAACAAATTACATTTGCGGGATCCTGATCCGGTATCTCATACCCAGGACGTAAAGGATACTGAGAAACAGTTCTCGGTAATGAACACACCCGAAGATGATGCATCAGCATGCACTTTCTTCGTTTTGGCGGCACGGGAATTCTGGTAATCCCCAATTTCCTGCTCTGTCTTATAACAATTACATGTTGGAGCGGGACGAACGTTCCCTAGCGCAGTATAACAAGCGGGTTCGGTCAATACATCCGTATTATTATCTTGATTAAGGCGTAACATAGTCGCAACCAGAAGAGAGAGAGAAGAAAACACTCAGCGTATGCTCTTGTAAGATTAGATTGGTTATTAATATATCTAATAAGGATGTCTCCCACTGTTTTAGTCAAATCTTCCTTCAAACCCTAAAAGGAAAGACTAGCCGGGATTAATTATACCCTACAAGTTCGCCAATCTTTCAGCCAGGCCAGTGCCGGTACTTTGAGGGAGGTTCTCCGTGCTTTCGCACGGACTTAATTAAAATAAACCTCATTTTCCCAGGGTCATAACCCCGTTGACACCTTTCTAGACACCTACTTGATCGGCTAATTGTAATGTCTAAAACTCTCCCATGAGTAACTCTTACTCGCAGCGGGTATCGGGATCCAACTATCTCATAGAAGGTATGCAATCTCATTGCAAATTTCAACACTTGAAATTCCCAATAATGTTTTACCCCTAGTGACTTATGACCTTAACTATGGTCAAAAAGTCATAAGCACTAGTCAAGTTCTACCCGTCATTTCTTGATTAATTAGACCCATCCACATGACCCTTAACTAAGGTCAAAAAGTCACATGACTGTCCTAACTAATCGCATCATATTCTATGTAGGAAGACATCACTTAGCTACCGTACACTGTGCCTTAACTAAGGTCAACAAACACAGCACGAATACTAAGTACTCTACTTCCTAAAATGACGGAGGGTTACGACAGGTTTTTAAGAAAACCCTTTGCGTAATGAACTTTATATCGTCGTAGAATCGAGTGATTTTGAATGGAATGTTTTTTAGGCCTTTTCTAGTTTTGCTAAAAAGGTCACTCCCGGTGAAAGGATCTCGGCTCTTTCCTCATCGAATAAGGTGCAGTATATTTCACAAATATCACTATGAAAAGCAAAAACTATAAAAACAATCAAAAGACAAACCGAGTTTGTAGCATCTGCTAGTTTCGCTAAAGAGGTCACTCCCGGTGAAGGGATCTCGGCTCTTTCCTTATCGAATAAGGTGCTGGATATTCTACAAGGAATACCGCTATGCAAAGCAAGAACTAGAGCTACCAGTTTTTAAACAAGTTTCTACAACATATTTAGGTTTCTTTTAGTTTCATTAATCTCATTAATGAAGTCCCATTTTATTATGCTTCACAAGCATCATATTTGAAACGAAATCAGCAATATAACATATATCTCATATATATAATATAAACATTCGTCTCAGGCAGTAATATGATCTCATCACAGAACATTGCAGCAGAAGAACATATATGAAATATTGGATATACTAGGAGGTCCATGTTTTAATACGAGCCTATATAAAACACGGATTCCACGGTCGCGATGAATAGCCAAACCCACATCCCTAGACCCCTACGAGAGCGGCAAGCAACACTGCCAATTCTAGGGTTAGGAGACCCAGTCTCGACTCCTCGAGATGGTCTCCCACCGGACCCTAGAACCCGGTTACTTGTGCTCCCCGCCTTGGGTCTACCTAATGCGGAAAAGTAAATAATATACAATGGTGACATCATCCTCAGCCCGGAAGTGCCCCAATAAAAGAATATTACATACAATGAATTTTACATGAATGAAAAAGAAAAACTCTCATCTCACATAAAACCCCCGGCTATTCAGAACACAACGATCCAATATAACATATCACAGCAACACATAATATCACATATCATCAACGTAAGTAAATATGCGTATCCCAATTGTCGTTGATGTATAGCAACGAAACTGGCGATACACCACATATTACATTTACGGTCACAGAAAAGAAAGTGTAAAACTACAACAGTTGGAATCCGCAACCTCCTTAGACATCGCATGCCTAACCAAATGAATTCCTTAGACATCTCATGCCTAACAATTATAAACCCCGCATTTTAGTCTCGATCTTGAAAACACTTTTCAATATCTAGTCGGGCAATTCAACAAGATTCCCGACATCATGATCGAATGCTCGTCGAAAACTTTAGTAGACGGCCGCACCCCCGGATGCCGTCGACGAAGTGCACTAAGGCGGAACACCGCTGCCGCGAGCACCCGAACGGATGCTTTTGGCGATGGGGTTCTCCTACAGTCACTTGGTCGGGGCTATAGGGCGTGGCTATCTATTAAGTTTACCCGGCGAGTATCCGCGTACGCTACGTGATTGCGACGGACTTTTGATCGCATCAAAATCCCGTGGCAACCGATCATCTGAGATTAAACTGCTAGATTTATAACATTCAAATTAGTTATCTCATAACTACTTGTGGATTCCAAATATCGTATCACATTCCAGATAAATAGACAATGTTAAACTTTCCGATCGAATAAACAAACACCCAAGATTTCCCAAATAGTTCAACACTTGAGCGGAGTTCAAAAAGTATCCATCACATGCCACAGTACCAATGGTCTAGCCGTAGAAGGGTCAAACCAACGCCTCACATGTGGCAACGCTGTACTGCCCCAAACCCTAAGGTTTAGAGGTGGTTCAGACGGTCACATAATCGAGTTAAGGTTTGTGTTCTTCTAGAGGGTACACCGCAATACTTGCACAACTTAGAACGTTCTTTAACTAAGGAAAAATCCAACACTTGGAAATTTTCCGACAGGGGAAAAAGTGAGTTATTGATATCCGTTCGAACTTTTTAACACGTTCTAAATTACCCGGAAAAACTAAACGAAGTTAAACTTTCCAATCGAATCAACGAGTTCCCAATACATCCCAGAAAACTCAACACTTAAGTAGAATTAAAAATTCCCAGAACTATGAAAAAGGACCCAAGAATTAAGATCTGAAGTATCAGGCCCCAACTCCAAAGTTTGGCCGCGGAACCGCCGCCAAACGCGTGGTTTGGCCGCGGTTCCGCGGTCACGTGATCGAGTTGGTGGACCGTACTTCACAGTAATTCTTAGATTTACCTGCTTTATTTTCTGAGTATTTTTAATATGAAAAATGTAAACTTTTGAAAAAAATTCCAGAAACTAGGATTTAACGGGTATTCAGAGTTCGATCGGACTTTAAACTTCGTCTGGACTTCGCCTAAAGCTCTAGCTTGGCTCTGATACCACTGTAGGGTTACTAGGCACTCTCACAAGGTTCTACAAGGCATAAACCATGCCCGATTTAAAATTTAGACGTGCCAAACAACCCTAACCAAGATCTTAGACTAGAGATTGGGTGAAACAAAGCAAGTAAACAACTTTACTTCTAAGAGTTATGGATTACAACCTTTGTAGTCCGTTCCTTCACTTCAAAAGCTCCGTGTTGAGGTCCCTTCGCTGCGATCGTGGAGTACCCGGACTCGAGAGAGGCTCCATAAAGAGAAAGATGCAAGCTTGCTTCCGATCTTCGATAACAAAGATGATCTACCTTGAAGAAACTCAAGCCCAAGCTTTTGCTTCACTAATCAAGTATTAGCAAAGCAAACACCCTAATCTAAGCGGCTAGAATAGATGAGGATGATGAAGTAGGAATTTAGCTCTCATTTGTTTTCAATTTATCACTCATTTTCATCACATCACCAAAAGCTAGAAAGCTTTATCAAGAGGAAGAAGAAGGTGAAAACCATTTGTGATGAATAATGAAAACTCTAGTGAGGTTAGAAATGCAACCATGGGTTAAGTATAAAGACTTAACCCATGTAGAGAAACAACTATGGTTAAAGGGTTGGGTTGGGTTAAGGAAATATCAACAAAATATCACGAAATATCAACAAAATATCACGAAATATCAACAAAATATCACAAAATATCAAGGTCAAAGTCAAAGCTTCTTGAAAGATTCATATAAGCTTAACCTTAATCCAAACCCTAACCATATTTAAACTCCACAAATCATGTTGCATTTATAACCTTAACATGTTACAATATTATATATCACATATACAATATTTATTGTAACAAAATAAAATAATACAATTAACATATATCACATATATATCAATGTATTACCCGAGTGAGAAAAAGAATCTTTTAGTGAGCTTATATTAGTTAATGTAATTTAATATATCAAATATATAATTATACATTAAATTATCGAATCAACACTTGATCCGATAATCCGGTTATTTCACAAATAACCGACTAATATAATCTGTATCAGTTCATCGAATCAACACTTGATCCGATGACCCGGCTATATAACATATACCCGGCCGATATGTCATATCGCGAGAATCTAATACGGTATCACATACACGTATTGTTCTCGGTCCCGCACATATCATATATGTGCTCCTACTCCGTTTTGCCTGAGCCAGGAAACCTCTGTGTAGGACTCTATAGAATCGTCAATACGCCGGCAGTAGGTGATGATCATATCAAACACCCACAAGCTGCAAGCGGTCAGCTAAACATAATAGCCACCCAGGTATTGAGCAATCATAAGATCAACAAACAGGCCTGTACATTCTCCCGTGAATCCAACCAGTAACACTCCCGTACAGTCCGGTCTCTTCATCTGATATGTCGCATATCTCGCCTAGGGGTGGTAAACGTCAGACCCAAGTAGCTTGATAAGTCGTGTCGATATGAGGTCCATAACAGTTCGAGAAACTACTGATAACACTTACAAGTAAATCTCAACAACCCTGGCCAGGGATTTCCAGTTATAGCCAATCGAACACAGCGCAACATCAACTCCCTATATCGGGAGAGACGAAACCCCTCTTATCGCTCATTGCCTCCATGTGATTCGGGACTGTACCCAAAAGCCACCTTTTTGCATGCCCTCTTGGACGTGGTATGATGGAATTCAAAGCACAGTGGGAATCACACAAGCCTCTATGACGATCTCGGGTATACAGACTAACCTGTACCAGTGTCACCAGAGAACTGCCATCTGACGTGAGGTATAATACCATCTGGGAGTTCTCGGCGAGTCCGTCCAGTGTACCCAGTCTCTACTGAGCACCCGTATACCTTCTCTGATGTCAAACACCAATGGATATGGGATCATCCATCGCCCATCATATGGGTCAAGAAGCGCATACGCTAGTCTACTCTGGAGTATCGATGCCCTGTCTCGGTACTCCCACGACTAGGAACAATTGAAGGATGTACTTGGCGACTACACTATCCCCACTAGTATGATCTGCATCATAGTCCTGGTAGTCAAGTACTCATCCTAAGGGCTTTATCAACATGTAACATAGAGACAATCAGAGTACATGTTAAGATAAAGAGCAACCAGATAGCATACTATCATGTCGAGCAAGAAAGTCCTCCCTATATATGTCCAAGCATCCACTACAACATACATCGTATGTACAGTAATGGCCTCTAGGGCATACATATAACTAACAATACCTATTTCAAAAACTAACGAATCAGGAGTATTTTAAAGACAGGCAAAGCGATTCTACGGATATTTTCAAAGGACGCATCTTTTCTTAAAAACACCGTAGCCCTTATTTTCCTAAAAACCCCGATTCGTCTTCTTTCAAATGGCAAAACAGTATAACATAGATACATTGATATAGATTCTGCACTGTTGTGTTTATTGTTATATTAAAACCATGCTGTTAGGACACCAGCACCATTATCGATGATGCATGTGTTCCACGTACACCTGCTTGCCGGCACACACACTTCATCATCGATAATTGCCATGTCACTACACTGTAGGACTGTTGCATCAGGATATGACCCCTTGCATGGCATACTGGTGTACTTACATATCGTACACTCATACTTGTGCACATACCTATTGTACACTCATACTTGTGTACTTACATACTGTACACTCATACTTGTGCACATACCTATTGTACACTCATACTTGTGTACTTATATATCGTACACTCATACTTGTGCACATACATATTGTACACTCATACTTGTGTAGTTACATACTGTACACTCATACTTGTGCACAAACCTATTGTACACTCATACCTGTGCACTTACATATTGTACACTCATGCTTGTGCATATACATATTGTACACCCATTCTTGCATACATATGTATTTGCACATACATAGATGATTCTGGCTTGATTTAGAGATTTAGGTACTACAAGATATATTTTAAAACTGTATTCATTTTAAAAGAGCGATTTCCCTCAATATGTGCATATTACTATTCCATGTTTCATGATATACTGATATGCTTACATTTCTTTTATATGTCGCATACATCATGCCTTATGATTACACGCATTGAGATATTTTGTTTTCATGATATTTCTGGATTTGGGAACCGTGGTGTTTCAAAAGAGAGTATGCATTGTTTTTAAAACCCGGTTACCCTTGATATGATATTTCAGTGCGTCCACCATGTGTTTTCTCGGTTCTGAGAGCGACATGTGAAACCCGATTCGAGGAGGCGGATGAGGCCGATTACGGGTACATGGTGGACCCGGTATGGTACCCCGGGGCGAGAGAGAGATTTCGTGTGGATGACGATGAGCCTGCCAGAGGGACCACTACCTACCGGTGATAGTATTTAGGCTCGGCGGATATCCGGAGGACACCGACCGGAGTCAAGAGATGATATGGGTCGATCCGGACTGACGGAGCCCGTGGGCCGATCCGGACTAACGGAGCCCGATATATAAGGATTTACGTGCCGATGCTGGGCACAACTTTCATGATGTTTTCGAGTGTCGATGCTGGACACTCCGGTTCTATGATTTTGATGTGTCGCGAGGGACACATGTTGATTATATCCTCATACTTCCATGCATATGCTTTATGATATTTACATGCATGATGCTTTTTGTCATTGGGTAACACGTGGATGATATCCACATACATATAGTTGACATTGATGACATTGATCACATAGTTAGATGATATCCACATACATATAGTCGATATTGATGACATTGATCATATAGTTGGATGATACCCGCATACTCATAGACTTCATGATATAGTTGATACTGACTACATTGATCATACCTCACATTATGATATGTTGTTACCTGAGGCACTGGCATGAGCACTTGGTACTACACTTATATATAGATGTTTACCTTGCCACCTTATCATGCTTCAGACTTATTCATTTGAGGTTTATATATATATTGATCGTATTGAACTAGGATTGAGTCATACATACGATTTATGCTCTGTGATGTTTTCTATTCACGAGTTGGCAACTCACCCCCATTGTGCCACAGTTCTTGCAGGTTTGTCGTACAGGTTTCATTGCGGCTTTTCTGGCATACTGCTTTCTTTCTGGTGATTGCATTGGTAGGTGGGTTCACTCGCATCGTGACCACCCTTGTATTTATTTTATTCAGTTGTATCTAGTAATTCCATCAACCAAACTTGTATATTGTTTCAGACTTAGAAAACCAGTTGTGTATTATTTCGAGTTTAGAGTCGCGCATTGTAGTATTATGGTTTTCATGTTGATTTTGAGTTTCCTTTTGAGTTTTGATCCTCGCCCTTTGGCGTTGTATATTATACTGCTTGCGTGGTTGTGACCGTCGATTGACGAAGAGCTAGCTCCCGCTTGGGGATGCCTTTTATCATTGTATATGTATTATTCATGTTGTACCCCGTTTGGGGCCAGTATTTACAAAGGAAACTCTGCCGAAATTTTCAGAAAAGACTAGAGATTTTAAAAATGCATATTCGGCTTGCTTACTCATTTAAAAACCTTGTTTTTTTTTAAAAACATGTTTTCTTCGCTTCTTAAAACTATTTTTCCTTCATTTATTATTTAAAATGGTTTTAGATTTCTGAGCTTTTGGCTTACTTGGATTAGATGAGGTCCTATAGACTTCATATGATTCAAAGGCCAGTCATGTGCTATTTCGGGTCGTGACAATATTTATTTCAGACTTAGAAAACCAGTTGTGTATTATTTCGACCTTAGAGTCGCGCGTTGTAGTATTATGGTTTTCTTGATGATTTTGAGTTTCCTTTTGAGTTTTGATCCTCGCTCTTCGGCGTTGTATATTATATTGCTTGCGTGGTTGTAACCGACGATTGACGAAGAGCTAGCTCCCGCTTGGGGATGCCTTTTATCATTATACATATATTATTCTTATTGTACCCCGTTTGGGGCCAGTATTTACAAAGGAAACTCTTCCGAAATTTTCAGAAAAGATTTGAGGATTTAAAAATGCATATTCGGCTTACTTATTTAAAAACCTTGTTTATTTAAAAACCTTTTTTTTTTAAAACATGTTTTCTTCACTTCTTTAAAACTAATTTTCCTTCATTTATTATTTAAAATGGTTTTAGATTTCTGGGCTTTTGGCTTCCTTGAATTAGATGATGTCCTATAGACTTCATATGATATAAGGAACAGTCACGTGCTATTTCGGGTCGTGACAATTGCTCACTTTAGATTTGATTTTCTCATTTTATTTCATCACTTTGTCAAAAGCTAGAAAGCTTCAAGAAGAAGAAGAAGATGAAGTGATGAAAGAATCATTCATAAGGATAGAAATACAACCATGGGTGAGTATATCATATACACTAACCCATGTAGAGAGTTAACCATTGTGTATGGTTAATGGTTAGGTCAAATAAATATCTTAAGTAAAAACAAAGAAGTGGACTAAGTCAAAGCTTATTTACAAGCTTCTCCAAACTTCTAGCAATGAGTCATTTACACTAATTTGTAATTACTTAATGATAAATAAAACCATAACATTAACCTAGCATGGTGTGAGTCTCATACATACATGTTGCATGTGTAACCTAGCATGACACACTAAAATATATCACATATATTTATATGTGCAAAAACAATACAAGTAACATATATCACATATATATTAATGGATCATAAATGAGAAAAATGAACACTTAAGTGAGCCAATATTAGTTAATATAATTTAATATATCAAATATATAATTATACATTAAATTATTAAATCAACCTTGATTTAATAATCCGGTCATATTTCATATAACCGACTAATATCCAATGTATCAATTTATCGAAACAACAACTTGATCCGATAACCTGGCTATATCATATACAGCTGATCGATACACAAATCGCGAGAATAGAATGAGGTATTACATACACACATTAATCTCGGTCCCGCACATATCACATATGTGCTCCTACTCCGTTTCACATAACTTCTGTGTAGAACTCTAAATACTCGTCAATACGCCGGCGGTAGGTGATGATCATATCAAACACCCACAAGCCGCAAGTGGTCTGCTAAACGTAATGGCCACCCGGGTATTGAGCGATCAGAAGATCAACAAGCAAGCCTGCTATAACTCTTGTGAATCTAATCAGAAACACTACCGTACAGTCCGGTCTCTTCATCTGATATGTCGCATATCAACAGCCTGGGGGTGGTATAACGTCAGACCCCAATAGCCTGATAAGTCATGCCGATGCAAGGTCCATAACGGTTCGAGAAACTACTGATAACACTTACCAGTAAATCTCAGCAACCCTGTCCAGGGATTTCCTGTTATGGCCAATCGAGCATAACACAACATCAACTCCCAATACCGGAAGAGACGAAACCCCTCCTATCACTCATTGCCTCCATATGACTCAGGACTGTACCCAAAAACCACCTTTTTGCATGATCTCTTGACCGTGGTATGGTGGAAATCAAAGCACAGTGGGAATCACACAAGACTCTATGACGATTTCGGGTCTACAGACTAACCTGTACCAGTGTCACCAGAGAACTGCTATCCGACGATAGGTATAATACCATCTAAGAGTTCTCGGCGAGTCCGTCCAGTGTACCCAGTCTCTATTGAGCACACGTATACCTTCTCTGATGTCATAGACCAATGGATATGGGATCATCCATCGTCCATCATATGGGTCGAGAAGCGCATACACTAGTCTACTCTGGAATATCGATGCCCTGTCTTGATACTCACTCAACTAGGAACTATTATAGGGTGTACTTGTAGACTACCCTTGGCCCTACTAGTATGATCTACATCATAGTCCCGGTAGTCAAGTACACATCATAAGGGCTTTGTCAACATGTGAGAGCAAGACAGCATTACGTATACAAGTCAATATGTTAAGACAAAGAGCAACCAGATAGCATACTATCATATCGAGCAAGAAAGTCTTTCCTATATATGTCTAAGCATCCACTACAATATACATCCCATGTACAGTAATGGCCTCTAGGGCATACATATAACTATCATATACCGTTATCTAGTGTACCTGACCCAATCAAAATATGATTTAGGTGGATCTGGACCACATCACTTACAAATGTAAAATCATAACCTTCTTTAGAATGTAAAGATACAGAAATGATGTTACATGTCAAACTAGGTACACACAAACTGTTACGCAAAATCAATATCTGCCCACTTGTCAATCCTGAGTGATATTCCCCTATGGATACAGCGTCCATGCTCATTCTGTTAGCAACCCTGAGAGTCATATCACCTGCCTTGATAACTCTACGGTTTCTCAGAGCCTGTAATGAATTAAAGATATGAGATCCTGATCCGGTTTCCAATACCCAGGAAGTAGAGTTAATTGACAGACAGTTTTCAATCATAAACACACCCGAAACCGAAGCCACAACGTGCTTCGAATCCTGGTTTCTGGCTTTCCAAGCCCTACGTTCCATCTGCCAATGCCCTTTCCTGTGACAATAGAAACATTCCTCCTTCCCTAATATTAGCCCCGAAACTTTTGCCCTGCCATTTTCCTTTACCTTACTAACAACGCCTATTGGCTTGGTGGAGGCCTTCTTTTTCTCTCCGCTTTCGCCTCGGATCTAGAAGAGAAAGATTCCCGATTGAGCAGAGCGGGTGTCTCCCTGGATTCCTGCAGGGTGCCCTCTGAGCTCCTCAACATGTTAAGGAGTTCTGAAAGTGAAATTTCCTTCGCTTGAATTTTGTAATTCAAGATAAACTGGGCGTAGGTGGATGGGAGCGACTGTACAATTAAGTCAATAAATAACTCGTTCTCAAACGTGGCCTCCTGGTCCGTGGGCTCTTTAATATAGCTAATCATTTTAAGGACGTGGTCCCCTACAGATAACCCGACAGCCAACCTCGCCTGAAACAATTCCTTCAAGGTCTCATATCTTGCGATACGAGATTGCTCTCCATATAATACTTTGGTATGGAGGAAGATGGAAGCTAATTCCATCTTCTCGTGCTGCCTCTGGTGTTCGTAATCTATTGAGGCCAGCAAGTGGTACTTGGCTTTCGCACTGTCTTTTTCCCATATCTTACGGATATCAACATCCACGACGGTGGAATCTGGACCTAGGACGGCGGGGGTTTTAGTAGTAAGAAGGTAATCCATCTTTTCATAGGTAATGGCCATATGGACATTCCTTAGCCAATCATAATAGTTTGGCTCAGTCAATTTATTAGCTAATCGTAACTTAAGCCCAGTCATTTTCTTCGCTGCAGTCAAGAGAGAGAGAGAGAGAACACTTAGCATGATGCTCTTGCAAGTTTAGATTGGTTATTAGTTTATCTAAACAGGATGGTTCCACTATTTCTCGAATCCTTCCTTAAATAATAAAAGAAGAATTAGTCAGGATTAATCCCACTCTTACAATACTTGCTTAACCTTTCAGCCAGGCTGGTGTTGGTACTTCGAGAGAGGTTTTCCAACGCCTTCGTGAAGTTCCTTAATTACATAACCTCTTTTCCCTGAAGGCGCAGCCCCGCTAACACCGTTCTAGACACCTACTTGGTTTATAGCATTGATTGTTTTAGTGAAAAATCTCCCGGGAAGTAGCGAATACTCATAGTAGGATCGGGATCCAAATATCATCGTGTGACAAACTTGAAGGAATCCTACAAAATCATCACACTCCAAATTGTATGCAACACTAGCAAGTTTCAATTTCTTTAGAAACTTCCGATGTGGATTTTTGCCCCAAGCTCTTATGATTTTGACGAAGGCCAACATATCATAAGTCGCAAGTCAAGTTCTACCCGTCATTGTCCAGGTTAATTTGAACTCATCCGTACATAACCTTGATGAATGCCAAAATAGTAGTACGACTGTCCAAAACCAACGCATATATTTTGCTATAGATGAATACCCAGTAGCTATCAATCTCTATACCTTGGTGAAGGTCAAAATACATAGCTTGAATACTACGGAATACCCATTTGAAATGACGGAGGGCTATGAATGGTTATGGAGAAACTGTGAATGTAATGAACTTGATTTAATCGAAGGAACCATGATAGCTTTTAAAAGAGTGGTTTAAGCTCCGCATTTAAAAGTTGCTTTTTGAAAAAACCGAGTGGTTTTTGAAACTGTTCCAATGATTCAGCTTTGGATTGTTTGCATTGCATTAATCAATTAATGCAGTCCCATCATTTACACCTATCATTGCAGAAAGAAACGAAAATACAACATACGCTTATGCCATCCGCATTCGCCACGGGATCCCGTCATACACCGTTAGGTTACTTAACTAACGGCAGAGCGGGGGCTGGACTAGCGCGGGTGAAAAACATAAGTAACAGCCATTACATAGCATATATATAAATATCCATTCGTCTCATGCAATAATAGGCATTCCAGATCACAGATGAACATATTGGATATACTAGGAATTCCGCGTTTCGTTTAAGCCCATAACAAAAGACGGATTCCACAGTCGTGATGAATAGCCAAACACTACCCTAGACCCCTACGGGTGCGGTAAACTACCCGCCAAATTTCCGAAGTGAAGCAGCCTTCCTCAGTAAAATGAGTAGGCCACTCGGCACTTCAAGAACTCGGTAGTTTGTGCACCCCACTGTTACATTTCAGAAAAATAAAATATTATTTTTGGGAATTTAGATAATTAAATAATAATTATTACGAATATTTTAATGGGTGGAGATTAGTTTTAAAGGATATGGTATAATTAAATACCGATAAATTGGGAAATATTTGGAAATTTAGGTTAATTATTGTTTTTGAAAGAGATTATAAGAATGGAGCATTCATAGATTTCTGATAATTAATTATATTCTATATTAATGCTAAACTCGATTAAATTTTCACTAATCTTGCATTAATCCGGTTCTTGTGCATGACATGCACCATAGTATGTCACATATACTTGTTACTGTAACGTTTTAAAATAAATAAATAAATAAATAAATAAATAAAATTCTTTAAGTGAATTTTATGAATTTTGGTAAAGTAAAACGTATTTTTCGTAAAACTAAACCGCAATTATTTTTCATTATAAATTTTAAAAATACCTATTTTAATTATGTAATTACTAGTAAATGATGTTTATTTAGTCACTTATAAATTTTTAGTTTAATTAAATATTTTTCCTAAATTAATTATTTTAAATATTAACATAAGCTTTATTTATACACTAAATTAGTGTAAATTACAAATTTGAATGGGTTTAATTTGCAAAAATGAACCATTGCATATTAGAATCTAGTGTGTATCATGCAAAATTTATTTCCAATTTTTTCCATGTCTCTAGAATTTTCCTTAGTTGTATTAGAAAAGAAATGAATGAAATTAATTAAAGTTATGAAAAGACTTAAAGTAAAGTGATATTTTGGGTGAAGTTTCTACACAATTCCTCACTCTTTTCTTTCTCTCCCCTCACTCCCTAACATGGCCGGCCTCTCCCCCATGGCAGCCCCCCCATTTTCTCCACTTGATTTTGTTACAAAAATCCTTCAAAATTCATCAAAAATTCAATAAAAAAAACCCACAAATTCCTAATTAATTCCTACCCTCTATTCTTTGCTCATTTTTACATGGATTTTGGAGTTGGAAACCATTCTTTTTGGAGGCAAATTTTCATAGTTGGATCTCACATGTGGAGGTATAAATTTTATTCTTATGATTTATTGTTATTAAATGTTTCATTCTAGCATATTTAGATTTAATTAATTAATTCTATCTACAAGTTTCAAAATTCAAGTTAGTGTTTATAAAATCAAGTTATGAATTTTATTAATTAAGTAGGGTTATAATGGCTAGTTTAACATTTTTAGAATAGAAAAATCTTGCATGGTTGTTGAATAATAATTTGTTCATTCAAAATTGTTTTAATTAAGCAATTTAGCTAACTAGGTTTTTATAATATATATATATTAGTGATATAAAATTCTAATTAAGGTTTTTATTATTAGATTGTTGTTTTAATGAGTGTATTAACATGTTATCGGAATGAAACACCTAATTTAGTTACTAATTTGAAGTTGATAATAGAAAATTGTGATAAAAAAAATGCTATTTTGCTAACTAGATTTTAGAAATTCTTAAATAAATGAGATTTAAAATCTAATTTATGGTTTCATTATATTACTATCATCATGAATTGTAGTTTAATAAGTTAATTCATGCAAAATCAAGTCTAGAAGTGAAATTGTGGAATTTTGCTTAAAAGTATCGAAATCGGGCAAGTTTGCAAACTAGAATTTCAATTTAATACAAATTAGGGTGATAAAAATGTAGTAATGGTTTCTATAATTTTGTTACGCTATTTAATGAGCATTATGACCATTAGTTTCATTTAAACATCAAGTTTTGAAGTAAAACGGTAAATTGGCGTTTTCGGGTTTTATGAAATCGGACGATTTGATCGATTTTAGGGTTTCGATGAATTAAATCATGTTTTATATTATAAGTAATGAGTTTTAAAACTACGAGTTGTTTGTTGGTGTTTTATCTCGATCAATCGGCGTTTGTACGCCGATATCGAGCGATATTTGGTTCTTTTGCATGAGCGGGTCATAGGTTTTAACCTATGCGCGTTTCGTGCGTCGTTTTGGTTTTGTCCGTGATTCAGTTACGATATTATATGTGTTTGCATATAGGTACCCCTCACGTGGACTTCGGACGAGGAAGAAGAGGAGGGCGACATCGTTTTCGGCAGACAAGGACCAGGTGAGTAGATGTATATCTACGGGGGAAGTCGGGTGGATGGCGTTTAGCACCCCCGCAAACGTAGAATAGGAATATTACTTATTGTCATTAGGAAGTCAGACGTGACCTTAGCATCTTGGTGAGTAGGACCCTAGTAATGACCTTAGGTTGGACTAGATTGATTTAGAAAGACCTTACCAGATGATGAATATCTTGGAGGAGATTCGTAGGTTTCAGGTAGATACACACACACGCACACACAGAAACTCGACATGGAGTATACCTGTATGTGTATATATATAGGACTAGGTGTAGGTAAATATATACACAACATGTATATGTGATACAAGGATATGATACGATACATGGGGATGAAACAATATAACTGGGCTTGATGCCGTGATTATTGGCTATACAGTCGTGTTATGATGTTAGTGGATCATTAGAAAATGAGATAATGAATAGGTGTACATAAACAATAATGGATGGTGATGATATTGAGGTACATGAGACACTAAAATAGAACCCGGACTGTAACCTGTGACTGAAATCACGATATGATAGATGTGTGACTTGATTACGATATCATATAGGTGTGACTTGATTACGATATGATATAAGTGTTACTTAATCACGATATGATATGTGTGACATGATATTTCTGAGGATAAATTGACGATGTATATTTATGCTGGCAATGATATATGATTAATGATATTAGGATGTATGCGATTACAGTACAGTACCTTTGATCATGACATTATTTGACGATGATATTAATCGAATGATGAGATACGTAGGTGATACTTGACCCGTACCCCGATATTAGGATGTCGTACGATGGATTTTACCGTACGAGGCATAGATGTGATGATTGATCCGCACTCTTGATTCGAGGAAGTCGTACTACGTACGTGACGCTATTGAGGCTGGATTGCCGACTATTAGAGATATGGACTCAGACCTTAGGTGGATTCTTATTTCTTATCGACTAGTTTCTTTAGTTTAGTTCTTAAGGGGTTAAATAGATACCAGTTTGGGCTCGAGTCATATAGACGTAGTTAGATATGTATATTCCAAATGAGTGGTTAGTATACATGTGACCTTTATTTTCAGTTCGTAATCATCACGTTGCATGTTCATACATATGTTTCCTTCGTCAGTATAAAACTCTGCCTGTTAGGACACCAGCACCATTACCGATGATGCGCATATTCCACGCACACTTATTTGCCGGCTCACACACATCATCATCGGTAATTGCTATGTCACGTACACTTTAGAACATATTATCTTTTATTGATAGAATCAGCTAAAAGCTAGATCGATATAATATTGTGATTACTCTCAGGTGTTAGTCTAGACATGGCATTTATTACTTAGACATTTCATGCATTCACATTTTCATGTTATCATGCAGTATTGTGGGGCTTATGCCGGCACTTATCATTTACTTACTCATGATTTTGGGATTTTGGATTTTTATGAGATTTCTGGATTTTGGGGAAAACCGCAATAATATATATATAAAAACTTCTCTCTCTCCTCCTCTCTTTTTAAAATATAAGTTGCGGTTTTCTCGTGATGTATGTGTCGTCCACCATGAGATTTCATGTTTTCTGTTGGATTTCGAGACCCGATTCGAGGAGTGGATGAACCGTCTCGGGTACATGGTGGGCCCGGTATGGTACCCCGGGGCAAGAAGATCGAGTTGTAGACGATGAGCCTGGCAGGGGAGGACTACCTACCGGTGATGTCTGGCGCGGCGGATATCCGGAGGATACCGACCGATGTCGTGATATTTGATGATATGGGCCGATCCGGACTGACGGAGCCCGAGATATTGAGACTATGAGATATTGAGACTATGAGGTATTGAGACTTGAGATTTACATGTTTTGTGTCGATGCTTGACATGGATTTCCATGGATTTTATCGATGATATTTCAAATTTCTATACAAATTTTACTAGGATAAATGTTAATGATTTCTTATACATAAATATCCAGATTTCAGGATTGATTGTTTTGCATTCATGGTGCGTGCATACTCATTCACAGGACATATTACTATTTGAGGCACTGACACGTGCACGGAGCTTTTGCACTACACGTAATTTATTACCCTGCCATTACTAGATGACTAGTAATATATTGGTATATTATTATGACCCAGGATAGCGTCGTGCATTCGATTTCTTTTCGCAGATGTCTTCTACTCACGAGGTGGCAACTCACCCCCGTTGTGCCAAATTTTATTATAGGTTCGATGTACAAGTTTCCTTGGCAGCTTGCTGGCACATCATTTCATTCAGGGTGATTTGCACGGTAGGTTGGTTCACTTGTATCTGGACCGCCGTTGTGCTTTTAATTATTTCATTTGTATCTAGTAAGCTCCATCAACCAAACTTGTATTACTTGATAAGTTAAAGGACCAGTTATTTATTTAGACCTTAGAGTCGCGCATGTATTATTATGATACCTGGTGGATTTGTTTTCTTTTGAGTTTTGAGCCTCGCCCTTTGGCGTTGTATACTATTGTGCATTGGTGTGGTTGTTTCCGCCTATTGGCGTAGAGCTAGCTCTGGCTTGGAGATGCCTTTTTATTATTTCATATATATTATACTTGTTTGTACCCGTTTGGGGCCAGTTTTTACAAAGGGGACTCTGCCGAAATTTTTGAGAAAATTGGATGTTGCTTTTAAACTTGTTTTCTACATGTTTTCCTTTACTTCTTATTCTTTTTATGGTTTAGATTTCTGGGCTTTGGCTTACTTAGATTACGTTGCGCCTCTAGACGCTTCGTAATCTAAGTGCCGGTCACGTTCCGTACTTTCGGGTCGTGACAGTTACATTTTATGATATGAAGCATGTTTTCATCTTTATTTTCAAGTGTTTTGCTTTTAAAAAATGAAAAGAAAAGAAATAAAAGAAAAAGAAAATGAATAAAGAAAGGGTATGGGCAAGAGAGAGAAGAGAGAGAGAGGGTGAGGGGTCTTCCTCTGACCATATCCATTGTCTTCATCTTCATCATTTCTTTCTCTCCCCCTCACCCATGGCTGCCCTCCTCCCTCCACCACCTACACCACCTCACTTCACCCCCAAAACACCTCAAAACACCTCATTCCTTTCATTTAAAATGTGCACCGGCTTACTACAAGCATGGGGAACCAAGAAAGTTGGGATTTTGAGCTCTAGGGGATTCAAGGGATGCCTAAGGAGGTAATTGTTTCACCCTTAGCTTAGTAATTAAGTTTATATAACTTCTAGTTTAGTTTAGAATTGAATTAGTGAGGTTTAGTGGTGTTTGGAAATTTCTAGATGAGGTTTAAGGAATTTTGAGTTATGATGGTGAAATTGAAGTGTAATTGATGACTACAACCCCTTTTAGTGTTATGACCCTGCACCAAATAAATTCTAGATCCCAAGACTTGAACTTTAGAAACTTCCGTATCGGTTTTGTGAGATTTTGAGGACTACAGGATATCTGGAGCAATCCGAGACCTTTTCATGAAAAATTAGCAACCCTATTGACCTAGGATTAACACTAGGAGACCACCCTAAGAATACGAGAGACCGTTTCACCATAGAAAAACCGAGCTCACCGGTTTATGGGGTATTCTGGCCGGCCAAGTTGAGGAAATTGGTGTTGGAATTTGTTCTGTAGCTCATATACCCCTATATAACACCCCAGTACTGTTTGTTTAACCTAATTTCACCTGAACTAAAAGCTGGGACCAGTTTTCTAAGTTGTTGTTTATGTTTTGTGGATTGTAATAACTTGATGTTTTGATATTTGGTTTTGTATCGGTCACTTGACGTTTGTACGTCGATATCGCGTGTTGTTTGGCTCTTTTGCATGAGTAGACCATAGGTTTTAACCTATGTGCGATTCGTGTGTTGTTTTGGTTTTCGTGTGTGATTTCTGTTTACGATGCTATGTGTGTATATATGTAGGTACGCTCAAGTGGACTTTGAAACAACAAGGATGAGCATGGCGTCATCGACTTCGGCAAACAAGGATTAAAGTGAGTAGATATATATTTACGGGGGAAATCGGGTGGATGGCGTATAGCACCCCCGCAGTTTCATAGTGTAGTATACGAGTACGTTATATATATATATATATATATATATAAATACGCGTATTCTGAGACTAAATGATTATCAAGATAGGCTTTAGGTATTCACGGGTTAGTTTTAGTGTAATTGTAAGATAGTGTTTATAGTGTAATTTCTTAGTTACGAAACCATAGTGTAAAGGTGTAACATTTCAAAAAAATAAAATATTATTTTTGGGAATTTTTATAATTTAATATTAATTTTTAATGAATATTTTAATATTTCGGTATAATTAAATACCGATAAATGGGGAAAATTTTGGAAAAATTATGGAAAATTCTAAAATAGGGTATTTTATGGGATTATGCCATTTTTAAGTTTTTATGGTTAATTATATGCTAATTTGGTGCTAATCGCGATTAAAAATCGCGAATCGGTTTTTTGGCATTTTTGTGCAAAACATGCACATATCATTTTTTTTACACTTGTTACATTTTCTTACATGTTGTGGGTAGATGGTGGCCTAGGGTTACCATTGTGAGGAGAAGGAATAAAGGAAAAAGAAAAGAAAAAGTAAAGTATGATGATGAGAGAGAGTGTGGGTTACTTTTGACTTGTTTGACCCTCCCCCCATCATTTTATCATCTCATTTCTCTCTCCCCCTTCAAAGAGCTGCTGCTGCTCCTGCCCTTTCCCTCTTCCTCCTCCCCTTTCAAGCTTAGATCCACCATGAAATTCACCCCAAAACCCTATTCCCATTTCACAAAAAATGTTCCCGAGCTCACTAGCTACACTTTGGACCTAGAAGGAATGGATCTTGAGGGCTTTGAACAACTCAAGAAAATTCTTGAGTTGCTAAAGGAGGTAATTTCTGCACCCTTAGTATAGTATTCCAATTCCTTGTGCATCTAAACTTGTTTCATGTCGATATTGTGTGTTTTGATGGACTTTGGAAATTTCAAGTTAGGGTTTAGGGTTTGATCTGAAATCAAAAGTGAAATTGAGGCTTGTTGTGACCTTAGAACCCCTGTTGTGATGTTATTTTGGACCCAAACTAGAGATTAAAACCCAGAATGCGGAATTATGAAAACGATATCGGGAAAACTGTAAATCTGGGAGTGTATTTGGGAATCTGCTTTCACCCGAGACTCCTAAAATAATTTTGGTTGGACAGTGAGATGTGCAGGCACCCTGGTGTTGGATATATGTATGCCATAGAGGCCATTATATGATAGTGGATGTATTTATACATGTATATATTCAGTGTACATTCTTGCTCGACATGATAGTATGCTATCTGGTTCTTCTTTATCTGACATGTTGATTTGATCATGCTTTTATTCATTCATACATGTTGATAAAGCCCTGAGGATATTGACTTGACTACTGTGATTATGATAGAGATCATACTAGTGGGACATCAGTAGTTTATAAGCATATCCTGAAATGTCCCTAGTCGTAGGTGTATCGAGACGGGGCATCGATATACCAGAGTAGACTAGCGTATATGATATTAGGCCCATATGATGGGCGATGGATGTTCCCACATTCATCGATGTTTGACATCGAGATCGTATACGGATGCTCAGTGGTGACTGGGTACACTGGACGGACTCATCGAGAACTCCTATATGGAATTATATCTATCGTCGGATAGCAGTTCTCAGGTGACACTGGTGCAGGTTAGTCTGTAGACCCGAGATCGTCATAGAGTCTTGTGTGTTCTCCCATTGTACTTTGATTACCACCCTACCACGGCTCTACTGAGTCGTGCAAACAGGTGGCCGTTGGGTACAGTCCCGAGACACACGAAGGCGATGAGCGATAGGAGGAGTTTCGTCTCTCTCGGTATTGGGAGTTGATGCTGTGCTGTGCTCGATTGGCTATATCAGCAAGTCCCTGGCCAGGGTTGTTGAGATTTACTGATAAGTGTTATCAGTAGTTTCTCGATCTGTTATAGACCTTTCATCGGCACGACTTATCGAGTTATTGGGGTCGACGTTACCATCCCTAGACTCGATATGCAGCATATCTGACGAAGAGACCGGACTGTACGTTAGTGTTGCCGGTTGGCTCGACGAGAGTTATAACAGGTTCGCTTGTTTTCTTCTGATCGCTCAATACCCGGGTGGCCGTTACGTTTAGCTGACCGCTTGCGGCTTGTAGGTATTTGATATGATCATTACCTACTGTCGGCGTATTGACGAGTCTTAGAGTCCCACAATGAAGTTTCCTGGCTCAGGCGAAAAGATGTGGTGTGCATATGAGATATGCGCGGGGACCCGATTAAATACGGATATGTGATACCGTATATTAATCGGGCATTTTCTATTGGTCGGGTCGTATGTGATATGACCGGTTTGCAAAATCAAGTGTTGATTTAACAAATGACTTTTAGATTAATTCTTTAATCAAACTCTTTTTCTATTTTTGTATGCATACATGTATGCACATGATGATGTGCATGGATACATACATGCATACATTGTATCATGGTTGTTGATACAAGTTTGGTGGCAATGCAAGACTTACATTGTAGAATTATCTATTTATTTTTCATTTTGTAAAAAGGAAAGGATAATTCACAAGAGGTTAATGTTTATCATCTTTGACCATGCTTCAACCACTTATTAACCTTGAGTTAATTATCCTTTTACCTTTAACTCATTTTGAAAAGGATCTAGATGATTCTAACCATGGTTGAAGTGAGAAGAGATTAAGATATATTATTCTTTTCTCATTTCAATTATTACTCACTCTCATTTTTCATTTTTCCTTTGGTGAGAAAAAGCTTAGTCATCATCTTCTTCTTCCTCTCTTGATGATTTTCTTTAAGTGAGGTTGATAAAAGAAAGAGTTTTGATTAT
The DNA here is from genome assembly GCA_030015575.1 of Agapanthus africanus. NCBI lineage: Eukaryota > Viridiplantae > Streptophyta > Magnoliopsida > Asparagales > Amaryllidaceae > Agapanthus > Agapanthus africanus. Next base: position 371,499,269 of record JASDDO010000022.1, read on the forward strand.
AAAAAACAAACCACATCATCATACTACATACATCTAACCGGTTTGTGTAGGGTGTTTGCTCTACTCCATTGATACATCGAGTAAAGCAAGGAGCTTTGGGCAAAGGAGCTTCTGGTGGATCGTCGTGGACTTAGAAGACCTCAAGCGAACCTTTTTCCAACCCTCATGTGGCCAAGGAGTCTAGCGTAGGGAGCTACAAAGGTTGTACTCTCAAAACCCTAACCTTTATTACTTGTGATGTTGTTCAAGTTATGAAACCCTAATTTTCACTTGGCACCTTAAAAATTTGATTTTGAGACATGTGATGCTTCCAAACACTTCATGAGGTGCTAGGTAAACCTAACACCTGGAACCACCACACAAAACCCTAGCCCCTATCTCCTTCCCAAGGCCGCCAATTAATCCATTCTGGCCGCAAATTGCGGCCAGAGCAGGTTGGAACCCCCTCGTTTTTGGTTCAGGGCCCTATCTCCAGTAAATTTGACCTTTGGTATGTGCAATTTTGACAGATTCCATCTAGGATAGAATCTGGGGTAGTTTTCTTGTGTTGGCGCATGTCTTACGACTTGTTTTAACATGGATTTTGGTATTTGGTGATTCGTTTCTGTCGGGTGGCGTTTGAACGTCAACGGCAAAGGGTTATTGATCGTGTTTGCATGCGAGACTATAGGTTTTTACCTATAGGCGTAGCGTGTGCCGTTTTGGTTTCCGATGTGATTTTCATGTGCTTTAGCGTTTGTGATATCCTTGTAGGTACCCCACATGACGTTGAGGCGTTGAAGATAAAGACGGCGACATCGGCATCGGCACACGAGAAGCATGGTGAGTAGATTTATATCTACGGGGAGAAGTCGGGTGGATGGCGTATAGCACCCCCGCAGTTCGTGGTGATGTATACGAATACGTATACACACATATATTGATTATATATTGTTTGAGATTATTAATGTTAAAGATGGATATTTGGTGTGTTTGGATTGGTTTAGTGTTGCGAAACCCTAGAGTAGTGGTTGCACCACACATACACACACACACACACATACTTGCATACATTCTTCTTTCATATGTGCGTATATGGGAATATATGGTTATGTGTTCACATGGGTATGGGACTATGTGATCATATACTGGATTTGAGGATAGTACTTGGGATTTGAGGTGAGTCGATGAGATGTGATTTGAGACCGTGAGATCGGTGATATGGCAGAATTCGTATTTGAGATACGTCATGATGTTATTGCGGATCTTTGGACGATGATATCATGTGAATGGTGATATAAATAAAATGGACGACATGTGATCGTGATATGAGTTATGATATGTTAAGATAATTATAATAGGTCGCATTGGGCGATGTATACCTCTTTATGATGATATGTGCTGATGATATCGGGTTGTATGATACTGTAGATCAGCAGTCAGATCATGATTATATTGATGATATTAGTATTGTACTTGACATAGATCAGTACGCCGGATTGTGATCTTTAATAAAGAGGATACCAGATGAATAATGTAATGAATGTGATATTGACCCGTACCCAGATTTGGGATGCCGTACGACGGATTTACGTACGAGCTATATATTGATGATTGATCCGCACTCTTGACTTGGGAACGTCTGATTATGGATATGGTATCGGATGTGATATTATTGAGGCGGGATCACTGACTAATATATATATATATATATATATATATATATATATATATATATATATATATATATATATATATATATATGTATCAACTCAGATATTTGGCGGTTTCCTTACCTTCAGTTAGCCTGTTAGCTCAGCCCTATAGTTTAGTGTAGTTGTTAGACTAGATTTATATTAAATGCAGATTAGCTATTGTTGTGTCTAGTATTCAGCTCTCGCTCATTATTGTTGTTCGCTCCGCATCGCATACTTATATTGTGATTCATCTACCATTGTTGATATCATGCTGTTAGGACACCAGCACCATTACCGATGATGCGTATGTACCACGTACACTTACTTGCCGGCTCACACACATCTTCATCGGTAATTGCCATGTCATGTACACTTAGAAAATACTATTACATTGACATAGCTTGTTAGCTAATAGTTTAGACATGATATTAGTGTACTTGCCTTATATTCTAGTTTAGACATTGTAGTTATTACCTGCTACTTCATGCATGTTATTATTCACTGTTATGCCGCATTCATGGATTCTCATGCCTATATTCACTGTTTACATGCTATTGAGGATTTGGATTCGGATTTTCATGAGATTTCCTGGATTTGGGGGAAAACCGCAAAAACATTTATAAACTTCTTTTCTCTCTCTTTTAAATGAAAAGTGCGGTTTTCCCATGATGTTTGAGTTCGTCCACCATGAGTTTCCTGATGGATTTCGAGACCCGATTCGAGGAGTTGGATGAACCGTTTCGTGTACATGGTAGGCCCGGTGCGGTACCCCGGGGCGAGGTCACAGAGGATGGCGTTGAGCCTGGCAGGGGAGCACTACCAACCGGTGATTTTACCCGACGTGTCGGATATCCGGAGGATACCGTCGTGGTCTTGAGATTGATGGTAGGGGCCGGTCTGGACTGACGACGCCCTAGATAGTGAGATTGAGACATTGCGATTTTGAGATATTGAGGTACTGAGATTTGATGATCCAGGCCAGTCCGGATAGCCGGAGCCTGAGATATTGAGATATTGGGATTTATGTTTTGTGTCGATGCTAGACACTGTTTATGCTGATTTCATTTATGTTACCTCATTTTAAAAATACAGAAATCTCACTAAGTTATGAAAGCAGTTTCTTCATTTATATGTATTTTGTTTTCATGCATTCATACCTCATCCATATGATATGTTGCTACCTGAGGCACTGACACGAGAACTTGGTATTACAGTTGTTTAGAGGTATACCATAGCCATTGTTATAGGCTGCAGATTATATATTTGAGGATATATTATGATCGTATGACCTAGGATTGCGTCATACATGCGATTTCTCTTCGTAAATGTTTTCTATTCACGAGTTGGCAATTCACCCCCGTTGTGCCACAGTTTCTTGCAGGTTTTGCCGTACAGGTTTCATTACGGCTTTGCTGGCACTACTTCCATTTCTGGGTGATTTGCTGGTAGGTGGGTTCACTTGTATCGTGACCATCAGTATATTTTGTATATTATTATTCAGTTGTATCTAGAAGTTCCATCAACCAAACATGTATTTATTTCAGATAGAGACCAGTGTTGCTTATTCATTCGACCTTAGAGTCGCGCGTTGTATTTCTATGGATTTCATGTTGTTTTGAGTTTCCTTTTCTGTTGTGATCCTCGCCCTTCGGCGTTGTATATTATATTGCTTGCGTGGTTGTGACCGTCGATTGACGAAGAGCTAGCTCCCGCTTGGGGATGCTTTTATTCATTATATATGCTTTATCAGGTTTTATACCCGTTTGGGGTCAGTTTTTACAAAGGAAACTCTGCCGAAATTTTTAGAAAAGACTTGTGATTTTAAAAATGCATATTTCGGCGTATGTTGCTAACTGTTTGATTTAAAATGGTTTTTCCTCCACTCTACTACTTTTCTTGGTTCGGATTTCTGGGTTTCGGCTTACTTAGATTACGTATGCCTCGAGATGTTTTCGTAGTTTAAGTGCCGGTCATGTTCCGTACTTTCGGGTCATGACAAAGTTGGTTTCAGAGCGTTAGGTTTTACCTTCGGAGCGTAGGATGACCCTTGGTTGATGGAGTAGGTAGCTTGAGTAGAGTGACGTACCGTACGTATGTTCCGCGGTATATTTACGATACGCTACTCTACTTAAGAAGCCTTAGGATGTACATTTCTTTGCTCAGTATTATAGTCATTCCTAATCTAGCCTCATCGGTACCAGTTATGGTTTTGCTGCCACGATTATAGGCAGGGAGAGCTACGGCTAGAGTTGCGGTCAGCACGAACTCGTTACGAACGAGGACTGACCAGGGCGTAATTCCGGCGACACACGATTGCAGAGATGTGCCTTTTTATTGTGTTTTTGCGCCACGAGCGTTTGATGGATCGATGTATGATATTTCTTGGATGTGCAGATTTGCACTAGAGGATTGGGTCACAGACAGAGGCCAGCCAGATTTTGATGACCGTTGATGTATTGCGTGTTCATGATGATTGAGGCACTGTTTAGCGTGCAGACGAGTGAGCTAGTTGTTGCTGCGAACGACGTGATATCGCCCCAGGTGTTGGAGCTATTGCGGTATGAGTTGTACTAAGAGATGATAGAAGGTCGCTAGTCACCGAGGATGAATGACTAGGACATGTGGTTCGTTCGCTACCCCGATGCGAGGTCATCAGATAGATGAATTCCGGCTAGAGACGACTTCACGCGGAGACGTTGAGAGTCGACAGAGACGATCGAATGTCAGAAACCTATTATTCTAAGTTTAAAGTATTCGGAAAGACATGCAAGCAATTTTATGGACCCTCTAGAAGAATGAAACCCTAACTCAACATAATGACCGTGTGAAAGACTTTGAACCTTAGGGTTTGCGGCAGTTTCGCGGCGCCATTAGTGAGTCTTGGGTTTGCCCTTCTACGGCTGGACCATCAATGCTGTGGTATGTACTCGATACTATTAAACTGTACCCAAGGTGTTGAGCTCTTGGGGGATTATGAGGTTTTGGCGAATCGATCGGATGGTTCGACTTTATTCGGATGCTAGGTGGTGAGATGCACTTCTTGGGAGACTCCAGATACGAGGATAGCCGTTGGAGCTCAGTCCATGCAGCCACGACGAGACGAGTCCGAAGCAGTCGACATTAGAGAAAAGTGGAGTAAGAGGTTCGTACAAGATATGGATAAGATGACGTTCCACTCCGCCGATATCAGAGATGCGATACACATGTCGAGGCATTGTGCTTGGATATATCTTCCAGAAGGAATCGCGATGAGTATGCAGCCGTTCCGGAACAAGAAACAAGTATAGTAAAGGACGATGACTTCCGGACAGTTCGGTAGAGACGAGATTTGGGAGAGACCTCGACAGGACCTTTCTGGAATAAATTACGAGAAGACTTGGACCCAGGAGTGGTCATGTTACGCACACCAGCAGGCCAGATTTCAGGATCGTCGACGAGACATGCTATGAGTGACCACGACAATTGGCCAGAGATTCTTAGAGGATGTGCTTGAGCGGGACTATTCCGCCATACTTGATTTCGGTATTTTGGGCGATTTATTCGCATGATTGATTTTGATGATTGAGTTTCATGATATTTGTTTTCATGCACCATGGTTGCACCTACTGAGTATTTACGACTTTTGCACAGTTGTTGCACTTGATATCGTTTCCGTGCCTTGGTTTCTCATGTTTATGATTTATGGGTTTCGTACAGTTGAGTTGATTTTGTGCATATGTACACATACGATTTGGTTTTTGCACTCGGTATAGTTCACATATGCTTGCAGTGCAAGGATACGCATTTTGTTCACTTAGATGCACTGGACTTCGATTTCGATTGTGATGTTCGATATTTGTTTTGTGCACTTTGTGCACCTGATTGGATTTTGCGCATGTTCGGCGCTTGATATTGGATTTCATGATTTCGTGCATGATGGATGCACCTGATTTGGATTTTCGCGCATGTTGGGCCAATGTTATGAGATACGATTTTGGTGCACACCAGATGCACTAAATCGAGATTCTTCGTGCATGTCAGATGCACCTGTTTTTGCTGTCATGCACACTTGTTGCCTTGACAGATGTTTCGTGCACACCCGATGCACTTAGATATTGTTTTTGTGCACCTGTATGGCACATGTATGGATTTTGATTTCCGTGCGCACCAGACGCACGTAGTATTCATATGCACATTTTGGGATTGATTCCTTATGGAGCAGTACGTTTTTATGATGATTGCTATGAGTTTTTGTATTGATCAGGACTAGTCAGAGGACAGTACCAGAATATATTTTGCATGCATTGATAGTTATCAAAGGGATTTCCAAAAAGCGAGCTATAGTCTCAGTATTTATCTACGTGTCTGATATGACACGAAACGTTTAAAACAAGGAAACCCTTCTAAATTGTTTCCAAAACGGCGGAACGTACATATTAAACAAAAGATATATGTATATGGTTATTTTCTTATGATAGACGTCCGCCACTGTGCAGTGTTATGCGCATTGCACAGCGACTTTAAAAGATTTGGCATGCATTTCCTTTTGATATTTACATGTATAGATTTGGTATTTACATGTATAGTTCCGATTTATAGCATATCGGTTTTGCTTTGGATTTGGCATTCCTGTCTTTACCATGACTTCGATGATTGCGGGACGCTTGACGGAGTTCCGATTTTGAGTCATCTGCTCACTACTCATGCGCACGCATTGCGCTATGATGCGTTTTATGTATTGATGATTTCGGAGCCCCGTCGACTTGGACATTTTATTAAAATGTTTTAGAATTTGGGGGTTTAAATTTAAATTCGGGGACCGAATTTCTTTAAGGGGGAAAGATTGTAACATTTAAAAAAAATAAAATATTATTTTGGGAATTTTTATAATTTAATATTAATTTTTAATGAATATTTTAATATTTCGGTATAATTAAATACCGATAAATGGGGAAAATTTTGGAAAAATTATGGAAAATTCAAAAATAGGGTATTTTATGGGATTATGCCATTTTTAAGTTTTTATGGTTAATTATATGCTAATTTGGTGCTAATCGCGATTAAAAATCGCTAATCGGTTTTTTGGTATTTTTGTGCAAAACATGCACATATCATTTTTCTCTACACTTGTTACATTTTCTTACATGTTGTGGGTAGATGGTGGCCTAGGGTTACCATTGTCAGGAGAAGGAATAAAGGAAAAAGAAAAAGTAAAGTATGATGATGAGAGAGAGAGAGAGAGAGTGGGTTACTTTTGACTTGTTTGACCCTCCCCCCATCATTTTATCATCTCATTTCTTTCTCCCCCTTCAAAGAGCTGCTACTGCTCCTGCCCTTTCCCTCTTCCTCCTCCCTTTTCAAGCTTAGATCCACCATGAAATTCACCCCAAAACCCTATTCCCATTTCATAAAAAATGTTCCCGAGCTCACTAGCTACACTTTGGACCTAGAAGGAATGGATCTTGAGGACTTTGAGCAACTCAAGAAAATTCTTGAGTTGCCAAGGGAGGTAATTTCTGCACCCTTAGTATAGTATTCCAATTCCTTGTGCATCTAAACTTATTTCGTGTCGATATTGTGTGTTTTGATGGACTTTGGAAATTTCAAGTTAGGGTTTGATCTGAAATCAAAAGTGAAATTGAGGCTTGTTGTGACCTTAGAACCCCTGTTGTGATGTTATTTTGGACCCAAACTAGAGATTAAAACCCAGAATAAGGAATTATGAAAACGATATCGGGAAAACTGTAAATCTGGGAGTGTATTTGGGAATCTGCTTTCACACCGAGACTCCTAAAATAATTTTGGTTGGACAGTGAGATGTGCAGGCACCCTGGAACCACCACACAAAACCCTAGCCCCTATCTCCTTCCCCAGGCCGCCAAGTAATCCATTCTGGCCGCAAATTGCGGCCAGAGCAGGTTGTAACCCCCTCGTTTTTGGTTCAGGACCCTATCTACAGTAAATTTGACCTTTGGTATGTGCAATTTCGACTGATTCCATCTAGGATAGAATCTGGTGTAGTTTTCTTATGTTGGCGCATGTCTTACGACTTGTTTTAGCATGGATTTTGGTATTTGGTGATTCGTTTCTGTCGGGTGGAGTTTGAACGTCAACGGCAAAGGGTTATTGATCATGTTTGCATGCGAGACTATAGGTTTTTACCTATAGGCGTAGCGTGTGCCGTTTTGGTATCCGATGTGATTTTCATGTGCTTTAGCGTTTGTGATATCCTTGCAGGTACCCCACGTAACGTTGAGGCGTTGAAGATAAAGACGGCGACATCGGCATCGGCACACGAGAAGCAAGGTGAGTAGATTTATATCTACGGGGAAAAGTCGGGTAGATGGCGTATAGCACCCCCGCAGTTCGTGGTGATGTATAAGAATACGTATACACACATATATTGATTATATATTGTTTGAGATTATTAATATTAAAGACGGATATTTGGTGTGTTTAGATTGGTTTAGTGTTGCGAAACCCTAGAGTAGTGGTTGCACCAGACATACACACACCCATACTTGCATACATTCTTCCTTCATATGTGCGTATATGGGAATATATGGTTATGTGTTCACATGGGTATGGGACTATGTGATCATATATTGGATTTGAGGATAGTACTTGGGATTTGAGGTTAGTCGATGAGATGCTATTTGAGACCGTGAGATCGGTGATATGGCAGAATTCGTATTTGAGATACGTCATGATGTTATAGCGGATCTTTGGACGACGATATCATGTAAATGGTGATATAAATAAAATAGACGACATGTGATCGTGATATGAGTTATGATATGTTAAGATAATTATAATGGGTCGCATTGGGCGATGTATACCTCTTTATGATGATATGTGCTGATGATATCGGGTTGTATGATACTGTAGATCAGCAGTCAGATCATGATTATATTGATGATATTAGTATTGTACTAGACATAGATCAGTACGCCGGATTGTGATCTTTGATAAAGAGGATACCAGATGAATAATGTAATGAATGTGATATTGACCCGTACCCAGATTTGGGATGCCGTACGACGGATTTACGTTTGAGCTATATATTGATGATTGATCCGCACTCTTGACTTGGGAACGTCTGATTATGGATATGGTATCGGATGTGATATTATTGAGGCGGGATCACCGACTAATATATATATATACGTATCGACTCAGATGTTAGGCGGTTTCCTTACCTTCAGTTAGCCTGTTAGCTCAGCCCTATAGTTTAGTGTAGTTGTTAGACTAGATTTATATTAAATGCAGATTAGCTATTGTTGTGTCTAGTATTCATCTCCCGCTCATTATTGCTGTTCGCTCCGCATTGCATACTTATATTGTGATTCATATACCATTGTTGATATCATGCTGTTAGGACACCAGCACCATTACCGATGATGCGTATGTACCACGTACACTTACTTTCCGGCTCACACACATCTTCATCGGTAATTGCCATGTCACGTACACTTAGAAAATACTATTACATTGACATAGCTTGTTAGCTAATAGTTTAGACATGATATTAGTGTACTTGCCTTATATGCTAGTTTAGACATTGTAGTTATTACCTGCTACTTCATGCATGTTATTATTCACTGTTATGCCGCATTCATGGATTCTCATGCCTACATTCACTGTTTACATGCTATTGAGGATTTGGATTCGGATTTTCATGAGATTTCCTGGATTTGGGGGAAAACCGCAAAAACATTTATAAACTTCTTTTTTCTCTCTTTTAAATGAAAAGTGCGGTTTTCCCATGATGTATGAGTCGTCCACCATGAGTTTGCTGATGGATTTCGAGACCCGATTCGAGCAGTTGGATGAACCGTTTCGGGTACATGGTGGGCCCGGTGCGGTACCCCGGGGATAGAAGGTCGCAGAGGATGGCGTTGATCCTGGCAGGGGAGCACTACCGACCGGTGATTTTACCAGACGCGTCGGATATCCGGAGGATACCGTCGTGGTCTTGAGATTGATGGTAGGGGCCGGTCTGGACTTACGGCGCCCTAGATAGTGAGATTGAGACATTAAGATTTTAAGATATTGAGGTACTGAGATTTGATGATTCAGGCCAGTCCGGATAGCCGGAGCCTGAGATATTGAGATATTGGGATTTATGTTTTGTGTCGATGCTGGACACTGTTTATGCTGATTTCATTTATGTTACCTCAGTTTAAAAATACAGAAATCTCACTAAGTTATGATAGCAGTTTCTTCATTTACATGTATTCTGTTTTCATGTATTCATACCTCATCCATATGATATATTGCTACCTGAGGCACTGACACGAGCACTTGGTATTACAGTTGTTTAGAGGTATACCCTTGCCATTGTTATAGGCTGCAGATTATATATTTGAGGATATATTATGATCGTATGACCTAGGATTGCGTCATACATGCGATTTCTGTTCGTAGATGTTTTCTATTCACGAGTTGGCAACTCACCCCCGTTGTGCCACAGTTTCTTGCAGATTTTGTCGTACAGGTTTCATTACGGCTTTGCTGGCACTACTTCCATTTCTGGGTGATTTGCTGGTAGGTGGGTTCACTTGTATCGTGACCATCAGTATATTTTGTATATTATTATTCAGTTGTATCTAGAAGTTCCATCAACCAAACATGTATTTATTTCAGATAGAGACCAGTGTTGCTTATTCATTCGATCTTAGAGTCGCGCGTTTTATTTCTATGGATTTCATGTTGTTTTGAGTTTCCTTTTCTGTTGTGATCCTCGCCCTTCGGCGTTGTATATTATATTGCTTGCATGGTTGTGACCGTCGATTGACGAAGAGCTAGCTCCCACTTGGGGATGCCTTTATTCATTATATATGCTTTATCAGGTTTTGTACCCGTTTGGGGTCAGTTTTTACAAAGGAAACTCTGCCGAAATTTTTAGAAAAGACTTGTGATTTTAAAAATGCATATTTCGGCGTATGTTGCAAACTATTTGATTTAAAATGGTTTTTCCTCCACTCTACTACTTTTATTGGTTTGGATTTCTGGGTTTTCGGCTTACTTAGATTACGTACGCCTCGAGACGTTTCGTAGTTTAAGTGCCGGTCATGTTCCGTATTTTCGGGTCGTGACAAAAGGTATACACACACATGCACACACTGATTATGTTTTGGTGTATATGATATATGTATATATATATGTGGATGTGTTGCTATATATACATACATACATACATACATATACGTATACACGTATGATGAGGATAGTATATGATACTTGGAAATGCGTCGATGTGATTGGGCTTGATGCCGTGAGATCGGTGATGTGATTTGGGTCGTGTGATAAGACACGACATGATATTATAGCGGATCAGTGAGCGATGTGTTTTCATGCACATGCGGATATATGTTGATGGTATCGGAATGTACTAGACTTTAGATCAGTACCCCTAGTGTATGATATTATGATAGTTATACCAGAGGAACAATGGGGTATATGTGATATTGACCCCTACCACGATTTTGGGATGCCGTACGATGGATTTTACCGGACAATGTATAAATATGATGATAGATCTGCACTCTTTACTTGAGGATGCCGTAGTATATATATTTTCGTACGTGGCGCTATTGAGATGGGATCACCGACTATTAGATATATCGATTCGGACTTAGGTGGTTTTCCTCACCCTTTTGATTAGTCTCTTAGCTTTGTCCTGTAGTTTACTTGGTAGATGTTAGATTGGGCTCGAGTTTCTGGGTTACTTAAGACAGTAGCAAGGTTTCGGGAGGAATCGTCCATGCCAAATTCAAAAACACTTTGCAAGTCTAGTGGGCAAGGAATACAACCTTTGTACACCGGTCCTTCACTTCAATAGCTCCGTGTAGTAGTCCCTTTCGCTGCGATCGTAAACTCTGGACTCTAGAGAGGCTCCCATGAAGAAACGAACATGCTTGCTTCGAAGTCTTCGAGGCCGAAGGTGATCTACGTCGAGGAGACACTAACCCAAGCAATCTCTTCACTAACTAAGGAATTAGTGAAACAAACACCCTATACTAAATGGCAAGTAGTAGAGGATGATGAAGTAGGAAGTGGGCTCACTTTTGATTTCATTTTCTCACACTTTTTCTCACAACTCCATTGAAGCTAGAAAGCTTTTTGAGGAAGAAGAAGAAGACGAAGAAATATCTCATATGATAATTATCCAAATGAATAATTGGCAACCATGGTGAGTTAAGCATCTCATGCTTAACGTTTGTAGAGACTTAACCAAGGCAAGGTTAATTTGTAGGATTAACAAATATCCAAGGTAAAACAAAACTTGAAGACTTAGTCAAAGAACTACAAGCTTCTACAAGCTTATCAACCATGAAAAAATCATTTAGTTTTAGAATTACTTAAATAAATAAAACCCTAGTAGTTAAACCAAGCATGGTGTAAGTCATACACTCACCTTTGTTACATGTATCATCAAGCATGACATATATCATGTACACAAAAATATATCACATATATTCAATGTGCACAAAATGAGAAAAAGAAATCATAAGTGAGCTTAATATTAGTTAATGTAATGTAATATATCAAATATATAATTATACATTAAATTATTAAATCAACTCTTGATTTAACAATCCAGCTATATCACATATAACTGACTAATATCATGTGTAACAACTTATCGAATCAACACTTGATCCGATAACCTGGCTATATCTCATATAACCGACCAATGTCATAAATCACGAGAATAGAATACGGTATCTCATATTGTATCAATCTCGGTCTCGCACATATCACATATGTGCTCCTACTCCGTTTCGCTTGAGCCAGGAAACCCCTGTGTATGACTCTAAAAACTCGTCAATACGCCGGCAGTAGGTGATGATCATATCAAACACCCACAAGCCGCAAGCGGTCTGCTAAACGTAACGGCCACCCGGGTATTGAGCGATTAGAAGATCAACAAGCAAGTCTGCTCACAGTCCTGTGAATCCAATCAGTAACACTACCGTACAGTCCGGTCTTTTCGTCTGATATGTTGCATATCTCGTCTAGGTGGTAAACGTCAGACCCCAGTAACTCGATAAGTTGTGTCGATATGAGGGTCATAACGGGTCGAGAAACTACAGATAATACTTACCAGTATATCTCTGAAGCAGCCTTGGCCAAGGACTTATTGTTATAGCCAATCGAGCACAGCGCAACATCAACCCCCAATACCGAGAGAGACAAAACCTCTCCTATCGCTCATTGCCTCCATGTGACTCAGGACTGTACCCAAAAGCCACCGTTTTGCACATTCTCTTGATCGTGGTAAGGTAGAAATTAAAGAACAGTGGGAATCACACAAGACTCTATGACGATCTCGGGTCTATAGACTAACCTGTACCAGTGTCACCAGAGAACTGCCATCTTACGTGAGGTATAATACCATCTGGGAGTTCTCGGCGAGTCCGTTCAGTGTACCCAGTCTCTACTGAGCACCCGTATACTGTCTCTGATGTCAAACAACAATGGATATGGGATCATCCATCGCCCATCTTACATGGGTCGAGAAGCTATACGCAAGTCTACTCTGGTATATCGATGCCCTGCCTCGATACACCCACGACTAGGAACATTTGAAGGATGTACTTAGCGACTACGTTGTCCCCACTAGTATGATCTGCATCATTATCCTGGTAGTCAAGTACTCATCCTAAGGGCTTTATCAACATGTAACATAGAGGCAATCAGTGTACATGTTAAGATAAAGAGCAACCAGATAGCATACTATCATGTCGAGCAAGAAAATCCTCCATATATATGTCTAAGCATCCACTACAATATACATCGTATGTACAGTAATGGCCTCTAGGACATACATATCATTAACAATCTCCCACTTGCACTTGGTCCATCTGTTGTAGTATCTCATACCCAACAATCAGCAGTGGTTGAATTATCCCATACTCAACCATCCCATAAAAGTCTCTACTGGGAAATAGGCCTTTGTGAATGGATCCGCGCTGTTGTCCTATGTGTCTACTCTCCTGTCCTCGATCTCCCTAGAGATCATCCATCTCCATGATCAGGTGATACTGCCTAAGAATATGTCTGGATCACTGATGGGACGGGGGTTCCTAGACCAAAGCCACAACTCCATTGTCACACAATGGTAGGAACAAAGTTCCTCTCATAAACTTATATACATCCAGACTGCCTCTGAGGTAGCATCGTTGGTAGCAATGTAACCAGCCTTTATCGTCTAGTTTGCCATGGTATCTAGCTTTGAACTCTTCCAACATATCGTCCCTCCATTGAGGGTAAAGACAATGCCTGTGGCTGACATTCAGTCGTCCTTACCACCCTGGAAACTATTCAGTTATTCTCCCCAGGATCGATTGATACCATCTCACTACACCTAGTGAGAATCCTAACATCCATTTAGATCCATCTCATAGATCTAAAACCCTGGATTTAGGAGGTATCACCTTGATCCTTTATGGAGAATCCTTGTGATAAGAGGAGATTGACCGAGCGTAGCTTAGGAAACTCCTTTCTTATCAAGAGTATGTCATCCGCGTACAATACGAGGATTATCACCATACTCCCTACTACCTTTTTGTATATACAAGGTTCATCTGCCATTTTGATGAAGTCAAACTCTTTGACTACCACATCAAAACAGATGTTCCAACTCCGCGATGCCTGCTTTAACTCATAAAGCAACTTGCACATGTTTCTGCTGCTCCCACTTTCTATGAAGCCCGCTGGCTGTGTACTTATAGACGCTCTCATCTAAATCACTATTTAGAAAAGCAGTCATGGCACCCAACCGCCAGATATCGTAGTTATGGTATGTAGCAATAGCAAGTGGGATCCGGATGGACTTAAGCATAGGCACTAGAAAAGGTTTCATCATTATCCACACCTGGTCGATGATGAAAACCTTTTGTAACAAGCCTTAGCTTTGAAAGTCTCAACTTTTCCATGTACACCAAGTAGTCTTCTCAAGATATACTTGCTCCTGATGGGGATTTAACGCTTCAGATAAAACAACCAAAGTCCATACTTTATTGGTGTATATAGATTCCATCTCAGATCGCATAGCATCCAGCCATTCTCACAAAGTCCCCACTTTTGATGGCCTGCTCGAAACTAGTTGGGTCATCATCTCATGATGCAATCCTCGCTCCCACTGTCATAGAGAAAACCGAAGAATCTCTCAGGTGGGTGAGGAACCCTACCAGATCGGCAGAGAGGCTGAGATTCGTCGGGAAACTATTGAATCATCCGGGTTTACCAAATCATCAGCTGCAGTTTGTATAGCTGGAACTCCTAAAAGTTCTACCTCATGACCATAAATTTCTTCACAAGAAATTCCTTTTCTCAAAAGGTGGCATGCTACAAAACAAAACACCTTTTGCTCCTCAGTGTGGTAGAAGATATTCCCTTGCGTATGCTTGGGATATCCAACAAACTTCCACAGAACCGATCTTGCTTCGAGCTTGTCCAGATTTTACTTTTAGACATAGGCCGGACAACCCCCAAATCTTAACATCCTTAAGAGATGGGCTCTTCCCATACCATATCACATATGGAGTGGTAGGCACATTATTTGGTTAGAACCCTGTTCAATAAGTATGCAGCTTCACAAGTGCATAACCCACAAAAGGAAATAGGCATCTCAGTAGTACTCATCATAGAGCACACCATATCACATAGGGTGTGATTGCTCCGCCCCGATACACCGGCTTGCTATAGTGTATACGGAGGAGTAATGCTGAGAGAGAATATCATTCTCCTTTAGAATAGTCCAGGAATTCCGTGCTCAATTATTCTCCTCCCTGATCACATCAAAGGACATAATACTTATACCTGTTTGGTTCTCTATTTCTAACTAATATTCTTTGAATTTCTCAAAAAGTTCAGACTTGTGTTTCAACAGGAACACATATGCGAATCTTGAGAGATCATCAGTGAATGTAATGAAGTATAAAGAACCAGTCCTGGCATGTGTAGACAGGGAACCTACATACATCATCATGTATCAATCCCAAGAGTTCACTAACTCTTTCTCTGTTTCCAATAAACGGAGCTTTGGTCATCTTATCTTTGTGACATGACTGGCAAGTTTCACAATATGTAAATTCAAACTGATTTAAATATGCATCTCTATGTAACTTAGCTAGTCGGGTCGCATTGATATGACCTAGTCTACAATGCCTCAAGAAGGATTCGTTCATTTCTGAACTCTTCCTCTTGTGTGTGTTCTGTACGTTAAGAACTGTGGTTTGATTTAGAACGTATATGTTTTTAGATAACGCGCCTGAACCGATCAACTCTTGATATAGGAAATGTTCAAAACATTATCCAACAATATAAAATTATATCCTTCTTTACTTAATAAAGAGACTGATATGATGTTGTATATCAGGTTCGATATCTAATAACATTCGTTCAAAATCAATGTATTTGGTAATACAGGGTGATAACTGCCAACATACTTGGCTACAACAATTGCACGGTTTCCAACTCTTGAAACTTATCACCCATTCTCAGTTCTCTACCTATCTGTAGCCCATGTAACAAATTACATATGTGGGATCCTAATCTGGTATCTCATACCCAGGACGTAAAGGATACTGAGAAACGGTTCTCGGTAATGAACATACCCGAAGAAGATGCATCAGCATGCACTTTCTTCGTTTGGGCGGCACGGGAATCCTGGTAATCCCCTATTTCCTGCTCGGTCTTATAACAATTATAAGTTGGAGCGGGACCAATGTTCCCCAGCTCAGTATAACAAGATGGTTCGGTCAATACATCCGTATTATTATCTTGATTAAGGCGTGACATGGTCGCTACCTGGAGAGAGAGAGAGAGAAGAAAACACTCAGCGTATTGTTAGTGTATATACGCTAGGGGCCATTATTGTATCATACTAGCTTGTATATTACTTAATGGAAGCTTGCGATATTCACAGTTGTATTAACAGTCTTGCTCAACATAGTAGTATGCTACTTGCTTGATATCAATCTTAATATTTGTATATGTTTCTTTTAGCATATCGCGAATACATATTGATAGAGCCCATATGATCTTACTTGACTACCAGCGTTGTGATGGCAGTCACACTAGTGGGGGCTGGGTAGTCTACAAGCACATCCTTTTTCAGGTCCCTAGTAGTAGGATTATCGAGACAGGGCATCGATACTCCGGAGTAGACTAGTGTATACGCTTCTCGTCCCAGCAGGGGAGATGGTCTGTCCCACAGCCATTAGTACGTTGTACTGGAGATAGTATGCAGGTGCTCGTTGGGTTGCGGGTACACCAGATAGGACTCGCAGGGAACTGTTGGTTGCTATTATACCCGTCGTCAGTTAACAGTTCCCAGGTGACATGAGTACAGCATAGTCTGTAGACTTGACACTGCTGCTTCGCCTCGTGTGTGTTCCCACTGTTCTTAGATTGCTACCCTACCACGGCTCGACCGAGTCATGCAAACAGGTAGCAGTTGGGTGCAGTCCCGAAGCACTTGGAGGCAGTGGCGGTTAGATAGGATCCGTCTCTCCCGGTATTCGGGGTTGATATCGCGCTGTGTTTGGAGAGCCATTCCACAAGATCCCTGGCCAGGGCAAGCGAGATTTACTGGTAGGTGTTCCAGTAGTTTCTCAAGGTATAATGGGCTTCACTCCGACACGACTTATGTCGCTATTAGGGGACTGACGCTTGCCGCCACCCTAGGCCCAATATGCGATAGTCTTAGACGAACAGACCGGACTGTACGGAGATTGTCACATCAGGCTCAGTAGGAGTTCGGATGGGTTTCCTCATCGGCCTTCTTATCGACATCTACCTGGGGACCGTTACGTACTGCTAGTACCGCTTGCGGCCTATGATTAAACCCACTGCCAGCGTAGTGTCAAGTCTTTAGAGTCCCACACAGAGGGTTTCCCTGCTTCAGGAGAAATGATATAGAGGTCGTATGGTTTTACGACAGGGTTCGGACATATACGTGTACATGTACACGTATGATGTTCGGACAGATTATACTAGCAGGCTTTGGTTTAAGCCAGATTCTAGTATTGGATTATTAGATTTATGCAGTCTCAGTATATCTGTGTTTTTCGTAAATGCGGATGGGAGGGGCATTCTCGTAATTACTCGAGAAGCTTCTAGAAGAAAGGTGACTCATTTAGTTTTAATTCATTTATGAATTAAACTAAATGAGGTGGAGAGATGATGTGTTATTTGCATTAAATGTTTTAATGAATCATGAGATGATTCATCCAAAGTGAGTTAATGAAGCATGGTTGTTATTATTATATATTATTATTTGGATAATTATCATGCTTCATATATTCACAAATGAGTAATAATTAATTTCATTCTCATATACACACTCTCTCTCCTCAAGCTCTCCTCTTCTTCAACCTAACCCTAATCCTCTCATGTGTTGAGATCCCAAGGGTTAGAAAGACTAATAGGTCCTTAATCTATCTCTATATCCTCTAGGTTACTTGGATTAGCAATCCTAGCCACTTAGTTACCTCAAGTTAGAGGTTAAAGCTTGAAGAAGGAACTCTCGGGTGGATCTTCTATTACATCGAGGAGGCCAACGAGGAGGTGAACAACAAGAACTAGAAGGACTAGTATCTTGAGGTATAATCATCTATCATAGTAGTTAACTACTTCTAGATAGTTTGTTAGTTAGGTTTTAGCAAAGATCCATTTGATAGTCGATGTTACTTTGAACAAAAAGATTGTTTTACCTATTCCGCCTCCCCGCATTTTGTGGGGTGTTTAACGTTGACTTACAGTGGTATCAGAGCCAGGCTAAACCATAACTAACTTGTTAGCAAAGTCTTTAGAAATTCGGTCGCAATTTAATCCCGAAAAAATGACATTTTCACCAAGTTTCGGCCGTTTTTAAATTGGGGTCTAAAAATTTTTCAGGGATCTTTAAAAATACAAGCAGGGTTTTTTTAGAATTGTGAAGAAATTTGGGTTCGTGACTCGTCCAAACCACCGCGGAACCGCGGCCGATCCAAGAGATCCGCCGCGGATCCGCGGCCGAGTTGACACCGAGTCAACCCAAATTTGCTCAGTTATTCTTCTGTGTTGATGTTGGGGTTTCTGGGATATTTTGTTTCTGCTCAGGTTTTATGTGCACAGAGAATTTTTTGGAGTAGATTCATATGTGGTGATTGATCGAAATTCTAAGAACTTTGCCTTACTGGATTATATCTGTGTTGTGATTAATGTGTTCGTAAACCTCCCATAATTGCTAGTATGTCGGTTAGCAAGCGGTTGCACATTTCTGTAATGGTTACTTTATGTTTGTGAATATGAACTTATTGGATTGTCGTGAATGGATAGCCGGGGATGTGAGACGAGTGTTTCTTTCATTCAAATATAAATTGTAATTTGTTGTAATATTCTTTTGCGGGGCACATCCGAGTTGAGGTTGTAGCCACCGCTGTATTATTTCATTTACTATTTTCTGCTCCTAGGATAGACCCAAGGTGGGGTGCATAAACTACCGGGTACTTTGAAGTGCTTAGTGGCCTACTCACGTAGTTGAGGGAGACCGCTTCACTTCGGGTACTTGACGGGTAGTTTGCCTTACCCGTAAGGGTCTAGGGTGGGGTTGGCTATTCATCACAACTATGTAATCCGTCTTTCATTGCTGGCTCAAAGGAAATGCGGATTCCTAGAAAATCCAACATGTTCATCTGTGATCTGGAATGCCTATTATTGCGTCTGACGAATGTACAATATCTATATATGATATCTAGTAGGCGTTGCCTATGTCTTGCATCCGTGCTAGCCTAGCCCCCGCTCTGTCGTTAGTTAAGTAACCTAACGGGTGAATGACGGGGCCCAGTGGCAAATGCGGATGGCATAAGCGGACGTTGTATTTTCGTTGTTTTCTGCAATGATAGGTTAATTGATGGGACGCATTATATTAATGCAAAGAAAATAAACCAAAGTTGAATCGTTGGAACAGTTTAAAAGAAACCACTCGGTTATTTTAAAACAGAAGATTTTTTAATTGCGGAGCTTAAACCACTCCTTTTAAAAGCTATCAGGTTCCTTCGATCATATCAAGTTCACTACGTTCACGGTTTCGCCAAAACCATTCGTAGCCCTCCGTCATTTCATTTGGGTATTCAGTAGTATTCAAGGTATGTATTTTGACCAACGCCAAGGCATAGTGTTTGGTAGCTGCTGGGTATTCATCTATTGCATAGATAAATGAGTTGGTTTGGGACAGACGTACTGCCATTTGGCCAACGTCAGGGGTATGTACGGATGGGTTCAAATTAACAAGATAATGATGGGTAGAACTTGACATGTGACTTATGACATTTTGACCAACGCCAAGGTCGTAAGAGCATGGGGCAAAAAATCCATATCGGGAGTTTCTAAAGAAACTGAAATTGCTAGAGTTGCATACCATTTAGAGTGTGATAATTTTGGTAGGATTCCTTCAGCTTTATCAAACGATGATATTTGGATCCCGGTCATACTGTGAGTATATGCTACTCATCGGGAGAATTTTTCACTCAACGATCAATGCTATAAACCAAGTAGGTGTCAAGAAAGGTGTCAGCGGGGCTATGCCCCCAGGGAAAAGAGGTTATTTAATTAAGGAACTTCGTGAAAGTGTCGTAAAACCTCCCTCGAAGTGCCGACAGCGGCCTGGCTGAACGATTAAGCAAGTATTGTACGGTGAGAATAGTCCTGACTAGTTCTTTTTTTTTTTGGTTTGAGGAAGGATTCGAGAAAAAGTGGGAGCCATCCTGTTTAGATAAACTAAAAACCACTCTAAACTTGCAAGAGCATCATGCTAAAGTGTTTCTTCTCTCTCTCCTGATTACAACGACCAGAACATGACTGGCCTTAAGTTATTATTAGATAAAAATATTTTGACAGGGCTAAACTATAAAGATTGGTTCCGGAATGTCAAGATGGCAATAACCTATGACAAATTGGGGTATGTCCTTACTACTAAAGCCCCTGCCGTCCCAGGCCCAGAATCCAGTGTCGCGGATAAGGAAATCCGCAAGACCTAGGACTTCGCGATGTTCATTATGTATATCCTGTTTAGAAATATGGATTCAAGATCCATATCCTCGTGCCTCCTCTGATGTTCATTATCCATAGAGGCAAGCACGATGCATTTGGCCTTCGCGCAGTCAATCTCGTATAGCTAGATACGAGACCTCGAAGAACTTGTTTCAGTCGAGGCTGGCCGTCGGATCATCTGTAGGGGAACATGTCCTTAAGATGATTGGCTATATTGAGGAGCTCGCGGACCTCGGGACAACATTAGAGAACGAGCCGTATACAAACTTAGTTCTTCAGTCTCTTCCTTCCACCTATGCCTAGTTTATCTTGAATTTCAATATTAAAGGTAAAGAAGTTGAACTTCCAGAACTCCTTAACATGTTGAAGAGTGCAGAGGGCACCTTGCAGAAAGCAAGGGAAACACCCGCTATGTTTGTTCGTGGCGCTTCCTCTTTCAGGTCCAAGGCAAGGGCCATAGGAAGGAAGAAGAAGGCCGCTACAAAACCGAGAGGTGGTGTTGGTAAGATGGGAGTTAAGGGAAAGGGAAAGGCAAAGGTTGCGGTGCCGGTAGTAGCAAAGGACGAGTGCTTCCACTGTCGTAGGAAAGGCCATTGGAAGAAGGATTGCAAAGCTTGGAATGCCAAGAACCAGGACCCGAGGCAAGTTGTGGCTTCGGCTTCAGGTGTGTTTGTAATTGAAAAATGTCTGTCAATCAACTCTACTTCCTGGGTATTGGATACCGGATCAGGATCTCATATATGCAATTCATTGCAGGCACTGAGAAGCCATAGAGTACTGAAGGTTGGTGATATGACCATCCAGGTTGCTAACGGAGCGAGCGTGGATGCTGTGTCCGTAGGGGATTATCACCTTGGATTGATGAGTGGATATATTTTGGTTTTGCGCAACTGTTTTTTTGTACCTAGTTTAACGTGTAATATCATATCAGTTTCGTTGTTATCAAAAGAAGGTTATGATTTCACGTTTGTAAGCGATGTTGTTAACATCCACCTTAATCATGGTTTGATTGGGTCCGGTACACTAGATAACGGTATATACGTGTTAAACCAATTGCAGATTTTCAATGTCCAGAACACACTAAAAAGAAAGTCACCAGATATAAATCAGGCTTTCTTATAGCATTGTAGACTAGGTCACATCAATGAGACAAGGTTAACTAAGTTACATAGAGAAGGATATTTGGATCCGTTCGAATATCAATCTTATGCCACTTGTCAATCATGTCTCAAAGGAAATATGACAAAGACTCCATTCATTGGACATGGAGTAAAGGCGAGCGAGTTCTTAGGACTCATACACAGCGGTGTATGTGGTCTTATGTCTACACATGCAAGAAGCGGTTTTTCTTATTTCATTACTTTTACGGATGATTTCTCTAGGTATGAATTCATTTTCTTGACGAAACATAAATCCAAGGCCTTTGAGAAATTCCGAGAATATAAGAATGAAGTAGAAAACCAAACCGGCAAAAGTATCAAGACACTGAGATCTGATCGGGTGGTGAATACTTAAGTGCCGAGTTCCTGGGTTACCTAAAAGAGAAAGGAATTCTCTGTCAGCTTACTCCTCCATACACACCACAACACAACGGTGCATCAGAGAGATGGAACCGAACCCTATTGGATATGGTACGTTCAATGACGAGTAATGCTGAGTTACCACGATCTTTCTGGGATTATGCACTAGAATCAGCTGCATATCGTTTGAACAGAGTTCCTACCAAGACTGTGCCTACCACACCATATCAGATGCGGAGTGGGAAGAAACCGTATCTTCAGTTTCTCAAGATATGGGGATGTCCAGCTTTTGTTAAAAAGCAGCATGCGGACAAACTCGAGGCACGCTCAATACAATGTAAGTTTGTGGGATATCCAAAGAACTCCAAGGGGTATATTTTCTATTACGCAGAGGAACAAAAGGTTTTTGTTTCTCGTAATGCCCATTTTCTAGAACAACAGTTTTTAGAAAAGGAAACAAGTGGGAGCGCAATAGAACTGGAAGAAATTCCAGAACCATAATCTACTACTGAAAGCTTGGTAGAACCAGAAGTTCCAGAAGAACAGGACATTCCTACACCCCTCCGCAGGAGTAGTAGGCCGTCTCATCCGCCTGAGAGATACTATGGTTTTCTCATAGACGGGGATAGAGAGGACTGCGTCATTGATAATGATGAACCTACTAGCTTCCAGCAGGCCATCCAGAGCGGCGACTCAGTAAGATGGCTGGATGCAATGCGGACCGAAATGGAGTCCATGTACCCCAACAAAGTATGGACTTTGGACTTTGCTCCAGATGGGGTAAAACTGTCATGACCCGAAAGAGCACGTGACTGGCCCTTGAACCATGTGAAGTCTATAGTGTTAGTTATATGTATACCCTAGAGGCCATTACTATACATAGGATGTATATTGTAGTGGATGTTTGGACATATATAGGGATGACTTTCTTGCTCGATATGATAGTATGCTATCTGGTTACTCTTTACCTTGACGTGTACACTGATTGTCTCTCTGTTACATGTTGGTAAAGCCCTTAGGATGTGTACTTGACTACCTGGACTATGATGCGGATCATACTAGTGGGGACATGGTAGTCCATAAGTACATCCTTCAAGGTCCCTAGTCGTAGGTGTATCGAGACGGGGCATCGATATACCAGAGTAGACTAGCGTGTAGCTTCTCGACCCATACAGATGGGCGATGGATGATCCCATATCCATTGGTGTTTGATATCAGAGATGATATACGGGTGCTCAGTAGAGACTGGGTACACTGGACGGACTCGCCGAGAACTCCCAGATGGTATTATACCTTACGTCAGATGGCAGTTCTCTGGTGACACTGGTACAGGTTAGTCTGTAGACCCGAGATCGTCATAGAGTCTTGTGTGATTCCCACTGTGCTTTGATTTCCATCATACCACGTCCAAGAGGGCGTGCAAAAAGGTGGCTTTTGGGTACAGTCCCGAATCACATGGAGGCAATGAGCGATAGGAGGGGTTTCGTCTCTCCCGGTATAGGGAGTTGATGTTGTGCAGTGCTCGATTGGCTATAACAGGAAGTCCTTAGCCAAGGCAGCTTTTGGGATTTACTGGTAAGTGTTACCAGTAGTTTCTCGACCCGTTATGAGCCTCATATCGACACGACTTATCGAGTTATTGGGGTCTGACGTTTACCACCCCTAGACGAGATATGCGACATATCAGACGAACAGACCGGACTGTACGGTAGTGTTACTCGTTGGATTCACAGGAGTGTGAGCGGGCTTGCTCGTTGATCTTCTGATCGCTCAATACCCGGGTGGCCATTACGTTTAGCAGACCGCTTGCGGCTTGTGGGTGTTTAATATGATCATCACCTGCAGCCGGCGTATTAACGAGTCTTTAGAGTCCTACACAGGGGTTTCCTGGCTCAAGCGAAACGAAATAGGAGCGCATATGAGATATGTGCGAGACCGAGGATAATACCAGTATGTGATACTGTATTCTATTCTCGCGATTTGTGACATTGATCGGTTGTATGCGATATAGCGTGGTTATCGGATCAAGTGTTGATTCGATAAGTTGTTACTATTGATATTAGTCGGTTATATGCGATATGACCGGATCATTAAATCAAGTGTTGATTTAATGATTTAATGTATAATTATATATTTGATATTATACTTTACATTAACTAGTATTGGTTCACTTAAGATTGATTTTCTCACTTGAAAGTGTACATTGTTTATATGTGATATATGCAAGTGTACATGTTTGTATCATGCTTGATGATACAAACAAGTTGTGTGTATGAGACTTGAACCATATCAAGGTTGGATTAGGGTTTATTATTTTCCTAAACAAATAACAAAAGAGAGTGACTTTGGTCAAAGTTATCAAGCTTCATGAAGCTTGATGAACATTGACAAAGTCAACTCTTTTGTCATTTGTTCAAGATATTAGCTAACCCAACCCTTAATCTTATGCTATGGTTAATTCTCTACATGAGTTAAGCAAGAGGGCTTAACTCAACCATGGTGCTATGATTAAAAGGATAAGTGTTCATATTATTCTTTTAATGGATATGAGATTCTTTCTTCTTCTTCATCTTCATCAAGCTTGAAAAAGCTTGCAAGCTCCAATGGAATCATGAGAAAAAGAGTGAGAAATCCAATTCTAAAGTGAACCCACTTCCTATTTCTTCATCCTCTACCACTTGCCATGTAGTATAGGGTGTTCTCTTCACAAAGTTTTCGACCGAGTGAAGGAATAGCTTGAGTTTGAGTCTCCCCGACGTAGATCATCTTCGGCCTCGAAGTCAATGACCTAGCCCGATCATTTCTCCGACGAAACCATTTCTAGAGTCCGGGATCCGATGATCGCAGCGGAGGGACGTCAACACGGAGCTAAAGAAGTGGTGGACCGGATCTACAAAGGTTGTAATCCCTTTCACTTAGTAGCAAAGTCATTTGCTTGCTTGTGTTTCGCCTATACATCTAGTCAACGTCCGTATTAGGGTTTCTCGGCACCGTAAATTTTTGAAATTGGCATGGTTGATGCCTTGTGAGACCTCATTTGCGTGCCTAGGAACCCTAAATATAGGACCCCATCTAATCCAAGTAAGCCAAAAGCCCAGAAATCTAAAACCATTTTAAGGAGTAAATAAGGAAAACTGGTTTTAAGAAGTAAAGAAATCTTGTTTCAAAAATCAAAGTTTTTAAATAACTAAGCCGAATATGCATTTTTAAAATGTGTAACCTTTCCTGAAAATTTCGGCAGAGTTTCCTTTGTAAAAATTGGCCCCGAACGGGGTACAACAAGAATAATATATATGAAATGATAAAAGGCATCCCCAAGCGGGAGCTAGCTCTTCGTCAATCGACGGTTACAACCACGCAAGCAATAATAATATACAATGCCAAAGGGCGAGGATCAAAACCTTAAAAGAAACTCAAACAGCCAGAAAACCGTAATACTACAAGCACGACTCTAAGGTCGAAATAATACAACACTGTTTTCTAAGTCTGAAACAATATACAAGTTTTGGTTGATGGAATTCTAGATACAATGAGTAATACATGTACAATGGCGGTTCTGATACAAAAGAACCCACCTAACCAAGCAAGTCACCCATAAGGAAGCAGTGTGCCAGAAATGCCGCTATGGAATCTGTACGGCAAAACCTGCAAGGACTGTGGCACAACGGGGGTGAGTTGCCAACTCGTGAATAGAAAATATCTACAAGCAGAGATCGAATGTATGACCCATCCTAGGTCAATACGATCAGATATAAATAAACCTCAATATGAATAAGTCTGAAGCATGCTAAACTGGCAAGGTAATCTCTATGCATGAGTGTAGTGCCAAGTGCTCATGCCAGTGCCTCAGGTAATAGCATATCATAAATGTGAGGTATGATCAATGTAATCAAATTTGCATGTGCGTGGATCCCGTCCACTCGTCACCCAATGACAATAACCATCATGCATGTAAATATCATAAAGCATGTGCATGGGAATAATATGAGGATATAAACCATCTGTGTCCCTCGCAACACGTCAAAATCATGGAACCGGAGTGCCCATCATCGACACTCGAAAACATCATGAAAACTGTGCCCAGCATCGGCACGTAAATCCTCATATATCGGGCTCTGTCAGTCCGGATCGGCCCACGGGCTCTGTCTGCGGTATCGGCCCTCGGCCCCGGCAGTACGCCCATATCCATCTATCGACTCTGGTCAGTATCCTCCGGATAACCGCCAGGTCCAACCAATCACCGGTAGGTACTCGCCACCCTGCCAGGCTCATCGTCTACTCCACGAAAAACATTTCTTGCCCCGGGGAACCATACCGGGTCTACCATGTACCCGCAATCGGCCTCATCCGTCTCCTCGAATCGGGTTTCACATGTCGCTCTCAGCACCGAGAAAACACATGGTGGACGCACTGAAATATCATATCAAGGGTAACCGGGTTTTAAAACAATTATATATTCTCCTTTTGAAACACCCACGGTTCCCAAAAACCAGAAATATCGTGGAAACAACATATCTCAATGCGTATAATCAGAGAGCATGATATATGCGACATGTAAAGAAATGTAAGCAACATACACTGAATGCAACAATACTACAGTGTAGTGACATGGCAATTATCGATGATGAAGTGTGTGAGCCGGCAAATAAGTGTACGTGGAACATACGCATCATCGATAATGGTGCCGGTGTCCTAGCAGCATGACTGAAATATATCAACAATACAAGCGATGCAATGCAAATAGCATGAATATGCAGAATCGAATAATCAGCGCAACAGTAAAGAACCTGCCTCAATAAATATATCATGCAACCTTGCCTTTTGAAATAAGACGAATCAGGGCTTTTGGTAAAATAAGGGCTACGGTGTTTTAAGAAAAGATGCGTCGCTTGAAAATATCCGTAGAATCCCTTTTTGCCTATCTTTAAAATATCCCCGATTCGTTAGTTTTAAAATAGGTATGACTCGGGTCAAGTCTAATGCCTACTATGCGAACTACGGACCTAACAATCAAGTCAATCGGGAGGGGCATGGAAACCACCTAAATCTGAGTCGATATACATATATAAATATATAGTCGGTGATCTCGCCTCAATAGTATCACGTACGATACAGTATATCATATAACATTCTCGAGTCATGAGTGCGGATCTAACATCAATATAAAGCTCGTACGGTAAATCGTCGTACGGCATCCCAATAGCTGGGTACGGGTCAATATCACATTCATCTCATCACATATCCGGTATCACTACCATCATATCACATCTCAAATACGAACTCTGTCATATCGCCGAATCTCACGGCCTCAATCAAACCTCATCGACTCATCTCAATCCCATGTATCATCCTCAATCCCGTATATGAACACATAGTCCCATACCATGTGTAGATATACACACCATCATATGCGCACAGATAAACGAAAGAATGTATGCAAGTATGTGTGTATGTGTGAGTGCACTCACTACTCTAGGGTTTCGCACTACTAAACCAATACATCCTTATCATCAATAATTCCATTATTACCATCAATAGTCCTAACAACACATAATAAATATATGTGTGTATACGTATTCGTATACATCACCACGGACTGCGGGGGTGCTATACGCCATCCACCCGACTTCTCCCCGTAGATATAAATCTACTCACCTTGCTTCTCGTGTGTCGGTGCCGATGTCGCCATCTTCATCTTCTTTGCCTCAACATCACGTAGGGTACCTACAAGTATATCACAACGCTAAAGCACATGAAAATCATATCGAAAACCAAAATAGCACACGCTACTCGCATAGGTAAAAACCTATCGTCTCGCATGTAAACACGTTCAATATCCACTTGTCGTTGACGTCCAAACGCCACCCGACAGAAACGAATCACCAAATACCAAAATCCATGCTAAAACATGTCGTAAATCATACGCCAACTCAAGCAAATCAACCCAGATTTTACCCTAACTGGAATCAGTCAAAACTAGACATACCCAGGGTCAAGACTAGAGGAAATAGGGCCATGCACAAAAATCGAGACAGTTCCCTCCTGCTCTGGCCGCAAATTACGGCCAGGAGGATTAAATCTGCGGCCAAGGGAATGAGTTGGGGGCTAGGGTTTGGTGTGTTGGTTCCATGGTGCCTGCACATCTCACTGTCAACTCAGTTTTATTTTTGGGGTCTCGGGGTGATAGCAGATTCTTAAATACGATCACAGATTCTCAGTTTTTCTCCGACATCGTCTCATAAATCCGTATTCTGGTTTCAAGTTCAGGTTTGGGTCCAAATTAGCATCACACAAGGGATTCTAAGGTCACCACAATCCTCAATTTCATCTTTAATTTCAGATCTCACATATACCCTAACTTGAAGTTTCACAAATCCATCAAACGACACCATATCGACACAAAACTAGTATTGATGCAATAAGAATTGAATTACTAAACTAGGGGTGCAGAAATTACCTCCTTTGGCAACTCAAGAATTTTCTTGAGTTGCTCAAAGTCCTCCAAAACCAATCTTGCTAGGTTCAATGTGTAGCTAGTGAGCTTGGGAGCAAATTTTGTGAAGTGGGAATGGGGTTTTGGTGAGGGAAATGAGAGGGATCTATGAAGTGAAGGGGAGGGAAATGAGAGGGAGCAGGAGCAGCAGCAGCTCCATGAGAGGGGAGAGAGAAATGGGTGTGAGGAAATGATGGGTATGGTTCAAAAAGTGGGGGTTGACCTAGTCTCTCTCTCTCTCATCATCATCATACTTTTTCTTTCTTTTCTTTTCTTTTCCTTCTCACTCCAATAGTGAACCCAAATGAACAACCATGCACCCAAAACATGTAACAAGTGTGGAAAATGATATGTGCACATTTTTGCACAAAAATGCTAAAAATCCAATTAGCGATTTTTAATCGCGATTAGCACTAAATTAGCATATAACTAATCTTAAAAACTTTAAAATGGCATAATTCCATAAAATACCCTATTTTAAAATTTTCCATAATTTTTCCCCATTTATTTGTATTTAATTATACCAGATTATTAAAATATTCATTAAAATAATGTTAAATTATAAAAATTTCCCAAAAATCATATTTTATTATTTTGAAAACGTTACAAAAACCCATAGGATGCAAGTGGATCTTCAGAAAGAAGATTGGTGTAGATGGACAGGTGGAAACCTATAAGGCTAGACTTGTTGCAAAGGGTTTTCGTCAAAGGCCTGGTTTGGACTATGACGAAACCTTTTCTCCAGTGGCTATGCTCAAATCCATTCGGATCATTCTTGCCATTGCTGCCTTCCACGATTATAAGATCTGGAAGATGGACGTAAAGACGGCTTTTCTAAATGGAAATTTGGACGAGTGCGTCTATATGGATCAGCCAGAAGGTTTCAATCAGAGTGGGAGCAGCGGGAAAGTGTGCAGGTTGCTTAAGTCCATTTATGGACTAAAGTAGGCATCGCGGAGTTGGAACATCTGTTTTGATGAAACAGTCAAACAATATGACTTTATCAAAAATCCAGATGAGCCATTTATATATAGTAAGATTGTATCACGAACTGTCATATTACTCGTCTTGTACGTGGATGGCATTCTCTTAATAGGAAACGATATTCCTATGCTACAATCTGTCAAAGGATTCTTGTCACACAGGTTCACCATGAAAGACCTGGGTGATGCCTCTTACATTCTGGGGATCCAGATCTATCGTAATAGATCTAAGAGGATGTTGGGACTTTCACAGTCCAGGTATATCAACACTATACTGAAAAGATTAAGTATGGAAATTCTAAGCGCGGTAATTTACTGGCTTGTCACGGAATCACCCTCTCCAAAGAGATGTCTCCTAAGACTGATTTGGAAAGGGATCGCATGTAAGTTATACCCTACGCTTCTGCGGTAGGCTCTATAATGTATGCGATGTTGTGCACCAGACCAGATATAGCTTACGCACTAAGCGTGGTAAGCCGATATCAGTCAGACCCAGGGGAGAAGCACTGGATAGCGGTAAAGAACATTCTTAAGTACCCGAGAAGGACTAAGGATATGTTCTTGGTTTACGGCGGAAAAAACCTCCAGAGAGTGACAAGGATGACTCCAAGTCCATGTCAGGTTATGTCTTTACCCTCAATGGAGGGGCGGTGTGTTAGAAGAGTTCCAAGCAGGACACCATTGCTGACTCGACGATGGAAGCGGAGTATATCGCAGCTTCTGATGCCGCAAAAGAAGCAGTCTGGGTAAAGAAGTTCTTAACAGAACTTCAGGTGGTTCCATCCATTGTTGATCCAATACCTCTGTATTGTGACAACAACGGGGCTATAGCTTTAGCGAAGGAACCAGGTCCCATCAAAAGTCCAGACACATCATGAGGCGGTATCAGCTGATCAGGGAGATCATAGATTGCCGGGAGATCGAGGTCCGGAGAGTTGCTACAGAGGAGAACACTGCAGATCCATTCACAAAGGCCTTAACTCAGACGCAGTTCGAGAGGCTATTCGAGATGATAGGTCTTCGATACACCAGTACATGGCCCAAGTGCAAGTGGGAGATTGTTAGTGTTCATCACTTGCTTCTTCTTCTTCTTCTTCATTGAAAAAGCTTACTAGATTTTTCTAAGTGATGAAATAAAGTGAGAAAAAGAAAACTAAAGAGAGCTAAAATTCCTACTTCATCATCCTCTTCTATACTAGCCATATAGATTAGTGTGTTAGCTTCGCTAATTCCGTATTAATGAAGAGTGAGCCTGAGTCCGTGTTTCCTCGACGTAGATCATCACAGACTTTGAAGACTTCAAGCAAGGATGCATCGTACATCTTGTGGAGCCTCTCAAGAGTTCGGGAGCTTATGGATCGCAGCGAAGGGACTACTACTTGGAGCTTATGAAAAGAAGGAACGGACTACAAAGGTTGTAATCCCTATCACTTAGATGTAAAGTTGTTTACATGCAATGTTAACCCTAATTCTCTAGTTAAGATCTTGGTTAGGGTTTCATAGCACACCAAATTTTTATAATATGGCATGTGTGATGCCTTCCATAACCTTGTTGTCGTGCTATTCAACCCTACACTTTGGTAGGTGGGCTACTGTTGTATCGTACCTACACTTATATATTTATATTTTGTTGTATCTAGTAAAACTCCATCGACCTAGAATGTGTATATTGCCAACTTAGAAGCGAGACTTAGAGTATGTGTGTTGTTGGGCATCACTCATTGGAGTCGACCATTTTATATTGTAGATTTTTCTTCTCTTTTCTTTTCTTCGAAGTTTTGCGTCGTATATTATCTGCTTGCTTGCTCCGCCGTTTGGGCGTGGAAGCTAGCTCCCGTTGGGATGCTTTATATATTTGAGCTTCTATCGTGTTTTATTCAAAATTTATAAAGGAGGTGTTGTCGAATTTTAAAACGTCATGGATGTTTTTCAAACATACTTATTTAGACTTAAATGGTTATTTTCAAACTGATTCCATCTAATGATTATTTTAAACCTCACCTCCAATATTTTCAAAAAGTGTTTAGATTCCGGGTTTTCGGCTTACTTGGACCGCATCGACGTCTTTAGATGTCACGTGATTTAAGTGACGGTCACGTGCCACTTTATGGTCATGAAAAAAAGGATGGTGTATGAGCTATACTCTCATCTCTCTCCCTCTCTCATGGCTTGCACAGGCCTCATCATGTTGCCCCCCTCTCTCTCATCAATCTTGTCTTCTCTTTTTCTTTTCTTTTCTCTTTATCCCTCGCTCATTTAAAACCAAACATAAATACAAATGAAACCAACATGTAATCAAAATGCAACTTGTCATGGGGCACTAACGATGGTTATTTAAAAATACGAATTTGGCTTAATCATGATTAGTAGTGCACTAATCAAGTTTAATTTAAACTTGCATATAAATAATTATAAAATGCCAAAATCCAATAATTTCCGTTTTATTAAATAATACAATATAAATCTCCAATTATTTTCCAAATATTGGTATATAATTATACCATTTTACGAAAACCCCAAATCGCAAATTAAATAGTTTTCGTGAAATATATTATTTTAGTATTTAAATTCCAAAAAATAATATTTTATTTTTCTGAAATGTTACAATCATCCCTCCTTAAATAAATTCGGTCCCCGAATTTAAATTTAAAAACCCAAATACTAAAACACTTCAATAATCATGTGCTGATATGGTTGCCAAAGGACTCAATGAAAGTATATTGTTCGATAGGAGTGAGTGGAGGCGGGGGATTCATGTGCTAGACCCGACGTGATTCTCATTTGGTTCATGTAGCCTACCCCATATGCTTGTGATAAAAAGCTCAGTTGTTGTTGTTGTTGTTCAATAATCATTTTAAATCAACGGGGCTCCGAAATCACGGAATACTCAAAAATATCACAGCGCATCGAGTGCGCATGAAAATGAATGTGAAACTCAAAATCGAACTCCATCAAGCATCACGCAATCACTGGAGTTATAAAGGAAATACAAATCTCGAAATTCTCTGCTGAAATCCAATATTCTATTGTCAAAATCATAATATGTATAAAGTACGCATCCTTGTAAAATCCTCTAAAACTGAATTAAACACATGCAAAATCTTTTCCGAATCGCCGTGCGAGGCGTAAATCACGGTACAAGTGGCGGACGCTCATTTGTAAAGTAGTAAATATATTTTCATATATATTTTGCTCAAAATATACGTTCCTCCTTTTTGAAATATCCCAAAAAAAGGTTTTCCTTTGTAAAGGTTCGTGTCACTCGTGGATACGTAGGAAATAGAGAGACTATAGCTCCTTCTTTTTTTTGAAAACCTCTTGGTAAACTTTTATGCATGCAAAAGTACTCAGGTACTTTCCTCAGATCAGTCCTGCTCGGCTACTATATAATATAGTACACATCATGAAAATACGATACTAATGAGTAAAATCAGCACCAAAAGGCGCATCTAACATCACGTGCGTTTGGTGCGCACGGAAATCAAAGCCAAACACAAGTGCCATGAATGTGCACAAAAGTAAAAACTAAGTGCAACATGTGTGCACGAAAGCATCTGTCAAGTGCAACGGTTGTGCACGACAACAATATCAAGTGCATCTAGAGCGCACTAAAATCTCAACCAAGTGCTACTAACATACACGGATAAAAATCTCAATAAAGTGCATCCGGTGTGCACAAAATCTCAACCCATGCACCCAGTATGCGTGAAAATCTAAATCAAGTGCATCATGTCCGCACAAAACATCTAGTGCAGTAAATGCACGAAAACTAATATCTGGTGTGTTGGTTGTATGTATGCCCTAGATCCCATTATTGTATATATGATGTATATTATAGTGGATGCTTGGACATATATAGGGAGGACTTTCTTTCTCGACATGATAGTATGCTATCTGGTTGCACTTTATCTTAACATGTACACTTATTGTCTCTCTGTTACATGTTGATAAAGCCCTTAGGTTGTGTACTTGACTACTAGGATTATGATGTAGATCATACTAGTGGGGCTAGGGTAGTCCGTAAATACATCCTTCAATTGTTCCTATTCATGAGAGTATCTAGACGGGGCATCGATATTCCAGAGTAGACTAGCGTATACGTTTTTTGACCCATATGGTGGGCGATGGATGATTCCACATCCATTGGTGTTTGACATCAAAGATTGTATACGGGTGCTCAGTGGAGACTGAGTACACTGAACAGGACTCGCCGAGAACTCCTAGATGGTATTATACCTCGTGTCAGATGGCAATTCTCTGGCAACACTGGTACAGGTTAATCTGTTGACCCGAGATCTTCATAGAGTCTTGTGTGATTCCCACTATACTTTGATTTCCACCTTACCACGTTCAAGAGAACGTGCAAAACGGTGGTTTTTGGGTACAGTCCTGAGTCATATGGAGGCAATGAGCGATGGGAGGAGATTTCGTCTCTTCCGGTATTGGGGGTTGATGTTGCGCTGTGCTCGATTGGCCATAACAAGAAATCCCTGGCCAGGGTTACTGAGATTTACTGGTAAGTGTTATCAGTAGTTTGTCAAACCGTTATGGGCCTCACATCGGCATGACTTATCAAGCTATTAGGGTCTGACGTTTACCACCCCCAGGCTGGATATGCGACATATCAGATGAAGAGACCTTACTGTACGGTAGTGTTACTTATTGGATTCGGAGGAGTATGAGCAGGCTTGCTTGTTGATCTTCTGATCGCTCAATACCCGGGTAGCCGTTACGTCTAGATAGTACCGTTGACGGCTTGTGGCTGACTGATATGATCATCACCTACTGCCGGCGTATTGACGAGTCTTTAAAGTCATACACAGAGGTTTTCTGGCTTAGGCGAAACGAAGTAAGGAGCACATATGTGATATGTGCGGGATCGAGATTAATATGCGTATGTGATACCGTATTCTAATCTCGCGATATATGGTATCAGTCGGTTATATGTGATATAGCCGGGTTATCGAATCAAGTGTTGATTCGGTAAGTTGATGCAAATGATATTAGTTGGTTATATGTGATATAGCCGGATTATTAAACCAAATGTTGATTTAATAATTTAATGTATGATTATATATATTTGATATTTTAATTTTACATTAACTAATAATAGCTCACTTAAGCATTTATTTATCTCACTTATACATTTAATATATATGTGATATATATCAATGTATTTTTTGTATCTTGCTTGATGATACATCATACATGGGTGTATGAGACTTACACCATTCCATAGATAATTAAGGGGTTATTATTTATTTAAAGTAATTCAAAATTGGTTGGAAATTAGTCATGGTTGATGCTTAGTGGAAGCTTGTAGAATCATTGACTAAGTCCACCAATTTTGTTTTACTTAAGATATTTATTAACCCAACCATTATCTTAAGCCATGGTTAAGTCTCTACATGAGTTAATATTAGATATTATCTCACCCATGGTTGCTATTCTCAATCATTGATTCTCATTTCCATTCTCATCTTCATCTTCTTCTTCATTCCAATTTTGCTCTCTAGATTTTTGGAAAGTGAAGAAATATAGTGAGAAAAATTATTCTAAAGTGAGAAAAAATCCTACTTCATCAATCTATACTAGATTAGCCATTTAGTTTAGGTTTTTTGCTTCACTAATTCCCAATTAGTGAAGAGCTAGCTTGAGTTGGAGTTTTCTTGACGTAGATCATCATCGGCCTCGATGACTTCAAGCAAGCTTCTTCATTTTGCCTTGTGAACCTTTACTAGAGTCTGGGAAATCACTACTTGGAGCGAAGGGACTACTACACAGAGCTTTACAAATGAAGGACCGGTCTACTGTTGAATATGTATGCCCTAGAGGCCATTATTGTATAGTACTGGTTTGTATAATACATTTTGGAGGCTTGGGATATATATACGGGTTTACGACAGTCTTGCTCGATATAGTAGTATGCTACTCAGTTTGTTTCTATCTTAATATGTATATATGTTTCTTTTAACATATCGCTAAAAACATATTGATAGAGCCCTAAGGATCTTTGCTTGACTACCGGCGTTGTGATGGCGATCACACTAGTGGGGGCTGGGTAGTCTATAAGCACATCCTTATTTTGGTCCCTAGTCGTAGGATTATCGAGACAGGGCATCGATACTCCAGAGTAGACTGGTGCATACGCTTCTCTTCCCAGCAGGGGAGATGGTCTGTCCCACAGCCATCAGTACGTCGTACTGTAGATAGTATGCAGGTGCTCGTTAGGTTACGAGTACACTGGACAGGACTCGTCGGGAACTGTTGGTTGGTATTATACCTATCGTCAGTTAACAGTTCCCAAGTGACATGAGTACAGCTTAGTCCGCTGACTTGACACTGTCACTTCGCCTCGAGTGTGTTCCCACTGTTCTTAGATTACTACCCTACCACGGCTCTACTGAGTCGTGCAAATAGGTAGTAGTTGGGTGCAGTCCCGAAGCACTTGGAGGCAGTGACGGTTAGACCGGATTCGTCTCTCCCGGTATTGGGAGTTGATATCGCGCTGTGTCTAAGAGAGCCATTACACATTGTCGTCCCTGGCCAGGGCAAGCGAGAATTACTGGTAGGTTTTCCAGTAGATTCTCAGGGTGTTTTGGGCTACACTCCGACACGACTTGTACCGCTATTAGGGGAATGACGTTTACCGCCCCTAGGCCCGCCATGCGATACTCTCAGACGAACAGATCAGACTGTACGGAGATTGTCACATTCAGGCTCAGTAGGAGTTCGGATGGGTTCACCTCATCAGTCTTCTTGTCGGCATCTACCTGGGGACCGTTACGTACAGCTAGTACCGCTTGCGGCCTGTGGTTACACCCACTGCCAGCGTAGTGTCGAGCCTTTAGAGTCCCACACAGAGGGTTACTAGCCTTTGGGCAAAACAGAGTAGAGGTCGCATGGTTTTGCGACGGGGTTCGTTCACATCCGCGCACTTGTGCACGTTTGGTGTCCGGGCAGTTATTACAAGCGGGCTTTGGTTTAAGCCAGATCCTAGTATTTGTTTTGGGATTGGTTTTGTCTCAGTGTATTCGTGTTCCTCGGAACACGGATGCGGGTGTGTATGCACAGTTGACAGGGGCAGAGACAGAGAATTCTCATTAGGGTTGTTGACCATTTGACTTTGGTTGACTTGTTGACCGTTGACTTTTTCCAAACCCTAATGAGAATGAGGAATATGGTTAATAATATTAATTAAGGATAATTATGCCATGGTTAGGGTTGTTGACAATTTGACTTTTGTTGACTTTGTTGACCGGTTGACCTTTGTGGATTTGTTGACCATCATCATTTCATTTCAAAGATGCTTCTTGTTCTTTGCAAAATGCATTAAATGAATGTAATGATAATGGTCATTCATGAACTAACCATCACAATTCTTAATTATTATTATTATCATCATTATTCCAAATATGTGAGCATGGTTGAAAGATGAGAGCTCATTATATCATATTTTTTCTCTCTCCTTGAAAGAAAGCTCTCCCTCTTCTTCTCTCAAAGTTTAAGTGTTCCATGAGTTGGAAATCATAAACTTTTGAGACAAAACCACCATAACTCTTCTCTACTCATTCTAGGGTTCTAGGTTTAGCAAACCAAGCACCTTACTTAGAATTGGTTGAGGTAGGAGCTCAAGTTCGAGGCCCTCGGGTGGATCTATCTTCGGCAAAGAGGAGACGACGAGGAGGAGCCATTCAAACCACTACAGGGAGAAAGCAAGGAGGAGAACCACAAAAGAAGAGAAGGAGTTCAAGACCTAGGTATAACCATTCTACATAGTAGCTAAAACTTGTAGTTTATTTGTTAGTTTTGTTTAGCAAAGATCCTTCATGGATGGTCCATGTTACCTAGTGAGGAAAAATTTGATTTTTACCTATTCCGCCTCCCCGAAAGAACCGGGGTGGGTAACGTGGACCTAACAGTGGTATCAGAGCCTAGCTAAACAACAACTAACTGTTAGAAAAGTGTTTAGAACTTCGATCCGAAAAAAAAATCCCGAAAACATGTCAAAAACCATACTTTTTGCCGATTTTTAAAACTGCTCTAAAAATTATTCCACATGCCTTAAAAATCGGTGCAGGGTTTTAAAGGAACAGGCAAGAAATTTGAGCCCACGACTCGTCCTACTCGCCGCGGAACCGCGGCGAAACCATGCGTTTCGCCGCGGATCCGCGGCCGAGTTGACACGGCCACGACTCCGATTTCTTGCAGTTTTCTTTGTTTAGTATTTTGGGATTTTTAAGATGTTTTGTTTCTGCCCAGATTTTCCAGAGAACAATGTTATGTTTGGGGTAGTTACAAATTGGTATTTTGATCGAAGTTCTATAAACTTTAGCTATTTGGTTATATCTGTAATGTGATATATGCACTGAACGTCGGCTAATCGCTATACGTCGATTAGTGGGGGTTGCGTATATCTGTGATCTGTAATGTTGTTGGATTGTGTATATGAACTTGTTGGATTGTCGCGAATGAATAACCGGGGTTTTGTGAGATGAGAGTTTCTTTATCTTTCATTTGATGTAATTGTAAGTCTACGGTAGAGCCCCGGCCGTCTACAGACGCCAAATGCGGAACAAAAACTTTTTATCTGGCGCTATCGTATACTTTCACCCGGATCTGCCATTATTGCTAAACTAACAAACTGTAAAGAGTGTAAAAAGGTTATACCGAACGATCCGAGTCCTTCGTTCTTTAACCATCATCCCACGCTCCGTTGCGGCTGCTCCGATCTCGTCGATCTCCGATCTCCTCGTCTAGGTGGCACCACATCATCGATTCTTTAAACGGGCTCCCGCCTCTGACTTGAGGCAACTCGATCGTCAAGTTTGCTAAAAGAGACGACCAAGAATGATGTAGAGAATGAGTAGATGACTTTGTCTCACTTCGTCCAAATCCGTGGACGATCGGTTAATGAAGTTGCCGAGGGAATTGGATGATGGAATGAAATGAACTGTAAAATTCCATGCACCCCAAATACTATCATATCTTTTCAAGTGAAACAACAAGTGAGAGAGAGTGTGAGGAGAGAGAGGGGGCCGGCCATATATAGATGGAGGGAGGTGAGTGTAGGAGAGAAGAGGGTAAGCTTAAGAAGCTTCTCACTCAAAATATCAAGAACAAATATCTTAAGCTTAACAAAAATCATTAATGAAAATAATGACTCATATCCTTAGTCATCATTTCATTAAATGCAACCAATTAAAACACAACACCACTTAACCTAGTCATCACCTTCTAGAACCTTCTAGAAGCATGACTCACCCTCATCCAAGAAAAGATAAATCCGTCTTTAACCGAATGTTAAAAGACGGCTAATAGAAAACTGGAAACTGGCAACTTCCAAAAGTGATCCTGAAACGAATTTCAGGACAACCCCGTAACTGTATAAATATACCCGCATTTGTATTACGACCGAATACAAATGCAACTGAGACAAAGATATTATACCTACTCAATATAATACTCGGATCCGGCTTAAACCAAAGCCGACCAGTATCATCTGCCCGAAAAATAACACGTGCGTAAACGCACGTGCATTTTCCGAACCCTGCCATAAAACCATACGGCCTCTACAACGTTTCTCCCGAACTTGGGAAACTGTCTGTGGGGGACTCTAATGACTCGTCAGTACCCTGGCAGTGGGTTTAACCACAAACCGTCAGCGGCACTAGCAATGCGTAACGGCTGCCCATGGACTGACCTCAAGGGAAGCTGATGAGCGAACTCATCCAGAAAACCCTACTGAGCCTAACAGTGACAATGTATATACAGTCCGGTCCGTTCGTCTATGAGTATCGCATATCTGCCTAGGGGGCTAGTAACGTCAGACCCTAAATAGCAGTATAAGTCGTGTCGGAGTGAAGCCTAATAACACCCTGAGATACTACTGGAGTACCTACCAGTAAATCTCCTGCCATGGCCATGGACTTTGTGTAATGGCTCTCCTAGACACAGCACGATCTCGCCCCCAATACCGGGAGAGACGAATCCCCTGCCGATCCGCTCACGTGCCTCCATATGGCTCGGGACTGTACCCAAAAGCTACCTGTTTGCACGACTCCTTTGAGCCGTGGTAGGGTAGAAATCAAAGCACAGTGGGAACTCACACGAGACAAATGACGACCTCAGGTCGATGAACGAACCTGTACACATGTCACCAGGGAACTGCTATCTGACGATATGTATAATACCAACTAGCAGGTTCCCGGCGAGTCCTGTCCGGTGTACTCATAACCCAATGAGCACCTGTATACATCTTAGGTGATCCAACTGACACCAGTGGCTTGTGAGACCGGCCACCGCCCCTCGTCGGGGTCTCGACTGTACACACTAGTCTACTCCGGAGTATCGATGCCCTGTCTCGAAACTCCCACGACTAGGGACCACAATTAAGGATATGCGTATAAACCACCCAACTCTCACGTATATGATCGCCATCATACTGTTGGTGGTAAAGCAAGATCCTAAGGGCTCTATCAAAGTGTAACATGTAATCAGTCACCTGATCATGTACACGACTGATAAAGGCAAACCAGATAGCATACTATCATCTCGAGTAAGATTCTCCTACCGGTATAGGTCCTCCGCAATCATTGCAATAACGTACCTGCGATCCAATAATTGACTATGAGGGCACTATCTCCAACAATCTCCCACTTGCACTCAAGGCTAATTATTGCGATGTCGACTACTCACAGCCCGTGTGAAACCGAACATCCAACTCCTCTACTAATCAGTATCACAAAGCCCGTTTGTAAAACTATTGTGTTCGAGAAATAGCCTTAGTGAGTGGATCCGCCTAGAAGTTTCTTTCTATATCTCTCTTAATCTCAAATTCGCGGAGAAAGCCATCTCCCGAATTGAGTAATACCTGTCTTAGAATGTGTCTGGATATCTGATGGGACCTAGTTCATAAATGAACTCCAAATCCAAACTTCTTAGACTGTATCGATCACTGAACCTAATCAGTATCCGGCACCATGCCACCCACAGTATCCTCTTGAACCACCTGTCCATAATACTGTCCCTCTTCGTCAGAGGGAAAAACTATAACTCTGACAATCACTCTGTCAACTATGTCACCTTTGAAGCTTGGAATGATAACCGTCTCCCGAAGGAGGCTGCCGTCATCAAATCCGTAGAACATGTACTTATGTTCTAAAACTGCTTCCTTATGTTTCTCCAGGATTGGATTAATACAAACTTATTGCATCTAGTGCAAAAACAACATTTGGTGCGGTACTTGACATCTCATGATTGATTCAGTTGCCTAAGCAAGTGATCTGTCAATCATGCACATCCCTCTCCCCTTTAGTCTATACGACACCTTTAGAGAGGGTGACTCCATCACCTGCAGGTACACCACCATGCTAGGAGTCAACTATTCTAAAAACCATTAGAATATATGTCAAAGTACCCACATTGGGAAACTACCCAAATCCAGATCTAAAACCATAGATCTAGAAACCATAATGTCAAATATTATATCCATATCCTGTCTGGAGATACAACTGTGTGACGACCATAGTACAACCGATCGTAGTATAGGAATTTTACTTCCCACTCTGTGTATGTCATCCAGATACCATGACATCACACCCTACTACCTTCTTAACTGATCCATCCCTTATTCTGATTGAAGTCAAAACCATGACTGTCATATCAAAATTAGATGATATATCTCCGCTATAACTGCTCAAGTCTATAAATAGACATAAGCTACTTGCCCACTATGCTTCCGATGCTCCCACTGACTACGACAACCCTCCTACCGGGTCTCATATCCTGGAACAACAGTAGTGTCAAGTCTGGGTAGATAAGAACCTCCCTGTCACCGTCCTTGAGGCTACCGGAGTACCTCTCGGGTGTCTGAGGTTACCCACCATATCTGCGGAGTGGCTATTGGAATGTCAAACCTGATTGAATATATAGGTCCTATTAAATTTTCCGTAATCGTTCGCGGTTCTGGAATCACTTCCAGTTCTACCATACTCCCACTACTGTTTTCTGAAAAAGATCCATTTTTACTAAAACTGTGGCAAGTCAAGAACAATATCACTATTGATCTTCCAAATGGTAGAATATCAACCCCGTCATAGCCAGGGTCAACCCACAAACAGCCATTACAGAAACGTGCCCTGAGTTATCCAGAGTCTGGTTTTAAGCATAAGCTGGACAACTCCCCGTACCTTAACGTCTTTTAAGGTATGAACTATTCTATATCCAATATAGAAACTTTGGCACTAATTTAATTGGAGCCATATTCAAATCATGCAACTGTCTCCAGTGCATATCAACTTAATGGAAAAGAGGCTAATCAGCATTACTCAACTTAGGAATCCATCCAATTATGAGTAACCTGAAAGAGAAACACGTTTCTCAAAACCATCACTATCATCTGAATACCAATCACAAGAATCTACATCTTCGATCTCTTTGAAGAATCCCGATACTTGTGATACCTGGTTCTCTACTCTATTCTTATACCCACAACTTCTCAAAACTTAGACCTTGTATTTCTACGAAATACTCGTCTAAATACTAGAGAAGTTATAAGTAAACAGAACATAGTACGAGGACCTACCCCTTTGTCCTGATGGACACTGGACAACATACAATACTCTGTATAAGTCCGCTGAGTTGAACAACTCATAACCTGTGCGTCGTAGGTTGAAAACTGTA
This sequence comes from Agapanthus africanus, assembly GCA_030015575.1. Lineage (NCBI taxonomy): Eukaryota > Viridiplantae > Streptophyta > Magnoliopsida > Asparagales > Amaryllidaceae > Agapanthus > Agapanthus africanus. The sequence continues at coordinate 371,541,651 of JASDDO010000022.1, forward strand.
CCCTGGCGATTTCCTCAAATATCACCAATTACAACGAATTCCGATATAATGAGGATAATCACCTAATTCCCAATAACTTACTCCCACTCATCATCTGTAAAACCATACAGATATGAGAATGAAACCTGGTAAATACATACCCTTGGAGTAAGTGTCTAATCGGGAAAACAGGTTTTCTTTAACAATGCACTGAAACATGAAAATGTTTCGTAGGGGTATCCTGGTATTCATAGCAATGCCTCTTCCATAATCCAATTCATGACTTCAACCGTATATTTTATTGCCGTCTCTCCAAATCCCTTTATTTGTCTTTAGTCGTTACCTTCTGTACACCATCGTTAGGCTAAATGGTTTTCTTCCTTCCCTACCGTTCGGCACTAGCCTATGGTTTGGAAGAAGACTATCCAGTAAGCATAATAGGTGTACCCTCCTAAACCAAGGAGTACTCGCAACTGAGAGAAGGTGATGATAAAAGACAACTGAATAATACCTTATACTTTTAAAGGTGAAATAGGAGTGGCGATGAAGTACGCGGTTTTGGTCGTGAATGATATCAGTCGCAATTTACTTTGCCCTCTTTCTAATCCCTTTATTTTGTCTTTACATATTACCTTCTGCACACCCTACTTAGGCTAATTGGTTTTCTTCATTCCCTACCTTTCGGCACTAGCCTATGGTTTGGAATAAGACTATCCAATAAGCGTAATAGGTGTACTCTCCTAAACCAAGGAGCTCTCGTAACCTGAGAGAAGGTGATAATAAAAGACAACTGAATAAACCAATTCAATTTCTCCTGAACCTGGATCCATCCTCGAAGAAGTCCCTTTGAGTTCGTATATAACCATACGATGGATCTATCCAATGGAAGTGGATATCCGTAGTAATACGGGTGTTCTGAGAAATTCAAAGGGTAAAAGAAGGAGTGGCAATGACTTATGCAACTCAGACAATCCAAAAGCCAGTATTTTAAGAAGGTTCGGTCAACTTGGTCACTGAGTCATAGTCTAGGGTCGGTCAAAGGTCGCTGCCAAAGAGAGAGAGAAAAGAAACACTCTGCGTGCACTCTAACCTAGATCAGAATGGTTATCACTTTATCTAATCCGGAAACCTCCCACTGTCCTGTCAAATTCTCCTCCAAACCTAAAGAAGAATCAATCGGGATCTCCCGAAGAGTAAACCAACTCATCAGTGGGAATCGGGATCCAACTCTCATCGCATGATAACGTGATGGAATGCATCCACGTTACTCATACTCCAGAAGGTATGCGCATACTTGGCAAGTTTCAGTTTCTTTAGAAACTCTCGATATGATTTTTGCCCCATGCTCTTATGATCGTGACTAAGGGCCAACCCATCATAAGTCACATGTTAAGTTCTTCCCATCATTATCTTGTTAATTTGAACCCACCCGTACTCGCCCTTGACTAAGGGCCAACAAGGCTGTACGACTGTCCCAAACCAACTCATCTATCTATGCAACATGTGAACACCCCAGCAGCTACCAATCACTATGTCCTAGCTAAGGGCCAGACCAACATAGCTTGAATACTACTGACCATTCATATGAAATGACGGAGGGCTACGGCTGGTTTTTGGCGAAAAACCTTTAACGTAGTGAACTTGATATCGCTGAAGGAACCTGATAGCTTTTTAAAATATAGTGGCGAAAACCTTTTGCTAAAGAGGTCACTCCCGGTAAAGGGATCTCGGCTCTTTCCTCGTGGAATGAGGTGCAGGATATTCCACTGAATACCGCTATGCAAAGCAACTTGTAATCGACTATAGTGAAGTTATTACGCTGACGCAAACTTCTGCCCAAGGGGTCAGTCCCGGTGAAGGGATATCGGCCCTTGCCCCGTCGAATGAGGTGCAGGATATTCCACTGAATACCGCTATGCATAACAAAAGAAAACGTCTTTGCAATAACACTTTTTAAATTTGTTCCAACAACTTCAAACAGGTTTGTTTTTCTTTGCATTGATCAGAATCAACGCAGTCCCATCAATTAATCACACCAGAAAAGAACGAAAATAAAATGTACGTATATGCCATCCGCATTCGTCACTGGGTCCCGTCATCACCCGTTAGGTTACTTAACTAACGACAGAGCGGGGACTGGACTAGCGCGGGTGTAAAACATATACAACATCTAATAGTATATAAATCAATATACAATAATCGCTCCAGGCGTGATAATATGCAACATTACAGAAAAGTAATAAGCATCACAGAACAATACAGATAATCTGGGATCCCCGAGTTTCACAGAGCCGCTGCTGAAACTTGACGTTCCCCTGTCGTGTGGATAGCCTGTGCAATGAAACCTAGACCCCTACGGGTGCGGCAAGTTACCCGCCAAAACCTGAAGCGAGGCAGCCCCCTACAGCATAGTGAATGGACCACCCAGCACTCCATGGAATCCGGTAATCTAGGGCACCCCTCCTTGGGTCAACCTGTACCCCCTACGAGAGCGGCGAATAGTTTGCCAATTCTAGAGTGGGGCCCCTCTGCCTCTCAAAGCCATGAGATGCGGACCCGTTGCTTCTCAGAACCCGGCTATCCGTGCACTCCGTCTCGGGGCAAAACCTAGTACAGTAATGAAAAATAGTACAATAGGTACATCGACCGCAACCTGGTCGTGCCCCAAAAGAATATTATACAACAGGCAGTGACGGCAGTCCACAAGTTGGACGCTCGTCCCGCAATATCAAATGTACAAATAAACACAAACTGTACTACCAATGCACACTGCTATCCACCACGACAAATCCGCAACAACACAGCACAAAACAGAACATCAACGCGAATGTCACGTTCGCAAACCCGTCTAAAAGAACTATAGCAATCAAACGCGGTTTACCGATCAAATGACATTCCCGGTCGGAGATATAAAGTAAGCACTGTAAACTAACGTGTTTAAATTTCGATCGACCAAATATCACAAAGTGGGCCCCACGACTTACTTGTGAACAGTAACAAAATCTTGGCCCAAAAGATATATACCAAAAACCCCAAATTCCAAACAAGACCCCACTGTGAAAATTTGGGGCCACGATGTCACTGTATGGCCGCGGAAGCGCGGTCAAACCATAGGTTTGACCGCGTTTCCGCGGCGGTATTATTGAATCACGTGCCGAAATTTCTACTGTGTTCTTATAAAAGCCTGCTGAATTTTCTGTGATGTGTAAAATTAATTTTGGAACCCTTTTGAAATCGACAGAAACTCAGAATTTGGATTTTGCAGTTTTTAATTTCCGGTTCGATCGATATTTTAAACGCGTTAGCACAAGTTAGTAAAGCAAAATGGTGAGGCTCTGATACCACTGTAAGTCTACGGTAGCGCCCCGGCCGTCTACAGACGCCAAATGCGGAACAAAAACTTTTTATCTGGAGCTATCGTATACTTTCACCCGAATCTGCCATTATTGCTAAACTAACAAACTGTAAAGAGTGTAGAAAGGTTATACCGAACGATCCGAGTCCTTCGTTCTTTAACCGTCATCCCACGCTCCGTTGCGGCTGCTCCGATCTCGTCGATCTCCGATCTCCTCGTCGAAGTGGCACCACATCATCGATTCTTTAAACGGGCTCCCGCCTCTGACTTGAGGCAACTCGATCGTCAAGTTTGCTAAAAGAGACGACCAAGAATGATGTAGAGAATGAGTAGATGACTTTGTCTCACTTCGTCCAAATCCGTGGACGATCGGTTAATGAAGTTGCCGAGGGAATTGGATGATGGAATGAAATGAACTGTAAAATTCCATGCACCACAAATACTATCATATCTTTTCAAGTGAAACAACAAGTGAGAGAGAGTGTGAGGAGAGAGAGGGGGCCGGCCATATATAGATGGAGGGAGGTGAGTGTAGGAGAGAAGAGGGTAACCTTAAGAAGCTTCTCACTCAAAATATCAAGAACAAATATCTTAAGCTTAACAAAAATCATTAATGAAAATAATGACTCATATCCTTAGTCATCATTTCATTAAATGCAACCAATTAAAACACAACACCACTTAACCTAGTCATCACCTTCTAGAGCCTTCTAGAAGCATGACTCACCCTCATCCAAGAAAAGATAAATCCGTCTTTAACCGAATGTTAAAAGACGGCTGATAGAAAACTGGAAACTGGCAACTTCCAAAAGTGATTCTGAAACGAATTTCAGGACAACCCCGTAACTGTATAAATATACCCGCATTTGTATTACGACCGAATACAAATGCAACTGAGACAAAGATATTATACCTACTCAATATAATACTCGGATCCGGCTTAAACCAAAGCCGACCAGTATCATCTGCCCGAAAAATAACACGTGCGTAAACGCACGTGCATTTTCCGAACCCTGCCATAAAACCATACGGCCTCTACAACGTTTCGCCCGAACATGGGAAACTGTCTGTGGGGGACTCTAATGACTCGTCAGTACCCTGGCAGTGGGTTTAACCACAAACCGTCAGCGGCACTAGCAATGCGTAACGGCTGCCCATGGACTGACCTCAAGGGAAGCTGATGAGCGAACTCATCCAGAAAACCCTACTGAGCCTAACAGTGACAATGTATATACAGTCCGGTCCGTTCGTCTATGAGTATCGCATATCTGCCTAGGGGGCTAGTAATGTCAGACCCCAAATAGCAGTATAAGTCGTGTCGGAGTGAAGCCCAATAACACCCTGAGATACTACTGGAGTACCTACCAGTAAATCTCCTACCATGGCCATGGACTTTGTGTAATGGCTCTCCTAGACACAGCACGATCTCGCCCCCAATACCGGGAGAGACAAATCCCCTGCCGATCCGCTCACGTGCCTCCATATGGCTCGGGACTGTACCCAAAAGCTACCTGTTTGCATGACTCCTTTGAGCCGTGGTAGGGTAGAAATCAAAGCACAGTGGGAACTCACACGAGACAAATGACGACCTCAGGTCGATGAACGAACCTGTACACATGTCACCAGGGAACTGCTATCTGACGATATGTATAATACCAACTAGCAGGTTCCCGGCGAGTCCTGTCCGGTGTACTCATAACTCAATGAGCACCTGTATACATCTTAGGTGATCCAACTGACACCAGTGGCTTGTGAGACCGGCCACCGCCCCTCGTCGGGGTCTCGACTGTACACACTAGTCTACTCCGGAGTATCGATGCCCTGTCTCGAAACTCCCACGACTAGGGACCACAATTAAGGATATGGGTATAAACCACCCAACTCTCACGTATATGATCGCCATCATACTGTTGGTGGTAAAGCAAGATCCTAAGGGCTCTATCAAAGTGTAACATGTAATCAGTCACCTGATCATGTACATGACTGATAAAGGCAAACCAGATAGCATACTATCATCTCGAGTAAGATTGTCCTACCGGTATAGGTCCTCCGCAATCATTGCAATCACGTACCTGCGATCCAATAATTGACTATGAGGGCACTATCTCCAACAGTAATATGTAAATTGATATAATATTATTTTTATGGCCGCACATCCGGGATGAGGTTGTAGCCGCCATTGTATATTATTTCTTTTACTGTTTTTGCTCCTAGGATAGACCCAAGGTTGGGTGCACAAACTACCAGGTATGTTGAAATGCTGAGTGGCCTACTCACGTTGTTGAGGGAGGCTGCTTCACTTCGGGTATTTGGCGGGTAGTTTGCCGTACCCGTAGGGGTCTAGGGTGGGGTTTGGCTATTCATCGCGACCGTGTAATCCGTCTTCGTTGCAGGCTCGAACGAAACGCGGATTCCTAGCATATCCAATGTGTTCATCTGTGATCTGGAATGGCTATCATTGCATCTGACGAATGTATATATCTATATATGATATCTAGTAGGCGTTGCTTATGTTTTGCATCCGCGCTAGTCCAGCCCCCGCTCTGTCGTTAGTTAAGTAACCTAACGGATGATGACGGGGCACCGTAGCGAATGCGGATGGCATAAGCGTACGTCATATTTTCGTTGTTTTCTGCAATGGTAGGATTAATTGATGGGACACATTATATTAATGCAAAGAAAAAAGAAACCTAAAAGACGTTGTTGGAACAATTTTCAAAAAGCTGTTATTGCAAGGACGTTCTCATTTGTTTTGCACAGAGGTATTCGGTTATGAATTCCCATCACCTCATTCGACGAGGCAAGGGCCGAGATCCCTTTATCGGGAGTGACCCCTTGGACAAAAGTTTGCATCAGGGTAATAACTTCACTTAGTCGATTATTCTTGCTTTGCATCGAGGTATTCAGTTTGGAATATCCTGCACCTCATTCAACGAGGAAAGAGCCGAGATCCCTTCACAGGGAGTGACCTTTTTAGCAAAAGTTATCATCACTATAATTTTAAAAAGGTTATCAGGTTCCTTCAACGATATCAAGTTCATTACGTTAACGGGTTTTTCGCCAAAAACCCAGCCGTAGCCCTCCGTCATTTCTTATAAGTTATACTTAGTATTCGTGCTGCGTTTGTTGACTGTGTCAAGGCGCAGTGAATGGTAGCTGAGTATTGCTTATCTGCTGGATACAATGTGATTGGTTAGGAAAGTCGTGTAACCTTGTTGACTGTGTCAAGGGTTATGCGGGTGGGTTTAATGCAATTAAGATAATGACGGGTTGAACTTGACTAGGACTCTTTGATTTGTTGACTGTGTCAGTCCTAGGGGCAAAAATCCACATCGGGAGTTTCTAAAGAAACTGAAACTTGCAGATTTAGCATACTTTATGGAGTGTGGTGACTAGAGTGGATTCCATCTAGGTCATCGCACAATGATAGTTGGATCCCGATCCCACTGATGAGTTGGATTACTCTCGGGAGATTATTTCACTTAACAATCAATGCTATAAACCAAGTAGGTGTCTAGAACGGTGTTAGCGGGGCTACGCCTCCAGGGAAAAGAGGTTATTTAATTAAGGAACTTCGAGAAAGCGTTGGAAAACCTCCCTCGAAGTACCAACACTAGCCTGGCTGAAAGGTTAAGCAAGTATTATGACGTGCGATTAATCCTGACTAGTTCTTCTTTTAGGTTTTGAAGAAGAATTTGAGGAAATAGTGGGAGCCATCCTGGTTAGATAAATCAATAAACCAATCTAATCTTGCAAGAGCGCACGCTGAGTGTTTCTTTTCTCTCTCTCCAGGTAGCAACCATTTCACACCGTAATCAAGATAATAAAATGTATCGCTTGACCGATCCGAATTCTTATTCGGGGCTGGGAACGTTGGTTCGGCTCTTACGTACGACAACAGTCATAAGTATGAGCAAGGGAAAGAGGATTGTATGGATTCCAAGGATACCCAGTTGAAGAAGAAGCATAGTTTTGCATCTACTTCAGGTGTTCTTGTAATTGAGAACTGCTTTACGGTCAGCCCTACCTCCTGGGTACTTGATACCGGATCAGGATCTCATATCTGTAATCTATTGCAGGGACTGAGAAAAAGTAGGAAAGTTGTACCTGGTGATATGTCGCTCAGGGTAGCGAACGGAGCACAAGTTAATGCTGCAGCCGTCGGTGAATATCACCTAGTGTTGCCAAATGGCAATACTATGATTTTGAACGAATGCTACTATGTACCTTCCATGGTTTGCAACATCATATCCGTTTCTTTACTCAATAAAGATGGATATAACTTTGTTCTTAATAGAAATGTCATGAATTTTACCTTCATAAGGTACTGGTTGCAGAAGGTACACTGTGTAATGGTATCTACATTCTAAATCAGAATACAATTCTCAATGTACAAAACACACGCAAGAGGAAGAGTTCATATACAAACGAATCCTACTTATGGCATTGTAGACTTGGTCATATCGGTGAGAAAAGACTAAGTAAGTTGCATCAAGATGGACTCTTGGATACGTTCGAGTTTTCATCTTATGAAACTTGTCAGTCTTGTCTCAAAGGAAAGATGACCAAATCTCCGTTCACCGGACATGGAGAAAGGGCAGCAGAGCTCGTGGGACTCATACACAGTGATGTATGTGGTCCAATGTCTATACATGCAAGGGGTGGGTTCTCGTACTTCATCACATTCACTGACGATCTCTCTAGGTTCGGATATGTGTATCTGATGAAACACAAATCTGAAGCTTTTGAGAAATTCAAGGAATTCAGAAACGAAGTAGAGAACCAGACTGGCAAAAGTATCAAGATCCTCCGATCAGATAGGGGAGGGGAGTACTTAAGCAAGGAATTCCTAGATTACTTAAAAGAGAATGGTATTCTCTCTCAGCTTACTCCTCCTTATACACCACAGCACAACGGTGTATCGGAACGGAGGAATCGTACCCTATTGGATATGGTTCGCTCCATGATGAGTAGTGCTGAGTTGCCTCTTTCATTCTGGGGATATGCACTTCAAACAGCATCACATCTATTGAATCAAGTTCCATCCAAATCCGTGCCTAAGACTCCGTATGAAATATGGAGTGGTAAGAGTTTGTATCTTAAACGTATTAAGATTTGGGGTTGCCCAGCTTATGTCAAAAAGCAGAACCCAGACAAACTTGAGGCACGAGCAGTTTTATGTAAGTTTGTGGGATACCCAAAAGATTCTAGTGGGTATCTATTCTACCATGCAGAGGAACAGAAGATAATTGTTTCCAGGAATGCCACATTTTTGGAAAAAGAATTTCTTGTTAAAAATATTAGTGGCAGCACGGTAGAACTGGATGAAATTCCAGAAACACAAACTTTAACTAAAGATTTGGAGGAACCGCTAGATTCAGTTACACCCAACGAACCTCAGCCACTCCGCAGATCTGGTAGGATTTCTCATCCGCCAGAGAGATACTACGGTTTTCTCATAGACGGGGATCGAGAGGATATCATCTTGGAAGAAGATGACCCTACCAGTTTCAGGCAGGCCATTATCAGTAGGGACTCTGATCAGTGGCTGGAAGCTATGCAATCCTAAATGGAGTCCATGTACACCAATAAAGTGTGGACCTTGGATATTGCTCCACCTGGGGTAAAACCCGTTGGATGCAAATGGATCTACAAAAGGAAACTTGGTGTAGATGGGCAGGTGGAAACCTATAAGGCTAGACTCGTTGCAAAAGGTTTTCGTCAAAGACCTGGTGTGGACTATGACGAAATGTTTTCTCCAGTGGCTATGCTCAAATCCATTCGGATCCTACTTTCCATTGCTGCCTTCCATGACTATGAAATCTGGCAGAAGGACGTTAAAACGGCTTTTCTAAACGGCTGTTTGGAAGAGTGCGTTTACATGGATCAGCCAGAAGGTTTCATAGACAGTGGGAGCAGCGGGAAGGTTGTAAGTCCATGCTACCCTTCCCCGGTTCTTACGGGGTTGCGGAAGTGGTGAAAAACGATTTTCAAGAGGGTGGTAACATGGACTCAAAATACGGATCTTTGTTAAACGACTAACTAACAACCTAACAAGAGTTTACCTACTCGGTTAGGGGGCTATACCTTTCTTGAACTCCTTCGTCTTCAACACCTCCCGGTGTTCGGATCGGCCTCACCTCGTCGTCTCCTTGCGCCGAAGATGGATCCACCCGAAAGCTTCTACCTTTGGCTTCTTCTTCGAACTTTGAAGAAACTAGATCACTTGGCTTGCTAGGCCTTGTGAACTAGAATGAGTAGAGAAATGTTTTGGTGTCTTTTTATCTCTAAGGCAATGAGTCTCAACACATGAGAATGGTTTGCCTTGAGATAGAGAGAGCAAGAGAAAGAGGGAGAGCTTGAGAATGAGAGAGCTCAAGAGAGAGAAAAGAAAATAAAAAATATGAACCATACTCTTCTCATTCTCACCTCTCATAATCCAAAAGCCATCATAACAAAAATAGTAATCAAGTATTGTGTAATGGTTTAAGTCAAAATGGCTATATCATTTCATGCACTCATTTTGCATAAATAAACAAGCAAGCAAAAGTCTTTGCCATGGAATGATAGCCATTGTCATGATGATGGTCAACTAGTCCAACCTAGTCAACCGGTCAACAAAGTCAACAAGTCAACAAAGTCAACCCCTCAATAACCATGTCACTATAATACTTAATTAATATTAATGTTAATAATATTTCTTATTCTCATTAGGGTTAAGCAAAAGTCAATGGTCAACGGTCAACAGTCAATAACCTCAATGAGAATCCTCTGCCTCTGTCTCTCTGTCAACTGTGCATACACACCCGCATCCGCGTTCCGAGGAACACGAATACTAACGAAATAAAAACAATCCCAAAACGTACACTAGGATCTGGCTTAAACCAAAGCCCGCTAGTGTCAACTGTCCGGACACTGTACGTGCACAAGTGCACGGATGTGACCGAACCCTGTCGCAAAACCATGCGACCTGTCGCAAAACCATGCGACCCCTACTCTTTTGCCTAAAGGCGAATAGCTTTCTGTGTGGGACTCTAAAGACTCGACACTACGCTGGTAGTGGGTTTAACCACAGACCGCAAGCGGCACTAGCTGTGCGTAATGGTCCCCAGGTAGATGCCGACAAGAAGACTGACGAGGTGAAACCCATCTGAACTCCTACTGAGTCTGAATGTGACAATCTCTATGCAGTCCGGTCTGTTCGTCTGATACATCGCATGGCGGGCCTAGGGGGCGGTAAACGTCAGTCCCCCAATAGCGGTACAAGTCGTGTTGGAGTGAAGCCCAGAACACCCTGAGATAACACTGGAAAACCTACCAGTATATCTCGCTTGCCCAGGCCAGGGACTACTCATGTAATGGCTCTCCTAGACACAGCGCGATGTCAACCCCCAATACCGAGAGAGACGAATCCTGTCTAACCGTCACTGCCTCCAAGTGCTTCGGAACTGCACCCAACTACTACCTGTTTGCACGACTCCTTTGAGCCGTGGTTGGGTAGTAATCTAAGTGCAGTGGGAACACACTCGAGGCGAAGTGACAGTGTCAAGTCAGCGGACTAAGCTGTACTCATGTCACCTGGGAACTGATAACTGACGATAGGTATAGTACCAACCAACAGTTCCCGACGAGTCCTGTCCAGTGTACTCGTCCCAACGAGCACCCGCATACTATCTCCAGGACGACGTACTGATGGCTGTGGGACAGACCATCTCCCACACTGGGATGAGAAGCGCATACGCTAGTCTACTCCGGAGTATCGATGCCCTGTCTCGATAGTCCTGCGACTAGGGACCTGCATAAGGATGTGCTTATAGATTACCCAGCCCCCACTAGTGTGACTGCCATCACAACGCTAGTAATCAAGCAAAGATCCTAAGGACTCCACTAATGTGTATAGGTGATATACTAAAATAAACACATGTACACATTGAAGTAGAAACAAACCAAGTAGCATACTATTATATTGAGCAAGATTGTCTATACAAGGTGAATATCTCAAGCTTCCATTAAGTAATATACAAACTAGTATGATACAGTAATGGCTGTTAGTTATATGTATGCCCTAAAGGCCATTACTGTACATAAGATGTATATTGTAGTGGATGCTGGGACATATATAGGGAGGACTTTCTTGCTCGACATGATAGTATGCTATCTGGTTACTATTTACCTTAACGTGTACACTGATTGTCTCTCTGTTACATGTTGGTAAAGCCCTTAGGATGTGTACTTGACTACCTGGACTATGATGCGGATCATACTAGTGGGGACATGGTAGTTCATAAGTACATCCTTCAAAGTCCCTAGTCGTGGGTGTATCGAGACGGGCCATCGATATACCTGAGTAGACTAGCGTATACCTTCTTGACCCATACAGATGGGCGATGGATGATCCCATATCCATTGGTGTTTGACATCAGAGATGATATACGGGTGCTCAGTGGAGACTGGGTACACTGGACGGACTCGTCGAGAACTCCCAGATGGTATTATACCTTACGTCAGATGGCAGTTCTCTGGTGACACTGGTACAGAGTAGTCTGTTGACTCGAGATCGTCATAGAGTCTTGTGTGATTCCCACTGTGCTTTGATTTCTACCTTACCACGTCCAAGAGGGCGTGCAAAACGGTGGCTTTTGGGTACAGTCCCGAATCACATGGAGGTAATGAGCGATAGGAGGGGATTCGTCTCTCCCGGTATAGGGAGTTGGTGTTGCGCTGTGTTCGATTGGCTATGACCGGAAATCCCTGGCCAGGGTTGCTGAGATTTACTGGTAAGTGTTACCAGTAGTATCTCGAACTATTATAGACCTCATATCGACACGACTTATCGAGCTACTGGGGTCTGACGTTTACCACCCCTAGGCGAGATATGCGACATATCAGACGAACAGACCGGACTGTACGGTAAGTGTTACTGGTTGGATTCACAGGAGTGTGAGTGGGCTTGCTCGTCGATCTTCTGATCGCTCAATACCCGGGTGGCCGTTACGTTTAGCAGACCGCTTGCGGCTTGTGGGTGTTTGATATGATCATCACCTGCTGCCGGCGTATTGACGAGTCTTTAGAGTCCTACACAGAGGTTTCCTGGCTCAAGCGAAACGAAATAGGAGCGCATATGAGATATGTGCGGGACCGAGAATAATGCGTGTATGTGATACCGTATTCTATTCTCGCAATGAATGTATCGATTGGTTGTATGCGATATAACCTAGTTATCGAATCGAGGATTGATTCGATAAGTCGATACATTGGATATTAGTCGGTCATATGCGATATGACCGGATCGTTAAATCAAGTGTTGATTTAATGCATAATTATATATTTGATATATTACTTTGCATTAACTAGTATTGGTTCACTTTAAAAAGGATTTTCTCACTTGATGTGCACATTGTATATGTGATATACTTTTGTGCATTTGATTGTATCATGTTTGATGATACATGATAGTTTGTGTGTTTGGTTTAAACCATGGTTGGTCAAGGGTTAGGGTTTCTTTTGCTTCATTTACTTATTTATTTAATTATTCATTTTAGAAGGAAATAAAATGGTGGCTAACTTTGGATTATCTTTGAAGCTTCATGAAGCTTTGAAATGGTTGACCATTTTGTTTCTTTCCCTAACCTTAACCATTCACCTAACCTTGGTTCATTCTCTACACCTAACTATGGTTGCAAATATGATAAGTATCATATTATTTCCCATTTTTAAAACAACTTATGATATTCTTTTTCTTCTTCTTCTTCTTCTTGAAGATGAAGAAAAGCTTGCTACCATCAATGGTGAAATGAGAAAAAGAGTGAGAAATCCAATTCTAAAGTGAACCCACTTCCTATTTCTTCATCCTCTACCACTTGCCAAGTAGTATAGGGTGTTTTCTTCACAAGTTTCATGACTTGGTGAAATTGGAGCTTGATCTTGTGTTGCCTCGACGTAGATCATCTTCGGCTTCGAAGTCGACGACCTAGCCCGACCATTTCTCCGATGAAGCCGACACTAGAGCCTGGGATCCGATGATCGCAGCGAGGAGACATCATCACGGAGCTATGGAGGTGGAGGACCGGATCTACAAAGGTTGTGTTTTCCGTTCACTCTTAGTTAAGTTGTTAACTAGTTATCGTTTTCGCTTAAACTCATGTCAACGGTCCGTATTAGGGTTTGTAGGCACATGAAAAATTTGAATTGGGCATGTTTAATCTGTTGCGAGACTTCATTAGTGTGCCTAGGAACCCTACAGTGGTATCAGAGCCTAGCTAGAGCCTTAGGCGATGCGTTAACGAAGTTAGAACCCCGATCGAATCCAAATACGACGAAATACACCCCTCTCTGGTCCATTTTTAAAATCTGGGATTTTTCCGAATTAAATATTCCTAAAAATTGCAGCAGGAAATTATAAGAATTACTGTGCAAATACGACACTGTTTGGAGCTTAAACCGCCGCGGAACCGCGGCACGAGCATGGCTCGTGCGGCGGTTCCGCCGCCACTTAGTGACGTCACCCTATAAAATTTGCACAGTAATGTTTTATTTTTATTACCTGATATTTTATGGGTATTTTTATCTAACTCAAGAGTTGAGTATTTTGGGGTTTATTTTGTAGTCGTTGTTTCGATCGGAATTTTTAATTTCGTTGGGTTTTCCGGATATTTAGAATATGTTAAAAAGTTCGACCGGATATAAATACCCACTTTTTCCCCTGCCGGAAAATTTCCAAGTGTTGGATTTTTCCGTGGTTTAAAGACGTTCTAAGTAGTGCAAGTAACGCGATGGACCCTCTAGAAGACAACAAACCTTAACTCGATTAAGTGACCGTCTTGAACTGCCCTTTGAACCTTCGGGTTTGGGGCAGTACGGCGTGCCACATGTGAGGCGTTGGCTTGACCCTTCTACGGCTGGACCGTTGGTACTGAGGCATGAACTAGATGTTTTTAAACTTATTTCATGTGTTGAGCTGTTTCGGGAAAACTTGGGTGTTTGACTGTTCGATCGAAAAGTTTAACATTTTCTATTTATCTGGAATGTGATACAATAATTGGAATCCACAAGAAGTTATGAGATAACCGATTTGGATGTTATAAACATAGCACTTTAGTCTCACTTGATCGGTTGCCACGGAATTTTGATGTGATCAAAAGTCCGTCGCAATCACGTAGCGTACGCGGATACTCGCCGGGTAAACTTAATAGACAGCCTCACTCCATAGCCCCGACCAAGTGACTGTAGGAGAACCCCGTCGCCGAAAGCATCCGTTCGGGTGCTCGCGGCAGCGGTATTCCGCCTCGGTGCACTTCGTCGACGGCGTCCGGGGTGCGGCCGCCTACTAAACTTTGCGACGAGCATTCGATCAGAATGTCGGGAATCCTATTGAATTGCCCGACTTGATATTGAAAAGAGTTTTCGATAATGAGACTAAAATGCGGGGTTTATAAATATTAGGCATGCGATGTCTAAAGAGGTTGCGGATTCTAACTGTTGTAGTTTTACATTTTCTTTTCTGTGACCGTAAGTGTAATATGTGATATCGCCGGTTTCGTTGCTATATGTCAACGACAATTGGGATACGCATGTTTACTTACGTTGATGACATGTGATGTTATGTGCTGCTGGATATGTTATATTAGATCGTCGTGTTTGAATAGCCGGGTTTTTTTTATGTGAGATGAGTGTTTTTCATTTTCATTCATGTAAAAACTTGTATGTAATATTCTTTTATTGGGGCACTTCCAGGTTGCGGAAGTTGTCACCGTTGATGTATATTATTTACTTTTCCGCACTAGGATAGACCTAAGGAGGAGGGCACAAGTAACCGGGTTCTGGAGTCCAGTGGGAGACCAACTCGAGAAGTCGAGTCTGGGTCTCCTAACTCTAGAATTGGTAGGGTTGCTTGCCGCTCTCGTAGGGGTCTTGGGGTGTGGGTTTGGCTATTCATCGCGACCGTGGAATCTGTGTTTTATACTGGCTCGTATTGAAAACACGGACGCCCTAGTATATCCAATATTTCATATGTTTCTTCTGCTGCGATATCTGTGATGTGATCATGTGATGTTCTATGATAGATACTGTATATAGTATATATGATATATTATATAGACGTTACTTATGTTTTACACCCACGCTAGCCCTGCCCCGCTCTGCCGTTACTTACCTAACCTAACGGTGCACGAGGGGACATCGAGACGAATGCGGATGGCATAAGTGTACGTCGTATTTATCTGTGATGTTTAGGTAACTTAAATGATGGGACTTCATTAATGTGATTAATGAAAAGAAAAGAAACCTAAGATGTTGTGGAATCGAATTTCTAAATAAAACAGGTAGCTACAGTTCTTGCTTTGCATCGCGGTGTTCCTTGTAGAACATCCTGCACCTTATTCGATAAGGAAAGGACCGAGATCCCTTCACCGGGAGTGACTCCTTTAGCAATAACTGGCAGATGCTACAACTCTCGGTTTGTCTTTTGACTGCTTCTATAGTTTCTGCTTTGCACAGTGATATATGTGATATATCCCGCACCTCATTCGACGAGGAAAGGACCGACGATCCCTTCACCGGGAGTGACTCCTTTAACAAAACTAGAAAAGCCTAAAAAACACTCCATTTCAAAATTCATTCGATCCTACAACGATATCAAGTTCATTACGCAATAGGTTTTCAGAAAAACCTGTCGTAGCCCTCCGTCATTTCAGATAAGTAGTAGTTAGTATTCGTGCTGCGTTTGTTGGCCTTTGTCAAGGCGTAGTGTGTGGTAGCTAACTGGTGCTTATCTGCTTATGCATATGATGCAGATTGGGTTAGGGTAGTCGTGCGACCTTGTTGGCCTTTGTCAAGGGCCGTGCGGGTGGGTTTAATTCAATCAGGAAATGACGGGTTGAACTTGACTAGCAGCCTATGGTTTGTTGGCCTTTGTCAAGGTCATAGGAGGCTAGGGACAAAATATTATCGGGAATTTCAAGTGTTGAAATTTGCAATGAGATTGCATACCTTCTATGAGATAGTTGGATCCCGATACCCGCTGCGAGTAATTGTTACTCCTGGGAGAGTTTTACACATTACAATTAGCCGATCAAGTAGGTGTCTAGAAAGGTGTCAACGGGGTTACGCCTCTGGGAAAACGAGGTTTACATTAATTAGGTCCGTGCGAAAGCACGGGGGACCTCCCTCAAAGTACCGACACTGGCCTGGCTGAAAGATTGGCGAACTTGTAGCGTGTAATTAATCCCGGCTAGTCTTTCCTTTTAGGGTTTGAAGGAAGATTTGATAAAAACCAGTGGGAGCCATCCTGATTAGATAAAATAATAACCAATCTATTCTTGCAAGAGCATACGCTGAGTGTTTTCTTCTCTCTCTCTCCAGGTAGCGACCATATCACGCCTTAATCAAGATAATAAAACGGATATATTGACCGAACCCGCTTGTTATACTAAGCTGGGGAACGTTGGTCCCGCTCCAACTTATAATTGTTATAAGACAGAGCAGGAAATTGGGGAATACCAGATTTCCCGTGCCGCCCAAACGAAGAAAGTGCATATGATGCATCTCCTTCGGGTGTGTTCGTTACAAAGAACTGTTTCTCTGTATCCTCTACGTCCTGGGTATATTGATACCGGATCAGGATCCCAGATATGTAATATGTTACATAGGGCTACAGAAAGGTAGAAAACTGAGAACGAGTGATAAGTTTCATGAGGCAGAAAACGGTGCAAGTGTTGCAGCCAGGTCTGTTGGTCACTGTCACCCTGTATTACCTGAATACATTGATTTTGAACGAATGTTATTAGATACCGAACCTGATATACAAAATCATATCAGTCTCTTTATAAGTAAAGAAATGATAAAATTTTGTATTGTTGGGTAATGTTTTGAACATTTCCTATATCAAAAGTTGATCAGTTCAGGCACGTTATCTAAAAGCATTGATGTTCTAAATCAAACTACAGTTCTTTAATATACTGAACACACACAAGAGGAAGAGTTCAGAAATGAACGGATCCTTCTTGAGGTATTGTAGACTAGGTCATATCAATGTGACCCGACTAGCTAAAGTTACATATAGATGCATATTTAAATCAGTTTGAATTTACATCTTATGAAACTTGCCAGTCATGTCACAAAGATAAAATGACCATAGCTCTGTTTACTGGAAGCAGAGAAATAGTTAGTGAACTCTTGGGATGATACATGTTGATGTATATAGGTCCCCTGTCTACACATGCCAAGACAGGTTCTTTGTACTTCATTACATTCTCTGATAATCTTTCGAGATTCAGACCTATGTTCCTGTTGAAACACAAGTCCGAACCTTTTGAGATATTCACAGAATATAAGTTAGAAGTAGAGAACCAAAATACGGGTATAAGTATTATGTCCTATGATGAGATAAGGGAGGAGAATACTTGTGCATGGAATTCCTGGACTATTCTAAAGGAGAATGAGATTCTCTCTCAGCATTACTCCTCCGAATACACCACAGCACAACGTTGTATCGGGGCGGAGCAATCACACCCTATATGATATGGTGCGCAGCTTCCTATTTCCTTTTGGGAGTTATGCACTTATGAAGTTGCATACCTATTGAATAGGGTTCCAATCAAATCAGTAGCCTACCGCTTCATATGTGATATGGAAAGGAAAGAGCCCATATCTTAAGTTTGTTAATATTTAGGGTTGTCCGGCCTATGTCTAAAAGAAAAATCCGGACAAACTCGAGGCAGCGTCAGTTATGTAGAACTGAAAAGGTTCCAGCTATACAAACTACAGCTGATGATTTGGTAGAACCATAGGATTCAATAGTAACCAACGAACCTCAGCCTCTCCGCCGATCTAGTAGGGATCCTCACCCACCTGAGAGTTACTTCGGTTTCTCTATGACAGTGGGAGCGAGGATTGCATCATGAGATGATGAACCAACTAGTTTCGAGCTGGCCATCAAGAGTGGGACTCTGTAAGAATGGCTGGATGCTTAGTGATCTGAGATGGAATCCTTATACACCAACAAAGTATGGACTTTGGTTGCTATATCTGAAGGGTTAAATCCCCATCAGGAGCAAGTATATCTTGAGAAGATTACTTGGTGTACATGGAAAGGTTGAGACTTTCAAAGCTAGACTTGTTAAAGGTTTTCGTCATCAACCGGGCGTGGATAATGGTGAAACCTTTTCAAGTAGCTATGCTTAAGTCCATCCAGATCCTACTTGCCACGGCTACATACCATGACTACGATATCTGGCGGTTGGGTGTCATGACTGCTTTTCTAAATACTGATTTAGAAGAGAACGTCTATAAGTACACAGCCAGAGGGCTTCGTAAACAGTGGGAGCAGCGGAAACGTGTGTAAGATGTTTTATATGATAAAGCAGGTATCGCGGAGTTGGAACATCTGTTTTGATGAGTTAGTTAAACAGTTTGACATCATCAAAATGGTAGATGAACTTTGTATATACAAAAAGGTAGTAGGGAGTATGGTTGTGATCCTCGTAGAGTACGTGGATGACATACTCTTGATAGGGAAAGAGTTTCCTATACTACGCTCGGTCAATCTCCGCTTATCACAAGGATTCTCCAATAGGATCAAAGTGATACCTCATAAATCCTGAGTTTTCATCTATGAGATAGATGTAATTGGATATTAGGATTCTCACTAGATGTAGTGAGATGGTATCAATCGATCCTGGGGAGAATCACTGGAAACGTTCAAGGGTGATAAAGACGACTGAATGTCAGTCGCAGGCATTGTCTTTACCCTCAGTAAAAGGACGGTATGTTGGAAGAGTTCCAAGCTAGATTCCGTGGCATACTAGCCGATAAAGGCTGGATACATCGCTACTTAAGATGCTACCAAAGAGGCAGTCTGGATGTATATTAGTTCATGAGATGAACTTCGTTCCTGCCATTGTGTGACAATGGAGTTGTGGCTTATGCCAAGGAACTCCCGTCCTATCAGTGATCCAGATATAATTCTTAGGCAGTGTCACCTGATCATGGAGATGGTTGATCTGAAGGGTGATCGAGGTTAGGAGAGCGGACACAGAGGATAACACGGCGGATCCACTCACGAAGGCCTATTCCCAGAGGGAAACTTTTATGGGATGGTTGAGTATGAGATACTACAACCACTGCTACAGATGGCCCTAGTGCAAGTGGGAGATTGTTAGTTATATGTATGCCCTAGAGGCCATTACTGTACATAGGATGTATATTGTAGTGGATGCTGGGACATATATTGGGAGGACTTTCTTGCTCGACATGATAGTATGCTATCTGGTTACTCTTTACCTTAACCTGTACACTGATTGTCTCTCTGTTACATGTTGGTAAAGCCCTTAGGATGTGTACTTGACTACCTGGACTATGATGCGGATCATACTAGTGGGGACATGGTAGTTCATAAGTACATCCTTCAAAGTCCCTAGTCGTGGGTGTATCGAGACGGGGCATCGATATACCTGAGTAGACTAGCGTATACCTTCTTGGCCCATACAGATGGGCGATGGATGATCCCATATCCATTGGTGTTTGACATCAGAGATGATATACGGGTGCTCAGTGGAGACTGGGTACACTGGACGGACTCGCCGAGAACTCCCAGATGGTATTATACCTTACGTCAGATGGCAGTTCTCTGGTGACACTGGTACAGAGTAGTCTGTTGACCCGAGATCGTCATAGAGTCTTGTGTGATTCCCACTGTGCTTTGATTTCCACCTTACCACGTCCAAGAGGGCATGCAAAACGGTGGCTTTTTGGTACAGTCCCGAATCACATGGAGGCAATGAGCGATAGGAGGGGATTCGTCTCTCCCGGTATAGGGAGTTGATGTTGCGCTGTGTTCGATTGGCTATGACCGGAAATCCCTGGCCAGGGTTGCTGAGATTTACTGGTAAGTGTTACCAGTAGTATCTCGAACTGTTATAGACCTCATATCGACACGACTTATCGAGCTACTGGGGTCTGACGTTTACCACCCCTAGGCGAGATATGCGACATATCAGACGAACAGACCGGACTGTACGGTAAGTGTTACTGGTTGGATTCACAGGAGTGTGAGCGGGCTTGCTCGTCGATCTTCTGATCGCTCAATACCCGGGTGGCCGTTACGTTTAGCAGACCGCTTGCGGCTTGTGGGTGTTTGATATGATCATCACCTGCTGCCGGCGTATTGACGAGTCTTTAGAGTCCTGCACAGAGGTTTCCTGGCTCAAGCGAAACGAAATAGGAGCGCATATGAGATATGTGCGGGACCGAGAATAATGCGTGTATGTGATACCGTATTCTATTCTCGCAATGAATGTATCGATTGGTTGTATGCGATATAACCTAGTTATCGAATCGAGGATTGATTCGATAAGCCGATACATTGGATATTAGTCGGTCATATGCGATATGACCGGATCGTTAAATCAAGTGTTGATTTAATGATTTAATGCATAATTATATATTTGATATATTACTTTGCATTAACTAGTATTGGTTCACTTTAAAAAGGATTTTCTCACTTGATGTGCACATTGTATATGTGATATACTTTTGTGCATTTGATTGTATCATGTTTGATAATACATGATAGTTTGTGTGTTTGGTTTAAACCATGGTTGGTCAAGGGTTAGGGTTTCTTTTACTTCATATACTTATTTATTTAATTATTCATTTTAGAAGGAAATAAAATGGTGGCTAACTTTGGATTATCTTTGAAGCTTCATGAAGCTTTGAAATGGTTGACCATTTTGTTTCTTTCCCTAACCCTAACCATTCACCTAACCTTGGTTCATTCTCTACACCTAACTATGGTTGCAAATATGATAAGTATCATATTATTTCCCATTTTTAAAACAACTTATGATATTCTTTTTCTTCTTCTTCTTCTTCTTGAAGATGAAGAAAAGCTTGCTACCATCAATGGCGAAATGAGAAAAAGAGTGAGAAATCCAATTCTAAAGTGAACCCACTTCCTATTTCTTCATCCTCTACCACTTGCCAAGTAGTATAGGGTGTTTTCTTCACAAGTTTCATGACATGGTGAAATTGGAGCTTGATCTTGTTTTGCCTCGACGTAGATCATCTTCGGCTTCAAAGTCGACGACCTAGCCCGACCATTTCTCCGAAGAAGCCGGCACTAGAGCCCGGGATCCGATGATCGCAGCGAGGAGACATCATCACGGAGCTATGGAGGTGGAGGACCGGATCTACAACGGTTGTATTTTTCGTTCACTCTTAGTTAAGTTGTTAACTAGTTATCGTTTTCGCTTAAACTCTAGTCAACGATCCGTATTAGGGTTTGTAGGCACATGAAAAATTTGAATTGGGCATGTTTAATCTATTGCGAGACTTCATTAGTGTGCCTAGGAACCCTACAATGGCCTCCAGGGCATATACACTAACAATCTCCCACTTGCACTAAGGCCATGTACTGGCGTATCGAAGACCTATCATCTCGATCAGCCGCTCGAACTGAGTCTGGGGTAAGGCCTTTGGGAGTGGATCAGCAATGTTATCTTCCGTAGGAACTCTCCGAACCTCGATCTCCTGGCGACCCACGATCTCCCTGATCAGGTGATACCGCCTCAAGATGTGTCTGGATTTCTGATGGGACCTGGGTTCCTTCGCTAAAGCTATAGCCCCGTTGTTGTCGCAATACAGAGGTATTGGATCAACAATGGACGGAACCACCTGAAGTTCAGTTAAGAACTTCCTTACCCAGATAGCTTCTTTTGCGGCATCTGCAGCAGCGATATATTCCGCTTCCATCGTTGAGTCAGCAACGGTTTCCTGTTTGGAACTCTTCCAACACACCGCCCCTCCATTGAGGGTAAAGACATAACCCGACATGGACTTGGAATCATCCTTGTCACTCTGGAAGCTGGAGTCAGCAAAGGCCTCGATCTGGAGGTCTTTTCCGCCATACACCAAGAACATCTCCTTAGTCCTTCACAGGTACTTGAGAATGTTCTTTACCGCTATCCAGCGTTTCTCCCTAGGGTTTGACTGATACCGGCTTACCACACTCAGTGCATAAGCTACATCTGGTCTGGTACACAACATCACATACATTATAGAGCCTACCGCAGAAGCGTAGGGTATAATAGACATGCGATCCCTTTTCAAATCAGTCTTGGGAGACATCTCTTTGGAGAGGGTGATCCCGTGACAAGCCGGTAGATTACCGCACTTGGAATCTTCCATACTGAATCTTTTCAGTATGGTGTCGATGTACCTGGACTGTGAGAGTCCCAGTATCCTCTTGGATCTGTCACGATAGATTCGGATCCCCAGAATGTATGAGGCATCACCCAGGTCTTTCATGGAGAACCTGTGTGACAAGAACCCCTTGACAGATTGTAGCATAGGAATGTCATTTCCTATTAAGAGAATGTCATCCACGTATAAAACGAGGAATACTACAGTTCTCGCTACAAATCTACTATAGATTCATGGTTCATCTGGATTTTTGATAAAGCCAAATTCCTTGACCGTCTCATCAAAACAGATGTTCCAACTCCGTGATGCCTGCTTCAGTCCATAGATGGACTTAAGCAACTTGCACACCTTTCCGCTGCTCCCACTCTGAATGAAACCCTCTGGCTGGTCCATATAAACACACTCTTCTAAATTTCCATTTAGAAAAGCGGTCTTTATGTCCATCTGCCAAATCTCATAATCGTGGAAGGCAGCGATGGCAAGAAGGATCCGAATGGATTTCAGCATAGCTACTGGAGAAAAGGTCTCGTCATAGTCCAAACCAGGTCTTTGACGAAAACCCTTTGCAACCAGTCTAGCTTTATAGGTCTCAACCTGTCCATCTACACCAATCTTCCTTTTGAAGATCCACTTGCATCCTACGGGTTTTACCCCATCTGGAGCAACGTCCAACGTCCATACTTTGTTGGTGTACATGGACTCCATTTCGGTCCGCATTGCATCCAGCCATTTTACCGAGTCAACGCTCTGAACGGCCTGCTGGAAGCTAGTTGGCTCATCATAATCTATGATGCAATCCTCTCTATCCCCGTCTATGAGAAAACCGTAGTATCTCTCGGGCGGATGAGACTGCCTACTACTCCTGTGGAGCGGCGTAGGAATGTTATGATCTTTCGAACCCTCTGGTTCTACTAAGCTTTCAGTAATAGTCTGTGGTTCTGGAATTTCTTCCAGTTCTATTGCGCTCCCACTTATCTGATTCTCCAAAAAACTGAGTTTCTAAGAAGTGGGCATGCCGAGAAACAAAAACCTTTTGTTCCTCTTCGCAATAGAAGAAATATCCCTTGGAGTTCTTTGGATATCCCACAAACTTGCACTGTACTGAGCGTGCCTCGAGCTTGTTCGCATGCTGCTTTTTGACAAAAGCTGGACTTTCCCATGTCTTAATGTGATTAAGATAGGATCTCTTCCCACACCACATCTCATATGGTGTAGTAGGCACAGTCTTAGTTGGAACTCGGTTCAAAAGGTATGCAGCTGATTCTAGTGCATATCCCCAGAATGATCGCGGTAACTCGGCATTACTCATCATGGACCATACCATATCCAATAGGGTTCGGTTCCGTCTCTCCGATACACCGTTATGTTGCGGAGTGTATGGAGGAGTAAGCTGAGAGAGAATTCCATTCTCTTTTAAATAGTCCAGGAACTCGGCACTCAAGTATTCACCACCTCGATCCGATCTTAGTGTCTTGATACTTTTGCCGGTTTGTTTTTCTACTTCATTCTTATATTCCTGGAATTTTCCAAAGGCTTCGGACTTATGTTTCATTAAGAAGACATAACCGTACCTTGAAAAGTCATCCGTAAAAGTTATGAAGTAAGAATAACCGCTTCGCGCATGTGTAGACATTGGACCGCACACGTCGCTGTGTACGAGTCCCAAGAGCTCGCTCGCTCTTACTCCGTGTCTAGTGAACGGAGTCTTTGTCATCTTTCCTTTGAGACAGGATTGACAAGTGGCATACGATTGATATTCGAACGGATTCAAATATCCTTCTGTATGTAACTTCGTCAACCTTCTCTCATTGATGTGACCCAGTCTATAATGCTATAAGAAAGTCTGATTTATTTCCGGAGACTATCTTTTGTGTGTATTCTGGACATTGAAAATCTGTGGTTGGTTTAGTACGTATATACCATTGCTTAATGTACCTGACCCAATCAGAACTTGATTAAGGTGAATGTTTACAACATTACTTACAAACGCAAATTCATAACCTTCTTTAGAAGCCAAAGATACAGAAATGATATTACAAGTTGCGTTGGGTACAAAATAGCAATTACGCAAAACCAAAACGTGTCCATCTGACAACCCCAGGTGATAGTCCCCCACGGCCTTAGCATCCATGCTAGCTCCGTTTGCAACTTTGAGGGTCATGTCACCTGCCTTTAAAACCCTACGGTTTCTCAACGCATGTAAAGAATTACAGATATAAGATCCTGATCCGGTATCCAATACCCAGGAAGTAGAGTTTATTGATAGACAATTTTCAATAACATACACACCTGAAGCTGAAGCCGCAACTTGCTTCAGTTCCTGTGTCCTGGCTTTCCAAGCCCTGCAATTTTTCTTCCAGTGACCACTCTTATGATAGAAAAAGCACTCTTCTTTCCCTATAAGCTTCCCCGCTATCTTTGTTGCTTTTGTTTTTCCCTTCGTATCCACTTTACTAACACCGCCCCTTGGTTTGGCGGGGGCTTTCTTCTTCTTTCCCTTGGCTTTCGCCTTGGATCTAGAAGAGGAAGATCCTCCTACAAACAAAGTGGATGTTTCCCTACCTTTCTGTAGGGTGCCCTCTGCACTCCTCAGCATGTTGAGGAGTTCTGAAAGTTCAACTTCTTTTTCTTGTAAGTTGAAGTTCAGTATAAACTGGGCGTAAGTGGAAGGAAGGGACTGGAGAATCAAGTCCGTGTAGAGCTCGTTCTCTAACGTGGTCCCAAGTTCCGCGAGCTCCTCAATGAAGCCAATCATCTTAAGCACGTGTTCCGCTACCGATGATCCGATGGCCAACCTTGCCGAAAATAACTTCTTCGACACTTCGTATCTTGTGATACGAGATTGCGCTCCATACAGTTCTTTTGTATGGAGAAATATGGATTCGAGGTCCATATTCTCGTGCCTCCTCTGATGTTCGTTGTCCATAGAGGCAAGCACGAGGCACCTGGCCTTCGCGCAATCGATATCCCAAGTCTTACGGATTTCTTTATCCGCGACGCTGGAGGTGGGACCTGGGACAGGGGGAGCTTTGGTGGTAAGGAGATACCCCAACTTGTCATAAGTGATTGCCATTTTGACATTCCTGAGCCAATCTTTGTAGTTTGGCCCTGTCAGTATGTTTTTATCTAGTAATAACTTAAGTCCGGTCATGATGATTGGTCGCTGCAATTAGGAGAGAGAGAAGAAACACTTTAGCATGATGCTCTTGCAAGTTTAGAGTGGTTTTTAATTTGTCTAAACAGGATGGCTCCCACTGTCTCTCGAATCCCTCCTCAAACCAAAAAGGAAGAATTAGTCAGGATCAATCTCACCGTACAATACTTGCTTAACCGTTCGGCCAGGCTGGTGTCGGTACTTCGAGGGAGGTTTTCCAACGCTTTCGCGAAGTTCCTTAATTTAAGAACCTCTTTTCCCTGGGGGCGTAGCCCCACTAACACCTTTCTAGATACCTACTTGGTTTGTAGCATTGATCGTTAAGTGAGAAATTTCCCGAGGAGTAGCATATACTCACAGTAGGATCGGGATCCAAATATCATCGCGTGATGAAACTGAAGGAATCCTACCAGAATCATAACACTCCAAATGGTATGCAACACTAGCAAGTTTCAGTTCTTTTGAAACTCCCGATACGGATTTTTGCCCCATGCTCTTATGACCTTGACTTTGGCCAAAATATCATAAGTCACATGTCAAGTTCTACCCGTCATTCTCCAGGTTAATTTGAGCCCATCCGCGCATACCCTTGACTTTGGCCAAAATGGTAGTACGACTGCCCCAAACCAACACATCTATCTATGCTGCACATGAATACCCAATAGCTACCAATCACTATGCCTTAACTTTGGCCAACATACATAGCTTGAATACTATTGACCATCCATGTGAAACGACGGAGGGCTACGAATGGTTTTGGAAAAACCGTGAACGTAGTGAACTTGATATAATCGATGGAACAAGATAGCTTTTAAAAGGAGTGGCTTAAGCTCCGCGTTTAAAAGTTATTTTGAAAAGAAACCGAGTGGTTTTTGAAAGTGTTCCAACGACTTTTACTTGGTTTATTTTTTCTTGCATTAGTTCTTTTAATGCGTATTTTTCTTGCATTAGTTCTTTTAATGCGTCCCATCATTTAATCCTACTATTGCAGAAAACAACCAAAATATGACGTACGCTTATGGCATTCGCATTCGCCACGGGGCCCCGTCAGTACCCGTTAGGTTACTTAACTAACGACAGAGCGGGGGCTGGGCTAGCGCGGCTGCAAAACATAAGCAACGCCTAAATAATATCATACTTAAATATATTGCAATGATAGCCATTTCAGATCACAGATGAATACATTGGATATACTAGGAATACACAATTCGTACGAGCCTGTAACGAAAGGCGGATTACACAGTCGCGATGAATAGCCAATACCCCACCCAAGACCCCTACGGGTGCGGCAAACTACCCGCCAAATATCCGAAGTGGAGCAACCTCCCTCAACGACGTGAGTAGGCCACTCGGCACTTCGAGATACCCGGTAGTTTGTGCACCCCACCTTGGGTCTATCCTAGGAGCAAAAACAGTAAAAAGAAATTATACAATGACGGCTACAACCCCGACCCGGTTGTGCGGCCAAAAATAATATTACATCAATTTACATATTACATGAATTGAAAGAAAAGAAAACTCTCATCTCACAATCCCCGGCTATTCATCCGCGACAATCCAAAGAATTCATATACACATACCATCAACATTACAGATCACAGATATGTATAACCCCCACTAATCGACGTATAGCGATTAGCGGACGTTCAATACATATAACACATCACAGATATATACCCGTTAGTCTTAGTCTTTAGAAGTTCGATAAAAATACGGATTTTCATGCCCCAAAAACTAATTTTTCTTTCTGGAAAATCTGGGCTGAAAAGACATGCTCTAAAAATCCCAAAATACCCCTATGAACAAACTGCATAAATAAAACCCCACGGCCGAGTCAACTCGGCCGCGGATCCGCAACGCGTTGATCGATTCAGTGGGTCGAATTTTTGCAGTTTCTTCTAAAAACCCTGAGTCGATTTTTGGTATATCTCAAATAATTTTTACAGCACTTTGAAAATCGACAGAAAGTTTGAGTTCCGGGTGTATTTCGCGACTTTTTCTCCGATCGAACTTCTACTTACTTAGCTAACATGTTAGATAGTGTTTAACTAGGCTCTGATACCACTGTAAGTCCAAGCTACCCTTCCCCGGTTCTTACGGGGTTGCGGAAGTGGTGAAAAACGATTTTCAAGAGGGTGGTAACATGGACTCAAAATACGGATCTTTGTTAAACGACTAACTAACAACCTAACAAAAGTTTACCTACTCGGTTAGGGGGCTATACCTTTCTTGAACTCCTTCGTCTTCAACTCCTCCCGGTGTTCGGATCGGCCTCACCTCGTCGTCTCCTTGCGCCGAAGATGGATCCACCCGAAAGCTTCTACCTTTGGCTTCTTCTTCGAACTTTGAAGAAACTAGATCACTTGGCTTGCTAGGCCTTGTGAACTAGAATGAGTAGAGGAATGTTTTGGTGTCATTTTATCTCTAAGGCAATAAGTCTCAACACATGAGAATGGTTTGCCTTGAGCTAGAGAGAGCAAGAGGAAGAGGGAGAGCTTGAGAATGAGAGAGCTCAAGAGAGAGAAAAGCAAATGAAAAATATGAACCATACTCTTCTCATTCTCACCTCTCATAATCCAAAAGCCATCATAACAAAAATAGTAATCAAGTATTGTGTAATGGTTTAAGTCAAAATAGCTATATAATTTCATGCACTCATTTTGCATAAATAAACAAGCAAGCAAAAGTCTTTGCCATGGAATGATAGCCATTGTCATGATGATGGTCAACTAGTCCAACCTAATCAACCGGTCAATAAAGTCAACAAGTCAACAAAGTCAACCCCTCAATAACCATGTCACTATAATACTTAATTAATATTAATGTTAATAATATTTCTTATTCTCATTAGGGTTAAGCAAAAGTCAATGGTCAACGGTCAACAGTCAATAACCCCAATGAGAATCCTCTGCCTCTGTCTCTCTGTCAACTGTGCATACACACCCGCATCCGCGTTCTGAGGAACACGAATACTAACGAGAAAAAAACAATCCCAAAACGTACACTAGGATCTGGCTTAAACCAAAGCCCGCTAGTGTCAACTGTCCGGACACTGTACGTGCACAAGTGCACGGATGTGACCGAACCCTGTCGCAAAACCATGCGACCTGTCGCAAAACCATGCGACCCCTACTCTTTTGCCTAAAGGCGAATAGCTTTCTGTGTGGGACTCTAAAGACTCGACACTACGCTGGCAGTGGGTTTAACCACAGACCGCAAGCGGCACTAGCTGTGCGTAACGGTCCCCAGGTAGATACCGACAAGAAGACTGACGAGGTGAAACCCATCTGAACTCCTACCGAGTCTGAATGTGACAATCTCTATACAGTCCGGTCTGTTCGTCTGATACATCGCATGGCGGGCCTAGGGGGCGGTAAATGTCAGTCCCCCAATAGCGGTACAAGTCGTGTCGGAGTGAAGCCCAGAACACCCTGAGATAACACTGGAAAACCTACCAGTATATCTCGCTTGCCCTGGCCAGGGACTACTCGTGTAATGGCTCTCCTAGACACAGCGCGATGTCAACCCCCAATACCGGGAGAGACGAATCCTGTCTAACCGTCACTGCCTCCAAGTGCTTCGGGACTGCACCCAACTACTACCTGTTTGCACGACTCCTTTGAGCCGTGGTAGGGTAGTAATCTAAGTGCAGTGGAAACACACTCGAGGCGAAGTGACGGTGTCAAGTCAGCGGACTAAGCTGTACTCATGTCACCTGGGAACTGATAACTGACGATAGGTATAGTACCAACCAACAGTTCCCGATGAGTCCTGTCCAGTGTACTCGTAACCCATCGAGCACCCGCATACTATCTCCAGTACGACGTACTGATGGCTGTGGGACAGACCATCTCCCACACTGGGATGAGAAGCGCATACGCTAGTCTACTCCGGAGTATCGATGCCCTGTCTCGATAGTCCTGCGACTAGGGACCTGCATAAGGATGTGCTTATAGATTACCCAGCCCCCACTAGTGTGACTGCCATCACAACGCTGGTAATCAAGCAAAGATCCTAAGGGCTCCACTAATGTATATAGGTGATATACTAAAATAAACACATGTACACATTGAAGTAGAAACAAACCAAGTAGCATACTACTATATTGAGCAAGATTGTCTATACAAGGTCAATATCCCAAGCTTCCATTAAGTAATATACAAACTAGTATGATACAGTAATGGCCTCTAGGGCATATACACTAACAAAGGTGTGCAAGTTGCTTAAATCCATTTATGGATTAAAGCAGGCATCGCGGAGCTGGAACATCTGTTTTGATGAGGCAATCAAGGAATTTGATTTCATTAAGAACGAAGATGAACCTTGTGTCTATAAGAAGATTGTAGGACGAACTGTCGTGTTCTTAGTCTTGTACGTGGACGACATTCTTTTGATAGGAAATGACATTCCTATGCTACAATCGGTCAAGCTATTCTTGTCAAAACGGTTCTCCATGAAGGACCTGGGTGATGCCTCGTACATTCTGGGGATTAAGATCTACAGAGATAGATCCAAGAGACTGCTGGGACTTTCGCAGTCCAGGTACATAGAGACCGTACTAAAGAGATTTAGTATGGAAGATTCCAAGCGCGGTAACATACCCGCATTGCACGGAATCACCCTCTCCAAGAAGATGTCTCTTAAGACTGATGAGGAAAGGGTTCGCATGAGCACTATACCCTACGCTTCGGCGGTAGGATCTATAATGTATGCGATGCTATGTACAAGACCAGATGTAGCTTACGCGCTGAGCGTGGTGAGCCAGTATCAGTCAGACCCAGGTGAGGACCACTGGACGGCAGTGAAGAACATTCTCAAGTACCTGAGAAGGACTAAGGAGATGTTCCTGGTTTACGGTAATGGAGAACTCAGGGTCGAGTCCTTTACCGATTCAAGCTTCTAGAGTGACAAAGATGACAGCAAGTCTGTCTCGGGTTTTGTGTTTACCCTCAACGGAGGGGCGGTGTGTTGGAGGAGTTCCAAACAGGATACCGTCGCAGACTCGACGATGAAGGCTGAATACATTGCTGCAAGCGATGCCGCAAAAGAGGCGGTCTGGATGAAGAAGTTCATTAGTGAACTTCAGGTGGTTCCGTCCATTGTTGACTCAATACCTTTGTATTGCGATAACAATGGGGCTATAGCTTTAGCGAAAGAACCAAGGTCCCATCAGAAATCCAGACACATCTTAAGGCGGTATCACCTGATCAGGGAGATCATTGATCGCCAGGAGATCGAGGTACGAAGAGTGGACACAAAAGACAACACGGCGGATCCATTCACAAAGGCCCTCCCTCAAACACAGTTCGAGCGACTTTTTGAGCTATTGGGTATGCGGTACGCCAGCAGCTGGCCTTAGTGCAGATGTTTGATATGCGGTACACCCATTACTGGCCCTTAGTGCAAGCGGGAGATTGTTGAATATGTATGCCCTAGAGGCCATTATTGTATAGTACTAGTTTGTATAATACATTTTGGAGGCTTGGGATATATATACGGGTTTACGACAGTCTTGATCGATATAGTAGTATGCTACTTGGTTTGTTTCTATCTTAATATGTGTATATGTTTCTTTTAACATATCGCTAAAAACATATTGATGGAGCCCTTAGGATCTTTGCTTGACAACCGGCGTTGTGATGGCGATCACACTAGTGGGGGCTGGGTAGTCTATAAGCACATCCTTATTTTGGTCCCTAGTCGTAGGATTATCGAGACAGGGCATCGATACTCCAGAGTAGACTGGTGCATACGCTTCTCTTCCCAGCAGGGGAGATGGTCTGTCCCACAGCCATCAGTACGTCGTACTGGAGATACTATGCAGGTGCTCGTTAGGTTACGAGTACACTGGACAGGACTCGTCGGGAACTGTTGGTTGGTATTATACCTATCGTCGGTTAACAGTTCCCAGGTGACATGAGTACAGCTTAGTCCGCTGACTTGACACTGTCACTTCGCCTCGAGTGTGTTCCTACTGTTCTCAGATTACTACCCTACCACGGCTCTACCGAGTCGTGCAAACATGTAGTAGTTGGGTGCAGTCCCGAAGCACTTGGAGGCAGTGGCGGTTAGACAGGATTCGTCTCTCCCGGTATTGGGAGTTGATATCGCGCTGTGTCTAGGAGAGCCATTACACATTGTCGTCCCTGGCCAGGGCAAGCGAGAATTACTGGTAGGTTTTCCAGTAGATTCTCAGGGTGTTTTGGGCTACACTCCGACACGACTTGTACCGCTATTAGGGGACTGACGTTTACCGCCCCTAGGCCCGCCATGCGATACTCTCAGACGAACAGACCGGACTGTACGGAGATTGTCACATTCAGGCTCAGTAGGAGTTCGGATCGGTTCACCTCCTCAGTCTTCTTGTCGGCATCTACTTGGGGACCGTTACGTACAGCTAGTACCACTTGCGGCCTGTGGTTAAACCCACTGCCAGCGTAGTGTCGAGCCTTTAGAGTCCCACACAGAGGGTTACTCTCCTTTGGGCAAAACAGAGTAGATGTCGCATGGTTTTGCGACGGGGTTCGTTCACTTCCGCGCACTTGTGCACGTTTGGTGTCCGGGCAGTTATTACTAGCGGGCTTTGGTTTAAGCCAGATCCTAGTATTTTTTTTGGGATTGGTTTTGTCTCAGTGTATTCGTGTTCCTCGGAACACGGATGCGGGTGTATGCACAGTTGACAGAGGCAGAGGATTCTCATTAGGGTTGTTGACCATTTGACTTTGGTTGACTTGTTGACCGTTGACTTTTTCCAAACCCTAATGAGAATGAGGAATATGGTTAATAATATTAATTAAGGATAATTGTGCCATGGTTAGGGTTGTTGACAATTTGACTTTTGTTGACTTGTTGACTTTGTTGACCGGTTGACCATTGTGGACTAGTTGACCATCATCATTTCATTTCAAAGATACTTCTTGTTGTTTGCAAAATTCATTAAATGAATGTAATGATAATGGTCATTCATAAACTAACCATCACAATTCTTAATTATTATTATTATCATCATTATTCCAAATATGTGAGCATGGTTGAAAGATGAAAGCTCATTCTATCATATTCTTTCTCTCTCCTTGAAAGAAAGCTCTCCCTCTTCCTCTCTCAAAGTTTAAGTGTTCCATGAGTTGGAAATCATAAACTTTTGAGACAAAACCACCATAACTCTTCTCTACTCATTCTAGGGTTCTAGGTTTAGCAAACCAAGCACCTTAGTTACCTTTAGGTTAAGGTAGGAGCTCAAGTTCGAGGCCCTCGGGTGGATCTATCTTCGGCAAAGAGGATACGAGGAGGAGGAGCCATTCAAACCACTACAAGGAGCAAGCAAGGAGGAGAACCACAAAAGAAGAGAAGTAGTTCAAGACCTAGGTATAACCATTCTACATAGTAGCTAAAACTTGAAGTTTATTTGTTAGTTTTGTTTAGCAAAGATCCTTCATGGATATGTTACCTAGTGAGGAAAATTTTTGATTTTTACCTATTCTGCCTCCCCGAAAGAACCGGGGTGGGTAACGTGGACCTAACATCTACAAAGGTTGTATTCCACATTCACTTAGTGTAATGTTTGATTACATGCGAGCTTACTTCTAATTTTCTAGTTAGATCCTTGGTATGGGTTGCATAGCTCTCTAGGTTTTTTAAAATTTCTTACTTGATGCCCTATAAATCCTAGTTAGGGTTCTATGGAACCCAGCAGTGGTATCAGAGCTGAGCGAGAACTTTAAGAGTTGTTTTGACGATATTAGATGAATTGCAAAACCGAAACAACTCCGAAACCCCAACACAACAACCCCATTCTAATCTGGCCGAAACATAATGCTAGGTTGGGTTCGAAATTTTTTAAGTTTCGGGGCTCTGGAGTTTAGTGTTTCGTAGTTGTAATTTTAACATCGTCTCGGGTAACTTTGAGGACGTTAAAAAGTTCGAACGGATATCAAAAACCCTTTTTTCACCCCTCTCTGGAAAATTTTCCAAAAGTTGGATTTTCCAAGTTAAAAATTATTCAAATATCATGCAGGTAATTCTATGGACTCTCTAGAAGAACGATACCCAAACTCGACTCTTTGACCGCGGAACCGCGGCCAAACCCTAGGGTTTGCGGCAGTTCCACGGCGCTATGAGTGAGGCATGGGTCGGCCCTTCTATGGTTGGTCCATAGGTGTAGTGGCATGTTCTGGGTAATTTATAGACTGTGCTCAAGTGTTGAGCTCTCTGGGAAATTTTGGGTGTTTGTTGATTCTATCGAAATGTTTAACATCGTCTAGCTATCTGTGAAATGTGATACAATATTTGGAATCTACACTAATTAGTTTTGTGAAAATTGATTAGTTGCTTGTAAATTTAACATTTCGGTCTCGGCAGAAATCGGGAATCTTGTTGAATTACCCGATTTCTTTTGAAAAGGTGTTTTCATAATTGAGACCCAAATGTAAGATTTACAATGTTCGACATGAAATCCGAAATATGAGATATTCCGGGTTTATGATGTCTAAGAGATGTGTCGATTCCAAATGTTGAAGTTTGACACTTTCTTTTCTGCGACCGTAAGTGTAATATGTGGTGTATTTCCGGTTTCGTTGCTATACGTCAACGACAATTGGGATACGCATATTTACTTACGTTGATGACATGTGATGTTATGTGTTTCTGTGATATGTTATATTAGATCATCGTGTTTGAATAGCCGGGGTTTTTTGCGTGAGATGAGAGTTTTTTCATTTTCATTCATGTAAAAACATGTATGTAATATTCTTTTATTGGGAAACTTCCGGGTTGAGGATGATGTCACCATTGATGTATATTATTTACTTTTCCGCATTAGGATAGACGCAAGGTGGGGATCACAAGTAACCGGGTTCTAGAGTCCAGTGGTGGACCATCTCGAGGAGTCGAGACCGGGTCTCCTAACTCTAGAATTCGGAGGGTTGCTTTCCGCTCTCGTAGGGGTCTAGGGATGTGGGTTTGTCTATTCATCACGACCGTGTAATCCATGTTTTTTTACTGGCTTAATTTAAAACACGGAATTCCTAGTATATCCAATATTTCATATGTGGACTTCTGCAGCTGATATTCTGTGATGTGATCACTTTATATGCTGAGACAAATGTTGTTATTTTATATCTGATATATAATAAACGTTGCTTATGTTTTGCACCCGCGCTAGTCCCGCCCCGCTATGCCGTTAGTTAAGTAACCTAACGGTGCGTAACGAGACACTGTGGAGAATGCGAATGGTATAAGTGTACGTTTTATTTTCGTTTCTTTATCTGTGATGCTTAGAAAGCATAATTGATGGGACGCCATTAATGAGATTAATGAAAAAGAAAGAAACCCAAGGTGTTGTAGAATCAAATTTTCAAAAAGGGTAGCTCTAATTCTTGTTTGCATAGCGGTATTCCTTGATGAATACCCAGCACCTCATTCGATGAGGAAAGAGCCGAGATCCATTCACCGGGAGTGACCTCTTTAGCAGAAAGCTAGCAGATGCTACAACCCAATCAGTTTTGTCTTTTGATTGCTTCTCTAGTTCTTTCTTTGCATAGTGGTATTCCTTGATGAATACCCAGCACCCCATTCGATGAGGAAAGAGCCGAGATCTCTTCACCGGGAGTGACCTCTTTAGAAAAACTAGCAAAAGCCTCAAAAACACTCCTTTTCAAAATCACTCGATTCTACAACGATATCAAGTTTATTACGCAATAGGTTTTCTTAAAAATCTGTCGTAGCCCTCCGTCATTTCAGATAAGTACTATTTAGTATTCGTGCTGCGTTTGTTGGCCTCTGTCAAGGCGTAGTGTGCGGTAGCTGATTGGTGCTTATCTGCAAAGCATGTGATGCGATTGGATTAGGGTATTCGTACGACCTTGTTGGCCTCTGTCAAGGGTTGTGCGGATGGGTTTAATTCAATCATGAAATGACGGGTTGAACTTGACTAGCGCACTATGGTTTGTTGGCCTCTGTCATGGTCATAGGACGCTAGGGGCAAAATATTATCGGGAAATTCAAGTGTTGAAGTTTGCAATGAGATTGCATAGCTTCTATGAGCTAGTTGGATCCCGATACCCACTGCGAGTAAGAGTTACTCCTGAGAGAGTTTTACACATTACAATTAGCCGATCAAAGTAGGTGTCTAGAAAGGTGTTAACAAGGTTACGCCCCTGGGAAAATGATGTTTATTTTAATTAGGTCCGTGCGAAAGCACGTGGAACCTCCCTCAAAGTACCGACACTAGCCTGACCGAAGGATTGGCGAACTTATAGGGTGTAATTAATCCCGGCTAGTCCTACATTTTAGGGCTTGAAGGTTTGATAAAAATAGTGGGAGCCATCCTGATTAGATAAATTAATAACCAATCTAATCTTGTTAAAGCACACGCGAGTGTTTTCTTCTCTCTCTCTCCTGGTAGCGACCGTGACATGCCTTAATCAAGATAATAATATGGATGTATTGACCGAACCCACTTGTTATACTGAGCTGGGGAATGTTGGTTTTGCTCTGTAGGTTTGCTAGGCACGCGCACAAGGGTCTACGAGGCATCAACCATGCCCGATTAAAAAAATAGTCGTACCGAACAACCCGAATATGGATCTTTAAACTAGAGATTAGGCGAAAACAAACATGTTAACAACTTTAACACTAAGTGAGAGGGATTACAACCTTTGTAGATCCGGTCCTTCACTTCATATGCTCCGTGTTGTGGTCCCTTCGCTGCGATCATCGGGTTCCGGACTCTCGAGAGGTTCCACGAAGAGAAAGATGCAACCTTTGCTTCCGATCTTCGATACAAAGATGATCTACCTTGAAGTTTCGTTAACACAAGCTAACACTCATGAAATGATGTGAACACCCTCATCTAAATGGCAAAGGAAGATGAGGATGATAAAGTAGGATTTTTTCTCTCTTTATTTATCTTTTTCTCACATATTTTCATCACAAATATCAAAGCAAGAAAGCTTTGTAAGCAAAGAAGAAGAAGGAAGAAGATGGACAATATGATAGCATTCCTTTTGTGATGAATAATGCAAAGGAGATAATGATCAATGATGCAACCATGGTTGACTAAACCTTTGTAGAGAATTAACCAAGGCTAGGGTTTGGGTTAGGTTAAGAATGAGTCACTTGAAAATATCTTTCACAAAACAAAACCAAAACCTTCTAGAATCATCTAGAAAGCTTAACCCTAATCCAAACCCTAATCATGTTTAAACTCCACTAAACATGTTGCATTAGTTATCATATCATGTTACAATATTATATATCATATATATAATATTTATTGTAACCAAATAAAATAATACATTTAACATATATCGCATATATATCAATGTATTACCCGAGTGAGAAAAAGAATCTTTTAGTGAGCTAATATTAGTTAATGTCATTTAATATATCATATATATTATTATACATTAAATTATCGAATCAACACTTGATCCGACAATCCGGCTATATCGCATATAACCGACTAATATTTATCCGTACCGATTCATCGAATCAACACTTGATCCGATGACCCGGCTGATATCAAATATCGCGAGAATAGAATACGGTATCTCATATCGTATTATCCTCGGTCCCGCACATATCACATATGTGCCCCTACTCCGTTTTGCCTGAGCCAAGAAACCTTTGTGTAGGACTCTAAAGAATCGTCAATACGCCGGCAGTAGGTGATGATCATATCAAACACCCACAAGCTGCAAGCAGTCAGCTAAACGTAACAGCCACCCAGGTATTGAGCGCTCAGAAGATCAACAAGCAAGCCTGTACATTCTCCTGTGAATCCAAACAGTAACACTCTCATACAGTCCGGTCTCGTCGTCTAATATGTTGCATATCTCGCCTAGGGGTGGTAAACGTCAAACCCCAGTAGCTCGATAAGTCGTGTCGATATGAGGTCTATAACAGTTCGAGAAACTACTGATAACACTTACCAGTAAATCTCAGCAACCCTGGCCAGGGATTTCCGGTTATAGCCAATCGAACACAGCACAACATCAACTCCCTATACCGGGAGAGATGAATCCCCTCCTATCGCTCATTGCCTCCATGTGATTCGGGACTGTACCCAAAAGCCACCTTTTTGCACGCCCTCTTGGACGTGGTATGATGGAAATCAAAGCACAGTGGGAATCACACAAGACTCTATGACGATCTCGGGTCAACAGACTACTCTGTACCAGTGTCACCAGAGAACTGCCATATGACGTGAGGTATAATACCATCTGGGAGTTCTCGGCGAGTCCGTCCAGTGTACCCAGTCTCTACTGAGCACCCGTACACCATCCTTGATGTCAAACACCGATGGATATGGGATCATCCATCGCCCATCATATGGGTCAAGATGCGTATACGCTAGTCTACTCTGGTGTATCGATGCCCTGTCTCGATACACCCTCGACTAGGAACAGTTATAGGATGTACTCGTCGACTACTGTGGCCCCACTAGTATGATCTCATCATAGTCCCAGTAGTCGAGTACATATCCTAAGGGCTTTATCAACATGTAATATAGAGACAATCAGAGTACATGTTAAGATAAAGTACAACCAGATAGCATACTATCATGTCGAGCAAGAAAGTCCTCCCTATATATGTCCAAGCATCCATTACAATATACATCGTATGTACAGTAATGGCCTCTAGGGCATACATATAACTAACATGCTCTATCTTATAATTGTTATAAGTCCGAGCAGGAAATAGTGGAATATCCGGATTCGTACGAGACTGAAATGAGGAATAAGCATGCTAAGGCATCTTCTTCGGGTGTGTTAGTTACCGAAAACTATTTCTCAGTACACTCTACGTCTTGGGTATTAGATATCGGATCGGGATCCCACATGTGTAATTTGTTACATGGAATTAAATAGGTAGAGAACTGGGATTGGGTGATATGTCTCTAAGTGTAGAGAATGGTGCAAGTGTTACAATCAAACTAGTTGGCAAATATCACCTTGTATTACCAAATGGTTAATACATTGATTCTGAACGAATATTATTACATTCCGACCCTGATATACAACATTACATCAGTTTCCTTATTAAGTTAAAGAAGATTATAATTTTGTATTGCAGGATAATGTTGTGAATATTTTCCTTAATCAATGGTTGATTGGATCAGGCACGTTATGTAATAGCATACACGTTCTAAATCAAACCACAGCTCAAAGTATATAGAACACATACAAGAGGAGTAGTTCAGAAATGAACGAATACCTCTAATGGCATTGTAGACTAGGTCATATCAATGAGACACGACTAGCTAAGATACATAAGGATGAATATTTGAATCTGTTCGAATTTTCATCTTATGATACTTACTAGTCTTTTCTCAAAGGTAAAATGACCAATACTCCTTTTATTGGAAATGGAGAAAGAGTTACCGAACTCTTGGGACAGATACATGATGATGTATACGGTCCTATGTATACAAATGCCAGGGTTGGTACCTTATACTTCATTACATTCATCGATGATCTCTCAAGATTCGGATATGTGTTCCTGTTGAAACACGAGTCTGAAGCTTTTAAGAAATTCAAGGAATATAAGTACGAAGTAAAGAACCGAACGGGTAAAAGTGTTAAGTCATTCGATCTGATCGGAGAAGGGAATAATTATGCATGGAGTTCCTGGATTTTCAAAAAAGAGAATGGAATTCTCTTTCTGCTTACTCCTTCGAGTACACTACAGCACAACGGTGTATCGGGGCAGAGGAATCGTATCCTATTAGATATGGTGCACTCTATGATGAGTACTGCTGAGTTGCATGTTTCCTTTTGGAGTTGTGCACTTGAGAAGCTGCATACCTATTGAATTGCGTTCCAACCAAATCAAGTGCATGTTGGAGATAGTGTCCTCAGAGTCAATTATTGGATCACAGGCACGTGATTGCAATGATTGATGGAGGACCTATCCCGATAAGACAGTCTTACTCGAGATGATAGTATGCTATCTGGTTTATCTTTATCATCGTGTACTGCTTTAGGTGACCTTACAGGTCACTATTGCACGTTGATAGAGCCCCTAGGATTCTTGCTTGACTGCCAGCAGTATGAGGGCGATCATATACGTGGGAGCTGGGGTCTATAAGCACATCCTTAAAAGGTCCCTAGTCGTGGGAGTTTCGAGACAGGGCAT
The DNA here is from genome assembly GCA_030015575.1 of Agapanthus africanus. Taxonomy (NCBI): domain Eukaryota; kingdom Viridiplantae; phylum Streptophyta; class Magnoliopsida; order Asparagales; family Amaryllidaceae; genus Agapanthus; species Agapanthus africanus. The sequence goes on from JASDDO010000022.1 coordinate 371,581,472, forward strand.
CGATACTCCAGAGTAGACTAGTGTATACACTCGAGACCCCTACGAGGGGCGGTGGCCGGTCTCACAAGCCACTGGTGTCAGTTGGTTCACCTAAGATGTATACAGGTGCTCATTGGGTTATGAGTACACCAGACAGGACTCGCCGGGAACATGCTAGTTGGTCTTATACCTGACGTCAGATAGCAGTTCCCTGGTGACATGTGTACAGGTTAGTTCATCGACCTGAGATCGTCATTTGTCTCGTGTGAGTTCCCACTGTACTTTGATTACTATCCTACCACGCTCAAAGGAGACGTGGAAACAGGTTTTAGTTGGGTACAGTCCCGAGCCACATGGAGGCAGTGAGCGGATCTGTAGGGGTTCGTCTCTCTCGGTATTAGGGGTGAGGTCGCGCTGTGTCTAGGAGAGCCATTACACGAAGTCCTTGGCCAAGGCAGGAGATTTACTGGTAGGTATTCCAGTAGTATCTCAGGGTGTTCTGGGCTACACTCCGACACGACTTGTACCGCTTTTGGGGTCTGACTTTTACCAACCCATTAGGCCCGCCATGCGATGCTCAGAGACGAACGGACCGGACTGTACGGATATTGTTTCTGACAGGATCAGTAGGGTGTCAGGATGAGTTCGCTCATCGACGTCCCTTTCGGTCAATACCTGGTAGCCCGTTACGTATGGCTAATACCTCTGACGTGCTAGTGGTTAAATCCACAGCCAATGTATTGATGAGTCTTTAGAGTCCCCCACAGACCGTTTTCTCAAGTTTCGGGCGAAACGCTGTAGAGGACGTATGGAGATATAGCAGGGTTCGATCATGTACGTGCGGTATTGCACGGATCATGATCGGACGAATAATACCAGCGGGCTTTGGTTTAAGCCGGATCATAGTATTGTACAGTGTAGATTTTGTCTCATTGTATTTGTATTCGGTCGGAATACAAATGCGGGTATGTATATACAGTAGCGGGGTTTCCGGTAATTTATTATGGGATCCGTTTTTTGAAGTTGCCAGTTTGTTTTCCGTTTCGGCCATTTTCCTTTGTTTCTTTGCTTGGCTGAAAATTGGTGGAGGAGGGCTTATTTGCAATTGTGCAAATTAGCATTGTGGATGGTGGTCTTTGCATATTGTTGCTTCATGATGGTTGCACCATCATTTGACTTCTTCACTCATCATTGCTTGACTTTTGTGGTTTGATGATGGGTTTATGAGTGTTGGACTCGGTTTGTGATCATGGTTGATCATGATAACCTTTTCTCGCTCTTGCATGATTTGGCTCACTCATTTGTGATCCACTCACTCTCTCCTCTCATTCTCTCCTTGACATTGGCCGGCCATTCCAAGGGTGGGGAGGGGGGGCTGTCCAAATTTGTAGAGAGTATTTTTGCTCTCATTTTGCCTTGAAAAATATATAGCTCCATCACAAAAGTTCACTACATCTCAACCTCCACCAATATGGCAAATTCAACCCCTAGAGACACATAGAGTTCTACACTTCATATACAACACTTCTTGGGCACGTCGGCTCGCCAACTTCGTGCCCGAGTTGCCTCGGTCCAGAGGTGGGAGCCCGTAAAAGAACCCGGCGATGTGGTGCCCTTCCGAAGAGGAGATGAAGACCGGAGATTCCGCGGGGAGATCGGGACGACGACGAGAAGACCGAAGGACACGGATCGCTCGGTATATCTCTCTACCCCTTTCTCTAGTTTGCTAGGACTATGTTAATGGCCCGATCCGGGATTTTAGTGCTCGGCGGTGCCGGTTCAAAAGTTAAAGTATATTATCGTTTCCGCATTTTGGCCTCGGATTGACGGCCGGGCGCCGCCGTGCACTTACAGTGGTATCAGAGCCACGCCATTAACCTAGTCTAGCTTGCTCTAGTGTGTTTAAAACTTCGATCGAACAAATATCCCAAAACTGCATTCTCAAAGTATCAGTTTTCTGTTGGAATTTTTTTGGCTCGAAATTTTTTTCAGTATGTTGCAAAAATCTGAGCAGGCAATTATAAGCCTTCTGTAAAAATTTGATACAGTGATTCCACAGTAGGACCGTGGAACTGCGGCCAAACCCCTATTCTGGCCGCGGTTCCTCCGCAGGAAAATGTCATCTCTGTACCATATTTCTACAGTAGATTTGTGAATTGAAATTGGGGTTTTTGGTATATTATTTTTTGGGCCCATATTTTCTTTGAGTGCTACAGTAGTGCTTGGGGCCCACTTCGGTAAATTTGATCGATCGAAAATTTTAAACATGTTAGTTTACAGTATTTACATTATATCTGCGACCGTGAATATCATTTGATCGGTAAATCCTGTCTAACTGCTATAGCCCTTTTAGACGGATTTGCGAATATGACATTCACTTGATGTTTTGTGTTGTGCTGTGATGTTGCGGATTGTCGTGGTGGATAGCCTGGATGCAATGGTAGTACAGTTTTGGTTGTATTATGTACATTTGATATTGCGGGGCGAGCGTCCGACATGTGGACTGCCGTCACTGCCTGTTTGTATATTATTCTTTTGGGGCACGACCGGGGTGAGGTCGATGTACCTGTTGTATGTATATTTTACTTTCTGTACTAGGATTACCCCAAGGTGGGGTGCACGGATAGCCGGGTTCTTGAGGGCAGCGAGCCCGCATCTCATGGCATTGAGACGGAGGGGGCTTTACTCTAAAATTGGCGGGCTATTCGCCGCACTCGTAGGGGGTACAGGTTGACCCAGGAGGGGTGCCCAAGTTACCGGATTCCGTGAAGTGCTGGGTGGTCCATTTACGTTGCTGAAGGGGGCTGCCTCGCTTCAGGTTTTGGCGGGTAACTTGCCGTGCCCGTAGGGGTCTAGGATTTCATTGCACAGGCTATCAACATGACCAGGGGAACATCAGGTTTCAGTAGCGACTCTATGAAACCCGGGGATCCCAGATATCTGTATTGTTCTGTGATGCTTATTACATTTCTGTGATGTTGCATTTTATCACGCCTTGAGCGAATATTATATATTGATATATATACTAGTAGATGTTGTATATGTTTTGCATCCGCGCTAGTCCAGTCCCCGCTCTGTCGTTAGTTAAGTAACCTAACGGGTAATGACGAGACCCAGTGGCGAATGCGGATGGCATATACGTACATCATTATTTTCGTTCTTTATTGATGTGATCAATTGATGGGACTGCGTTGATTCAGATCAATGCAAGCTAAACAAATGTTGTTGGAAAACTTTTCAAAAAGCTGTTATTGCAAGGACGTTCACTATTGTTTTGCACAGTGGTATTCAGTTGGAATATCCTGCACCTCAGTCGACGAGGCAAGGGCCGAGATCCCTTCACCGGGAGTGACCCCTTGGACAGAAGTTTGTGTCAGGGTAATAAATTCACTATAGCCGATTACTTTTGCTTTGCATCGTGGTATTCAGTTGGAATATCCTGCACCTCAATCTACGGGGAAAGAGCCGAGATCCCTTCACCGGGAGTGACCTCTTTAGCAAAGGTTTTCGCCACTATATTTTTATAAAAGCTATCCGGTTCGTTCAACGATATCAAGTTCATTACGTTAAAGGTTTTCGCCAGAAACCATTCGTAGCCTTCCGTCGTTTCATATGGATAGTCAATAGTATTCAAGCTGTGTTTGTTGGCCAAAGTCAAGGCACAGTGTTTGGTAGCTGTTGGGTATTCATATACAGCATAGATAGATGCGTTGATTTGGGACAGTCGTACTGCCTTGTTGGCCAAGGTCAAGGGTAGGTACGGGTGGGTTCAAATTAACCTGGAGAATGACGGGTAGAACTTGACATGTGACTTATGATTTGTTGGCCAAAGTCAAGGTCATAAGAGCATGGGGTAAAAATTACATCGGGAGTTTCTAAAGAAACTGAAACTTGCCATATATGCGCATACCTTCTGGAGTGTGATAACGTGAGCGGATTCCGTCACGTTATCATGCGATGATAGTTGGATCCCGATTCCCACTGATGAGTTGGTTTACTCCTCGGGTGCCCCGACTAATTCTTCTTTCAGGTTTGGAGGAGAATTTGAGGTTACAGTGGGAGGTTTCCTGATTAGATAAAGTGACATCCATTCTAATCTGGGTTAGAGTGCACGCTGAGTGTTTCTTTTCTCTCTCTTTTTGGCAGCGACCATTGACCCGACCCTAGACTATGACTCAGAGACCAAAATTAACCGAACCTTCTTAAACACTAACTTTTTGGATTGTCAGAGTTGCAAACCTCATTGCCACTCCTACTTTTACCCTTTTCTCCAGAGCACCCCGTTTTACTACGAACGTCCACTTCCATTGGAAAAAACCATCGTACGGTTATATACGAACTCGAAGGAATTTATTCGAGGATGGTTTCCGGTTTTGGAGAAAACGAATAGGACTATTCAGTTGTCTTTTCCTTCTACCTTCTCTCAGATTGCGAGTACTCCTTGGTTTAGGAGATAGTACTCCTATTACGCAAATTGGATAGTCTTCTTACAAACCCTAGGCTGGTGCCGAACAGTGGGGAATAAAGAAAACCAATTAGCATAACGATGATGTACAGAAGGTATTAAGTAAAGACATATCAAAGGATTAGTAAGCGGGCAAAGTAAACTGCGACTGCTATTCACGACCAAACCAAGTATTTCATTACCACTCCCACTTCACCTTTGTATTTCTCCAGGACACTCTGTATCACTACGAAGATCCACAGTTTATTGGATACTCCATCGTATGGTTATATACGGACTCGAAAGGAACTTGTTCTAGTTCGGGGATGGATTCTGGTTTAGGAGAAATAGGAATAAGGTTTATTCAGGTGTCTTTTATCTTCACCTTCTCTCGCATTGCGAGTGCTCCTAGGATTAGGGCAGTACACCCATTACGCTTATTGGATAGTCTTCTTCCAAACCATAGGCTGGTGCCGAACGGTAGGGAAGGAAGAAAACCATTTAGCCTAAGAGGATGTACAGAAGGTAATGACTAAAGTCATATGAAGGGATTTGGAGAGATGGAAACAAAATATACGGTTACAGTTGTGAATCTGGATAATGGAAGAGACATTACTAGGAATACCCGGATACCTCTACGAAACATTTCAATGTTTCAGTTTCACTGTGTACTGTTAAAAGAAAACTGATTTCACAATTAGTCCTTGCTCCAGGGTATGTATTTACCAGATTTTCACATCTGTATGGTTTTATAGATGATGAGTGAGAGTAAGTTATTGGGAATTAGGTGATCATCCTTACTATATCGGAATTCGTTGTAATTGGTGATATTTGAGGAAGTCACATGGGTTGTTTGCCGGACGGCAAATATTTGGTTTTGAATATCCGCTGTTATGCACTAATTTCCAATTGATACATCTGTACGTCTATTTTTATAGAGTGAGATATATCATTTTTGAAATTATGTCCATGACATTTACCTATATCAGTGGATGGTTAGGCAAGGAGCATTAAACAGCGGTGTAATTCTTCTTAACCATAGGTACAGTTTTCAACCTACGACACATAGGGAATGAGTTATTAGACTCAAGGGACTTATACAGAGTATTGTATGTTGTCCAGCGTCCATGAGGACAGAGGGGTTGGTTCTCGTACTATATTCGGTTTACTTATGACTTCTCTAGTTTTTAGACAGGTGTTTCGTAGAAACACAGGGTCCAAGTTTTGAGAAGTTATAGGTATGTGGATAAAGTAGAGAACCAGGTGTTGCAAGTATCGGGATTCTTCAAGGTGACCGAAAATGTAGATACTTGTGAATGGTATTCAGTTGATAGTAATGATTAAGAAAACTTCCTTCTCTTTCGGGTTACTCATATCTGGATGCATTCCTAAGTTGAGTAACGCTGATCGGCCTCCTTCCATTTAGTTGACATGCACTGGAGACAGCTGCATGATTTGAATCTGGTTCAATTAAATCAGTGCCTCTGTTTCTGTATTGGATATAGAACAGTTCATATCTTAACGATGTTAAGGTACGGGGTGTTGTCAGACTTATGCTTAAAACCAGACTCTGGATAACTCAAGGCACGTTTCTGTAATGGCTGTTTATGGGTTGACCCAGGCTATGACGAGGGTTTACTTTCTACCACCTGGAAGATCAATAGTAATATTGTTCTTGACTCGCCACGGTTTTTAATAAAAATGGATTTTTTTTTCAGAAAACAGTAGTGGGAGTATGGTAAAACTGGAAGTGATTCCAGAACCGCAAACGATTATAGAAAATTTGATAACCTAAAGATTCAATCTGGTTTAACATTCCATTAGCCACTCCGCAGATACGGTGGGTAACCTCAGGCACCCGAGAGGTACTCCGGTAGCCTCAAGGACGGTAACAGGGAGGTTCTTGTTTACCCAGACTTGCCATTGCTGTTGTTCCAGGCTGCGAGACCCGGCAAGGGGATGAGTATAGCGTCGTTCTAAACTAGCTTTAGAAGTGTACGCATATATAACTCTGCCAGAGGGTTGTCGTAGTCAGTGGGAGCAACGGAAGCATTGGTGGACAAGTGGCTTATGTCTATTTATTGACTAAAGCAGATATAGCGGAGATAGATCATCTATTTCTGATGTGACAGTCATAGGTTTGACTTCATCAGAATAGGGGATGGATCTGTTAAGAAGGTAGTAGGGTGTGATGTCCTGGTATTTGGATGACATACATAGAGTAGGAAGTGATATTCCTATACTACGATCAGGTTATACTTTGGTTGTCACACAGTGGTTTCTCCACATGGGACTTGGATATAATATCAAGACATTCTGGTTACTAGATCTATAGATCTAGATTTGGGTAGTTTCCCAATCAGGATACTTGGACAACATTCTAAGAGTTTTTAGAATGGACGACTCCTGGCACGGTAGTGTACCTGCAGGTGATGGAGTCACCCTCTCTAAAGGTGTCTTACAGACTAAAGGGGAGAGGGATGTGCATGATTGGCAGATCACTTGCTTAGGCAATTGAGTCGATCATGAGTACCACACCAGATGTCGTTTTTTGCAGTAGATGCAATGAGTTGATATTGATCCAATCCTGGAGAAACGATCGGAAGCAGTTTTAGAACATAAGTGGATGTTCTAGGGATATGATAACAACAGTCTCTTTTAGGAGACAGTTATCATTCCAGGCTTCCAAGGTGACCTGGATGACAGATTGGTTGTCAGAGTTATAGTTTTCCTTCTGACGAGGGGCAGTATTTTGGACAGATGGTCCAAGGGGATACTGAGGGAGGCATGACGCAGGATACTGATTAAGTTCAGTTGATGATACAGTCTAAGAAGTTTGGATTTGGAGTTCATTTATGAGCTAGGTCCCATCAGACATCCAGACATATTCTAAGACATGTATTGCTCATTTTGGGAGATGGCATTCTCCGCGAACTTGAGATATAGAGAGACATAGAAAGAAACATCATGGCGGATCCACTCACTGAGGCTATTCCTCGAACACATTAGTTTCGCAAACTGGTTTTGTGAGACTGATCAGTAGAGGAGTTGGGTGTTCGGTATCACACGGGCTGTGAGTATGCGACATCACAATAATTAGCCTTGAGTGCAAGTGGGAGATTGTTGGAGATAGTACCCTCAGAGTCAATTATTGGATCACAGGCACATGATTGCAATGATTGATGGAGGACCTATCCCGATAAGACAGTCTTACTCGAGATGATAGTATGCTATCTGGTTTATCTTTATCATCGTGTACTGCTTTAGGTGACCTTACAGGTCACTATTGCACATTGATAGAGCCCCTAGGATTCTTGCTTGACTGCCAGCAGTATGAGGGCGATCATATACGTGGGAGCTGGGGTCTATAATCACATCCTTAAAAGGTCCCTAGTCGTGGGAGTTTCGAGACAGGGCATCGATTCTCCAGAGTAGACTAGTGTATACAGTCGAGACCCTGACGAGGGGTGGTGGCCGGTCTCACAAGCCACTGGTGTCAGTTGGTTCACCTAATATGTATACAGGTGCTCATTGGGTTATGAGTACACCGGACAGAACTCGCCGGGAACATGCTAGTTGGTCTTATACCTGACGTTAGATAGCAGTTCCCTGGTGACATGTGTACAGGTTAGTTCATCGACCTGAGATCGTCATTTGTCTCGTGTGAGTTCCCACTGTACTTTGATTACTACCCTACCACGTTCAAAGGAGACGTGCAAACAGGTTTTAGTTGGGTACAGTCCCGAGCCACATGGAGGCAGTGAGCGGATCTGCAGGGGTTCGTCTCTCCCGGTATTGGGGGTGAGGTCGCGCTGTGTCTAGGAGAGCCATTACACGAAGTCCTTGGCCAAGGCAGGAGATTTACTGGTAGGTATTCCAGTAGTATCTCAGGGTGTTCTGGGCTACACTCCGACACGACTTGTACCGCTTTTTGGGGTCTGACTTTTACCAACCCCCTGGGCCCGCCATGCGATGCTCATAGACGAACGGACCGGACTGTACGGATATTGTCACTGACAGGCTCAGTAGGGTGTCAGGATGAGTTCGCTCATCGACGTCCCTTTTGGTCAATACCTGGTAGCCCGTTACGTATGGCTAATACCTCTGACGTGCTAGTGGTTAAATCCACAGCCAAAGTATTGACGAGTCTTTAGAGTCCCCCACAGACCGTTTTCTCAAGTTTCGGGCGAATTGCTGTAGAGGCCGTATGGAGATATGGCAGGGTTCGATCATGTACGTGCGGTATTGCACGGATCATGATCGGGCGGATAATACTAGCGAGCTTTGGTTTAAGCCGGATCCTAGTATTGTACAGTGTAGATTTTGTCTCATTGCATTTGTATTCGGTCGGAATACAAATGCGGGTATGTATATACAGTAGCGGGGTTTCCTGTAATTTATTACGGGATCTGTTTTTTGAAGTTGCCAGTTTGTTTTCTATTTCGGCCATTTTCCTTTGTTTCTTTCCTTGGCTGAAAATTGGTGGAGGAGGGCTTATTTGCAATTGTGCAAATTAGCATTGTGGAGGGTGGTCTTTGCATATTGTTGCTTCATGATGATTGCACCATCATTTGACTTCTTCACTCATCATTGCTTGACTTTTGTGGTTTGATGATGGGTTTATGAGTGTTGGACTTGGTTTGTGATCATGGTTGATCATGATAACCCTTTCTCTCTCTTGCATGATTTGGCTCACTCATTTGTGATCCACTCACTCTCTCCAATCATTCTCTCCTTGACATTGGCCGGCCATTCCAAGGGTGGGGGGGCTGTCCAAATTTGTAGAGAGCATTTTTGCTCTCATTTTTCCTTGAAAAATATATAGCTCCATCACAAAAGTTCACTACATCTCAACCTCCACCAATATGGCAACTTCAACCCCTAGAGACACATAGAGTTCTACACTTCATCTACAGCACTTCTTGGGCACGTCGGCTCGCCAACTTCATGTCCGAGTTGCCTCGGTCCAGAGGTGGGAGCCCGTAAAAGAACCCGGCGATGTGGTGCCCTTCCGACGAGGAGATGAAGACCGGAGATTCCGCGGGGAGATCGGGACGACGACGAGAAGACCGAAGGACACGGATCGCTCGGTATATCTCTCTACCCCTTTCTCTAGTTTGCTAGGACTATGTTAATGGCCCGATCCAGGATTTTAGTGCGCGGCAGTGCCGGTTCAAAAGTTAAAGTATATTATCGTTTCTGCATTTTGGCCTCGGATTGACGGCCGGGGCGCCACCGTGCACTTACAGTGCCTACCACTCCATATGCGATATGGTATGGGAAGAGACCATGTCTTAAACGAGTTAAGATATGGGGTTGTCCGGCCCATGTTGAAAAGCAAAATCTGTAGTTAGGGTGCTGTGGAAACCAACATGCCACCTTTTTTAGAAAAAGGTATTTCTTGAAAAACAAATTAGTGATCAAGAGGTAGAACTGGAAGGAGTTCCAGTTATACATAATAGGACTGATGATTTTGTGGAACCAAAAGATTCGATAGTTTCCAACGAATCTCAGCCTCTCCGTGAATCTGGTAGGGTTCCTCATCCACCTGAGAGATACTATAGTTTCCTCAGTAACGGTGGGAGCGAGGAATCCATCATGGTAGATGATAACCTAACTAGCTTCAGGAAGGCAATCACGAGTAGGGACTCTTTGAAATGGCTGGATGGAACATCTATTTTGATATGGAAGTCAAAGAGTTTGACTTCATCAAAAATACAGATGAACCTTGTATATACAAAAAGGTTGTAAAGAGTAAGATTGTCTTCCTCGTATTGTACGTAGATGACATACTCTTGATAGGAAATGGTGTTTCTATGCTACACTCGGTCAAGCTCCTCTTATCACGAGGATTCTCCATCAAAGATCTCGGTGATACCTACTACATCTTGAGGTTTATGATCTATAAAGATAGATCTAAGTGGATGTTGGGAGTGTCCCAAATCCAGGTACATTAACACCATACTAAAGGGGTTTTGTATGTAAGATTCTAAGCCTGGTGGTTCGCCCACTTACTCAAGAATCACTCTCTCCAAAAGGATGTCTTCCAAGACTGATTTGGAAAGAGCTCACGTGCAAGGGATACCCTTTGCTTCGACGGTAGGCTGTATCATGTATGCGATGTTATGTACCAGACTAGATGTAGCTAACTCACTAGTTGTAGTGATCAGGAATCAATCAGATCTTGGGAGAATCACTGGATAGCTGTTAAGAACATTCTTAAGTACTTGAGAAGCACTGAAGAAATGTTCTTGGTGTTTGGTAACGGTGAACTCCAGTGGGGGTCCTTTACCGACTCAAGCTTCTAGACTGATAAGGTCGACTAAATTTCAGTCTCAGGCTTTGTCTTTACCCTCAGTTGAGGGACGGTATGTTGGAAGGGTTCCAAGCTAGATACCGTGGCAAACTAGACGATAAAGGATGAATACATCGCTACCAACGATGCTGCCAAAGTGGGTGTATATATATTTCTTGTTCATGAGATAAACATGGTTCTTACCATTGAGCATCCAATAACTGTTATTGTGACAACAATAGAGTTGTGGATTTGGCCTAGGAATCCCGGTCCCATCAGCGATCCAGACATATTCTGAGACAGAATCACCTGATCAGGGAGATGGTTGATCTCCAGGGGATCGAGGTTATGAGAGTTGACGCGAAGGATAACACGGCGGATCCACTCATAAAGGCCTTTCCCTAGAGAGACTTTTATCGGACGTTGAGTATGAGATACTACAACAAATGGCCTTAGTGCAAGTGGGAGATTGTTGATGCTTAGTGGAAATTAGCCATAGATAATTAAGGGGTTATTATTTATTTAAAGTAATTCAAAATTGGGTGGAAATTAGCCATGGTTGATGCTTAGTGGAAGCTTGTAGAATCATATTAGTCTCACTTATACATTCAATAAAACTAAGATTGAATTTGATTTGGATTATTAAATCAATGGCATACATACAACTGTTCATTGAGTTCATTACAATAATGGCCTTTACTAGAGTCCGGGAAATTACTACTTGGAGCGAAGGGACTATTACACGGAGCTTTAGAAGTGAAGGACCGGTCTACAATGGTTGTATTCCTCATTCACTTAGTGTAATGTTTGATTACATGCAAGCTTACTCCTAATTTTCTAGTTAGATCCTTAGTATTGGTTGCATAGCTCTTTAGGATTTTTAATATTGCATACTTGATGCCCCATAAATCCTAGTTAGGGTGCTGTGGAACCCAACAATGGTATCAGAGCCGAGCTAGAACTTTAGGAGTTGTTTTGACGATGTTAGATGAATTGCGAAACCGAAACATTTCCAAAACCCCAACACAACAACCCGATTCCAATCCGGCCGAAACATAATGCTAGGTTGGGTATGAATTTTTTTTATGTTTCGGGGATCTAGAGTTTAGTGTTTCGTAGTCGTAATTTTAACATCGTCTCGGGTAACTTTGACTATGTTATAAAGTTCGAACGAATATCAAAAACCCTTTTTTTCACCCCTCTCTGGAAAATTTTCCAAAAGTTGGATTTTTCCAATTTAAAAATTATTCAAATATCATGCAGGTAATTCTATGGACCCTCTAGAAGAACGATACCCAAACTCGACTCTTTGACCGCGGAACCGCGGCCAAACCCTATGGTTTGTGGCAGTTCCGCGGCGCTATGAGTGAGGCATGGGTCGGCCCTTCTACAGTTGGTCCATACGTGCTGTGGCATGTTCTGGGTAATTTTTAGACCGTGCTTAAGTGTTGAGCTCTCTGGGAAATTTTTGGTGTTTGTTGATTCGCTCGAAATATTTAACATCGTCTAGCAATCTGTGAAATGTGATACAATATTTGGAATCTACACTAATTAGTTTTGTGAAAATTGATTAGTTGCTTGTAAATTTAACATTTCGGTCTCGGTAGGAATCGGGAATCTTATTGAATTACCGGATTTCTTTTGGAAAGGTGTTTTCCTAATTGAGACCCAAATGTAAGATTTACAATGTTAAGCATGAAATCCGAAATATGAGATATTTTCGGTTTATGATGTCTAAAGGATGTGTCGATTCCAACTGTTGTAGTTTGACACTTTCTTTTCTACGACCGTAAGTATAATATGTGGTGTATTGCCAGTTTCGTTGCTATATGTCAACGACAATTAGGATACGCATATTTACTTATGTTGATGACATGTGATGTTATGTGTTGCTGTGATATGTTATATTGGATCGTCGTGTTTGAATAGCCGGGGGTTTTTGCGTGAGATGAGAGTATTTTCATTTTCATTCATGTAAAAACTTGTATGCAATATTCTTTTATTGGGGCACTTCCGTGTTGAGGATGATGTCACCATTGATGTATATTATTTACTTTTCCGCATTAGGATAGACCCAAGGTGGGGAGCACAAGTAACCGGGTTCTAAAGTCCAGTGGGAGACCATCTCGAGGAGTCGAGACCGGGTCTCCTAACTCTAGAATTGGGAGGGTTGCTTTCCGCTCTCGTAGGGGTTTAGGGATGTGGGTTTGGCTATTCATCACCACCGTGGAATCCGTGTTTTTTTTACTGGCTTAATTTAAAACACGGAATTCCTAGTATATCCAATATTTCATATGTGGGCTTCTGCTGCTGATATTTATCTCAGTTATACATTTAATATATATGTGATATATATTAATGTATTGTTTTTTGTATCTTGCTTGATGATACATCATACATGGGTGTATGATACTTATACCATTCCATAGATAATTAAGGGGTTATTATTAATTTAAAGTAATTCAAAATTGAGTGGAAACTAGTCATGCTTGATGCTTTGTGGAAGCTTGTAGAATCATTGACTAAGTCCATCGATTTTGTTTTACTTAAGATATTTATTAACCCAACCATTATCTTAAGCCATGGTTAAGTCTCTACATGAGTTAATATAGGATATAATCTCACCCATGGTTGCTATTCTCACTCATTGATTCTCATTTACATTCTCATTTTCACCTTCTTTTTCATTCCAATTTTGCTTTCTAGCTTTTTGGAAAGTGAAGAAATATAGTGAGAAAAATTATTCTAAAGTGAGCAAAAATTCTACTTCATCAACCTATAATAGATTATCCATTTTGTTTAGGTTTTTTTTTTAACTAATTCCCAATTAGTGAAGAGGTAGCTTGAGTTGGAGTTTTCTCGACGTAGATCATCTTCGGCCTCGAAGACTTCAAGCAAGCTTGATCTTTTAGCCTTGTGAACCTTTACTAGAGTCCGGGAAATCACTACTTGGAGTGAAGGGACTACTACACGGAGCTTTAGAAGTGAAGGACCGGTCTACAATGGTTGTATTCCTCATTCACTTAGTGTAATTTTTTATTACATGCTAGCTTACACCTAATTTTCTAGTTAGATCCTAGGTATGGGTTGCATAGCAATCTAGGTTTTTTAATATTGCATACTTGATGCCCCATAAATCCTAGTTAGGGTGCTATGGAACCCAGCATGGTGTGCTCGGTGCCCAAAAACTTGCCAATGCACCAAAAGGGCACAAAAACAATACCGAGCGTGCTAAGGTGTATAAAATCATAAGCGTGTGCAACTGCGTGCATAAAATCCATACCAATGCACTGCAAGCACATGTGATCTAAACCGAGTGCATTGGTCAGGTCGAGTGCATACAACATGAACGAAATCAAATCGACTGTATGAAATACATGGAATCATAAATACGTTAAATCAAATGCACGAAATCGATATCAAGTGCAACAGATATGTACAAATCATAAACCAATGTAACGGTGTATAAAACATAATTCAAGTGCAATGACTGTGCACAAATGAAAATATCCAGTAGGTGCAGCTATGGTGCAAGAAAACAAATATCACGAAACCCAATCATCGAAACTCAAATTCCAAACGATAAAAGTGTGATACTCGGATCACAAAACGCAAATCACAATAACTGACAATGAGGTACACCTCCTTCAATGTCGAAAATTGCCGATGCGCCTAAGGCTGGCAGAGCAAGAACATCCACTTGCTTCCTACTCATGGTCTGGCGTCCTTTGTCTCTAGGTCCTCGTTTTCTCTGTGGATTACCAATCCCACCATCCTTCCGCTCGTCGGCCCGGTTGGGTATATGACGGATCAGTTCCGCTCTGGCACTCCTCTGATCATCTCTTGGCCAGTTAACATGACCACTCGCAAAACGGCACGTTACTGACGGCGGCAGCTAGCCCTCTAAATAAGCGCGATGCAACTGACCCTGGGTGCAAATCATTATCGCTGCGGCATCCTGGAAGAACCTACTTAGGGTCTCTTCCGATCTCACCTATACCGAACTATACAAAGGTTGGCACTCTTGCTTAACTCTTTTTCTTATCCGGGCGGCTGCGTCCTCAACACGGCTTTCCTTTGGAATTTGGCCGTAACCAACGCCTCTGGCATGAACGGGAGTAACAATAGCTCGTTAAAATCACATACGAACCTATTGTTTCACCCGTCATCATTATCATCTACATCGATGTCATCTCTTGTTGTATTCGTATGACAATTCGTTCTTGGCTACTGTCAATCTGGCGTCTCTCACACGGACTCGAAATCTGAACTTGGGTATCTTAACCACTTTTTGGAAGATATCTAGCCGACTACATCTTCGGGAACTCGTCCAAATTATCGGAGGAATACGCTTCATTCGTCCGTTCTCGATCAACTCACAACACATCTGGGTGAGGTCCTCCTATCCGAAGCTGGTCAACTCACCGATCTTACATCGGAGCATCAAATGAACAATGTCCTCCCTTGATCGATTTACTCTAGATCTGAGTAAAATCCTCCAAACTGGAATTCTTCAACTTAACTGAGCCTGCGTCGACACATCAGATCAGACGAATCATCTTAGTCCCTCTATTCAAGATGGACTAGCAGCCTTTTGTCACATCTCTGTCTGAAAGTTCCAGCGGTTTCAGCTTATAAACTTGGGAAGCGACATCCCGTCAATCTCAGCAACAGCTGGGTCATCTGTCTGCACGGTAGACAACATCATGACCTCTAAGATAGGTTGTACATCAACAGTCCTCTCAATCTGGCAGGCTCTATCAATGGCCCGATCATCCGGTGCAAATCCGAACACTCGCCTCAAACAAGAGATCTCAACACAAACACTATACCGATACATACCTATGTCACCAGAAAACATCATGGTCAGCCCTCGTCCGTGACGAGCTCCTCGTCCGTGACGAGCTTGCTCTGACCGCAACTCTAGCAGCAGCTCTCTTTGCGCTCAACATCCTGGTGACAGGAACCTCAAGCAGGCATCGATGAAGATTGATCGAAGGGACGAAAGAAATCAATAGGTCCAAAATGGATATATGATCATAGGAAAGAATGAAATCAATAGGAGTATGATCATAGGAACGAATAGAATCACGGATCTTAAGAAATTTACATCTTAAGGTCACTTAAGCGGAGCAGCGTGTCGTAAGTATGTCGCAGAACATACACACGGTACGTCACACTACTCAAGCTACCTACTCCATCAACCAAGGTCAACCTACGCGACGAAAGTTCGGGTCTAATACCCCCTCATTCAAGTCTAAGTTCAGTAAGGTCAAGCCTAAACTTGAACTAAGGTTAAACCTAACTCTCTGATACCAACTTTGTCATGACCCGGAAATTTGGCACGTGACCGGAACGAGAATCACGCAACGTCTAAAGGCGTAACGTAATTCAAGTAAGCCGAAAACCCAGAAATCTAAACCTTTTTGCGGAAAATAGTGGAGTTGCAGTTTTGAAACAAAGGTATAATGAAATCAAGTTTTTCATCAAATGCATAAATAATGATATATGAAAATGCAAGTGAATTATATATTAGTTGAAAACATTTTTCGTCCTTTAAAAATTTGGGCAGCACCTCCCTTGTATATTTTGATCCAAAACCACATACATACAAATAAAAGGCATCCCCAAGCGGGAGCTAGCTCTTCGCTAATTGGCGGAATAACAACCACGCAATAAAGCAGTAAATATACGATGTACTATGGCGAAGATCAAACTAAGAAAGAACAATAATTAAAGCAAGATATCAAAAACCTCAAATAGTGAACAAACACCCAACGTTCTAAGTCTCACAACACAAGTCTGTCTAGGTCTACCAATATACAAAATCTAGTTTCTGATTTGATGGGGTTTATCTAGATACAATAGAATATAAAAGTACAAGGTTGGTCACGATCCAATTTGTGTCCCACCTACCGAAGCAAACACCTTGAAGGAACTATGTGCCAGCGATACCGCTACTAATCCAAGCGGTCGAACCTGCAAGAAAACTGTGACACAACGGGGGTGAGGTGAGTTGCCAACTCGTGAGTAGAAAACATCAGTAGGTAGAAATCGAATAAAACTGCGATTCCTAGGTCATACTATATCATAAAGGTAATACTATGATATCTAAGGTGACCATGTATGCATATATGTCAACAATAGGGTCAATGCCATTGACATGTAAAAACAAACATCTGAAATTATATGCTTGTATGCATGTGGATATCATCCACGTGTGTCCATTAACGACACATCAATATCATGGAAACCTGAGTGTCCAACATCAACACTTGAAAAGATCATGAAACCCGTGTCCAGCAACGACACGTAAATCCTCATATATCGAGGTGCCGCATCCTGAGATCGGCCTTCATATCAATCTCACGTCTCCGGCCGGTATCCTCTAGACAACCGCCGAGTCTAATCTATCACCGATAGGTAGTGCTCCCCTGCCAAGCTCATCGCCTTTCTCAACGATCTTCTTGCCCCGGGTACCTTACCAGGTCCACCATGTACCCACAAACGGTACCCACACACTCCTCGAATCAGGTACTCGAAAAAGCTCGGAACCGAGAAAACTCATGGTGGACACAATTATCATATCAAGAGAAACCGTGTTTTTAAAACAATACACAATTCCTTTTGAAATATAACCACGGTTATCAAATCCAGAGATTTCATAAAAACAACATCTCAATGCATGTAACCATAAAGTACGAGGTATGAAAACATAGAATAGTAATATGAGCATGTCAAGTATATCATGCAAGCATGTCGTATGATAGTGCTGAACAATGAATGTACTTTACAGTTAAGAATAATAATATCGTGATATAGCCAATCTACTGTACAAGTGGCATAGAAATTACCGATGATGAATGTGTGAGCCGGCAAATCTATGTAAGTGTAACATGCACATCATCTGTAATAGTGCAGGTGTATTAGCATACGATATCAATAAACGGTAAATACCGGGAACCTAACACGTATGTCATGAGGGATAAACCAAAAAAAACATGAATGACAAGAAGGTACATAACTACACATGAATCATACGGTCAGTTTAAATGATAAGAATCATAGTTTTGAAAGTGGGGGCTATGGTGTTTTTAAGGAAAAGACACCATTTGAAAATCCATAGCGTCACTTGAGGTTTCCTTTTAAAAGTGTATATGATTCGTCGGTTTTGGAAATAAGTATGGTTCGGGTGGAATTTTTACGTCCGTGATCCAGCCTCATAATATCCGATATGGCAATATCCTCGATCATCAACCTCAATTCACGAGCTCGGATCAATCATCCGGTATAACTCATCGCGTACGGAAATCCATCGTAGGGTGGCAACCAAAGTTGAGTTAAGGATCTATCGTCCTATTCATCGATGAGGGTATGGATCTATAATCTCGTACGGCATGTCATCTTATTATTCTCATATATACCTACGTATATATATCTCATGTCATATCCTTATTGATCTCATATCCTCTCATTAACAATCTCGTTTCCGTATCTAGGCACATGTATTTATGTATCTATACCACCTCAAATCCTTATATCAGGCATATCCGCTCATATCATCTTATATCATTATATTGACATCTCAATTCACGTCATCTTGTATTAATCATAACACCTCATACTAATCTTTAGATCTTATCCGTAAGTTCATAGCATAGGTTTCTCCAAATCACATTATATATATATCGGTTTTCCATTATAAGATTGCGGGGTTGCTATACACCATCCACCCAACTTCCCCCGTAGATATAAATTTACTCACCTGCAACGCCTCGTTCTAGTCGATACCGACGGATGCCTTGCCCTCCTTCGTTATCCCAAAAATCCACGCGCTTGTACCTACAAATCAAAACAAATCATATCGCATCAAAATCATATTCGAAAACCGACACGACACGCGAAGCGCACATAGGTTAGAACATATGGTCAACGCGTGCAAAAATAACAAAATACTCTCTGACGTCAACGTGCGAACGTCGAACGACCAAGTCATATCAAGAAATCCAAAAATCCAAGATTCAAATATCGGAAAACATTGTAAAAAACAACTCAAAATGCTCCCATATTTTTGCATAGGTAGTTTGGGACAAAATAAACAATATAGTGGCTAAGTTATAAGGAGTGTGAGCTACAGGACAAACCCCAACATCAAATTCCAAAATTTGGCTGGCGGGAAGTGCTACGGTAACTGGTGTCGGCGGGTCGATTTTGGAGTTTGGGTCTCGCTCTTCTGTGGTGGTCTCCTAGTGGTCTGACTAGGTCAATGTATTTGTTTGTTTTTCATATATGTACCCCCAAGTTGTTCCAGAATTCATTTGATCCTCAAAAACTCCACAAAACCGACATCGGAAAATTCTAAACGCAAGTTATCCAAGGATTCAAACACTAGAAGGGTTCTAGTCTTTGTTCTTGGCCAGTAAAACATCACTACACCTCAATTTACCACTTACAAGTTCAAACTTCCACTAAACATGAACCTAGAAAATTCCAAGATCACAACCCGACACTAAAACGAACTCAATACTAAACTAGAAGGTTAGGAAACAAATTACAAGATGAGAAAGGAAGGTTATACCTCTTGGAAGCAACTCAAGAAAAACCCTAGATGCTCCAAGTGCTCAAAATCCAAATTTGATTAAACCATGGGGTTTAGGGTGAGGTTGTATGTATTTTTAATGAAGGTGGAGTGGTGTTTTGGTGAAGATTTAGGGTGGTTGTGGAGGAGGTAGAGGAGGGTGATGGAGGAAGGAGGAGATGAAGAAAAGGAGTTGAAGAAATGGTGAGGTGAAGAAAATGAATGAAGAAGGATGGTGTATGAGCCATACTCCCATCTCTCTCTCATGGCATGCCCATACCTCATCATGTTGTCCCCCCCTCTCTCCCTTCAATCATGTTCTCATTTTCTTTTCTTTTCTCTTTATCCCTCACACATTTAAAACCAAACATAAATACAAATGAAACCATCATGTAATCAAAATGCAAAATGTCATGGTGCACTAACCATGGTTATTTAAAAATACGAATTTGGCTTAATCATGATTAGTAGTGCGCTAATCAAGTTTAATTTAAACCTGCATATAATTAATTATAAAATGCCCAAATCCAATAATTACCGTTTTATTAAATAATACAATATAAATCTCCAATTATTTTTCAAATATTGGTATATAATTATACTATTTTACGAAAACCCCAAATCACAAATCAAATAGTTTTTGTGAAATATATTCTTTTAATATTTAAATTCCAAAAAATAATATTTTATTTTTCTGAAATATTACAGGTTTCTAGTATAGTGTATATGATACACACACTCTCTACAGTATATGATACTCGGAAGATATTGATGGCATTTCGTGTATATGATACATGATGTGTACATGTATAGGATACATGTACTAATACTTATTTAATATATATATATATATATATATATATATATATATATATATATATATATATATATATTTTTATACATATATTAATTCCCACCATTATAAATTAAGTATAAATAAATATGCAAATATATGTGTGTGTGTGTGTGTGTGTGTTTGTGTGTGTGTATGTAAATGTATATATATCTTTATATATATATTAATGTGTGTGTGTGTATTAGTTATTTTATATGCTTAGAAAATGGTGGGGCCCACGCTCTCTCTTGTGTGTTGACACACACAGTAGAGAGATTAGGAGGGTGAGTATGTGTCATGATATACATGACATGGCTGGAAAAAAATGGATGAAAAAATTCATTTTTTTTAAAGCTTTCACAAAAATTCTTCTTCTTCTTCTTCCTCAAAAAAGAGCTTGAGCTCTCTAGAAAAATGGCAAGTGTTGCCATGATGAGATTTTGCAAAATGTAGAGAGTACCCATTGTTCGCATTGCCTTCCACCATGTCTAGCAAGCCTCTAGATGAAGTTACTCCAACCGGTTACGGAGTTAGAGCTCGGGCAGCCCAATTTCGACGCGGATCATTTACGGCGAGGCAGTCGGCAGGAAGACACATTCTGGAGCTCACGGAGTTTAGATAAGATCTTCCGAGATCAGCCGGACACTCTATAACGGTTGTAGTATTTCTGAACTCTTTCTTTTGTACTTTACATTTAACTAGAAACTAGTGTTTGGACGATTTTGGCGTACGGCCGGTCGCGCTCCAACGGAATTTTTGTTTTCCGTCCGTCCCCGCTTCTGCTGGGTGCACGCGCGAGGTACGCCCATCCTTACAGTGGTATCAGAGCCAACCAA
Source organism: Agapanthus africanus (assembly GCA_030015575.1). Classification (NCBI taxonomy): domain Eukaryota; kingdom Viridiplantae; phylum Streptophyta; class Magnoliopsida; order Asparagales; family Amaryllidaceae; genus Agapanthus; species Agapanthus africanus. Next base: position 371,602,439 of record JASDDO010000022.1, read on the forward strand.
GCACTAGGACTAGCTTAGGCGATGTTTTAGTTTCGATCGACAATTTTCCGATTCTAATTTCGTAGTTTAAGCCCTTCTCTGTTCGAATTTCAAAAGTCTGTAAAAAAAAATTTAAACAATTGCAGAATGTCCCTTTGGATGTGAAAATAACATGGGTGAAATTGGGGGGGGGGTTGCACAAATATGGCCGGCGGTGGCAGGTACCCATTGGTCCATTTTTTTCAGAATGCCCCCAATTTTCTATGGGGGCTTAAACTTATAAAAATAGGATTCTTGGTATTGTTTGATTTTCCTAGTATTGAGATTTGATCTCGTATTGTATTAGAAAGTTATCGATCAAAACTGTAACATCGTAGCATTTCCGTATTCTTAATGTTAAAGTGTTTAACTTAGTTGATTTGATGGTACATACTTGTTGATATGTATTTGTGAGTCTGTGATGTTCTATGTTAAGTTTGTTTGGTGTGGATTGGATCATCGCAAAATGAATAGCCCTGTACATAATTGGATGTTTCGATGTTATCTTTTTCATTCCATTCATGTTGTAGCAAAAATGTATTTTCTTTATTCGGGACGAGCGGTCGACGTGTGTCTGTCATTTCCGATTATTGTATTATTATTTGTCGGGGCTCGATCAGGTTGCGATCGATGTCACCGTTGTATTAATACAGGTATTAGGATTACTCCACGGAGAAGCGCACGGGCAGCCGGATTCTAGATTGCAGTAGGCGGCCATCTCAAGGAGCTGAGACCGGGCCACTCGATTCTAGGATTGGCGGGCTGTTTTCCGCGCTTGTAGGGGGTTAGAATAGACCCATGGAGGAGTGCTCTTGTCATCGGATTCGAGAAAGTGCTGGGTGACACCATCATAGTGATGATGCCGGGTTGCCTCATTTCTCGGGTTAGCGGATGACTTGCCGCACTCGTAGGGGTCTGCTTTTAGCTACGCATGGGCTATTCACGCGACTGGGGTATCTGTGCTTCGTTTGTGGCTCGAACGAAACGCGGGATTTCTAGGTGATCCGACCATTCCAAACTCTGTGATGCTGGTTTTCCTCATGCTGTACTGTGATTATTTGTGTGTGATAGTATATTTATACATATGATATATAGTGTGTGTGTGTGTGTATGTATTTTAATGCTATATACGTTTTGCATCCGCGCTAGCCCTGCTCTCGCTCTGCCGTTAGTTAAGTAACCTAACGGTGCATGACGGGGCCCCGTGGAGAATGCGGATGGCGTATATGTGCATTATATTTTTCCTTTTCATGCTTTTCTGCTATGTTTGTGTGAAAAGGATAATACTATATAATAAGATTATCTAAATGATGGGATTATATTAATTGCATTAATACAAAGTAAAATAAACCTATACGTTGTAGGTACCAACTTTTTATAAAGGGAAAATTTTAGTCGATTCTTTTGCTTTGCATCGAGACATTCAGTTAGGAATGTCCTGCACCTCATTCGATGAGGAAAAAACATTGATCCTGTCACTGGGAGTTCGCTCTTCGGCAAAATTTTATGTTACTAAATTTTTTTTTGTATCCGTATTCTTTTGCTTTGCGTTTTTCTATTCAATTAGGAATATCCCGCACCTCATTCGATGAAGAAAAGAGTCTAGATCCCTTCATGGGGAGTTCACTCTTAAGCAAATGTCAACTTGACTATAAACTTTCAAAACTACTCAGTTCCTACGATGAGATCAAGTTCATTACGTTGATGGTTTTCTTCAAAACCACCCGTAACCCTCTGTCATTTTAGGAAGTAGAGTACTTATTATTCGTGCTGCGTTTGTTGATCTTTAGTCAAGGCGTAGTGTACGGTAGCTAAGTGATGTCTTCTTTCTTGCATATGATGTGATTATCTAGGATATTCGTATGACTTTATTGATCTTTAGTTAAGTGCTGTACAGGTTGGTCTAAATTAATCGCGAAATGACAGGCCGAATTTGACTAGGACTCTTTGATTTGTTGATCTTTAGTCAAGGTCATAGAGTCCTAGGGGCAAAAATGACATCGAGAGTTTCAAGTGTTGAAACTTGCAATGAGATTGCATACCTTATATGGAGTGGGGTAATTTGTTGATATTTAGTCAAGGTTACCACGCCATGATAGATTGGGCCCCGATTCATATTGTGAGTAATAGTTACTCCCGGGAGATTTTCTATACAAAATCCCGGCTAGTTCTCATTTTAGGGTTTCAAGGAGAATTTGACAGAACAGTGGGAGCCATCCTGATTAGATAAATATAACAATCTAATCTAGGTTAGAGTGCATGCAGAGTATTTCTTTTCTCTCTCTGGCAGCGACCCTGGTCTAATCTTAAACTAAGACTCTTTAACCAAGTTGACCGATCTTTCTTCCAAATCAACAGCTTTGGAATGTCTGGATTGCCCTAATCCATGACATAGTCACATATGTCCTCACATATCCTACTTCCCTCTTTTTCTAACTCTAGAACCCTCTGTATTCGGTACAGAGATCCATATTTTTTGGAAGGCTGTCGTATAGTTAGATACGAACTCAATAAAACTGTTTCAGTCTGAGAATGGCCACTGGTTCTGGATTAGATGAATTGTTCGTTTTTCTATCCCTCCTAACTTATCACAAGCTCGAGAGCTCCTTAAATATAAGGAGTGTATACCAGTCACGCTTATTGGATAGTCTTCTTCCATATCCCAAAGCTGGTGTTAAAGGAATGGAAAGGAGAAAACCAACTAGCATAAGTTCGGTATACAGGAAAGAAGATAGAGAGACATCAAAAGAGCTTGAAGTGAGAAAAGTAAATTGCGACTACTGTCATGAACCTGGTCAATGAAAAAGGCAATACTGTGAATACCCATCTAACCCCACTGAAACATTTTTAATGTTTCAGATTTCCCGTGCGTCTGTGTCTTGAGAAACTATTTCTCAATAAACTCTAACTCCTGGGTATAAAGGTACCGGATTAGAATTCCACATCTGTAAGACGTTACAGATGCTGAGAAGGAGCAGAGAATTGAGAATGGATGATTTTTTCCTCAATGTCGGTTTTTGAAGCAATTATTGCTATTGAGGAAAATCATCAAGTTTTGCCTAAACATCAATCTTTTGGTTTTTTTTAACCAAAAGAATGTTTTTCAATTAACAGCACACGGAAAATGAGTTAGTGAACTCTAGGAAGTTATACATATTGATGTATGTTGTCCAATGTCCATACGAACAAGGGTTGGTTCTAGGTATTCCATATTGAGAATGTGATTCTCTCTCAGATTGCTCATCCACGGGTACGCTCCATAATGAGTAATGTTGAGTTGCCTTCTTCAATTTAGGGGATGAATTAGAAAATAGATGCATATCAATTGATACTGGTTCTAACTAAAGAAGTGCTTCTTTTCTATATGAGATATAGAATAGTGTCCATCTTAATATTGTTAAGATATGGGGCTATCCGTTTGTGTTTAGAACCATAATCCGGATAAACTCGAGGCACGTTTCGGAAATAACAGTCTGTGGATTATACCAAGATTTCACGAGGGATAGCTTCTACCATTTTTCAAGTTCAAAAGTGTTTTGTTCTTGACTCGCCACATCCTTGGTTAAGGAATTTCTTGCAAAAGAAATTAGTGGGAGTATGGTAGAACTGGAAATGATTCCAGAACCACAAATAGTTACCGAAAGTTTAGTAGAACATGATGATCTAATTTGTTGGCTATAGTGGCCTCAAGGCAATTATTGTAATCGCAGGCAGGTGATTATGATGATTGCGGGAGGACCTATACGGGTAGAACAGTCTTACTCGAGATGATAGTATGCTATCTGGTTTGTCTCTATCATCATATACATGCATTATGTGGTATTACAGATCACTATTACATGTTGATAGAGCCCATAGGATTCTTGCTTGACTACCAGCATTATAATGGCGATCATATACGTGAGAGTTGGGTGGTCCATAAGCACATCCTTAAATGTCCATAGTCGAGTGAGTATTGAGACTAGGCATCGATACTCCAGAGTAGACTAGTGTATACTTTTCAAGACCCCGACGAGGGGCGGTGGCCGGTCATTGGTGTCAGTTAGTCGCCTAAAATAGTATATAGGTGCTCATTGGGTTATGAGTACACTCGACGGACTCGCCGGGAAAATGCTAGATAGTATTATACCTATTGTCAAATAGCAGTTCTCAGGTGACATGAGTACAGGTTAGTCTATCGATCTGAGATCGTCATTTTTCTCGTGTGAGTTCTCACTGTGATTTGATTACTACCCTACCACGGCTCAAAGGAGTCATGCAAACAAGTTTTAGTTGGGTACAGACCCGAGCCATATAGAGGCAGTGAGCGGATCATCGGGGATTCGTCTCTCCCGGTATTGGGGGTTGATGTCGCACGGTGCACGAGTAGCCATCACCAGAAATCCTTAGCCAAGGTAGACGAGAATTACTGATTTGGATCAGTAGTTTCTCAGTAGGTGATGGGCTTCACACCGACACGAAATATCGCGTTATTAGGGGTCTAACTTTATCCACCCCTTAGAGCCCATATGCGATACTCCTAGATGAACTGACCGGATTGTATGGATATTGTCACTGACAGTCTCAGTAAGGGTTCGGATGAGTTTGCTCGTCGGCATTCCTTTTGCTCAATACCTAGGTAGCCGTTACGTACGGCTAGTACCGCTGACGTGCTTGTGGTTAAACCCAATGCTAGCGTATTGACGAGTCTTTATAGTCCCACACAGAGGGTTTCCTTCGTTTAGGAGAAATGATGTAGTAGCCGTATTTTGATACGTGCAGAGTTCCGATCGAATAGTTACCCAGACTTTCGATCAGACGGTTGATAATACTAGCCGGCTCGGGTTTGAGCCGGATTATTAAACCAGGTATTGATTTAGTAATTTACATATATCTATTTCGATATGTATATTCTAGTATTATGTTCTTTGTGTTATTCTATCTCTTTAGGTATTCGTATTTCGGTTCGAATACATGTATGCATATATAGTAGAGTGTAATCCGTATTTATACAGAAAACATTCTAGAAGGTGGACGCCTCATTTTAAATTTATCCATTTATATTAAATGGAAAATAAGGTGTAAAATAAGAGAGGGGAGTATGGTGAGAGCCATGATTCAATAGTGTTGCACAAATGAATTAACAATTCATTTATGCAAACTATTCAAGCATGGTTGGAATTGTTTATTGAAAAAAATGGTTTTACAAAACCTTGCTTCCAATTTTTTCTCTCACTTGATGTTGGAAGTTGTTTTGGGATGGTTCATTATTTTTGAAATGGGATCTCATTCTCTCCATTTAGTTTTCACTCTCCTCGCTTATTTTCTTGAGCTCCTCCACCTTCATCTTCAACCTCCTCTCTACAATCTCATGTGTTGAGAATCAAGAGAGGAGGTGAGATAGATACACACATAGAACACTTCACTACATCCTAGACATTTTAGATTACTAATCTAAAGTCTCTAGTTGCTTCACTAGATTCTTAGTGTGGAGCTAGAGCCGTGAGCTACATCCCTCGGGTGGATCATCTTCGACGGAGGAAGACCGGTGATCAAGCTCGATCCGAAAGACCTCTAGGAGCTAAGGAAGATGGTAATCATTCGGTATAACACTTCTAGCCTTGTTGCTAGAATATCTTTTGTTGCTTCTATCGGTTTATGGTTTCGATTCTAGGACGGGTTCATTAGCGCCAGTTTTTTAAACCCGAATTTTTGTTCCGCATCGGCCACGGTGCAAGCAAACCGCAACATGGTATCAGAGCCACCCCATAAACCATTACTAGTTATTTTACACAAGGTTAAAATATTGATCGACCAAATTTTCCGAATCACAATTTTGTTTTGACATGCCTAGTGTCGGTTTCAAAACTTGTTCAAAAAATTATTCATAAGTCACATGTCAAGTTCTAAAATTACTTGAGGAGTAAACCAACTCATTAGTGGGAATTAGGATCCAACTATCATCGCATGATAACCTGATGGAAACCACTCAAGTTATCACACTCCAGAAGGTATGCGCATGTCTGGCAAGTTTCCTGTATGTTTGAAACTCCCGATGTGATTTCTACCCCCATGCTCTTATGACCTTGATGAAGGCCAACATATCATAAGTCATATGTCAAGTTCTACCCGTTATTGTCCAGGTTAATTTGAACCCACCCGTACATACCCTTGACGAAGTCCAAAATAGTAGTATGACTATCCAAAACCAACGCATCTATCTATGCAACAGAAAAGTAACAAATAGCTACCATACACTATGCCATGACGAAGGCCAACAAACATAGCATGAATACTAAGTGCTAACCGTCTGAAATAACGGAGGGCTACGAATGGTTTTTGGCGAAAAACATTTAACGTAATGAACTTGATATCGTTGAAGGAACCAGATAGTTTTTACAAATATATAGTGGCGAAAACCTTTGCTAAAGAGGTCATTTCCGGTGAAGGGATCTCGGCTCTTTCCTCGTCGAATGAAGTGCAGGATATTCCCAACTGAATACCTCGATGCAAAGCAAAAAGTAATCGACTATAGTGAAGTTATTATCCTGACGCAAACTTCTGCCTAAGAGGTCACTCCCGCTGAGGGGATCTTGTCTCTTGCCTCGAGGAATGACGTGCTGGATATTCATAACCGGATATCTCCGTGTAAAACAAAAGAAAACGTCCTTGTAATAACAGCTTTTGAAAATTGTTCCAACAACATCAAATAGGTATGTTTTCCTTGCATTGATCAGAATCAACGCAGTCCCATCAATTAATCACACCAGAAAAGAACGAAAATATGATGTACGTATATGCCATCCGTATTCGCCACTGGGCCCCGTCATCACCCATTAGGTTACTTAACTAACGACAAAGCGGGGGCTGGACTAGCGCGGGTGTAAAACATATATAAAATCTACTAGAATATATAAAACAATATATAATAATCGTTCCAGGCATGATAAATGAAACATCACAGTTAAGCAATAAGCATCACAGAACAATACAGATAATTTGGGAGCTCCGAGTTTCCTTTGAGCTGCAAATGAAACCCGACGTTCCCCGTATCATGTGGATAGCTGTGCAATGAAAACATAGACCCTTACGAGCGCGGCAAGTTACCGGCCAAAACCAGAAGCGAGGCAACCCCCTTCATCAAAGTGAATGGGTCACCCGACACTTCATGGAATTCGGTAACATGAGCACCCCCCCCCTTTGGTCAACCTGTACCCCGTACGAGTGCGGCGAATAGCCCGCCAATTCTAGAGTGAGGCCCTCTCCTTCTCAACGCCATGAGATGCAGACCCGTTGCCCTCCAGAACCCGGCTATCCGTGCACTCCTGTGATATTTCAGAAAATATAAAATATTATTTTTGGAATTTAATATTAAAATAATATATTTCGCGAAAACTACCCGATTTGCGAATCTGGGGTTTTCGTAAAATGGTATAAATATATACCAATATTTATGAAATAATTGGAGATTTAAAATGATTTATTCATTTAAAAATATATAAATTGGATTTGGCATTTTTATAATAATTATATGCAGTTTGGATAAAAATTGAGTGCACTACTAATCGCAATTAAGCCAAATCCGTTGTTCTCCGCCGAAAGACACGACCGGGACGTTGGGACGTCCGGCCTGAATTTTGGGGGGCAGATGCTATTTGGTGCTATCCGTCCACCTCTCCGAAGTTGCCAAGTTGATTTATGACACCATGTATCGAAGGTTTAAACGGATGCGGCCAATGTAGCAGACTTCGTTAGATTCCCCCTCGTTGAGTGGTCTTTGATTGTGGGGGCGCTCTTCCCTGCAGGCGTAAGCCGCTGCAGTTAATTACGCTACCGCATCGTGGTAACCACTTTCTCCTTCTCCAAATGGTCACTTCGTGTCGTGTGTGTTTGTTTTGTTTTTTGGTTGCCCGTATATGGAGACAAATTTATGTTGTCTCCCATAGGGCGGGGATTAGTCCAAATCCCTTTTTTCTTAGATTTGGTTTTGGGTTGGTTTTAAGGATCGTTAATCTCATTTGAGACTAAGAACAACTTAAACGTTTGTTAAGGATTCGTTAGTCTAATTTTAGACTAAGATCTAGTCAACATGATCATTTAGATCCAACAAAAGAGCATTTGAGCTCTATTTTCTTAGTTTAGGGACATTGCGGTCTATTGGGGTAAAAATTTACACCCCGGTTGACCATGTCAAAATCAAAGTCAACCCCAAGCCAAGTGGGCCCAAGCCCAGATCCAGTGGACCCATGCCCGGGTCGACCCCGAACATGAAGCGGCCGGCATCCCCCCATGCCAAGATAAAAATTTTGTAATAAATAATTTTATTGTATTTCTTTTATTTTATTTTATGAATGAATGTAAGAAAAATGGGCATAAAGCCAAATTTTTGTGAAGCCCATGGCTTATGTGCAAAAAGAAATGGCACATGAGCCATGGGATAGGCAAAATGCCATTTTGTGAAGCCCAAGGGGCTATGTGTAAAGTGTATAGCCTATAAAGGCAAGGATAATGAAAATATCCCGGCAACTTTTCTCTCTCTCCAAAAAAATTTAGATCTGAGATTTTTTCTCCTTCCTCAAGGTTCCAAAATCTTCTTCTTTCTTTTGAATTAAATCAAGAGTTTTACTCTTCATTTTATAAAACTAAATAGTTTTTCACCACAAAATCCATAAAGGGGAACTCAGATCTTCCATTAGATCTCAAAAAGAAGAGATTTTTAAAATCTCATATCTCTTGATCTTCAAGATCCAGCACCCAGAGGAGAAAGAAGAAGAACCTCTTTCATCAACCCCAAAACATCTTAGGAGTTTAACACCACTCTGATTTCTCTTTCGAGAATTTCTGGGGCTAAAAGCCTCTTTTCTCTCCAGCGCCCAGCGCTGGCGCGCCTGCGCTCAAGCGCAAAGCGCCTACGTGCCTACACGTAGCGGCGTGCGCTCAAGCGCCCAGCGCTCAAGCGCAAAGCGCCCACGTGCCGACACGTGGCGCGCCTGCGCTCCAGCGCCTTGCGCTCAAGCGCAAAGCGCCCACGTACCGACACGTGGCGCGCTTGTGCTCAAGCGCTCAAGCGCAAAGCGCCCATGTGTCGACACGTGGCACGCTTGCGCTCAAGCGCCCAGCGCTCTGTCACGACCCGAAAGTACGGAACTTGACCGGCACTTAGACTACGAAACGTCTCGAGGCGTACGTAATCTAAGTAAGCCGAAAAATCCAGAAATCCAAACCAAGAAAAGTAGTAGAGTGAAGGAAAACCAATTTAAATCAAGTAGTTTTAATAGCATAAGCCGAATTATGCCTTTTTTAAAAACATCATATATTTCCTAAAAATTTCGGCAGAGTCTCCTTTGTAAATACTGCCCCCCAAACGGGATACAACATGAATAGTATACGAAATCAAAAAAAAAGGCATCCCCAAGCGGGAGCTAGCTCTTCGTCAATCGATGGTCACAACCACACAAGCAATATAATATACAACGCCAAGGGCGAGGATCAAAACTCAAATAGAACTCAAAACAACAAGAAATCCACAGAAATACAACGCGCGACTCTAAGGTCGAAAGAATAAACATCGCTGGTCTCTATCTTAAATAAATACATGTTTGGTTGATGGAATTTACTAGATACAACTGAATAATAATATACAATGTATAATGATGGGTACGATACAAATAAACCCACCTACTAGCAAGTCACCCGAAGGAAGCAGTGCCAGCAAAGCCGTAATGAAACCTGTACGGCAAAACCTGCAAGAAACTGTGGCACAACGGGGGTGAGTTGCCAACTCGTGAGTAGAAAAACATCTACGAACAGAAACCGCATGAACAACGCAATCCTAGGTCAACGATCATAATATATCCTCAAATATATGTATAACATGCAGCCTATAACAATGGCTAGGGTAATATCTAACCGAGTGTAATCTCATGGGCCCGTGTCAGTGCCTCAGGTAGCAATATATCATATGGATGATGTATGAATGCATGAAACAGAATGCATGTACTGAAGAAAACTGCTTTCATAAATTAGTGAGATTTCTGTATTTTTAAAATGAGGTATCATAATGAAATCAGCATAAAACAGTGCCTAGCATCGGCACAAAACGTAATCCCAATATCTCGATATCTCTGTATCACAGTCTCTGTACCTCAATATCTCGAAATCTCAATATCTCAATCACAATATCTAGGGCGCCGTCATTCCAGACCGGCCCCTACCATCCATCTCAAGACCACGGCGGTATCCTCCGGATATCCGACGCGTCGGGAAAAATCACCGGTCGGTAGTGCTCCCCTGCCAGGTCAACGTCAACAACACGATCCTCTTGCCCCGGGGTACCGCACCGGGTCCACCATGTACCCGAAACGGTTCCTCCACTCCTTGAATCGGGTCTCGAAATCCATCATCAAACTCATGGTGGACGACTCATACATCATGGGAAAACCGCACTTTTTATTTTAAAAGAGAGAAAAGGTTTATTTATGTTTTTGCGGTTTTCCTCCAAATCCAAGAAATCTCATGAAATCCGAATCCAAGTCATCAATAGCATGTAAACAGTGAATATAGGCATGAGAATCCATGAATGCGACACAACAGTGAATAATAACATGCATAAAGTAGCAGGCAATAACTACAATGTCTAACTAGCATATAAGGCAAGTACACTAATATCATGTCTAAACTATTAGCTAACAACCTATGTCAAATGAAATAGTATTTTCTAAAGTGTTCGTGACATGGCAATTACCGATGAAGATGTGTGTGAGCCGGCAAGTAAGTGTACGTGGTACATACGCATCATCGGTAATGGTGCTGGTGTCCTAACAGCATGATATTAATAATAGGATATGAATCATAATATAAGCATGCGATGCGGAGCGAACAACAATAATGAGCGGGAGCTAAATACTAAACAATGGTGCCCTTTGAAATAACACGAATCGTGGGGTTTTGAAAATAAGGGCTACGGTGGTTTTAATAAAGGATACGTCTTTTGAAATATCCGTAGATCCCTTGACCTGTCTTTTAAAATACCCACGATCCGTTAGTTTTGAAATAGGTAGAAATCTAATCTAGTCTAACAACTACACTAAACTATACGGCTGAACTAACAAGCTGAACTACAGGTAAGGAAACCGCCTATCATCTGAGTCGATACATATACATACCTGTATATGTATAGTCGGTGATCCCACCTCAATAATATCATATCCGATACCATATCTATAATCAGGAATCCCAAGTCAAGAGTGCGGATCAATCATCAATATATAGCTCATACGTAAATCCGTCGTACGGCATCCTAAATCTGGGTACGGGTCAATATCACATTCATCATACTATTCATCTGGTATCCTCTTTATCAAATATCATGATCGGGGTACTGATCTACGTCTAGTACAATACTGATACCGCCTAAGTATGCATGCACGTGTGTGAAACACTACGTCAAGGACCCGCTACAACGTCATGTCGTATCTCAAATACGAACCCTGCTATATCACCGATCTCACGGCCTCAAATCAAATCTCATCGACTCATCTTAAATCCCAAGTACTATCCTCTTTATCCATGCATGCGTATATGAATGTACATATGCATAGTCCCATACCCACGCATATGTACATATATACACATCCCAATCTGCGCACAAGAAAGTAAAGTATGCAAGTCTGTGTGTGCGTATATGGGTATAACAACTACTCTAGGGTTTCGCAACTAACCCAAAAGTACTCCATGAACACATAAACATAACATGAATGAACATTCTCGTATCATAAAACACCTATATAAACATATATATATGAGCTACACTACGGACTGCGGGGGTGCTATACGCCATCCACCCGACTTCTTCCCGTAGATATAAATCTACTCACCTGGTCCTCGCTAGCCGGTGCCGACGTCGCCACGCGCTTGCTTGTCGTCTCGAAGTCCATATGGGTACCTGCATATCATAACGCACCGTATCGCATTATAATCCGACTCATGTCCAAAACGACACACGAAACCCACATAGGTCAAAACCTATGGTTGCTTTCACAAATCAACCCAAAAACCTTCGACGTCGGCGTACAACGCCAAACCATCGAGAAAAATCCCAACACACTCATTTGTACAATTACAAGCACTAATTATAATATAAAATAGCTTAAAATTCACAAAAACCCCAATTTCACTTAGAAAGTCATTTTTCCGAAAATCTAGCAAGCACAAATTACCGTTTTTTTGTACAAAACATGATGTTTTAAACCCACAATTTAATTCGATTTCAAAAACCTAGTTTGCAATATTAACAAATTTTAACAATTTTATAGCAAAATGCTCAAACTACAATCTAGCTTGGATTTTCATGAACTAAAGTATTAAACTACACTTTAAAATGTTATTAATACCATGCAAAACCTAATTAGATTTTAATCTCCATTATATAAGTATTTCATTAAAACCTAGTTAGCAAATTAGCATAATTAGAACAATTTAAACAAAACAATTAGTAACCTAGTAATTAGCTTTGTTTTAGCAAGCCCACTAGATATTAACAACACAATTAGATCATGATCAATTGACCTAAACCCTAACTTAGTATTTAAACCCTTCTCTTTAATTTCCAAAACTTGAAATTAAACTATAATTAACACTTAAATCAATTTGCTTTAAGCAAAAACTAGCAATTTCATTATAGGGTTAAGATTTATACCTCCTAGAATCTTGAGATTTAGCATGAAATCTTAGCCTCCCAAATCATCATCTTGCTCCTTGATTCATGCTAGCTTGGGCCATGGGAAAATGGGTAGAGATTAGATTAGGGATTAGTGATGTTTTATGTGGATTTTTGAAGCAATTTTGTGGAGTTTTTGAAGAGGAAATGTGGTGGAGAAATTTTGGGGCTGAAATAGGGGGTTTCGGCCAGGTTAGAGGGAGGAAGGGAGAGAGTGAGATGGTGCTTGAAGTCAAAGAAAATAAAGCCCATACCTCTTATCAACACCATACCTCTTATTCTATTCTTTTCATTTTGAATTTCTTTTCTTTTCTATTCTTACAAGAAGTGATTGGAGAGAGAGAGAGAGGGCTGTCTAAACAAAAAGGGGGCCGGCCACATGGTGGAAAGGTGAGAGGGTGTGTGTGTGTGTGAAGTAAAGAACCCCAAACACCAATTCAATATGCACCAAAACCCTTTTATTTTCACAAAATAAGCCTTTTTCTTCGATATTTTCCAAACCGTTTTGGCAAACCATTTCATTTCAGAAACCACATGATAAAATTTTACTTAATGTGTTATGATGCACAAAATTTATTTCGACTCATTCCAGTTTGTAATTTTCCCTAATAAAATGTATTAGTGACGGCTTAAAATAATATTAAAATAATTAATTTCGGAAAAATTTTCGGAAAATTTGAAATTTCACCAGTGGCTCAATAAACACCAAATAGTAGCAATTACATAGCTAGAATATGTATATTTAATTTTATAATAAAGATATTTGTATTTTGGCTCAATAAACACCAAATAGTAGCAATTACACCCCCTTATTTTACCGATTTTCCGAAATTTCACCGAAACGATTTTCAAAACGTTACACGCTCAAGCGCAAAGCGCCCACGTGCCGACACGTGGCGCGCTAGCGCCTAAGAGCACAGCACCTAAGCGCACAGCGCTCAAGGCGCTGACCCCACGCGTCCTTTGGACTCCCGTAAAAACTCTGCGTGGCTCCCGATATATCCAAGCCCCCTCCAAAACAAAACACACGTATACTGCACATTGAGTTCGCATGACCAGTTTAACCCGTCAATCGGAGGTTCCCTCGCTCCAAAGACGAGGGGTAATTAACGGCAGCTTAGTCCGCGGCTGCCGGAGATTCGGATCCCCATAATCAATAAACCACGGCCTACCCTAGGCAGGAGGAATCTGTAGTACACCTGACCAGCGCGCGCGTATTCCCATCTCAACGGGATGACGAAAAACACCCTACAGATTCTGGTACGCCCGGTGGGACATTTCTCTCCTCCCATATTTCGGGTTAAACGTTCATGCGAACTCAATCAATATACATATCGATTGTCTATACTGAAATGATGTTTTTTTTCCGTGCAGCAATCAACTTTCGACGACAATGTCTCCCAAGACGAATTCAGCTTCCAACGCGACCCCGATCCCGTACGTGGTCAAGGTCAATGCTCGTGTGGTTTTCCCCGCAAGCCTCAGTCGACAGTGGGAGGAACTGCCCCGCCAGTTTGGCTCCGTCATCATCTACCCTGCCGGAAGCGCTCATCTGGCAGAAATCCCGGCAAAACAGGTGACCAAGACGGTCTCAAGGGGCAAGAGGCCGAACGTTGTGATCGCTAAGGCACCACACCGAAACTTAAGACGGTGTCTGAACGACTCTCTGGCGCTCCGACTGGGGGAAAGACTTTCGGTACAAAGGGAAACATCAAATGTTGCGGACGAGCTCAGGCGACGACTCCAACAAATGCACAATCGAGCGTGTCTCCAAAGCCCTCCATCGCCCGGTCTGCCGCATCTTCCCAAAGAGCCGAAGTTTGCCAGGTGCTTAGAACAGAAAAGTTAAGGCAGAAGTGGCTCAGGTATCGAGCCAACAAGAGGGCCAGTGCTTCGGCCAAGTGGAATCTTGTGAAGTTCCAAGAACAGGGTTACTCTGTGACGACGGCTGAGTCGGCCGTAAAGATCAGCAATTCCTTCGAACCTCTGAAGTGGGTTCAGAAAAATGCCATGACCGCCCGAATCAAGAAGACAGCGGTCCGAACGTCGCTACAAAGAGACTTGTCTCGGCCCCAACAGAAAATGTATGACACTGTCTTTTCAAGAGTCTATCAGGCGCTCTGTGCCGCACGAAAGCAGCGGGGCAAACCCAGAAAAGAAGTGCTAGCACCACTCAAGAATCTGGTCAGGCCAGCCGCCTTCAATCGACTGCCCGCTACCGAAACAGGGGGGTCAAGACAGCGATCTGTGAAATCAGCCGCCGGTGATAAAAAAACGGCTGGATATATTATCCATACGGTCTATATGGCGGGTGGGCTTCCCAGCGACAACCTTCGCAGCAAAAGCAAGGAGGGGGCCACCACATCCCAAGCCCAATCTGGCTTGAATGTGGTTGCCGCTTCCCAAGAACAGCCGCCTCCGCTGGATGAAGAAAACCCTCTTTATGAGGACGATAGGAAGAAAGACCCCTCGGTCCATGCAGAGTCAAGCTCGGACAGCGAGGAAGAGCCGACTTTCCGCCCCAGGACTGCGGAGCAAGAGCTGCTTCAAGAGCTTCGAAAACAGCTCAGGAGCAAAGATAGAGAGATGGCCAAGATCTATTCGAAGATTGACGACTTAACGAACGTTATGATGCAGCTTACGGCTTAAATTGCTCGAGTGCCTCCCTATCAAGCACAAGTCGCTACTAATCAGCTGGGTGATGACAATCCGAAGCCGCCAATGCCTGTTCCTTCGGGTCCAAGACTGGTCGAGCCGCATGAAAGCCGGCCACATTCTGCTTCTGGAGACACCTTGGCTCCATATAGCACTATCCCGCTAACACAGGATCGGCTAATGGATTTGGTCACCAGCAAGGATAAAACATTGGTGGCCGAAGCTGAAGCTCAGAAGGAAATCGGCAGTAGTGGGCGGCCATATCCCGCACACTACGATCTGATCGAGTTCCCGAGCGGCTACGTCATTCCTAAATTCGGAAGATTTGACGAGACGGGAAACGTAAATCAGCACGTCATCCACTTCAAAGCATCGTGCGGAAATACAGAGGGCAATGACGCGCTCCTTCTTCGTCAGTTTGTCAACAGCCTGACCGGTGCCGCCTTCGACTGGTACGTGAGTATACCAGACGGGTCCGTCATTACCTTTGCCCAAATGGAGTTTCTGTTTCGGCAAAGGTTCATGAGCGTCAGTGATAAAATCTCTATTACCGACCTTGTGTGGACCAAGCCGGGGAAGAATGAAAGCAACACCAACTTTATCGCTCGATGGCGTAATCCCACAGTCAAGTGCGAACCGCCGCTGGAGCAGGACCGGTCTTTCAGCCTTCTCATTGGGAACCTCAGCAATTGGATGGTCCCCTTCTTGTATACAGCGGGCCTCAAGACATTTCAGGAGCTAACCAAGAAAGTCCAAATGCTGGAACGCTCGAAGCAAGAGTCCCCGCCGGACTCTCAGAGAGACAAAACTTGGAAAAGCAAGCGGGACGACAGCCGTAGAAGCGGGAGTTCCAGCAGTACCAATGTCTTCAATGCGTCCGACAATGAAGAAAAGCGAAGGGCGGGCGAATCCAAAACCAACCGGTCTCGAAAGCCATTGTTGGGAGGAGATGGGCCTTCCCTAGAGGAGAAGAAGAACAAGGTTTACTCTTTCAGAAGGGACAAGGTCCGCAAGATATTTAAAGATGCCTTGAACAACGGCCTACAATTGCCGTAGTCGAAAAGACCCCAAGAAGCAAAAATGACCGGCAATCCTCTATATTGCCTGTACCACCGAGTAGTGAGCCATCCGATCGAGGATTGCTATATCTTCAAAGACTGGGTCGAGAAGCAGTACAAGGCTGGAGAGATCGAGCTGTCCAAAAGTGTGTTGGTGAACAATCAAGTTGCAACCACTAACTTTCTACAGACAGAAGCTGAAGCCTTCTGGGAGCAGACAGCTGAACCCGCTGCCCTGAGAAATGAGACCGACTCGCCGCAGCCTCCTTGGAGTATGCACATATCTAATAAGACGAAGAAGATGCTAAAGCTGCTTCAGAAAGAGCTCAGGACGGAATGGGAAGGACAGAAGAAGCCTACCAGCCCAGCTGCCAATGCAGCCCCATCAGGCTCAAAATCCAAGAAGCTCAAGAAGAAGAAAAGTGCAGCTCGGCGCGAAAAAGAGTCTGCAGGGAGATCGACCATTCAAAAATATATCGATTCCCTCGAAGATTATGAACAAAAGGAAAGAACTCTGATTCAATTGAAGGAGTTCTTCCCTACACAAGCGACTGAAATTCTGGAGGAGTTAGAGGAAGACTCCAATGAAGAGATCCCAGTAGTGACCTGCTACACCATCCATCTTGGCAGCGACTTTGAGAAGGAGCTCTGTTTTCCCGAAGAGGACGAAGAGCTCGCCACAAAGGCCAATCAAATCTAGCTCAGAAGCCGCAGGGCTCTACCGCCAAATCAGGGCAACGCCCTAAAAGGGAAAGAAAACAGGTGGCTAATGAGGAAGATGGCAGAGAGCCGGCTGATGAAAACTCAAGTCCTTCCTCGGTGGACTATAATGTCTTGGCTCATCTCCGGAAGCTTCCGTCTCTCCTGAGCATCTACGATGCCTTGGTCCTATCTAAGGAGCTTAGAGATGTCCTCATTCATGCTCTACAAAACCCTGAGCGGTATCAGGCTCGCTTTGCGGAAATTAATATGAAAGAAGCTCAGTTCACTTTGCAAGCCGCCGTAGTCACATTTAAGGATGAAGACTTGCTACTGGGAACAACTGAGCATAATCGGCCGCTTTACGTGACCGGGTACAGAGACGGAGATCGAATTAATCGCATATTGATTGATCCGGGGTCCTCAGTGAACATCATGAACTTGCGAACTCTGAAGAGTTTGTCAATGGACGTCCGACACCTGTCAAGGGAAAGGATTGTGATTCAAGGCTTCAACAAAAATTGCCAGCAAGTTCTGGGGTCCATATCTCTGCCAATCAAATTTGGGGATCTGCAAACTGAAGCTACGATATACGTGATCGACGCCGACACGTCTTATAAGATTCTCTTGGGATGGCCGTGGCTCCACGATTATGGTATCGTCCCGTCAATTCTCCATCAATGCATGAAGTATACTAAAAATGGCGAAGAAAGACGCATTGACGGAGACATCCAGCCGTTCGGTGTGCATGAAGTCCGATATGAAGATTCTCGGTACTTTATGAACCACCAAAATGCTAAGCCACAACTGACGGAGGATAGAGCGACCCCAAGACTCAAAGGCAAATCTGAGTCGGCTGTCACTTTCAAAAGCAAAAACGCCTAAGTGCGCCCGCATTTCGATAGCGACACTGATGAGTCCGACGCTGGACCTCCGTAAAACTCGCCCTCGTTTTGGTAGCGATACGGACAAATCTGTTACTGATGCCCTATCTAGCAGCAAAGTCCGCCCTCATCTTGGCAGCGACGCTGAAGAGTCGGCGGAAGAGGACATGCCGTGCAACAGCGGTGCAAATTGGACCCCCATGCAACAAGCGAAACTACGAGAGACCTTCGAAATTGCAGAAGGGTCCCTAGCCGTCACAAAGGTACCAGAGCAGATGTGCAATGAGCTCAATGCGTTGTCGGTCTTCACCGTGGACCAGCTGAAAACTTTCTACGTCCCCGGAAGGAAAAGTGGGCAGAAAGGCATCCTATTTATGGGTCAAACCCCGTTGTGCACCCGGACGATCTGTCTGTCGCGTGCCTTCCATATGAGAGAGGCATAAGAGCCGTCCTCAATCCCAGATACTATGCGCCTGAGATGCGGGAATACTTTAAAAAGTGCGGATGCCGGTTATATCAAACGGAGTCCGAAGCAAAGTTTTACGAAGGGCTATGGTATCCGCCCCAGGTCCGAGCACTCATCGATGGACGAATTCCAGATAAACGGGGCATAGGCTACGTTCAACCTGATTCCAAAGCATGCTACATGATCCATGTTGGTGAGGCCAGCGAAAGATCAAATGATGATGACGAAATAGCCGAGCCAGAAGAAGCTCCTCAAGAGCTCGAAGATGGCGGACAAGCAACCTTTGATGAGCTAACCGAGATTGACTTAGGAACGCCCGATAATCCAAGGCTGACCTACATCAGCTCACTCTTGTCAGAGGAAATGAAAGAGCAGATAATTGCCCTGCTGCATGAGTTCGTCGACTGCTTCACGTGGACATACAAAGAAATGCCAGGCCTTTCCCCTGAAGTGGCCGTGCATAAGCTGGCTATATCTCCTGATGCTAAACCAGTGAAACAAGCTCCTCGAAGAATGAGAAGGGAACTAGAAGAAAAGGTCATCGAGGAAACCAAGAAGCTCATCGATGCCGGCTTCATCAGGGAAGAGAAATATGCGGACTGGATCGCATGCATAGTCCCAGTGAAGAGAAAAATGGGCAGATCCGAGTTTGTGTCGATTTCACGGACCTCAACAAGGCATGTCCTAAAGACGACTTCCCGCTACCAGTCATGGAAATGATGGTCGATGACACCTCAAATTACGAGCTGTTCACCTTTATGGATGGCTCGTCTGGGTATAATCAGATCAAGATGACGCCTGGGGATGAGAAGCACACAGCATTTCGAACCCCGATCGGAATATATTGCTACAAGGTGATGCCGTTCGGACTGAAGAACGCAGGTGCTACATATCAAAGGGCAATGACTAATATCTTTGATGACCTAATCCATAAAGTCGTCAAATGCTATGTTGATGATCTGGTCGTCAAGACTAAAGCCAAGGCCGATCATATCCAAGATCTTAGGACCATTCTCACCAGACTGAGGGAATACGATCTGAAGATGAATCCTGTGAAATGCGCTTTTGGCGTGTCATCGGGAAAATTCCTGGGTTTTATAGTCCGGCATCGAGGGATCGAAGTTGACCCATCAAAGATAAAGGCCATCATGGAGATGCCCCCTCCAAAGAGTCTGACGCAGCTAAGATCTTTTCAAGGCAAGCTTGCTTATATACGGAGGTTTATCTCAAATTTATCTGGAAGGTGTAGGCCCTACTCAAAGCTCATGAAGAAAGGAGCTCCTTTTATCTGGGATGCCGAATGTCAAGCAGCGTTCGAAAGCATCAAACAATACTTGTTGCACCCTCCAGTGCTGGCCGCTCCCATTCCAAATAAACCGCTGATTCTCTACACTGCCGCGCTAGATGAGTCACTCGGTGCGCTCCTTGCCCAGAACAACGAGGAGGGAAAAGAGAATGCCCTCTACTACCTCAGTCGAACTTTAGTCGGGGCGGAACACAACTACTCCCCGATCGCAAAGCAATGCTTGGCTCTGATGTTTGCTGTGAAGAAGCTGAGGCACTATCAGCTCGCTCACCGGGTTATGCTGATCTCCAAGGTCGACCCACTCAAACACTTGATGACCAAAGCGAGCCTAGCCGGCAGAATGGCAAGATGGGCTGTCATGCTACTTGAGTTTGACATAGTTTATACTCCTCAGAAAGCAGTAAAAGGGCAAGCTCTTGCAGACTTTCTCGCTGCTCATCCCATACCAGAAGGGTCACCACTCAATTGCGAGTTACCCGACGAACAAGTGCTACACCTAGAGAATGACGAGCCATGTTGGGAGCTCTACTTCGATGGGGCCTCATCGATAAGGACTTCCAGTAAATCAAGTGCCCCGGAGATAAAAGCAGGGATAGGATTGGTATTCATCACGCCATTAATGGGAACCCTACGGCGTTCTTTTGCTCTCACCGAGCCTCGCACGAACAACGAAGCTGAGTATGAAGCCCTTATAGCTGGTTTGGAATCGCCATAGAAATGGAAATCCTTCGGCTACGGGTTTACGGTGACTCCCAGCTTGTCGTCAGCCAAGTAAGCAGCGACTATAAGATATACAAACCCGAGTTAGCTCGGTACAGAGGCCGAGTGGTGGAACTCATGAAACGGATCACTCACATTGAATTAATGAGAGTCCCTAGAGCGTTGAATGGAAAGGCTGACGTACTCGCTCGCTTAGCCAAGGAGCTGGCTGATCCTGACATGGACGAAATTCTTATCACAGTCAGGAGCCGACAAATTCTACCCCTAGTCTCTCTACGAGAAGAGGAAAGCGCGGAACAGAAGAGCAGTCCTGCCGAAGAAGCTTCGATCATCCAAGACGAGCCCGATTGGAGATAACCCTTCATAGAGTACCTCCCATACGACAGGCTGCCCGAAGAAAAATCTGCGAGGATCCAGCTGAAGAAAAGAGCTCTCCGATACGTGTTTGTAAATGACACGTTATACCGCAGGTCATATGACCAACTCTGGCTCAGGTGTCTGTCATTGGCCGAAGCCCAAAAGGTCATGAAAGATGTTCACTCGGGCATTTGCAGTGCTCACCAATCTGGCCCCAAGATGCGACTTCAAATCAAACGGCTTGGGTATTACTAGCCCACCATGATACGGGATTGCGGAGAGCATGCAAAGAAATGTCAGATCTGCCAAATACATGGTGATTTCATTCACAAGCATCCCAATCCGTTGCATCCTACGGTGGCGTCATGGCCCTTCGATGTCTGGGGCACCGACAATGTTGGCCCAATTGATCCTCCGTCATCCAAAGGCCACCGGTTCATACTGGTCGCGACAGACTACTTCTCCAGATGGGCTGAAGCTGTCCCGCTAAAAGAAGTCAAGACAAAAGATATTCTGACATTCTTCCAGCATAGTATTCTATACCGCTTCGGTACACCAAGAAGAATCATTTCTGACAACGGGCCTTCTTTCAAGAGCTTCAATATCTCAAGGTTCGCTACTCAGCACAAGATAGACTGGAGATATTCCTCCATCTATAATCCAAGAGCCAATGGGCTAGCCGAAGCCTTCAATAAGACTCTATGCAAGCTCCTGAGGAAAAATGCTTCAGCCAACAAGAGAGACTGGAATCTCAAACTTCACGAAGCATTGTGGGCATATCGTACCACGCACCATACTCCAACTCAGTCCACTCCATACTCATTGCTCTTCGGAGTGGAGGCGGTCCTCCCCCTCGAAGTCGAAGTTCCAAGCTTAAGAATGGTCGTTCAGCACGAGTTGACGGAGGAGGAAAACGTGCTCCTTCGACTTGAAGAGCTCGATGCCCTCGAAGAAAAGAGGCTCGCGGTGCAGCAAAATCTGGAACTATACCGAGCCTATGACAAAATAACCCGTCTCCGCGCTTTCAAGAAAGGTGAATTGGTGTTGGTCCTCAAAAGACCGATCATTCCCAATCGACACGCTAACGGAAAATTCGAACGAAACTGGGAAGGACCATATGTCATCGAGAAAGTGTTCGACGGAGGATCCTGCCAACTAATAAGTGCCGAGGGAGAAAGGCCAATGCCACCCATCAATGGCCGATATCTCAAGAAATACTACACTTGAATGCTCCAAGTCGTAGGCGAATTGAGCACACCAGCCCTACGGTCTGGATCATACATCCTGCAAAACCGTATACAATCCACGGGCGTAAATGACCCCTATCTCTCCCAAATCTTGCCGGTGAGACTACTTTTAAAGTCACACCAGCGGCAAAAAAAAAAGAAGAGAAAAAGAAAAGAAAAAGAAAAAAAGGTATGTCCACAAGCAAAACGGGCATGGATGAAAACCCGAAAGGGCTCCGTGAGTAAAAACAGCAGGACCACCGGCAAGTTTGTGAAAACCTGAAAGGGCGCAAACTCGTGAAAAGAGATGAATACACTCGCAAAGTCGTCTCGACCTTGTGAGGAGAAAACCCCTGCGTGAGATCCTTACGACTCACAAAGGAGCAACACACTTAGGAATCCTCACGATTCCTGAGGATAACATACACCTGCGAGATCCTCTCGACTCGTAGGGAGAAAATGCTTTTATGAGACCCTCACGGCTCATAAAATTGAAAAGCCTTAGGTGATAAGGACCCAAACTTGTCTCCTAAGCCATCGTTCTCCAACGGGCAACGGCAAATGATTAGTCGCTCCTGGCATTTCGCTTCAGTGTTAGCGGTGCTGATGCCAACCAAAAACCCAAATCCTAAGTCCTCCCAAGGAAAATGATGAGTTGCTCCTGGCATTATTCCAGTGCAGCAATGCTGATGCCAAACAAGATCCAAATTCCAAGTCCCCAAACGGCGAATGATGAGTCGCTCCTGGTATAATATTCCAGTGTGGCGATGCAGACGCCAACCAAAATCCAATTTCTTAAAATTCTCCAGCCCTACGGCCAGTCCCCAAATTGACTGCCGTATACAATCCATGGGCTCAAATAATTCTCGTCATACCCGTGCCCCACCACAATCACCAGTTACGCGGCTGGTCTTCGCCTTTGGAATTATGCTCCATTGAGAAGACCCACTCATGTGTCCTCACGATACATGAGGAGAACAAACCTTTGTGGGATCCTTACGACTCATAAAGGAAAAACACACTTAGGATTCCACATGACTCCTAAGGAGAAAATACACCTGCGGGATCCTTACGACGCACAGGGAGAAAATACTTTTATGGGACCCTCACGGCCCATAAAATTGAAAAGCCGTAGGTGATAGGGACCTAAACCTGTCTCCTAAGCCATCGCTCCCTCAACAGGAATAGGTAAATGATGAATTGCTCTTGGCACGTGTGCTTCAGTGTTAGCAACGCTGATGCCTACCCTAACCCCAAAATCCCAAACTCCAATCCAATAGACCCCTAAGTCTTTAAACTAGGAATAGATGACCCATAAGTCGTTAAATTGGGAACGAAGGAAATCTCCTCATGGCAGATGATGATTCGCTCCTGGTACCATATTCCAGTGCAGCGATGCTGATGCCAAACCAAAACCAAAATCCCCAAATCCTGTCATGACAAATGATGATTCGCTCCTGGTACCATATTCCAGCATAGCGATGCTGATGTCAACCCAAATCACATCAAGTCAGCAAAACAACCAATGACCTCCCTGGCAGAATCAAATTCCACCTCGGAAATAAGTCAACTTCATCCCTGACGTCGCAAGAAGCGGAGCAAGTCAAATGCAGAATCGACCATCCACGTTGCTAAAATGGCAGCACCGACCGTCCACGTCGCTAAAAGCGCAGAAACGACCGTCCATGTCGCAAAAAGGGCAGAATCGACCGTCCAAGTCGCAAAAAGGGCAGAACCGACCGTCCACGTCGCTAAAATGGCAGTATCGGCCGTCCACGTCGCTAGAATGGCAGCACCGACCGTCCAAGTCACAAAAAGAGCAGCATCGACCGTCCACGTCGCTAAAATGGCAGCATCGACCGTCCACATTGCTAAAATGGCTGCATCGACCGTCCACGTCGCTAAAATGGAAGCACTGACCGTCCAAGTCGCAAAAAGGGCAGCACCGACCGTCCAAGTCGCAAAAAGGGCAGCATCGACCGTCCAAATCGTTAAAAGGGCAGCACCGACCGTCCAAGTGGAAAAAAGGGCAGCACCGACCGTCCACGTCGCTAAAAGGGCAGCACCGACCGTCCAAGTCGCAAAAAGGGCAGCATCGACCGTCCAAGTCGCTAAAAGGGCAGCATCGACCGTCCAAGTCGCAAAAATGGCAGCATTGACCGTCCATGTCGTAAAAAGGGCAGCGCAGGATTCCTACAAAGCGGGAACCAGATCACTGCGGGCCAGGGAAACTTCTATCACGGACACTCCGTCTCGGAGACATGTCAAGCAACGACCGTCCATGTCGTAAAAAGGGCAGTGCCAGCTTCCCAAAAAGCGGGAACTAAATCAGGTCGCCTCCAAGTAAAAGAAGATCCATCAATT
Organism: Agapanthus africanus; assembly: GCA_030015575.1. NCBI lineage: Eukaryota > Viridiplantae > Streptophyta > Magnoliopsida > Asparagales > Amaryllidaceae > Agapanthus > Agapanthus africanus. Next base: position 371,626,889 of record JASDDO010000022.1, read on the forward strand.
TCATGCACACGACCCACATATGTTGTGTGCATTTATTAATGGGGGGCAATTTGTTGGGGTAAAAATTTACACCCCGATTGACCAAGTCAAAATCAAAGTCAACCCCAAGCCAAGTGGGTCGATGCCCAGATCCAGTGGGCCGATGCCCGGGTCGAGCCCGAACATGAAACGGCCGGCCTCCCCCCATGCCAAGATAAAAATTTTCTAATAAATAATTTTATTGTATTTCTTTTATTTTATTTTACGAATGAATGTAAGAAAAATGGGCATAAAACCAAATTTTTGTAAAGCCCATTATGTGCAAAAAGAAATGCACATGAGCCATGAGATTGGAAAAATGCCATATTGTGAAGCCCAAGGGGCTATGTGTAAAGTGTATAGCCTATAAAGGCAAGGATAATGAAAATATCCCGACAACTTTTCTCTCTCTCCAAAAAAATTTAGATCTGAGATCTTTTCTCCTTCCTCAAGGTTCCAAAACCTTCTTCTTCTTTTTTAATTAGATCAAGAGTTTTACTCTTTATTTTATAAAACTAAATAGTTTTTCCCCACAAAACCCATAAAGGGGAACTCAGATCTTCCATTAGATCTCAAAAAGAAGAGATTTTTAAAATCTCATATCTCTTGATCTTCAAGATCCAGCACCCAGAGGAGAAAGAAGAAGAACCCCTTTCATCAACCCCAAAATATCTTAGGAGTTTGACTCCACTCTGATTTCTCTTTCGAGAATTTCTGGGGCTAAAAGCCTCTTTTTCTCTCCAGCGCCCTGCGCTCCAGCGCAAAGCGCCCACGTGCCGACATGTGGCGCGCTTGCGCTGGAGCGCCCGGCGCTCAAGCGCAAAGCGCCCACGTGCCGACACGTGGCGCGCCTGCGCTCAAGCGGAAAGCGCCCACGTGCCGACACATGGCGCACCTGCGCTCAAAGAGCCCGGCGCTCATGCGCAAAGCGCCCACGTGCCGACACGTGGCGCGCCTGCGCTCCAGTGCAAAGCGCCCACGTGCCGACACGTGGCGCCCTGCGATCAAGCGCAAAGCGCCCACGTGCCGACACGTGGCGCGCTAGCGCCGAAGCGCACAGCGCTCAAGGCGCTGACCCCACGCGACCTTTGGGCGCTTTTTCCCTTTTTATATATATATATATATACATGTATATATATGTACAAATACACACACACACTCCACAACACTGTCCCCCCCAAAAAATTTTGGGCTGGGGCGCTGCCCCGCACCCTGCAAGGGGGCTGCTAGCCCCCTTGACCCCCTGACCGCTATCCGGGTAGCGGGACCCCCGTAAAAACTCTGCGTGGCTCCCGATATATCCAAGCCCCCTCCAAAACAAAACACACGTATACTGCACATTGAGTTCGCATGACCAGTTTAACCCGTCAATCGGAGGTTCCCTCGCTCCAAAGACGAGGGGTAATTAACGACAGCTTAGTCCGCGGCTGCCGGAGATTCGGATCGCCACAATCAATAAACCCCAGCTTACCCTAGGCAAGGGGAATCTGTAGTACGCCTGACCAGCGCGCGCGTAATCCCATCTCAATAGGGTGACGAAAAACACCCTACACGGTCCAGTGGGTTTAAGGACATAGTCCGTGACAGTTTAAAGACGTCATTGTCTACAAAGTTTAAAGACATCATAGTCTATGAGTTTAAGGACCTTACAGTCCATGGTAGTTTAGAGACATCATAGTCTGTAAATTTTTTAGCCGTCGGGACCCACCACCTCTCTGAAGACGTTGAAGAATTACAACGACACATATCAGAGGTGTGAAGAGATATACCCTTGAACCAATGTCAGTTGAGGGATCTATAGTTGGATTGATTTAAGGATCGTTAATCTCATTTGAGATTAAGATCAACTTAGATGGTTGATAAGGATAAGTTAGCCTAATTTTAGAATAAGATCTACTTAACAGGGTTTTTAGGATCATTTAGATCCAGCGAAAGAGCATTTGGGCTCTATCGTTTTAGTTTAAGGACGTTACGGTCCATAAGTTTAAGGACATCATAGTCCGTGGAGTTTAAGGACATCATAGTCCATACTTTAGAGACATCATAGTCTTTAAAGTTTAAAGACATCATAGTCTATAAGTTTATGGACCCCACAGTCCATAAAGTTTAAGGACATCATAGTCCATGAGTTTAAGGACCCCACAGTGCGTAAAGTTTAAGGACATCATAGTGCAGTTTAAAGACGTCATAGTCTGTGTGGTTTTGGTTCAACCGTTTGGGGATGCACTAAAAGTTATTGGTTATTGGGACCCTCCATCTCTCTGAAGACGTTGAATGATTACAACGAATGTATTAAAGGTATGAAGAGTTGTACCCTTGAACCAATATCCCGATTTGGTAAATGGGATGAACATCAGTTTAGATGTCATCTGTTAGGAGAACACTAGTCATCTTTGGGACTAGGATCAGTTTGGGGAGACCTGAACATGGGGGCTCGGTTGATTGGTGACAAAAATGGTCTTAGCTTCGGAAGACTTGACTAATTTGAGCTAAGGTTGATTTCCCATAGTCATCCCATAGTGCTAAGAACTGAATCAGTGTTAAACACTGGACTTTGGAGGAGCTCACGTGTGAACACGTGAGGGGCCCCGAAGTGGGCATTGTTCTTTGAGTTTATTCCCTCATATATATATAAAAGTGCTGAGCACTTGGCTCACATATGAGCACGTGAGACGCCTGAGATGAGAACTGTTCTCTGGATTTTATTCCTTTTTCATTTATAAGTGCTAAGCACTTGGTTCATCAAACAGTCATGTGCAGACACGTGAGGTGCCTTCAAAATATGAGCGCTGTCTTTGGAATTTTCTCCCTCTTTTATACACCACTGTTTGGGGGTCACGTGGGAACACGTGAGGTGCCCCCAAAATGGGAGCTATCTTGTGTTTATTCCCTTTTTCCTTTTGTGAGTGCTAAGCATTATGGGGGCACGTGAGATCACATGAGGCACTCTGAAGAATGCAAATTGCCTTTGTTTTATTCTCCTTTTCTTTTTCTGAGTGCTAAACACTATCAAGGGATCACGTGAGGTCACGTGAGGCGCCCCCAAATTAAGATGTGTTTTAGATTTACTCCTCCTTTTGAAAAGCTTGTTCGGTGGTGCTTCAAGAGTTATTGGTTATTGGGACCCTCCACCTCTCTGAAGACGTTGAAGAGTTACAACGACATGTATCGGAGGTGTGGAGAGATGTACCCTTGAACCAAATTCCAGATCGAGGGGAGAGATCCTGGTGGGATGAACATCATTTTAGATGCCATCCGTTAGGAGCTCATTATCTATCTCTAGGATAGAGATCGGTTTGGGGGACCCTAAGCATGAGGGGCTCAATTGATTGCCTTCGGGAAATTTGATCTAAATTTGACTAATATTGGCCTCTCATAGTGTTAAACACTAATATATGATCGGCGCTCACGTGCTCCCATATGAGGCCTTGACACTGAAGATATGAAGCGCTCACGTAGGGTCACGTGAGGTGTTTGAAGTAGTGTTAAACAATGAAGTTATGAAGCGCTCACATGGAGTCACGTGAGGTGTTTGAAGTAGTGTTAAACCTTGAAGATATGAAGCGCTCATGTAGGTCACGTGAGGTGTTTGAAGTAGTGATAAACACTGAAGATATGAAGCGCTCACGTAGGGTCACGTGAGGTGTTTGAAGTAGTGTTAAACACTGAAGATTTGAAGTGCTCACGTGAAGTCACGTAAGGTGTTTGAAGTAGTGTTAAACACTGAAGATGTGAAGCGCTCACGTGGAGTCACGTGAGGCGCTTGAAGTAGTATTAAACACTGAAAGTTTGAGGCTCTCACGTGAGGTCACGTGAGGCGCCTGAGATTTGGCACAGCTTCTTTGAATTTTTCCCCTTTTTCTTTTCTGAGTGCTGAGCACTATTGGGTCACGTGGGATCACGTGAGGCCTCCCCAAAGACTGAAAGCTGCCTCTGTTTTATTCTCTTTTGAAAAGTGCTAAGCACTATTAAGGGGTCATGTGATGTCACGTGAGGCTTCCCAAAAATAGGGTTTATTCCCTTTTCTCTTTTATACATGCTGAGCACTTCTCAGGGGTAACGTGGGGTCACGTGATTAGATCTCAGTCTTTCCCCTTTTTTTGTTCCTCAAAGGTATTCACGTGGGGACACGTAAGCTTTTATCGTGTAACATTGAACACTAATATGCATCACCAGGCTGTTCTTCTATGGTTCTGAAGAATTAAGTTCTCTTTTTGTTCTTTGCAGGGATTAGATTCTTTTTCAAAGGGTTATACCCTAGTTCAGAGGAATTAAATTCCCATATGTTTTGTAAGAGTTAAACTCTTTTGGACTCAGTTCTTTCCCTTAGATTTTGGATCTGCATGACAGAATCTCCCCCATGAGAATTAAATTCTCAACTTGTGGGGAGATCTGCTTCAGCAGATCTTAACCAGAGGAAGAACTAAGTTCTTTTAGAAGAGTTAAACTCTTGGTTTGAGAATTAAATTCTCTTTTTGTGGGAGCTTTTGGGAAGGGTTCCCCTTCTTTTTAGAGAATTAAATTCTCTCTATATTTTTCTTCCCCTTTCTCTTTAGAGAATTAAATTCTCTCTGTATTTTTCTTCCCCTTTCTCCCTCTATCTCTTTATGTCTCCCCTCTTTTTGAACTTGGAGTTTTTGGGGGCTTCCTCCCCGTTTCCCCTTCTCTTGCTCTTATTTATTTGAGAAAGAAAAGAATCAATTTGTTCAGAAAATCTCTCATTGAGTGATGTTGATTGATTTTATAATCAACCAAAATGATCTTTTAGATCAATCGGTGAATTTTATTCACCGTTGGATTTTTAATCCAAAGGCTCGTTGTTTAACAGAGAAGATTTCTTGTTTGTTTAGCAAGATTATGGATATCTTGTTAGTTTTAACAAGATTAGAATTTTATTCTATCAAATCTTTTTAGTTTAACAAGATCAGAAATATATTTTCTTAATATGGATATCTTGTTAACATAGCATTTTATTCTTGTTATAAGATTAGGAAAATATTTTCCTATGATATATTTTTATTCTATCAAATGATCACCGCTGGATCTTTGATCCAAGGGTCCTCTGTTTAACAGAAAAGATCTTTCTAGTTTAAAGAAGATCAAGAAAATATTTCCCAAATAGAATTTAATTCTAGAATTTGATAGGAACATTTTAAATTAGGGTGTTCACATGCTTTCCATGTGATTAGCAAGAGCACTCGCGTGTTTAACACGTGACCCCTATTGTGGCTTTTAGCCTGTTTATCTTCAGAGCGCTCACGTGCTTAACACATGAGGCATGTTTGGCCCATGGTGATTTATGTTCAACGCTTATATGCTTTGCATATGAGCGCTCACGTGTTTTACATGTGAGGCATGTTTTGCCCTTTAAGTTTTTTTTATTCAGCGCTCATACGCTTTGCATATGTGCGCCCACATGTTTTACACGTGATGCCTTTTTTTTTGAGGATTTTCCCCCTTTTTATAAGGGAACAAGTATCTCTTGGCCGAAAATTTTGGCGAGAACAAATACCCCCCACTACTTTGCCCACGTATGTATATACGTGGGTGAAGTAGTGCAAAGTAATGGTGACCGTAGAATTGAGGGCTTGGGAGACAAGTTTAGGGTCCTTATAGTCTAAGACTTTTTCCATCTTCATGAGCCGTAAGGGTCTCAAGAAGGTTTTTCTCCCTACAGGTCGAAAGGAACTCGTAGGTGCAACTTCTCCATAGAAATCGTGAGGATTTCTAAGTGTTCATTGCCTCCGTGAGTCGTAAGGATCTCACTCGGGTATTTTCCTTACGAATCGTGAGGACCTATATCTAGCTTCTTTATTTCATTGGCGAATGTGGCATTGGCAAATGTGGTTCGTAGATAGTCCACCTTGACCTCCTTGTAGGGCAGCGATGGCTTAGGAAACAGGTTCAGGTCTGTTGCCTGAGACTTTTCAACTTTATGAGCCGTAAGGGTGTCATAAAGACTTTTCTTCCTACGAGTCGAAAAGATCTCGTAGGTGTATTTTCTCCTTAGGAATCGTGAGGATTCCTAAGTGCGTTTTCTCTTGAGAGTTGTAAGGATCTCGCAAGAGAATTTTCTCCCTTATAAGTCGAGAGGACTCGTAAGTGATTGTTTCCCTCCTTGTCGATGTTCGACTTGGGAGAGTATGGCCCGTGAATAGTCCATCTCGATCTCCTTGCAGGGCAGTGATGGTTTAGGAGACAGGGCTAGGATCTGCCACCTAAGACTTTTCATCTTTATGAGCCTTGAGGGTCTCATAAAGACTTTTCTCCCTACAGGTCGAGAGGATCCTGTAGGTGTATTTTCTCCTTAGGGGTCGTGAGGACTCCTAAGTGCATTTTCTCTTGAGAGTCGTAAGGATCTCACAAGAGAATTTTTCCCCTTTACCAGTCGAGAGGACTCGTAAGTGGTTGTTCTCCTCATTGTCGATATTCGACTTGGGAGAGTATGGCCCGTGGATAGTCCATCTTGACCTCCTTGCAGGGCAGTGATGGCTTAGGAGACAGGGTTAGGATCTGCCACCTAAGACTTTTCAACATTATGAGCCGTGAGGGTCTCATAAAGACTTTTCTCCCTACGAGTTGAGAGGATCTCGTAGGTGTATTTTCTCCTTAGGACTCGTGAGGATTCCTAAGTGTATTTTTCTCTTCAGAGTAGTAAGGATCTCCCAAGAGAATTTTCTTCCTTACAAGTCGGGAGGACTCGTAAGTGATTGATGAGTTGACCTTCTCCCAAATCAAAGCATTGCTTTGACGAGGAGGTCGAGGGTTGACTTTGGCCGTTTTCCACGGGGTCAGGGGTTGACTTTGGCCATATGTTGTCAAGATTGACTTTAGCCATACGGGTTCAGGATTGACTTTAGCCATACGGGGTCAGGATTGACTTTAACCATACGGGGTCAGGATTGACATTAGCCATATGGAACCAGGATAGATTTTAACCATATGGGGCCAGGATTGACTTTAGCCATACGGGGCCAGGATTGACTTTAGGCATACGGGGCCAGGATTGACTTTAGCCATACGTGGCCAGGATTGACTTTAGCCACACGGGGTCAGGATTGACTTTAGCCATACTGGGCCAGGATTGACTTTAGCCGTACGGGGTCAGGATTGACTTTAGGTTGTCTGTGCACCGCCGAGTCCTGGAACTGGGAACTTTGCGGCGGCTCCGCATTGCTAACGTTGCGTCTACTGTAACGAGATGAATGTCGAGGTGGTATCAAGGTTGTCTGTGAACCATCGTGATTTGGAACTAGGGACTCTGCCATGGCTCCGCGGTTGATTGTCGCGTCCGAATCCAGCTGGAATGAGGAGGAACGCTGTTGTGTGTCTCCAGGCTGTAGATGTGGCCGTCGAGACTTGGAACTAGGGACTTTGCTGTGGCTCCGAGATTGATCATCGCGTCTGAATCCTGCTGGAATGAGGAGGAACGCTGTTGTGGGTCTCCAGGCTATATATGTGGCCATCGAGACTTGGAACTAGGGACTCTTCCATGGCTTCGTTTTGCTGACGTCGTATATTCCTGCAGTGACACTGATTTCTCTGCGGGCCGACGCAAATCGAGATGCTCTCGTCAAAGACGCTGATTTCCCTGAATCGAGGTTTTTGCCAAGGACACCGATTTCCTCGGAGTTGAGACGAATCGAGAGATTCCTGCAAAGACACTGATTTCCTTGCGGGTCGACGCGAATCGAGATGCTCTCGTCAAGGACGCTGATTTCCCTGAATCGAGGTGTTGAGCCAAGGACACTGATGTCCCTGGGATTGAGATTAATTGAGGTATTCCTGCAAAGACACTGATTTCTCTGCGGGTCGACGTGAATCGAGATGCTCTCGTCAAGGACGCTGATTTCCCTGAATCGTGGTTTTTGCCAAGGACGCTGATTTCCTCGGAGTTGAGACGAATCGAGAGATTCCAGGAAAGACACCGATTACTTTGCGGGTCGATGCAAATCGAGATGCTCTCGTCAAGGACGCTGATTTCCCAGAATCGAGGTTTTTGCCAAGGACGCTGATTTCCTCGGATTTGAGACGAATCAAGCGATTCCTGCAAAGACACTGATTTCCTTGCGGGTCGACGTGAATCGAGATGCTCTCGTCGAGGACACTAATTTCCCTGAATCGAGGTTTTTGCCAAGAACACTGATTTCCCTGGGGTCGGTTCACTTGTTTCCGAGACTTGGCTCTTTTTCTGATGGAGCCTGGAGGGATGATATGGTTCTCTCTTTGTTTGTGCCCCTGGATTGTATACAGGGATCGATGCGATCTCACATGTAGGGCAAAAGTTTCATTTTATAATATTTTTTTTTGTTTTCTTTCCGCGATGCTCTATTATTTCAGCTTTTTGTATCGCGAAAGTCGCGAATGCCCAATCATTTCAACTATTTTTCACGGTGCCCAATCATTTCGGCTATTTTTTCTTTTTACTCGCTATTTTTTATTGCGAGTTGCCCAAACATTTCGGCTATTTTGTATGCATATATTTTTAATTGCTGATTTTGTTGCAAGTTGCCCCATCATTTCGGCTATTTCATATGCATTTTTGGTTCGCTGATTTTTATCGCGAATGTGGAACATGGAATCTGGTGCCAATCTCAGCACCAGCATCGCTACGGCTGGAATATTGCCAGGAGCGAATCATCATTTGTCGTGAAAGGAATTGGGATTTGATACCGATTTAGGCATCAGCATCGCTATAACTAGATATTGCCAGGAGCGACTCATTGTTCCCCTCCGAAAGACGGCGGCGACGCGGGGCGTCTCGCCTGAGATTCGGGGCAGATGCTAATTGGTGCTATCCGTCTACCTCTCCGAAGATGCCAAGTTGATTTATGGCACCGTATATCGAAGATTTAAACGGATGCGTCCGATGTAGCAGACTTCGTCAGATTCTCCCTCGCTTGAGGGGTTTTTGATTGTGGGGACGCTCCTCCCTGCAAGCGCAAGCCCCTGCAGTTAATTACGCTACCGCACCGCGGTAACCACTTTCTCCTTCTTCAGATGGTCACTCCGTGTCGTGTGTGTTTATTTCGTGTTTAGTTGCCCGTGGACTGTATACGGAGACTGAGTTATGTCGCCGCCCGTAGGGCGTGGACTAGTCCAAATCCGTATTATCTTAGATTTGGGTTTGGGGGTTTGGGTTTAAGGATACGTTAGCCTCATTGGAGACTAAGATCGACTTAAACGTTTGTTAAGGATACGCTAGCCTAGTTTTTAGTCTAAGATCGACTTAAACGTGAGCGTTTAGATCCAACAATAGAGCAATTAAGGGAGCCTTGTTGTTTAGTTTAGTGACATCACGGTCAGTAGGTAGTTTAAGGACATTGCGGTCCATAGGTAGTTTAAGAACATTACGGTCCAATGTTAGTTTTAAGACATTGCGGTCAAGATTAAGGACGTCATAGTCCGTGGATTTAAGGACTCCACAGTCCGATATTAGTTTTAAGACATCACGGTCAAGGTTAAGGACGTCATAGTCCGTTGTTAGTTTTAAGACATTCCGGTCAAGGTTAAGGACGTCATAGTCCATGGGTTTAAGGACCCCACAGTCCGATGTTAGTTTTATGACATCCCGGTCAAGGTTAAGGACGTCATTGTCCATGGGTTTAAGGACCCCACAGTCCGATGTTAGTTTTAAGATATCCCGGTCAAGGTTAAGGACGTCATAGTCCATGGGTTTAAGGACCCCACAGTCCGATGTTAGTTTTAAGACATCCCGGTCAAGCTTAAGGACGTCATAGTCCATGGGTTTAAGGACCTCATAGTCCGTATCAATGTGTGGTCATCGGGACCCGTCACCTCTTTGAAGACGTTGAGGAATTACAACGCCAAGTATCAAAAGAGTGAAGAGATGTACCCTTAAACCAAGGTAGATTAAATAATCTTTGGCCCAATTTGGAACCAAGACCAATTAATTATATTATGAGCCCATTGGCTCAGTTAAGTCTGAATTGAGGACTTATGGCCAGCTTGGGCTAAGTCCAATCATGTTTAGGATATGGGTCCTCTGGTGGTCCATCGAAGGAGAGGCTTTGCCTCTGGAAACTTTGCCAATTGGGCTGAAGCTAATGTTGAAGACTAGAGACCAACGGTGTTGAACACTGGGAATAAGATTAACAAGTTAGTGTTAAACACTAAAAGATAATCAGTGTTGAACACTGGGAACAGAGTTTCCAAATTAAAGTTAAACACTGAGGCAAATCAGTGTTAAACACTGGGAACAAGATTTCAAATTAGTGTTAAACACTAAGAAAATCAGTGTTAAACACTGGGAGCAAGATTTCAAATTAGTGTTAAACACTAAGAAAATCAGTGTTAAACACTGGGAGCAGAGTTTTCCAAATTAGTGTTTGAACACTAAGAAAATCAGTGTTAAACACTGGAAATGGGGTTTTCAAACTAGTATTAAACCCTATGGAAGTCAGTGTTAAACACTGGGAGCAGATCATCAGTTTGATGTTAAATATGGTAAGAGAAGAGATCACGTGGGGGCACGTGATGGCATCCAAAAGGTGGGGCCAGATCCCCTTCATTTTGTTCTACAGACAAGTGTTTAACACTTTTAATTCTGAAGGCCATCACGTATGGGCACGTGATGGGGGCTCACGCTTTGATCTGTTAGAATGTTCATTAGGGGTCACGTGGTGACACGTGAGGGCGCCCCAGAGCTTCTTTTCTTTTGCTTTTTCTTTGCGCGCTTTGGGGGTCATGTGGAGCATGTGAGGTGTTGCCTCAAAGTTCTTCTCTATGGATCTTTACAGGGGTCACGTGGTAACACGTGACCCTGTTCCTTTGCTGTTTGCAGATTTGTTTATCTTTTTTAAGAATTAAATTCTTCATAAGGTTAAACCCTAGCAATAAACTTTAGAGGAATTAAATTCCTGTTTTCTTCTGAAGAATTATATTCTTAGATAGAGTTGGACTCTAGTTTCTTCTTTCGTAAGGGAACTAAATTCCTGTTATTTTGACAGATTTAAGTTCTTAACTTGGGTTAAACCCTGGTTCTGTTCATTTTGAAGGAATTAAATTCCTATATCATAGGGTTAAACCCTAATTTTATTTCAGAGGAATTAAATTCCTATAGTTCCGTGAGAATTAAATTCTCAAACTTCCATTCCCTCCCTATGCTTTGGATCTGCATGGCAGGATCTCAACCCAATGAGAATTAAATTCTCAATTCATGGGGAGATGTGCACTTTGCAGATCCTCCACTAAAGAGAGAACTAAGTTCTTCTTTTTTTTTAATATAAGAGTTAAACTCTTTCGAGAATTAAATTCTCTTTTGAAGCCTCTCCTTCCTTACCTAAGGTTTTCTTCTGCAGCAGATTAAATTCTTCCAAAGTCTCAAGGCTCTGTTTCTTTTTCTCTTTATGTCTCTGTATCTATCTCCCTGTATACGTCTCTCTCTGTATATTTTCCTCTCTTTTCTGGCTCCTATTTAAAGGCGAAGGAAGAGAATCAATCAGTTTTAGTGAATCTTCAATTGAAAGATTTGATTTGTTTATTGAGAGATTTGATTTATATTTATCATTCATCTGGACCTTTGGATTATTAGGTGAATTTTATTCACCATTGGATTTTAAATCCAAAGATATCTCTTTGTTATTTCGGTTAGATTTTAAGGGGAAATCTTTCCAAGTTCAAGATTTTTCCATAGATAGGTGATATTTAATCACCTTTAAATCTTTAATCCAATCGGTTCCAAATAATCATTCTCCTTTGTAAAGATTTGAATGCTGTTCAGAATTTAATTCTATTAAATAGATAGGCTTTGAAAGCCGGTCACGTGTGGGCACGTGACCCCCGGTCACGTGTGGGTACGTGACCTCTTGGAACGAGCTTTCTTCTGCTTTCTGCGCTCTGTTTTTTAGCTGTTGTTCAACCGTCACGTGCCAACACGTGACCCCTTGGTCACGTGTGAGCACGTGACCCTTTTTGGAGCCTTTTCTTTGATTTAATCAAGGAGCTGAATCTGCCTTTGCCGCTTCTTTTAATTATCACGTGCCAACACGTGACTGCTGGTCACGTGCTAGCACGTGATGCCTCCTCCGTAAACTTTCCTGATTTTAAATCAGGAAACAAATGCCCCCACAGCGTTGTTCTCACGTGTCTGCACGTGAGTGCAACGCTGTCACTTTTGTGACCGTTGGATTCCTCTAGGGATTTGGGGAGATGAAGCGTCTCCATCACATCCTATAAATGTTCATGTCCCTTCAGAAGAGCCTTCACTTTGCTCATCTCCTTCCTTTGAGAACTTTTTCTGAGAATTTAATTCTCTTCTTCCAGAGCTTAGTTCTCTGCCTTGAAACATTTTCAGAGTTTAACTCTGTTTAAAAAGACCCACTTTCCTCAGGTAATGGTGATCGGTGCGCCTTCATTTTGACAAAACTCGATGGATTTTAAATCCACATCAAGGGCTTCACTCCTTTTTTTAAAAAAGAACCCATTTTTCTTCCAGTTCTTTAACCAAAATATGAGACCACTTAACCTCCAACAGTAGATCTCTTAGGGTTCAGATGATCCTTTAGGGAATGATGGTGATAATCCATGGAGTTTAACCCCGTTCACAGAAAACATGTTTCTGGGAATTTAATTCCCTTTTCTCAACAAGGAATTTAATTCCTATGAAGAACTCAGTTTCTTCGCATGAAGGCTTCTTAGGGTCTCTTTGCCCTAGGTTGTCCTTCTGTAATTAATGGAACAGAAGCTTGCAATGATGTCTTCTGTGGGAATTTAATTCCCTTTATCCTGTTTGATTTGTTGTGGAGTCCGAGGCAGATTTATCTTCTAAGAGATGTGTAGGGTCACTTGAAACCCACTCCTTATTTAATGAGGATATCCCCTTTGTCTTATTATAACTGCTTGGTCTCATTATTAACAAGCCGTCATCCTGATTCTGTGGGGCCCATATGTTTTGTAGCCAATGGCCCCATAAAAGAGTCTACTGTTGCTTTCTTTAACTAGTCTTCATGTTCATACATGTGTATATATTGCTGACTTTGCTTTTGACAGTCTTCTTTTATTCGATTTCAGGTGCGATGTTTTCTGTTCCGTGTTTTCCCTTTACTCGTTCGGAGGCCGCTTTTCCTCAATCACCATCTGACGAGGAAGCGATGGCGATGATCCGGGCTCATGACCCGAACTGCACCAACTTGCTTCTATGGGGAACTTGGTACAACCATATTATCCGGGGTCGCCGGAGTTTCCTCTGCGCAATACCAACAGAGCCTATTTTCCCGTTTTTTCCGATGGATCCTCCGAGGACGGTTTTTGTTGTGGAGATGCCAAACTGGACTCCAACGGGAAGGCTCGAGCCTTCGACGACCGGTATCCCGAACCATCCGATCCCGGCTATAGATATCTTAGGGAGGCATATTTGCCAGGGTGAGGCCCATCCATGGGGGCAAATCTACAAGATAGGGCTCACCCCCCGACACCCTACGGGGTACCTTCTCTGGGCTTGTTATATCCTGTCCGCCCATCGTGCGCGGCTACAGAAAGTGGGGCTTTACCAGGCGATATACGCGTCGCTCTTTCACTACCAATCTCCGCATGTATGGTGGGTTAAGGCGTTCTTGAACCAGTGGAACCTCCCCACCAACACTTTCCTTTTAGGGGACCGCGAGGTCTCGATCTCTCTGGAAGAATTCTATGAAATCTCGGGGTTGCCAATCAGGGGTAGTCTGTATGAGGAGTTGCTGCCTTCTGACGAGTACATCTTTGAGCCTGAGCCTGCTCCGGTTGACGGCCTGTTTGCTGAGAATGCCGTCCGCCACAAGCGTCCCAGTTTGATCAAAGCACTAGGTATCTTCGACCGATTGTTCACCGAATCTGAGGAGCAGGGTGTTACTTTTAAGAGCTTCATTGCTTGCTTCCTTCGCGAGGACGTCTTGTCGAAGACAGCTCCGAAGTTCGCGAACATCAAAGGCCCCTTTGGGTTTGGTCCGAAGAAGCTGCCGACCACTGAATCGGATCTACCTCAATACTATATCCCCATCATGTCGCCGATGTCTTTTGAGTCCATTGCAGCACCCGGTATGGATGAGGAGACGTTCTTCGTGGGGTTTGTCAGTGTCTGCCTCAGTTGGTTTGTTATTCCCATGCATCGCCGCTTCATGAGAGCCTCGGTTATCTACCCGGCTCACTGTATTGCTGAGGGGACGCGGTTGGCTATCGGCATCCCGGCGCTGGCGCATCTTTACCACGGGTTGGGCGCTGCGGCCAACACTTCCAGCCCAGGCGTAGACGTGGTGAATTTTTCGCTTCATTACTTCACATCCTGGATCGAAATGCACGTGTTGGGGGCTTTCTCTATGCATCAGAGGCCCATATTTTACGATGCCTAACCTTCGCGCAACTTATGCGATTAGTGGATGCTTCTGCCGCCGACCCGACCCAATTTGGGGCTATTCGGGTGCTGATTTCTCCTTACGCTGCAGCTGGCGGGCTGGTTTTTAATGATCGGGTCTTGTCTACTCCCTCAAGTCCAGTCCAACAACTCTGGGACCAGTCAAAAGACAACGTACCTTCTTTGAAGCCCCGGGAGGCCGCGCACTTGTATACAATTAGACCGGGCTACTTGGTGTTTCGCCAGGACAGTGCAGCTCTTTTCAAGCGGTACAACCCGCATCGCTTCGCTCGACAGCTTGGATACGACTAGGGCGTTCCCTTTGAGGCTTTCATAGTTGCGCCGGTCCCTTCGCTTGATGCCGTTCGCGATGCCGCACATCATTTCATGAGGTTGAACACCGGATCCCACTTCATGATCCCTGAAGCTGAGCATATGCCCCGGTGCGTGGGATCGTTCACGGGTTGGTATCTCCATCGAGTCAGCCCGATTATTCTTGAGGAAAGAAGGGTGCTTCTTGGTCATGATGCCCCTCCTCAGGTTCCGGCCATGGGATCTGTGTCGCGGCCGCGAGTTCCGGTCCGCTTCCCTCTGAGGGAGATTGGCACCGCGCTCATTCCGGGGGAGTCAGGGGTGGACCTTACTCCAACAGCTGGTATGCCTCTAGGTACCCGATCGCGGGGTAGACGGGCCCCAGTAGCAGCACCACCGCCTGCGGCAGCATTGCCTCCCGTGGCATCGACAATGGCGATGCCATCCTCGGTTGTGGCACCAAGCGAGGGTAATAGGGACGATGGTGTTGAAGGCGACGTGGGTCGCCGCCACACCAAGGCTCCACGAGGAAAGAAACGGTCGTCTTCGGCGGCCGGTTCTGGATCTAAGAGGCGGAAGAGGGTGGCCACCAACCTACTTGATTCTTTAACGGAGTCGGAGCCCATACTTCCAGATGAGTCGCTGGCCGTGCAAGAGTCGGACGCTGGTCTTCTTTTCTCGGGTTCGGCTGCCGAGGAGGCCGCACAATTGGCTGAGGCTATAAGACGTTCCCAAGATGAGTCCCAGAACGTCAGGGTTCCGAAGAAGCCCTATCCTGCCGTAATCTTTTATGAAGACCCTTCATGGATTCGGCGGCGGTTCATTGGCCCTTTGGAGGAATGGGGAGGAAGGGCCCTGAAACAGGCCGCTTCGGAGGATGCTGCGGACGCGCTTTCCTTGTGGACCGGCGGCCATGAGTCTACCCTCGAACCCCGGCGAGCACGCCTCCTTGAGAAGGAGCATCAGCTTGAACAAGCCTTACTGAAGGCTTCCCTGCGCATTGGTATGTTTTTATATATTTTTTGCAGTTCTTCAGATTGCTTATGCTTGTATATATGTATCCTTATTTTGTGCGACTTGTGCAGAGTCTTCGGCGATGGGAGAGATCCCCACTGGCTTGCTGCAGCTAGAGCCCGTTGACATTCCCGATGCAGCCTTACTCGATGCGGATGGGGCCGACAATGCCATTCCTCTCGCAATAGAACCTCCGGCGGCGGCTCTTGATTCCAGGGTACTCGCTCCTTTGGGAGAGGTTCCCTCGGTGGTCGCTGTCCCAACGACTCTACCCGAAAGCGGCCCAGAGGCTGAGATGGAGATAGTCGGGACTACCCTCCCTTTGTTGGCGCCTGAGGTCACGACAGAGGCCGTTGAAGCTGCTATCCCCCTGGCTCAGAATGGGAGGAGTGTCGAAGGTAACCTTCCACGTTTTGAGCTAGTAATCTTTCTGTTACCTGAACTCTTTTGTCTTTTCAGAATTGCGTGGACTGGCGGCCTCCATTGTCGATCTGTCTCCTCGGCAATCCTTCCAGCGTCTTTTGGAAATGGCCGCTCCGCAGGCGATATCTCCTCAACGCATCGTCCTCTCATCTGGACAAGGTGAGTGTTGTTCATCACTTCTCATAGCATCGTTGTTATTTTGCGTATTGACATTGATGTTCTCTACAGTTTTGGAGACCGATGACGAGGTCGAGGTCCTCGAAGGGCCAGGGGAACCCTCAGCTCCTACTTGCATGACCGTAGGTAAGTGACATTTCGGTATAGCCTCACTTGTTCCTTTGCTTAAGAGTCTTACTAATATTTTTCAACTCTGAACAGCCTTGCCAGCTCCAATAGCGTTGGAATCGCGTGTCGTCATGCCGCCCAGCCCTTATGCTTTGCGAGCTTCAGAACACTTGGCCCAATTGAGCCTTGTCTCCCTGTCGTCTTTGATCGAGGAGCTTCGTGCTGGTAGCGCAACCACAGCTGAAGCATTTGCTGCCGAAGCTAACGGTTCTCTTCCTTTTCTTTCCACCTACCACAGCGAAGAGGTGGTGCGGGTCTGGGTGGAGTTCTGTCGAAAGGTGGAGGCTTGTTTACACGCCATTGAGTGTTCCCGTCTTTCCTCGGAGGTCATGGCTGCAAAGGCGGACTTGCGGGGGCTGAAGAGGCTCAGCCGTAAATTTTCGGAGAGGGAGCTGGCTTTTAAGGCGCTGAGCGAGCTTCAAGCTAATCTTACCGCCAAGGCCAACAAAGCGTATGAACTCTGGTGGGTGCTCCAGGAGTCCATCAAAGAGGTGGTGGCTCTCGATAAAGCTGCCACGTTCACTCATGAAAGGGTCGAGGCCCATAAGGCCACCGAGAAAGAGCTTGAAGTTCGGCTTGCTTCGTATCAGGCCCAGTAGGCTCAGGCGGAGGCCCGTCTTTTGGCGATCTTAAATCATGAGGCCGTGGCCCAAGAAAAGCAGGATGAGCTGACCAAGCTGCTAAATCGCCCACCGGCTTGAAACATTTGTATCTTTTCCTTCCTTTTTTGTATATACCCATGGATGAGAGTATTTTCTTTTTGTTCTTTCAGGAATTGTACTTTGTATCCATTTTGGTTTATGAATAAAAGATACAATTTTCTTCTCAATGGTGTGTCTCTTTTCATTGAATGTGTTTTGCAGACAATTTATCTTGATTTCTTTGCACGGCAGCAATGGCTTAGGATTCAGGGTTAAGATCTGCTTCCTAAGACTTTTGCACTTTATGAGCCACTAGGGTCTCATAAAGAGCTTTTTTCCCTATGGGTCGATAGGATCCCATAGGTGTGAGTTTTTCTGAAGAATCGTGAGGATTCTTAAGCGGGTTTTCCCTTGGGAGTCGTAAGGATCTCGCAAGAGAGTTTTTCTTCCTTACAGGTTGTGAGGACCTGCAAGTGCTGGATGTGGTCACCCTTATCCGTGTTTCACGGGGTCAGGGGTTGCTCGAGGCATCGTAGTTTAAAGACGTCGCGGTCAAGGTTAAGGACATCATAGTCCGTGGATTTAGGGACTCTACAGTCCGATGTTAGTTTTAAGACATTCCGGTCAAGGTTAAGGACGTCATAGTCCATGGGTTTAAGGACTCCACAGTCCGATATGAGTTTTAAGACATCACGGTCAAGGTTAAGGACGTCATAGTCCGTGGATTTAAGGACTCCACAGTCCGATATTAGTTTTAAGACATCACGGTCAAGGTTAAGGACGTCATAGTCCGTGGATTTAAGGACTCCACGGTCCAATATTAGTTTTAAGACATCACGGTCAAGGTTAAGGACGTCATAGTCCGTGGATTTCAGGACTCCACAGTCCGATATTAGTTTTAAGACATCACGGTCAAGGTTAAGGACGTCATAGTCCGTGGATTTCAGGACTCCACAGTCCGATGTGTGGTTGCGGGGACCCGTCACCTCTTTGAAGACGTTGAGGAATTACAACGCCAGGTATCAAAGGAGTGAAGAGATGTACCCCTAAACCAAGGTGGAATCAATATAGAATCAGGGTGGTTGATCGTTAGTTTTAAGACATTACGGTCGAGGTTAAGGACATCATAGTCCGTGGATTTTAAGGACTCCACAGTCCGGTGTTTTCTTGGGATGCTTCACACGGGTTCACTGCCATGCTTGGCGAGGACCAGGCTCCGCTCTGGGCGTTTTCCATGGGGTCAAAGAGTGACGTTATCCGCGTTCCACGTAACCAGGAATTTTGCACTAGATGCTTCACACGGGTTCACTGCCGTGTTCGGCGAGGACTAGGCTCCGCTCTGGATGCTTCACACGGGTTCACTGCCGTGCTCTGCGAGGACCAGGATCCGCTCTGGACGTTTTCCACGGGGTCAAAGAGTGACGTTATCCGCGTTCCACGTAACCAGGAATTTTGCACTAGATGCTTCACACGGGTTCACTGCCGTGTTCGGCGAGGACTAGGCTCCGCTCTGGATGCTTCACACGGGTTCACTGCCGTGCTCTGCGAGGACCAGGATCCGCTCTGGATGTTTTCCACGGGGTCAAAGAGTGACGTTATCCGCGTTCCACGTAACAAGGAATTTTGCACTAGATGCTTCACACGGGTTCACTGCCGTGCTCGGCGAGGACCAGGCTCCGCTCTAGATGCTTCACACTGGTTCACTGCCGTGCTCTGCGAGGACCAGGATCCGCTCTGGATGTTTTCCACGGGGTCAAAGAGTGACGTTATCCGCGTTCCACGTAACCAGGAATTTTGCTGATCGTATCCGCATTTCACGGAATGGAGGTTTGACTGTTGGTGACATGTATATCGCCGAGCCATGGAACTAGGGGTTGCCGCTGCTCCGCTTTGTTTGAAGTTGTGTCCGTCGTTACGAGACGAGTGTTGGGATGATCTCTAGGTCGCTTGCGGCCCGTCGAGATTTAGCTTCTTTCTTTGATGAAACCTGGGGGGAAGTATAATCACTTCTTTGTTTACGCCCTTGGATTGTATACAGGGTGTGATGGAACATCACCTGTAGGGCATAAATTAAATTTTTTTATTTTATTTCATTTCTTTTTCCGCGATGCTCCATCATTTCAGCTTTTATATCGCGAAGGTCGCGATTGCCCTATCATTTCGGCTATTTTTCGCGGTGCCCAATCATTTCGGCTATATTTTTTTTTATTTTTACTCGCTGTTTTTTATTGCGAGTTGCCCCATCATTTCGGCTATTTTGCGTGCCTACATTTTTACTTGCTGCTTTTTATTGCAAGTTGCCCCATCATTTCGGCTATTACGTATGCACGTGCGGCCTACTGGCTTTTCGCCATAAACCTGAAATTAGACACCGATTTCGGCATCAGCACCGCTACAACTGGGATATGGCCAGGAGCGAATCATCATCTGCCTCTGTCGATGTTGAACAAGGGTGGCTTAGCAAACAGGGTTAGGGTCCTGTCGACTAAGGCTTTTGACTTCATGAGCCGTAAGGGTCTCACAAAGGTATTTCCCCCTACAAGTCGTGAGGATCTTGTGGGTGTATTTTCTCCCTAGGAATCGTGAGGATTCCTAAGTGTATGTTCCTCTGTAAGTCGTAAGGATCCTACAAGAGGGCTTTCTCCTTATAAGTCGAGAGGACTTATAAGGGTTGTTCACCATAGGGACATACCCCTAGTCACGGGTGGGACTTTGCTGAGAAAATGTTTATTCGCGCCCGTGGATTGTATACAAGGGTCAGTATGAGCCGCTTGTAGGGCATTGTCGAAGGTTATGGGGGATTTTGCTTAAGCACAGATTCAGGTTTCTGTAACTTAAGGCTTTCAAGTCTTATGAGCCGTGAGGGTCCCATAAGAGAGTTCTCCTTGTGAGTCGTGAGGATCTCGCAAATGTCTTTTCTCCTTAGGAATCGTGAGGATCCCTAAGTGTGTTACTCCCTTGTGAGTCGTAAGGATCTCACGCGGGTGGTTTCTCCTTACAGGGTCGTGAGGATCCCGCAAGTGTCCTTTAACGAGTTTGCGCCCTTTCGGGTTTTCACAAACACTCGCCGGTAGCCCAGCTGTTTTTACTCACGGAGCCCTTTCGGGTTTTCATCCGCGCCCATTTTGCTTATGGACATACCGTTTTTTTTATTCTTTTTATTTTCTTCTTTTTTTTACGAGGTCGCGCCCTTTCGGGTTTTCACGAACACTCGCCGGTAGCCCTGCTGTTTTTACTCACGGAGCCCTTTCGGGTTTTCATCCGTGCCCTTTTTGCTGATGGACATACCGTTTTTATTTATTATATTTTTTTCTCTTTTTTTTTATCTCATCAGCCTAAGGATGCTGCGGTATTAGTTTAAGGACGTTTCGGTCCGTCGTTAGTTTTAAGGATGTTTCGGTCCGTCGTTAGTTTAAGGACGTTTCGGTCCGTCGTTAGTTTAAGGACGTTTCGGTCCGTCGTTAGTTTAAGGACGTTTCGGTCCGTCGTGGAGAGGGCCGGCTACTACTTATAGAGCTTGAGCTTAGGAAGATAGCGAGCGGACATAGTCGTCGTCATCTATCATTGACCTAGGCTGTGACTCCTTAAGCGTAGTATTTCTTTAGGAAGCGGCCGTTTATTGGCCTGAAAGGCCTCTCACCGTGCATATCCATGAGTAGATAGGCTCCACCCTGGTAGACTTTGTCTATGATGTACGGGCCTTCATAGTTTGGCTCGAATTTTCCCCGCTTGGCGCGATTGGGGATCATAGGCCTTTTGATCACTAGCACAAGTTCGCCTTGACGGAATGTCCTCGGCCTGGTCAATCTTTCATACGAGCGCGTCATTTTCGCTTTGTAAGCCTCCAGATTTTGTTGCGCTATGAGCCGGGTTTCATCAAGGGCGTCAAGCTCCTCAAGCCGGAGGTGAGCATTTTCTTCGTCTGTCAACTCGTGGTGGACTGCCACTCGTAGAGAAGGTAGCTCTATCTCGAGGGGGAGTACTGCTTCCGTACCGAATACCAATGTGTATGGCGTCGTGTTCGTGGCCGTCTTGAACGTAGTCTGATATGCCCAGAGAGCTTCTTGCAGTCTCTCGTGCCAGTCCTTCTTATTTCGGGACACCGTCTTCTTCATGATCTTTGTCAAGGTCTTGTTGAAGGCCTCAGCTAGACCGTTAGCTTGTGGATTATAAACTGAGGAGTATCTCCAGTCTATATTATGCTGTTGCGCGAAGCGGCTGATCTTATGGCTTCTGTAGGTCGGCCCATTATCGGAGATAATCCGCCGCGGAGTTCCAAACCGATAAATGACGTGCGTCTTGAAAAAGTGGAGGATACTCTCCGTCTTCACTTCCCTCAGCGGTACTGCTTCTGCCCATTTAGAGAAGTAATCAGTCATCGCTAGGATGAAACGATGTCCCTTAGACGATGCCGGTTCGATGGGGCCGACTATGTCAGTTCCCCACATTTCGAATGGCCAGCTAGCCACCGTTGGATGTAGCGGATTTGGATGCTGGTGGATGAAATCCCCATGGATTTGGCATCAGTGGCACTGCTTCGCATATTCGAGGCAGTCCTGGATCATCGTGGGCCAGTAGTAACCCATCCGTTTAATTTTTAATTTCATCTTCGGGCCTGCTTGATGTGAACCACAGATTCCGTCATGAACTTCCTGAACGACTCTTTCTGCTCCGTCAGGTCCTAAACATCTCAGCCATAGAGAATCAAACGACCTCTTGTACAGAGTATTGTTGACGAAGGAGAAAGACAGAGCTCGTTTCATGAGCTGATGTCTTGAGGACGCTTCTTCGGGCATTCGGTGGGACTTAAAGTAGTCTATGAAGACCTCCCTCCAGTCCTCAGCCTTCTCACGGTCTTTTATTTGTAGGGTCGTCTGCTCAGTCACTCCCTTCTCTTCGGATGATTCCGGAGATATTTCTGCTGGGGCAAGCACCCGACGGCTTTGCACCACGATTTTAACGTCATCAAGGTTCTCGTCAGCCAGTTCTTTAGCGAGCTTGGCCAACGCGTCTGCTTTGCTGTTTTCCGCGCGTGGTATGCTTTCCAGAGTATAGGAGGGAATTTGGGTCAACAGTTGTCGCACCTTTTCACCATACTTCACCAACTCCGGTTTGCACGTTTGGTAGTCGCCGTTTACTTGACTAACGACCAGTTGAGAATCGCCGTATATGAGGAGGTTTTCAATTCCCATGTCGATGGCGATCTCGAGGCCTGCTATCAAAGCTTCGTATTTGGCTTCATTGTTCGTCCTCGGTTCTGTTAAGGAGAAAGCGAAGCGCATTATTCCTCCTTGTGGAGTTACGAAGATGAGGCCTACCCCCGATTTGATCATTGGTGTACTTTGTTTGCGCTTCTTTACGGAGGACGCTCCATCGAAATAAAGCTCCCATCGGGTATCACCACCGTCGATTGCGTCAAACGCATGTCCGTCTGGCAAATCGCAATTCAGAGGAGAACCGGCAGGTACTGGATGCTCAGCAAGGAAGTCGGCGATGGCTTGACCTTTCACTGCCTTAAGAGGCTGATAGGTTATTGAAAATTCCATCAGGAGCAGGGCCCATTTAGCGAGTCTCCCTGTCAATATGGCCTTTGACATTAGATATTTTAGGGGGTCCACCTTTGATATAAGACGGACTTCATGTGCCAATGCATAGTGCCGGAGTTTTGTTATCGCAAAGATTAACGCCAGGCAAAGTTTTTCGATAGGGGAGTAATTGCTTTCTGCCCCCAGAAGAACTCGGCTTAAATAGTAGAGCGCTATCTCCTTCCCTTGGTCGTTTTCTTGCGCCTAAAGAACCCTCAAGGGCTGTTGTATAAAGAATAAGGGGCTTTCCCTTGACCGGAGCAGCCAGCACTGGCAGGTTCTGCAGGTACTGCTTGATTTCATCTAGCGCGCTCTGACATTATTGGGCCCAGACGAACGGAGTTCCCTTCTTCATCAAGTGACTGTAAGGACGGCACTTGCCTGACAGGTTGGCGATAAACCGCCGGATGTACGCGAGCTTCCCTTGGAGAGACCGCAGCTGTTTGAGAGTCCTTGGCGATGGCATTTCCATGATCGCCTTGATCTTAGATGGATCTATTTCGATACCACGGTGTCGGATGATGAATCCCAGGAATTTACCCGAGGAGACTCCGAACGCGCATTTGAGGGGATTCATCTTCAAATTATATTGCCGAAGGCGTTGAAATACGGTCTTCAGATGCTCTTCATATGACATGCTCTTTACTACGAGGTCGTCGATGTAGCACTTGACGATTTCATGTATGAGATCATCAAAGATCTTTGTCATGGCCCTCTGATAGGTGGCACCGACATTCTTTAATCCGAAGGGCATAACTTTGTAGCAGAATATACCCAAAGGAGTCCGGAAAGCGGTGTGCTACTGGTCGTCGGGATGCATCTTTATCTGATTGTACCCTGATGAGCCGTCCATGAAGGAGAAGACCTCATGAGTGGATGTGTTATCTATCATCAGCTCTGTGACTGGCACTGGGAAATCATCTTTCGGGCAGGCTTTATTGAGATCCCGGAAGTCCACGCATATGCGCACTGTCCCATTTTTCTTCATTACCGGGACGATGTTGGCGATCCAGTCAGGATACTGTACCTCCTGGATAAACCCAGAATCGATCAGCTTCTTGACTTCGGCGTTAATGCTCATCTCAAGCTCGAGCCGCATCCTTCTCGGCGCCTGCTTGACTGGCTTGATATCCGGGGATATTGCTAATTTATGCAGAGCAATCTCTGGATCTAATCCTGGCATCTCGGAATTGTTCCATGCGAAGCAATCTCTATGCTGTAGAAGCACGTCCTTTAACGCAGCCACCCTTTCTTCAGATAGCAGCTCGCTGACGAACATCGGTCGCGAATCGTCTGCCGATCCCAACTCAATCTTCTTGAGGTTATCTGCAGTAGTATGTATGCCATCTTCCAGTTCTTTCGGAGCCGGTGGAAATTCTGAGATTACCTCATTGTCATTGTTTTCGAAGCACCAAGGGAGGTCATCCATATTCTCGGGCTCTCCTTTCGATATCGTTACCATATGACAGGTACGAGCTCGCTTCCAAGACCGATGTGGATCTGGTTCTGCTCTTGTGGCTTTGGGTTCGTGCTTTTGTGGCGGCGTTACCCTCCAGCTGCTGGATAAAGCAAACCTACCTTGCTGGTACTGGTCTTCGACCCAGTTTTTGAAGGTAAAGCAGTCTTCGATAGGGTGTCCTATGGCTCGGTGATAAGAGCAATAGCCCGGATGAGAAACTTTGTTAGCTTGCTCAGGGTGCTTAGACTCCGGAAGTGCGATCATTTGATGTTTTATAGCGAGCTCGAGTAACTTCTTCGTCTTGTCTCGGGGGAAGGAATACGCTCGACTCATCTTCTTTGTGAAGGACAAATCCGGACCGCGGAATGCCCGATCACCTGACTCTTTAATCCTGCGTCGTTGTTGTCGACTTCTTTTTCTGCTTCTTGACTTACTTCTGTCTCTGCGTCGGGCCTTTTGCGCAACGGGTTGACATGGAGGAGCATCTTCGTCTTTTGCAGCCTGTTGAAACAGACGTTGCGTCCTGGCCTTCTCGTAGATGGCCATCTCGCGATTATGGTCATCCCGAGCCTTTTTGACCCGCTTTCCTGATAAGCTTGTCCATTCGTTCTTCAAACGACGGACTCGGCATTTCGATTGCGGGATCTGGTTTTGATGAGGGGTTGGCATTGCGGGACAAGGCGTTTTCCTCCTCATCAAAGTTATATACGGCGTAGCTACCGTGGACTCGCTCCCGTTTCTCACATATCCAAGCCCAAGTGTTTCCATTCTCCCGTTGGGCAATTTGTGCTGAGTCCCAGGGACCTCCCAAATCCTGTTGTAGAACCGAGCTTGTCGAACAGTCTGTTTTAAGGGTACTCCTTGGCGCTTCAATAGCCTCTTTAGTCCATTTGTATAATATCTGGGCAAACGGATGGGTTGGAGCCTGTCGAGTGTAGCATCCGCGCTATGCCAGATTTCTTTCTCCACTCTTGTTTCCGTGGATTGGTAGAATAGGATCGCCTTTTCACCCTTTCGCCTAGAAGGGACGTAAAACGTTTGCAGGTCCTGCACATTGTGAGCTTGAAGTGCGTCGAGATCCTTGTAGTGTTCCCGCGGCACCATGGTGATTTGCAAACTCTGATCATCGCCAGGGGATGCTTGTATTGACGGCCGACTGGAGAATTAACCTCATCTTCCGAGTCACTTCCGAAGATCAACATGGGGGCGGACGGTCCCGGGTTGTTGCGTCGAAACGGCCCAGCGTAAACTATCTCTTCTTCTTCTTCGGTATCGCTCCCGAAAACAGGGATGGTGGCGGCGGCTTTGTTTTCCGGCTTGCGACACTTTTCTGTATCCTCGAAGTCTAGCAAAAAGTACTTTGCATCTTCGTACTTGCGGACTTCGTTCACGGAAAATGGGTTCAGCTCACCTGTTACGGTATACTCGAAACCATCCTTAAAGTACTTCATACACTGATGCTGTGTAGAAGGGATGATGTTGTACTCGTGTAACCAAGGACGACCGAGCAAGGCGTTGTAGCAGGTCTTGGCGTCAATGACATGAAACTTGATGTCTGTGACGAGCAGTCCGAAGCGTAATGTTAGTATTACAGATCTGAGAGTCCGTGACGACTGGGAGTCGAAACCGGAGATGGTAATTTTTTCACGAGCGAGGTGCTGCACGCTCATGCAGATTTCCTTCAACACCCGAACATTAAGGAGATTGACGGAGGATCCATTATCCACCAGGATCTTGCCTATCTTGATATCATGGCAATATCCAGAGACGTATAGGGGACGGTTGTGGTCGCACGTCCCGAGGAGAAGGTCTTCGTCACCGAAAGTGATGTCGGCCGTGTGCACTTCTTCCAGTTCATCCTTCATCCTTTCTGCGGCGAGGAAGGCTTGGAATTGCTTGGGTTCTTGTAACGCCTTGATTAATGAATCTCGCGCTTCTTTTGATAATAGGAGGGTATCGAGAATACTGAGCTGAGAAGGTAGCTTCCTTAGGTGCGCTAGGATGTTGTAGTCCACCTTACCCTTCCTGGGAGGGTCCTTGGCAGTCAGCTCTTTCATGACTTGGTCATCTAAAGCGATATCCCCAGTGACCTTTTCCT
This sequence comes from Agapanthus africanus, assembly GCA_030015575.1. Taxonomy (NCBI): domain Eukaryota; kingdom Viridiplantae; phylum Streptophyta; class Magnoliopsida; order Asparagales; family Amaryllidaceae; genus Agapanthus; species Agapanthus africanus. Next base: position 371,653,131 of record JASDDO010000022.1, read on the forward strand.
TTCCCTTATCTTTTCTATTTGCGGGCCCGAGATTCTTTTCCGGGAGCGTGCGATTGCGCAGCTGAATGTTCTCGCAGGCCTCCGGTTCTTTCCTTTCCCTAAGACGGACTCTTTAAAGAGAGGGCCCAAAGCCATTTCCTCATCAGAGTCGCTCCCAAAGGTGAGAACTTGTGATCCTCCGGCGTCGACCATGTAACAGCTGCCGGTAGTTCTTTTGTGCCTGTCGGTTGTACTTCTCTGCTCCCGACGAGTTCTGCGTTTCATGCGCTTAAAATGTTGCCGGTGAGCAACATATCCCTGCCACCATATCCTAAAAGCGTCGCACTCCTCCGTAGGGTGTGAAATTTTCCGATGATATGAGCAATAATTAGGGTGCCCCTCCGCCCCATCGAACGCGTTCTCTTGCGAGGGTGGTAGCTTCATCCCCATTGACATGGCTTTGGCAAACCTTTTTCTCGTTTTGAACACGTTTTTATTCGCATCGGATATCTTTTGATCTGGCGGGAGTGCTTCGACTCTTTCGTTTAGTTGCCTGCGCTTGGCTCCTCCCGATGCAGCCATCTCACGCTCCTGATCGTCTTTACTCTTCAAACGAATCTCGTCTAGAAAGGCGTCGATCATTTCATCTGTTGGCCATACAAGTTTTGGCTCAGGCTGTGCCCCCAGTTTCTCAGTGCCAGGAGTTTTCTCGTCTTCCGAGTGGGAAATCACATGACAACTCGCCACATATCCCTCGGATTCATCCGATGAGCTCTCTCCATCATCTTCCTCCTGAAAGACGTGGTTGAGGAACTCTTGCAGTGTGACGGGAGTCCGCGCCTTTTGATTGTACTCCTCCAGCGCGTCAATCTGTTTCTGCAAATCCGTGCGCTTGTCTCCAGGCTTCACGGGCTTTTTGGATTTCTTCTTCTTTTTCTTCGAAGATTTTGACGGTTGGGTGTGAGTACTTGGGCCATCACCGCCGATCTTTGTAGTTGGACGCGGCTTCAGCATCCCTTCAATGATTTGAGGTCCAAGCGGGTTCTTCCATTCGACCGCCGGGCACGCATGATGGTCCCTCAGCATTCTTTTGGTTTTAGTTGATAGCACGACCTCCCATGGAGCTTCTTCAATAAAGGAACAGGTTGCCCCCGGCGTATCTGCTTTCTTAGGAGTATGCGGCTGTGGCGGGTTCACCTTCCACTTTTCGGATAGTGCAAACTTCCCCTGGAGGTATTGATCTTCAATCCATCCTTTGAAAACGAAGCAATCCTCAATCGGATGGCTTACCGTTTGATGGTAAGGGCAATAGTTGGGGTTATTCACCTCAGTGGGTTGTGGCGGTCGCCTTGGATTTGGCAAGTTTATAAGTCTGTTGCGTACTGCCAGCTCGAATAACCGTTTCGTCTTAAAGAACATCATAAACTGGGAGATAGTTGCATGAGGGTCTAGGGTTCCCACGAACATGCCCACCGCAGGCGCTTCCTCAATGCGTTGCTCGCATTTCGACCATAAATTTCGCCAGCGTATAGCATACTAGACCCACGTTTCGCCTGGTTTCACCCTGGCATTAATCAATGCTGTTATTGGAGTGCGTTCGCTGGCGCTTGCGAATCGCTGAGTGAATAGCAACTCCATTTCAACGAACGTCTTGATAGAATCGTTCGGGAGTTCCGAATACCATTCGAACGCTGTTTTTGATAAGCTGCCCACGAACTGGCGAAGCAACAGTTTATCGTCACCGCCGGTGTTACCGCATAGGGCCCTGAACTGGGCAACATGTTGGTGGGGATTGCCGGTCCCCTTATACACATGGAATTTCGGTATTGTATAACTCGGCGGATATTTGATTTGGTCGTACCAGCTCTGATACGGTCGCCCCGTTTTTACGACTTGACCAGCTGCCTCAGTCGCATGATGAACCCGGATCTGCTGGGCTATATAGTCGTTCAAGTCAGCCTTAAAGATTGTCTCCTCCTTGGCCGTTGAGAGAGCCGGTGGTGGATTTGACGTTTCTCCCCTATCGTCTTCAAGGACGATCGGAGGATCCTCAGCAGGTGGGTCTTGTTGGATCATCATTCCCACCATGTCCTGAAATAAGTGGGCTATTTGCTTTATATTGGCCGCTTGTTCCGCAGCCTCTTTATCTTTCTTTTCCAATATCCTCCGGAGGAACTCGGCGTCGGTTTCCTGTTCTTGTTGCTGATCCGAGGACGCCTCGGGGCTTTCTTTCGGCCCAGTAAGCGTGGCCATTGCGATCATCATTTCCTGGAGCTTTTGCTGTTGCTCCTGAGCTTTGGTCACCGACCGTGTAAGCGGTCTATGACCTGTGGACGCGCGGCTGTCTTCTTTCCCCGACGCTATGTATACAGTGTGGACCATCCTGCCCCCATCCTTAGGGCGTCTGGGCTCAGCGCTTTTAGCTTTCGTTGCAGGCCCGGGGATCTTCTCCGGCCTCTTCTTTTTATAAGCAGTGGAAGTTGAGGGGGCCGTTGAGGTGGGCACCCAGACAGCTTTTCGTGGCTTAGCCTAGTGACTGACCTCCTGTTGGATTTTCAGCTTCTTGTGCTGGCGGGAGAAATTTGGATCGATCACCGAGTCTCGGGTCTGCCGCCAGTCTTTATAGATTTGGGAGGACAACCGTTGAGGAGATTGAGGCTGTTCTGGCTTTACTTCTACAAACTTTTTCAGCGGAGGGGGAGACCTCTTTAGCACCGCGGTAGGAGAATTCCTACGCACCTTATTTAGCATCTCAAAGCTGTTCTCAGTTGGAACGACAGCATTAACTTCTTCCTTCGGGGCTGGAGGAGTTAGCCCAGGAGAGGAGTTGCCTCCGGCCTCCCTCACTCGGCGCCAGTAACGACGTCGAGCGCGTCGTGCTGATGGAACCGGCTTGGTGAGGGCGATAGTCTTGTCTTGCCCCCTGTGTAGGTGGGGGGTCACTGCTGGTGTCAGCCTGTTAAAGACCGATGTCCTTTGGGTAGCAGGAGCGGGAGCTGGAGCCGTCAATCTTGTAAAGACCGACTTTTTGGCAGGGGGAGCCGCCTTTTCGACTTCAGGAGCAGGGCTGGTTATTTTCTTAGGAGCAGCCTTCTCTGGGATTGTAGGCCCCATCGTGGGCCCACATGAGCTCTGGCCCAATCTGGAGAAGACCGAGGCACTGGTGTTGGGCGACCCGTTGAGAGGGGCCGCGGTAGGTGTAAGCCGATCAAAGACCGACTTCTTGGGAGCTTCCGTTGTCAGCATAGGAGCGGTGAAGCTCGTTGGCGGGAGCATGGTCCCAAAAAACAACCCTGTGGTGGCTCGAGTGACCTGTTCCACGGGTATTGTAAATAGCGAAGCAGCTTGGGGTCCGTAGGCTACACCTCCTGGCGAGGCAGAGCGCTGGTTGCAATTGCAGTTGGAGCATTTCGCACAAGTGGAAGCCATTGATTCTTTGCTTTCTGCAATAAGCAAAATGCCGAATCTTAGTACCTTGAAACCCAAGGGCAACCATTAGCGAACCGTGTTTGGTTCGCGAACACGACACACAAAGTGTGGAGTGGAAAGAGGAAAAGGTCCCACCGGGCGTGCCAGAATCTGTTCCCCTCCAAAAGACGGCGGCGACGCGGGGCGTCTCGCCTGAGATTTGGGGCAGATGCTAATTGGTGCTATCCGTCTACCTCTCCGAAGATGCCAAGTTAATTTATGGCACCGTATATCGAAGGTTTAAACGGATGCGTCCGATGTAGCAGACTTCGTCAGATTCCCCCTCGCTTGAGGGGTTTTTGATTGTGGGGACACTCTTCCCTGCAGACGCAAGCCCCTGCAGTTAATTACGCTATCGCACTGCGGTAACCACTTTCTCCTTCTCTAGATGGTCACTCCGTGTCGTGTGTGTTTATTTTGTGTTTAGTTGCCCGTGGATTGTATACGGAGACTGAGTTATGTCGTCGCCCGTAGGGCGTGGACTAGTCCAAATCCGTATTATCTTAGATTTAGGTTTAGGGGTTTGGGTTTAAGGATACGTTAGCCTCATTGGAGACTAAGATCGACTTAAACGTTTGTTAAGGATACGTTAGCCTAGTTTTTAGACTAAGATCGACTTAAACGGGATCGTTTAGATCCAACAATAGAGCAATTAAGGGAGCCCTGTTGTTTAGTTTAGTGACATCACGGTCAGTAGGTAGTTTAAGGACATTGCGGTCCATAGGTAGTTTAAGGACATTACGGTCCAATGTTAGTTTTAAGACGTTACGGTCAAGGTTAAGGACGTCATAATCCGTGGATTTAAGGACTCCACAGTCCGATATTAGTTTTAAGACATCACGGTCAAGGTTAAGGACGTCATAGTCCGTTGTTAGTTTTAAGACATTCCGGTCAAGGTTAAGGACGTCATAGTCCATGGGTTTAAGAACCCCACAGTCCGATGTTAGTTTTAAGACATCCCGGTCAAGGTTAAGGACGTCATAGTCTATGGGTTTAAGGACCCCACAGTCCGATGTTAGTTTTAAGACATCCCGGTCAAGGTTAAGGACGTCATAGTCCATGGGTTTAAGGACCCCACAGTCCGTATCAATGTGTGGTCATCGGGACCCGTCACCTCTTTGAAGACGTTAAGGAATTACAACGCCAAGTATCAAAGGAGTGAAGAGATGTACCCTTAAACCGAGGTAGATTAAATAATCTTTGGCCCAATTTGGAACCAAGATCAATTAATTATATTATGAGCCCATTGGCTCAGTTAAGTCTGAATTGAGGACTTATGGCCAGCTTGGGCTAAGTCCAATCATGTTTAGGATATGGGCCCTCTGGTGGTCCATCGAAGGAGAGGCTTTGCCTCTGGAAACTTAGCCAATTGGGCTGAAGCTAATGTTGAACACTATAGACCAACAGTGTTGAACACTGGGAATAAGATTAACAAGTTAGTGTTAAACACTAAAAGATAATCAGTGTTGAACACTGGGAACAGAGTTTCCAAATTAATGTTAAACACTGAGGCAAATCAGTGTTAAACACTGGGAACAAGATTTCAAATTAGTGTTAAACACTAAGAAAATCAGTGTTAAACACTGGGAGCAAGATTTCAAATTAGTGTTAAACACTAAGAAAATCAGTGTTAAACACTGGGAGCAGAATTTTCCAAATTAGTGTTTGAACACTAAGAAAATCAGTGTTAAACACTGGAAATGGGGTTTTCAAACTAGTATTAAACACTATGGAAGTCAGTGTTAAACACTGGGAGCAGATCATCAGTTTGATGTTAAATATGGTAAGAGAAGAGATCACGTGGGGGCACGTGATGGCATCCAAAAGGTAAGGCCAGATCCCCTTCATTTTGTTCTACAGACAAGTGTTTAACACTTTTAATTCTGAAGGCCATCACGTGTGGGCACGTGATGGGGGCTCACGCTTTGAACTGTTAGAATGTTCATTAGGGGTCACGTGGTGACACGTGAGGGCGCCCCAGAGCTTCTTTTCTTTTGCTTTTTCTTTGCGCGCTTTGGGGGTCATGTGGAGCATGTGAGGTGTTGCCTCAAAGTTCTTCTCTATGGATCTTTACAGTGGTCACGTGGTAACACGTGATCCTGTTCCTTTGCTGTTTGCAGATTTGTTTATCTTTTTTAAGAATTAAATTCTTCATAGGGTTAAACCCTAGCAATAAACTTTGGAGGAATTAAATTCCTGTTTTCTTCTGAAGAATTATATTCTTAGATAGAGTTGTACTCTAGTTTCTTCTTTCGTAAGGGAACTAAATTCCTGTTATTTTGACAGATTTAAGTTCTTAACTAGGGTTAAACCCTGGTTCTGCTCATTTTGAAGGAATTAAATTCCTATATCATAGGGTTAAACCCTAATTTTATTTCAAAGAAATTAAATTCCTATAGTTCCGTAAGAATTAAATTCTCAAACTTCCAATCCCTCCCTATGCTTTGGATCTGCATGGCAGGATCTCAACCCAATGAGAATTAAATTCTCAATTCATGGGGAGATGTGCACTTTGCAGATCCTCCACTAAAGAGAGAACTAAGTTCTTCTTTTTTTTTAATATAAGAGTTAAACTCTTTCGAGAATTAAATTCTCTTTTGAAGCCTCTCCTTCCTTACCTAAGGTTTTCTTCTGCAGCAGATTAAATTCTTCCAAAGTCAAGGCTCTGTTTCTTTTTCTCTTTATGTCTCTGTATCTATCTCCCTGTATACGTCTCTCTCTGTATATTTTCCTCTCTTTTCTGGCTCCTATTTATAGGCGAAGGAAGAGAATCAATCAGTTTTAGTGAATCTTCAATTGAAAGATTTGATTTGTTTATTGAGAGATTTGATTTATATTTATCATTCATCTGGACCTTTGGATTATTAGGTGAATTTTATTCACCATTGGATTTTAAATCCAAAGATATCTCTTTGTTATTTCGGTTAGATTTTAAGGGGAAATCTTTCCAAGTTCAAGATTTTTCCATAGATAGGTGATATTTAATCACCTTTAAATCTTTAATCCAATCGGTTCCAAATAATCATTCTCCTTTGGAAAGATTTGAATGCTGTTCAGAATTTAATTCTGTTAAATAGATAGGCTTTGAAAGCCGGTCACGTGTGGGCACGTGACCCCTGGTCACGTGTGGGCACGTGACCCCTGGTCACGTGTGGGCACGTGACCCCTTGGAACGAGCTTTCTTCTGCTTTCTGTGCTCTGTTTTCTAACTGCTGTTCAACCGTCACGTGCCAACACGTGACCCTTTCTGGAGCCTTTTCTTTGATTTAATCAAGGAGCTGAATCTGCCTTTGCCGCTGCTTTTAATTGTCACGTGCCAACACGTAACTGCTGGTCACGTGCTAGCACGTGATGCCTCCTCCGTAAACTTTCCTGATTTTAAATCAGGAAACACTCATCATTTGCCAGTGTCGATATCGAACAAAGGTGGCTTAGAAAACATGGTTAGGATCCTGTTGACTAAGGCTTTTTGACTTTACGAGCCGTAAAGATCTCATAAAGGTATTTCTCCCTACGAGTCGTGAGGATCTCGTAGGTGCATTTTCTCCTTAGGAGTCGTGAGGATTCCTAAGTGTGTGTTCTCTTATAAGTCGTAAGGATCTTACAAGAGTGTTTTCTCCTTATAAGTCGAGAGGACTTACAAGTGTCATTCTCCATATGAAGATATCCCTCGTCTGTGGTGGGACTCTATTGGGGAAATGTTTATTCGTGCCTGTGGATTGTATACAAGGGTCAGTATTGAAACGCTTGTAGGACAATCTGGGGAGTGTGATGACGGCTTAAGAACAGGTTCAGATCCCTGTATCTTAAGGCTTTTGAATCCTATGAGCCGTGAGGGTCTCATAGGGGGCTTCTCCTTACGAGTCATGAGGATCTCGTAAGTGTAATTTCTCCTTAGGAATCGTGGGGATCCCTAAGTGTGTTGCTCCCTTGTGAGTCGTAAGGGTCCCATGCAGTTAATTTCTCCTTACAGGGTCGAGAGGATCTTGCAAGTGTCTTTTAACGAGATTGCGCTCTTTCGGGTTTTCACAAACTCGCCGGTAGCCCTACTGTTTTTACTCATGGAGCCCTTTCGGGTTTTCATCCGTGCCCATCTTGCTTATGGATGTACCAGTTTTTTATTTTTGCAACTATGGAACTCAAGGTCTGATACCAATCATAGCATCAGTATCGCTGCGACTGGAATGTTGTCAGGAGTGAATCATCATTTGCCGTGAAAGGACTTGGAATTTGATACCGATTTAGACATCAGCATCGCTACCACTGGGACATTGCCAGGAGCGAATCATCATTTGCCTTTGTCGATTTAAACAAAGATGGCTTAGGAAACAGGGTTAGAATCCTGTCGACTAAGGCTTTTGACTTCATGAGCCTTAAGGGTCTCATAAAGGTGTTTCTCCCTACGAGTCGTGAGGATCTTGTAGGTGCATTTCTCCTCAGGAATCGTGGGGATCCCTAAGTGTGTTTCTCCCTTGTGAGTCGTAATGATCTCACGCTGGTTTTTTCTCCTTACAAGGTCGACAGGACCTTGCCGGTGTGCATGAATTTTTTACGAGTCTGCGGCCTTTCGGATTTTCACAGACTCGCCGGCAGCCCTGCTATTTTTACTCACGGAGCCCTTTCGGTTTTTCATCCGTGCCCATTTTGCTTGTGGACATATCGTTTTTTTTTGGGTTTCAAGTGGGATATTCCACTTGACTGCAGGACTCCTTTGTAATTCCCTTGATATCCTTTCTATTCTTTGAGAAGAAAGGACCATCGTATGTAGAGATTCTTCCTCCAGTGAGAAATATGCCCCATGTGTATACCTCGGGGGGAACGAGTACCCACGTCGTCGCTATTTTTGATGACAGGTTGTTTCAAAGTCGCTCATTTTTTTTGGTTGAGCGTCGGCGACAAATACCACCTTACCTCCGCTTTTCATTCATTTTCATCAGATGATGAAATGTCTTCACTCAGCTGATCCAATCGAGCCATTTTATCCATGAGCTCTTGGAAGGCCGTCGGCTTGAAGAGGGACATATACGAGGACGCCTTTGAATTTGGGTCAAGGGTGGCTATGAGCATTCCCATGGCTGCAACTTCATCGATGCGTTGCTTGTATTTGACCAGAGATTTCGCCATCGGGTAACACATTGAACCCAAGTCTTATTCGGTCTAACCCTTTCGTTGACCAGTGCCGTCACGGTAGTGCGTTTATTCACACTAGCGAATCTCTGACGGGAGGGCATCTCCATTTCGTCGAAGGTATTCATGGAGTCATTTGGGAGTTCTGCATACCATTCGAAGGCAATGCCCGCCAGACAGCCGATGAACTGTCAGAGGATAAGTTTATCAGTATTGCTGCACATGGGTTCAAATAGCGCAATGTGCCGGTAAGAATTCTCAGTTCCTTTGTACATGTGGCACGTTGGAAGTGTACTCTGGCGGGTAATGTATTTGATTGTGCCATGTCGGATACGGTCGACCAACCTTGATTGATCTATTTGCGGCTTCACTGGCGTAGTGAGCTTCGATTTGCTGAGCGATATTTTCGTTCAGCTTTGCTTTTCGGAATCATTTCCTACTCAGCCATTGATGAGCTTTGCAGAGGATTTGAAAGTCATCCTTACCTTTAAGACCGACTACTGGCAGTTCATCTGCCAGTGGTTCCGATTGAACCATCATTCCAGCCATATTATGAATCAGAATGGCCATCTGGTTCATTTTAGTGGACATTTCTGCCGCTTCTGCATCTCCCTTTTTCAGAGCGCGCTTTAGGAAATCAATATCCGACTCCTTCTCTATTCTTTCTCCAGGTGCGACTTCGGGATTTGCCTTAAACGATGGATTAGCGAGTGGTGCCGCCTGAGCAAGCATCTCCTGCAGCTTTTCACGTTGCAGTTGAACTTTTGTTAAGGACCGAGTTTGAGGTCGGTGACTAGTAAAAGATCGAGCTTCGTCTTTGGAATTTACCAAGTAGAATATGTGAACTACCATGCCCCCAGGCTTGGGGTGTTTGGAGTCTTGTCCTTTGAAGTTTGCTTCGGGCACTTGAGCTTTATTAAGCCTCTTCTTCTTTTTTTGATAAGCCGCTTTGGTTTTGAAAGGAGCCGCTGTATCAGGATCCGTCTTGGGGTGAGTCTCCTTCACCTACTTCCACACCTTATATATAGATGAGGAAAGTTGTCTCAGGGAGCGAACTTGTTTCTGCTCTCGTGGGATCTCCATGGGCTGCGGAGCTCTCGTGGGATCTTCATGGGCTGCGGAGACTTCTTCAATATTGCGGTAGGAGAATTTTTTCTGACCCTTCACAAAAGTTTGAAGCTGTTCCCAGTTGGAACAACAACATTCACCACTGGGGTTGAAACAGGACCATACGGAGGACTGCCCCCAGCTCATTTTGTATGATGCTGATATCGACGTTGGCCATTTCTTACGGCCGGGATTTGATTAGCTTCAGGATTTTGCTGAGCCTGCCCCCTGTTTCCTTTGAGAGCTTGAATATTCTGCCCCCTGCGTCGACCTTGGTCCTTAGCATGTGCCAGTTGTTTGAGGACCGATTCCGTCGGCGAAGCTGCTTCTTGGGGAACTAGCCTGTGGAAGACAGACTTCCTCTGGGATTCCTCCATCGGCGTTGAGGCACCGAAGGTGGGAGGTGGGAGTATCGACCCAAAGAGAAACCCGTTGATTTCTTGAAGAGCCGGGTTGCAGAGATTTGAGGCTGCAAGTGGCCCGTACTTGACTCCACCAGATATGACAGAGCCTGAGTTGCTAAGGTGGGAGCAAACGCCATTCTTCATAGAGACAAAACGCCGGCTTCAGTATCCCCTCCCCTAAGGGCAACCACAAACATACACACCATGATGATCTGATCGCGGGAAAACAAGACACTCGAAGTATGGAGTGGAAAGAGGAAAAGGTCCCACCGAGCGTTCCAGAATCTGTTCTCCGCCGAAAGACGCGACCGGGACATTGGGACGTCCGGCCTGAATTTTGGGGGGCAGATGCTATTTGGTGCTATCCGTCCACCTCTCCGAAGAAGCCAAGTTGATTTATGACACCATGTATCGAAGGTTTAAACGGATGCGGCCGAAGTAGCAGACTTCGTCAGATTCCCCCTCGTTGAGGGTTTTTTGATTGTGGGGACGCTCTTCCCTGCAGGCGCAAGCCCCTATAGTTAATTACGCTACCGCATCACGGTAACCACTTTCTCCTTCTCCAGATGGTCACTTTGTGTCATGTGTATTTGTTTTGTTTTTTGGTTTCCCGTGGATTGTATACGGAAACTAATTTCTGTTGTCGCCCGTAGGGTGGGGATTAGTCCAAATCCGTTTTTTCTTAGATTTGGTTTTGGGTTAGGTTTAAGGATCGTTAATCTCATTTGAGACTAAGATCAACTTAAACTTTGTTAAGGATACGTTAGTCTAATTTTAGAATAAGATCTACTCAACAGGATCATTTAGATCCAACAAAAGAGCATTTGGGCTCTATTGTCTTAGTTTAGGGACTTTGCGGTTCAGTGGGTTTAAGGACATCATAGTCTGTGACAGTTTAAAGACGTCATAGTCTATAAAGTTTAAAGACATCATAGTCTATGAGTTTAAGGACCTCACAGTCCTTGGTAGTTTAGAGACATCATAGTCTGTAAAGTTTTTGGTTGTCCGGACCCACCACCTCTCTGAAGACGTTAAAAAATTACAACGACACATATCAAAGGTGTGAAGAGATGTACCCTTGAACCAATGTCAGTTGAGGGATCTGTAGTTGGATTGATTTAAGGATCGTTAATCTCATTTGAGATTAAGATCAACTTAAATAGTTGTTAAGGATACGTTAGACTAATTTTAGACTAAGATCAAATTAACAGGGTTTTTAGGATCATTTAGATCCAGTGAAAGAGCATTTGGGCTCTATCGTTTTAGTTTAAGGACGTTGCGGTCCATAAGTTTAAGGACATCATAGTCCGTGGAGTTTAAGGACATCATAGTGTTGGATATAGTGCCCTCAGAGTCAATTATTGGATCACAGGCACGTGATTGCAATGATTGAGGGAGGACCTATACCGGTAGGACAGTCTTACTCAAGATGATAGTATGCTATCTGGTTTATCTTTATCATCGTTTACAGCTTTAAGTGACCTTACAGGTCGCTATTGCGCGTTGGTAAAGCCCTTAGGATTCTTGCTTGACGGCCAGCAGTATGATGGCGATCATATACGTGGGAGCTGGGGTCTATAAGCACATCCTTAAAGTGATCCCTAGTCGTGGGAGTTTCGAGACTGGGCATCGATACTCCATTAGTAGACTAGTGTATACAGTCGAGACCCCGACGAGGGGCGGTGGCCGGTCTCACAAGCCATTGGTGTCAGTTGGATCACCTAAGATGTATACAGGTGCTCATTGGGTTATGAGTACACCGGACAGGACTCGCCGGGAACATCCTAGTTGGTATTATACCTGCCGTCAGATAGCAGTTCCCTGGGGACATGTGTACAGGTTAGTTCATCGACCTGAGATCGTCATTTGTCTCGTGTGAGTTCCCACTGTACTTTGATTACTACCATACCAAGGCTCAAAGGAGTCGTGCATGTAACAACCGAGTTCAGTTATACCAATTTCTGTTTCCGTATTTGTTTGTCTGTGGTATTTTATTGATTTATCATGTTTGGATGCGAATGGTAGTTTACTTTTACATTGCATTCGATCCGACCCGCTTACTTGAACTGGTAGATTCTTATTTATAGATTACCCTGACTTGTAATATATACACGTGCATCTCATGTATACTACATACAGGCATTTTATCTAGTATCGCATCTTTTGCATATAACAATTTAAATCACGTAAAATAATTTAAAATTGCATTTCATATCCTGCATGATACCCCTAACCCCGTGGTAGCATCCGCGCATCTTGTTCTCGTCCCGTTTAGTGAAACGGGCGTGTTTGGATGGCTACGCGCACGTACGTGCATCCGTTTTTGGGGGTATGCTTTTTCGTTACCTGAGCACTCGTTTTGAAATTCGGGAGTCACATATATTTTTCATATTTTAAATCTGAATTTTTAGACCAGACCCGGACGTGTTTTGGAGTAAATTTGTATTTACCAAAATCTCAAAACGGACTAATATTATAATATTATTCAAATCTTCTTTAACTATATAAATATTTTATAATCATTTAATAAAATTAAAATCTCTCTCTCTCTCCCGATTCTCTCTTTCTCCCTCTGTCTCGTCTCTCTCTCTCTCTCTCTTAATTCTCTCTTTCTCTCTCTGTCTCGTCTCTCTCTCTCTCCCGATTCTCTCTTTCTCTCTGTGTCCCGTCTCTCTCTCTCTCTCTCTCTCTCTTAATTCTCTCTTTCTCTCTCTGTCTCGTCTCTCTCTCTCTCCTGATTTTCTCTCAATCTAAAAATATATATATATATATATTATATTTTTAAACAGTTTATATCTCTCTCTATCTCTCTCTGCACATGCATAAAAGATTTGTTACCCTTAAATTTTAACATGTCTCTCTCTCCTCCCTCTTCGTCTTCCCCATTATATTTTTCTTTTCCGCCTTCCTTCTTCACCCGCGCCCGTCGCCTCGTCGTCGTCTCCTCACCTCGCCATCCCCAGATCACCCCACTACAACCCAGTAAGCCAGTTTAGTCTCATTCCTCTTCTTTTCTTTCCTTTCTTCTCTTCTTGTTTCTTTGTGCATTTTCTGTTCTCTTTTATTCACTGTTGTTTTTAGATCGCGGGATTCCAGTAAGGCCGTCGACGATCTCGATGACCCAGCGAGGACATCTGACCCGTGTGATCCCACTGTTCGTTGTTTGGACTCATTCCGTGTACCGTGCGCGCATCACGACTTTTCCCGCCGACGCGTGACGTTCCGTTTACCGCTTCGTGATCCGTCGAGGCAAGTGAAACTTGCTACATGCTATTCATACTATTCCTATATTAATTTATCTATTTTCTTATTAAATCTGTAAATAGAATCTAAATCCATGAGTTTCAAGTTAGCATCACGATGTCCCGTTTACATATTTCAGATCTAGAACTTGAAACCTAACTGTCGCATTTAGTTTTCTAAACCTAATAACCACATTTATATGTTAGATCTCATAATCCAATTGTTTGCATAGCTATAATACCCTTTTGTAGTTTATACCCTATCGGACGACCGGTTGCATACATCTAGTCTAATTCATATTCAAACACATCTCTAGATTGTTTTAGTACATATTAATATGATTTTATCATCCACATTTATTATACTGCATGCATGTAATGTTGAAACTATCTCTTACAAACCGATAACCGTGCATCCAAGTAGTTTAATCTGTACCTATTCGCATATCATATTACATGTGCCAGTTTACTGTTCTGATAATACCCATGCTTGTTTATTTATAACTATGATTATGTTAGTTGATTATGAGCACCCACATGATATCTTTTACACCCTGACATGACTTGCTACACACGTATTACTTGACCCGACACGGTACCGTACACTCTCGACATAACCTGGCACCTAAATACACTACTTGACTTGACCTGATGTACCATGGTTTTACCTGTTACCTGATCTTGTGTCTAATGCCAACAAACCTGACATGTAGTCCTTATGGACCGTTCCTGTTGACTATCCAGACAAGCCTGCACCTACTTGATCCTGTGTTGGCATTAGTTCTTGATTACGGAATACCTGACTTGAACACATAACCTTGGGGGTATGGGGAAATCAAAAGTGTAAACTAAAGTGTAACTTAAAAGGGTATTACTTGATCCGTGGTCCCGGGGGGTAACGGGACAGAGCCATTCGTGACTCTTACATCTTGATCCGTGGTCCCGGAGGGTAACGGGACAGAACCACTCTTGGTTCATATATTCCTGATCCGTGGTCCCGGGGGGTAACGGGACATATCCTTTGAGTTACATGGAGGATTACATTAATTGATTTCAAACAAACTTTAGAGTAGACAACCCAGTAGCACAGTTTAGATTGATCACTGCACGTCACATACACTGATACACTTCACTGTTATACATCCCTGTTGACTTGTTACTATTTATGATTCATGCCTGCATATCTCGTGTATCCTGTTCATTTATTATTGCTTGATGTTATGACGCGCTGACGTCTGGGTTTTGCATGGCCCAGATCCTCTACCTTTGTTGCAGACTGATCAGGAGTTTTGCCGCTGTTAGATCGAGCGGTAGGGATCATGTCGGTATCCAGTCTTACTTTCCAGGTGTTTATTTGATCTTTTGCTTCCGCATACTATAGCATTTCTTGACTCTTTCACTCTGGCTTATGGACATGTACTAGATAGTTAGTTTACTTTCCTGTTCTTGATATCTCTACAGCCGTAATGTGACTGTGTAAGGATTTTTCCTAACCACAGGTAGCATGGTTGGCTATGTCACGTGCCTATTTTAGCGTACTCTGGGAAGCGGGGCGTGACATGGTTTTTTTGGTATCAGAGCCATGGGATATAGGTTAATCGGGTTTGATTCTTTTGTAGTTGGGTATTGGACCCAATACACGAATCGGAATACTCGTGATTAGGAACATGTCCCGCCACCTTGTTATCGTGATTCTTGAATCATATCTTTCTTTTGATCCTTTTCTTGACGATATGCAAACGACTTTGCATCTCGGCTTGAAACCTTTTGGGTTCACTATTGTCCCTCCCTGTTCCTTGATTCTGATACTAGGATCTGGGCGACTTGAGTGGAGTTATGTAATTGTACCCATGAACTGCAGCATGGTTACAATGCGGTACTCTATTTAAGTAACTTGGAGTTCTGGTCTTGATTCACTTCCTTATTTCATGATCGTTGTATTACCTTGTTTTTCTCGGTTTCATTGCTTACCAGCTATTGTTTTATCGCCAGCTTGAATCATGTTTCCCATGCTTAATCCTCTTCGGTATCTTGACTTCGGATGAAGTCATCTCGGTATCTTACTTGTTCTTGTTTTTCCCGCATTAGGATCATTCAATCCTGGTGCATCCCTTGTTTGTTGTGGTCTTGGGAATGGATTTTCGCGGCACTTTCCACGCTTATATTGATGGTAAGGAAAGGAAAGTGATTCTCCAGATTTCCGGACATCCGGAGTTTGTTTTGTTGGAGGAAGCAGTTCTGTCGGGCCAGTCGAGTTTAGGGCTAGGCAGACAAACAGTGTCCTTTTGTCGATGGAAATTGATAAGAAAGAAGCGCCGACTATAGTTCGAGAATTCATGGATGTGTTTGAAAACATATCAGGTTTACCGCCGAGGCGAGACGTGGAGTTCGCGATTGATCTTGTTCCTGGTGCAGCGCCAGTTCTAAAGCGTATTATCCAATGGCACCAGTGAAGTTGGAAGAAGTTAAGAAGCAGGTTACCGAATTACTTGAGAAGGGTTGGATTCGAAGTAGTAACTCATCTTGGGGAGCTCCAGTTCTTCTAGTCAAGAAAAAAGATGGCACAAGAAGGACGTGCATCGACTATCGAGAATTAAACCGGGTGACTATTAAGAACAAGTACCCGATCCCTCGCATTGGCGAATTATTTGAGCAGCTTAGTGGCGCGAGGGTATTCTCGAAGCTAGATTTGCGATTCGGATATCATCAGGTCCGAGTGAAAGCAGAGGATATTTGCAAGACGGCGTTCCGAACTCGGTATGGACATTACGAGTACTTAGTGATACCCTTCGGAGTTACGAATGCACCAGCGATATTCATGGACTTGATGAACCGAATCTTTTCACCATTCTTGGACCGGTTTATAGTGGTGTTCGCTGAGGATATTCTGGTCTACTCGAGGAGCATTGAAGAGCATGCAGAACACTTGAAAATCGCACTGCAGACATTGAGGCAAGAAAGATTATATGCAAAGATGGGCAAGTGCATGTTTTGGCTTAAAGAAGTAAAGTTTTGGGGCATATCGTAGCTGGAGATGGCATCGCCGTTTACCCAGGGAAGATTGCAGCAGTTCAAGACTGGCCGATTCCGAAGAACATTGTAAAGATCAGAAGTTTCTTGGACTTGCAGGATACTATAGAAGGTTCGTGGAGAATTTCTTTGCTCGTCTGGCAGAGCCGTTGACCAAGCTTACGCGCAAGGAGGAACCTTTTGTGTGGACAGAGAAGTGTGCGTCAGCCTTTGAGACGTTGAAGCAGAGATTGATAACCACTCCTATTCTGACCGTGCCAGACAGTTCCGGAGGATTGGTGATTCACAGCGACGCATCTGGGAAAGGATTGGGATGTGTTTTGATGTAGCATGGGAAGGTTATAGCGTACGCATCGAGACAGTTGAAGACCTATGAGAAGAATTACCCAACTCATGACTTGGAGCTTGCAGCTGTGATCTTCACTTTGAAGATGTGGAGACACTGCCTATTGGGCGAAAGGTTCGAAGTATTCACCGATCACAAAAGCCTAAAGTATGTGTTCACTCAGAAGGAGCTAAATATGAGGCAGCGTAGATGGTTGGAGATGATGGCTGACTACGATCTTGATCTTAGGTACCATCCGGGGAAAGTTAATGTCGTGCCAGATGCGCTTAGTCGGTTGCCAGCAATTCAGATGTTGACTGCACAGAAGGAACTTATTGAAGACTTTCAAAATTTTGATTTGGAGATTGTGCTACCGCATTCTTGGGGGACAGTTGATGCAGCTGCAAGTACAGTCGTTGTTGATCGAGAATATTAAAGCACGGCAATTACAGGACCCTAGATTGCAAAAGTTTCGAGAACAGGTTGAAGATAGACTTCGAACGGACTTATTGATTCATGAAGATGGTTCGTTACGGTATGGCAATCGTTTGTGTATGCCAAAGGAAAATATTCATGAAGTAGTTATGAAGGAGGCACACAGTTCAACATATTCCGTACATCCAGGAGGTACAAAGATGTACCGTGATCTACGACAGTATTTCTGGTGGGAAGGCATGAAATGGGAGATTACCCGCTTTGTAGCAAAATGCTTGGTGTGTCAGCAAGTTAAGGCTGAACATCAACGGGTTGCTGGTTTATTGCAACCACTTCCGATTCCTCAGTGGAGGTGGGAACATATAACCATGGATTTCGTGACGGCTTTACCGCGGAGTCAAAAGGGCCACAATACAGTTTGGGTGATTGTTGATAGTTTGACCAAGGCAGCTCATTTCATCCCTTTTCGAGTTAGTCAATCAACAGAAGTTTTGGCAGAACGGTATATGCAGGAGATTGTAAGATTGGATGGAGTACCGGTGAGCATCATGTCCGACCGTGACACTCGTTTCTTATCACACTTTTGGAGGAGCTTACAGGAAAGTTTGGGGACTCGATTGAAGTTTAGCACAGCTTATCATTCTTAAACAGATGGCCAGTCGGAGAGAACGATCCAAACTCTTGAAGACATGTTGAGAGCTTGCATGTTAGACTTCAAGGGTTCATGGGAGGATCATCTACATTTGGTGGAGTTTTCTTACAACAACAGTTTCCAGGCAGCTATTCAGATGGCTACATCGAGGCTTTATATGGTCACAAGTGTCGTTCACCGTTTGTTGGGACGATGTTGGTGAACGAAGATTATTGGGACCAGATTTGGTTGTGCAGACAGTTGAGAAGGTTAATACTATTTGGAATCATATGAAAGCAGCACAAGACTGACAAAAGGAGTTGGGCAGATACGTCGAGAAGACCACTAGAGTTCGTCGTGGGTGTTTTGCTATTCTTGAAGATATCACTGACTAGAGGGGTGATTCGTTTCGGAAGTCGAGAAAAACTTAGTCTTCGATTCGTTGGACCTTTTGAGATTTTGAGCGTGTTGGAGAAGTGACATATCGTTTGGTGTTACTACAATCTTTGGAGAATGTTCATGACGTGTTTCATGTATCTCAACTCCGTAAATATGTTCGAGATGAAACACACGTGCTGCATCTTTTGGAGCTGACTGTCCGAGAAGATTTGACTTTTGAGGAGCGACCGATATCGATTGTGGATCGAAGAGAAAAGGTTCTTAAGAACAAAGTTATACCTCTTGTACTTGTTTCTTGGAGTAATCGCTCAGATGGAAAATCAACTTGGGAACGAGAAGATGAAATCCGGCAGAAGTTTCCACATCTATTCTTGTAGTGTGTTGATCGTTTATCCTTTCTTGTTCTTGGAATTTCGAGGACGAAATTCTTTTTGTAGTTGGGTATAATGTAACAACCGAGTTCAGTTATACCAATTTTTGTTTCCGTATTTGTTTGTCTGTGGTATTTTATTGATTTATCATGTTTGGATGCAAATGGTAGTTTACTTTTACATTGCATTCGATCCGACCCGCTTACTTGAACTGGTAGATTCATATTTATAGATTACCCTGACTTGTTATATAGACACGTGCATCTCATGTATACTGCATACTGGCATTTTATCTAGTATCGCATCTTTTGCATATAATAATTTAAATCACGTAAAATAATTTAAAATTGCATTTCATAGCCTGCATGATACCCCTAACCCCGTGGTAGCATCCGCGCATCTTGTTCTCGTCCCGTTCAGTGAAACAGGCGTGTTTGGATGGCTACGCGCACGTACGTGCATCGGTTTTTTGGGGGTATGCTTTTTCGTTACCTGAGCACTCGTTTTGAAATTCGGGAGTCACATATATTTTTCATATTTTAAATCTGAATTTTTAGACCCGACCCGGGCGTGTTTTGGAGTAAATTTGTATTTACCAAAATCTCAAAACGGACTAATATTATAATATTATTCAAATCTTCTTTAATTATATAAATATTTTATAATCATTTAATAAAATTAAAATCTCTCTCTCTCTCTCTCCCGATTCTCTCTTTCTCTCTCTGTCTCGTCTCGTCTCTCTCTCTCTCTCTCTTAATTCTCTCTTTCTCTCTCTGTCGCGTCTCTCTATCTCTCCCGATTCTCTCTTTCTCTCTCTGTCTCGTCTCTCTCTCTCTCTTAATTCTCTCTTTCTCTCTCTGTCTCGTCTCTCTCTCCTCTCTCTCTCTCTCCTGATTTTCTCTCAATCTAAATATATATATATATATATATATATATTATATTTTTAAACAGTTTATATCTCTCTCTATCACTCTCTGCACATGCATAAAAGATTTGTTAACCTTAAATTTTAACACGTCTCTCTCTCCTCCCTCTTCGTCTTCCCTATTATATTTTTCTTTTCCGCCTTCCTTCTTCGCCCGCGCCCGTCGCCTCGTCGTCGTCTCCTCACCTCGCCATCCCCAGATCACCCCACTACAACCCAGTAAGCCAGTTTAGTCTCATTCCTCTTCTTTTCTTTCCCTTCTTCTTTTCTTGTTTCTTTGTGCATTTTCTGTTCTCTTTTATTCACTGTTGTTTTTAGATCGCGGGAATCCGGTCGGACCGTCGACGATCTCGACGACCCAGCAAGGACATCTGACCCGTGTGATCGCACTGTTCGTTGTTTGGACTCATTTCGTGTACCTTGCGCGCGTCACGACTTTTCCCGCCGACGCGTGACGTTCCGTTTACCGCTTTGCCATCCGTCGAGGCAAGTGAAACTTGCTACATGCTATTCATACTATTCCTATATTAATTTATCTATTTTCTTATTAAATATGTAAATAGAATCTAAATCCATGAGTTCCAAGTTAGCAGCACGATGTCCCGTTTACATATTTCAGATCTAGAACTTGAAACCTAACTGTCATATTTAGTTTACTAAACCTAATAACCACATTTATATGTTAGATCTCATAATCCCAATTGTTTGCATAGCTATAATACCCTTTTGTAGTTTATACCCAATCGGACGACCGGTTGCATACATCTAGTCTAATTCATATTCAAACACATCTCTAGATTGTTTTAGTACATATTAATATGATTTTATCATCCACATTTATTATACTGCATGCATGTAATGTTGAAACTATCTCTTAAACCTAAACCGATAACCGTGCATCCAAGTAGTTTAATCTGTACCTATTCGCATATCATATTACATGTGCCAGTTTACTGTTCTGATAATACCCATGCTTGTTTATTTATAACCATGATTATGTTAGTTGATTATGAGCACTCACATGATATCTTTTACACCCTGACATGACTTGCTACACACGTATTACTTGACCCGACACGGTATCGTACACTCTCGACATAACCTGGCACCTAAATACACTACTTGACTTGACCTGATGTACCATGGCTTTACCTGTTACCTGATCTTATGTCTAATGCCAACAAACCTGACATGTAGTCCTTACGGACCGTTCCTGTTGTCTATCCAGACAAGCCTGCACCTACCTGATCCTATGTTGGCATTAGTTCTTGATTACGGAATACCTGACTTGAACACATAACCTTGGGGGTATGGGGAAATCAAAAGTGTAAACTAAAGTGTAACTTAAAAGGGTATTACTTGATCCGTAGTCCCGGGGGGTAACGGGACAGAGCCATTCGTGACTCTTACATCTTGATCCGTGGTCCCAGGGGGTAACGGGACAGAACCACTCTTGGTTCATATATTCCTGATCCGTAGTCCCGGGGGGTAACGGGACATATCCTTTGAGTTACATGGAGGATTACATTAATTGATTTCAAACAAACTTTAGAGTAGACAACCCAGTAGCACAGTTTAGATTGATCACTGCACGTCACATACACTGATACACTTCACTGTTATACATCCCTGTTGACTTGTTACTATTTATGAATCATGCCTGCATATCTCGTGTATCCTGTTCATTTATTATTGCTTGATGTCATGACGCGCTGACGTCTGGGTTTTGCATGGCCCAGATCCTCTACCTTTGTTGCAGACTGATCAGGAGTTTTGCCGCTGTTAGATCGAGCGGTAGGGATCATGTCGGTATCCAGTCTTACTTTCCAGGTGTTTATTTGATCTATTGCTTCCGCATACCATAGCATTTCTTGACTCTTTCACTCTGGCTTATGGACATGTACTAGATAGTTAGTTTACTTTCCTGTTCTTGATATCTCTACAGCCGTAATGTGACTGTGGAAGGATTTTTCCTAACCACAGGTAGCATGGTTGGCTATGTCACGTGCCTATTTTAGCGTACTCTGGGAAGCGGGGCGCGACAGTGCAAACAGGTTTTAGTTGGGTACAGTCCCAAGCCACATGGAGGCAGTGAACGGATCGGCAGGGGTTTCGTCTCTCCCGGTATTGGGGGTGAGATCGCGCTGTGTCTAGGAGAGCCATTACACGAAGTCCTTGGCCAAGGCAGGAGATTTACTGGTAGGTATTCCAGCAGTATCTCAGGGTGTTCTGGGCTACACTCCGACACGACTTGTACCACTTTTGGGGGTCTGACTTTTACCAACTCCCAAGGCCCGCCATGCGATGCCCATAGACGAACGGACCGGACTGTATGGATATTGTCACTGACAGCTCAGTAGGGTGTCAGGATGAGTTCGCTCATCGACCTCCCTTTTGGTCAATACCTGGTAGCCCGTTACGTACAGCTAGTACCTCTGACGTGTTAGTGGTTAAATCCACAGCCAAAGTATTGACGAGTCTTTAGAGTCCCCCACAGACTGTTTCTCAAGTTTCGGGCGAAACGTTGTAGAGGCCGTATGATATATGGCAGGGTTCGATCATATACGTGCAGTAGTGCACGGATCATGATCGGACGGATCATACTAGTGGGCTTTGGTTTAAGCCGGATCCTAGTATTAGATTAGTTGGATTACTTTAGTCTCATGCATTCGCATTCAGTCGGAATGCGAATGCAGGTATGTATATATAGGTGAGGGGTATCCTTGTGATCCGTCATGAGTTTACTTTAGATGTTGTCGTATCTTTTTATTGTTGTAAACATTTGGGTTAATGTTTACAAATGGAAATTATGAGCTAGAAATCATCATGAGGTTCATTTATTGTGACACATGCAACCTAGTAACTCATGGTCTCTTTTATTGTGCATATGTCACATTTTGTGATGGATTTGAGTGATGAAATGAGAGGAAGAGAGTGAAGGGCAGCCATATCCCTTTGGGTTAGCTCTTGTATTTTTTATTCTTGCTCTCATTTTTATCATACAACTCAAGCGAGAAACTACTGGTAACAGTTACCAGTAAATCTCAACAACCCTGGCCAGGGATTTCCGGTTATAGCCAATCGAACACAGCGCAACATCAACTCCCTATACCGGGAGAGACGAATCCCCTCCTATCGCTCATTGCCTTCATGTGATTCGGGACTGTACCCAAAAGCCACCGTTTTGCACGCCCTCTTGGACGTGGTAAGGTGGAAATCAAAGCACAGTGGGAATCACACAAGACTCTATGACGATCTCGGGTCTACAGACTAACCTGTACCAGTGTCACCAGAGAACTGCTATCTGACGTGAGGATAATACCATCTGGGAGTTCTCGGCGAGTCCGTCCAGTGTACCCAGTCTCCACTGAGCACCCGTATATCATCTCTGATGTCAAACACCAATGGATATGGGATCATCCATCGCCCATCTGTATGGGTCGAGAAGGTATACGCTAGTCTACTCTGGTATATCGATGCCCCGTCTCGATATACCCACGACTAGGGACCTTGAAGGATGTACTTACAGACTACCAGTCCCCACTGGTATGATCCGCATCATAGTCCAGGTAGTCAAGTACACATCCTAAGGGCTTTACCAACATGTAACAGAGAGACAATCAGTATACACGTTAAGGTAAAGAGTAACCAGATAGCATACTATCATGTCGAGCAAGAAAGTCCTCCCTATATATGTCCCAGCATCCACTACAATATACATCTTATGTACAGTAATGGCCTCTAGGGCATACATATAACTAACAATCTCCCACTTGCACTAGGGCCATCTGTAGCAGTGGTTGCAGTATCTCATACTCAACCATCCCATAAAAGTCTCTCTCTGGGAATAGGCCTTCGTGAGTGGATTCGCCGTGTTATCCTCTGAGTCTGCTCTCCTAACCTCGATCACCCTGGAGATCAACTATCTCCATGATCAGGTGATGCTGCCTCAGAATACGTCTGGGTCACTGATGGGACCGGGGTTCCTTGGCTAAAACCACACTTCCATTGTCACACAATGGTAGGAACCTAGTTCATCTCATGAACCTATGTACACCCAAACTGCCTCTTTGGTAGCATCTTTAGTAGCGATGTATCCAGCCTTTATCGTCTAGTATGCCACGGTATCTAGCTTGGAACTCTTCCAACATACCGTCCCTTTACTGAGGGTAAAGACAATGCCTGTGACTGACATTCAGTCTTTATCACCCTGGAACCCTTCCAGTGATTCTCCCCAGGATCAATTGATACCATCTCACTACAGCTAGTGAGTATACTAACACCCAAATAACATCTATCTCATAGATGAAAACTCAGGATGGAGGAGGTATCACTTTGATCCTATATGGAGAATCCTTGTGATAAGCGGAGATTGACCGAGCGTAGCATAGGAAACTGCTTTCTTATCAAGAGTATGTCATCCACGTACTCTACGAGGATCACTACCATACTCCCTACAACCTTTTTGTATATACAAGGTTCATCTACCATTTTGATGATGTCAAACTGTTTGACTAACTCATCAAAACAGATGTTCCAACTCCGCGATGCCTGCTTTATCACATAAAACATCTTGCACACGTTTCCGCTGCTCCCACTGTCTACGAGGCACTCTGGCTGTGTACTTATAGACGCACTCTTCTAAAACATCATTTAGAAAAGCAGTCATGGCACCCAACCGCCAGATATCGTAGTCATGGTATGTAGCCGTGGCAAGTAGGATCTGGATGGATTTAAGCATAGCTACTTGAAAAAGGTTTCATCATAATCCACGTCTGGTAAATGATGCAAACTTTTAACAAGTCTAGCTTTGAAAGTCTCAACTTTTCCATCTACACCAAGTAATCTTCTCAAGATATACTTACTCATGATGGGGATTTAACCCTTCAGATATAGCAACTAAAGTCCATACTTTGTTGGTGTATAAGGATTCCATCTCAGATCGATAAGCATCCAGCCATTCTTACAGAGTCCCACTCTTGATGGCCAGCTCGAAACTAGTTGGGTCATCATCTCATGATGCATTCCTCACTCCCACTGTCATAGAGAAACCGAAGTATCTCTCAGGTGGGTGAGGAACCCTACTAGATCGGCGGAGAGGCTGAGGTTCGTTGGAATCTACTGAATCCTTTGGTTCTGTCAAATCATCAGCTGCAGTTTGTATAGCTGGAACATTTCCAGTTTTACATAACAGACGTTGCCTCGAGCTTGTCCGGATTTTGCTTTTAGTCAAAGCCCGGACAACCCCAATCTTAACTAACTTAAGATATGGGCTCTTCCCTTTCCATATCACATATGAAGCGGTAGGCTACTGATTTGATTGGAACCCTATTCAATAGGTATGCAACTTCATAAGTGCATAACTCCCAAAAGGAAATAGGTAACTCAGTAGTACTCATCATAGAGCACACCATATCAAATAGGGTGTATCTGCTCCGCCCCGATACATCGACGTGCTGTGGTGTATACGGAGGAGTAATTCTGAGAGAGAATCTCATTCTCCTTTAGAATAGTCCAGGATTTCCGTGCTCAAGTATTCTCCTCCTCGATCACATCAAAGGACATAATACTTATACCCGTATTTTGGTTCTCTACTTCTAAATCATATTCTGTGAATATCTCAAAAGGTTCGGACTTGTGTTTCAACAGGAACATAGGTCTGAATCTCGAAAGATCATCAGAGAATTTAATGAAGTACAAAGAACCGGTCTTGGCATTTGTAGACAGGGGACCTACATATATCAACATGTATCATCCCAAGAGTTCACTAACTCTTTCTCCGTTTCCAGTAAACAGAGCTATGGTCATCTTATCTTTGTGACATGACTGGCGAGTTTCACAAGATGTAAATTCAAACTAATTTAAATATGCATCTTTATGTAACTCCAGCTAGTCAGGTTGCATTGATATGACCTAATCTACAATACCTTAAGAAGGATCCGTTCATTTCTGAACTCTTCCTCTTGTGTGTGTTCCATATTCTAAGAACTGTAGTTTGATTTAGAACGTCAATGCTTTTAGATAACGTGTCTGAACCGATCAACTTTTGATATAGGAAATGTTCAAAACATTATCCAACAATACAAAATTTTATCAGTTCTTTACTGATAAAGAGACTGATATGATTTTGTATATCAGGTTCGGTATCTAATAACATTCATTCAGAATCAATATATTGGTAATACAGGGTGACAGTGACCAACAGACTTGGCTGCAACACTTTCCCCGTTTTCTGCCTCATGAAACTTATCACCCGTTCTCAGTTCTCTACCTATCTGTAGCCCTATGTAACAGATTACATATTTGGGATCCTGATCCGGTATCAATATACCCAGGACGTAGAGGATACAGAGAAACAGTTCTTTGTAACGAACACACCCGAAGATGATGCATCATATGCACTTTCCTCGTTTGGGCGGCACGGGAAATCTGGTATTCCCCAATTTCCTGCTCTGTCTTATAACAATTATAAGTTGGAGCGGGACCAACGTTCCCCAGCTCAATATAACAAGCGGGTTCGGTCAATATATCCGTTTTATTATCTTAATTAAGGCGTGACATGGTCGCTACCTGGAGAGAGAGAAGAAAACACTCAGCGTATGCTCTTGCAAGATCAGATTGGTTATTATTTTATCTAATCAGGATGGCTCCCACTGTTTTTATCAAATCTTCCTTCAAACCCTAAAAGGAAAGACTAGCCGGGATTAATTACACGCTACAAGTTCGCCAATCTTTCAGCCAGGCCAGTGTCGGTACTTTGAGGGAGGTGCCCCGTGCTTTCGCACGGACCTAATTAATGTAAACCTCGTTTTCCCAGAGGCGTAACCTCGTTAACACCTTTCTAGACACCTACTTGATCGGCTAATTGTAATGTGTAAAACTCTCCCAGGAGTAACAATTACTCGCAGTAGGTATCGGGATCCAACTATCTCATAGAAGGTATGCAATCTCATTGCAAATTTCAACTCTTGAAATTCCCGATAGTATTTTGCCCCTAGCGTCCTATGACCTTGACGCAAGCCAACAAACCATAGTGCGCCAGTCAAGTTCAACCCGTCATTTCCTGATTGAATTAAACCCACCCGCACGACCCTTGACGCAGGCCAACAAAGTCGCACGACTACCCTAATCCAATCTGCATCATATGCATAAGCAGATAAATACTAGTTAGCTACCGCACACTACGCCTTGACGCAGGCCAACAAACGTAGCACGAATACTAACTACTACTTATCTGAAATGACGGAGGGCTACGACAGGTTTTTCTGAAAACCTATTGCGTAATGAACTTGATATCGTTGTAGAATCAAATGATTTTAAAATGGAGTGCTTTTGAGGCTTTTCTAGTTTTGCTAAAGGAGTCACTCCCGGTGAAGGGATCGTCGGTCCTTTCCTCGTCGAATGAGGAGCGGGATATATCATATATATCACTGTGCAAAGCAGAAACTATAGAAGCAATCAAAAGACAAACCGAGAGTTGTAGCATCTGCCAGTTATTGCTAAAGGAGTCACTCCCGGTGAAGGGATCTCGGTCCTTTCCTTATCGAATAAGGTGCAGGATGTTCTACAAGGAACACCGCGATGCAAAGCAAGAACTGTAGCTACCTGTTTTATTTAGAAATTCGATTCCACAACATCTTTAGGTTTCTTTTATTTCATTAATCACATTAATGAAGTCCCATTATTTAAGTACCTAAACATCACAGATAAATACGACGTACACTTATGCCATCCGCATTCGCCTCGATGTCCCCTCGTGCACCGTTAGGTTAGGTAACTAACGGCATAGCGGGGCAGGGCTAGCGCGGGTGTAAAACATAAGTAACGCCTATATAATATATCATATATACTATATACTGTATCTATCACAGAACATCACATGATCACATCACAGATATCGCAGCAGAAGAAACATATGAAATATTGGATATACTAGGACGTCCGTGTTTTCAATACGAGCCAGTATAAAACACGAATTCCACGGTCGCGATGAATAGCCAAACCCACATCCCTAGACCCCTACGAGAGCGGCAAGCAACCCTACCAATTCTAGAGTTAGGAGACCCGGACTCGACTCCTCGAGTTGGTCTCCCACTGGACTCCAGAACCCGGTTACTTGTGCTCCCCTCCTTGGGTCTATCCTAGTGCGGAAAAGTAAATAATATACATCAACGGTGACAACTTCCGCAACCTGGAAGTGCCCCAATAAAAGAATATTACATACAAGTTTTTACATGAATGAAAATGAAAAACACTCATCTCACATAAAAAAAAACCCGGCTATTCAAACACGACGATCCAATATAACATATCCAGCAACACATAATATCACATGTCATCAACGTAAGTAAATATGCGCATCCCAATTGTCGTTGACATATAGCAATGAAACCGGCGATATCACATATTACACTTACGGTCACAGAAAAGAAAGTGTAAAACTACAACAGTTGGAATCCGCAAACTCTTTAGACATCGCATGCCTAATCAAATGAATTCCTTAGACATCGCATGCCTAACAATTATAAACCCCGCATTTTAGTCTCAAAATCGAAAACTCTTTTCAACATCAAGTCGGGCAATTCAACAAGATTCCCGACATCCTGATCGAATGCTCGTCGTAAACTTTAGTAGACGGCCGCACCCCCGATACCGTCGACGAAGTGCACTAAGGCGGAACACCGCTGCCGCGAGCACCCGAACGGATGCTTTCGGCGACGGGGTTCTCCTACAGTCACTTAGTCGGGGCTAAGGGATGTAGCTGTCTAATAAGTTTACCCGGCGAGTATCCGCGTACGCTACGTGATTGCGACGGACTTTTGATCACATCAAAATTCCGTGGCAACCGATCAAATGAGACTAAAGTGCTATGTTTATAACATTCAAATCAGTTATCGCATAACTGCTTGTGGATTCCAATTATTGTATCCCATTCCAGATAAATAGAAAATGTTAAACTTTCCGATCGAACATTCAAACACCCAAGTTTTCCCGATACAGCTCAACACATGAAATAGGTTTAAAAACATCCAGTTCATGCCTCAGTACCAACGGTCCAGCCGTAGAAGGGTCAAGCCAACGCCTCACATGTGGCACGCCGTACTGCCCCAAACCCGAAGGTTCAAAGGGCAGTTCAAGACGGTCACATAATCGAGTTAAGGTTTGTTGTCTTCTAGAGGGACCATCGCGTTACTTGCACTACTTAGAACGTTATTAAACTACGGAAAAATCCAACAATTGGAAATTTCCCGACAGGGGAAAAAGTGGGTATTTATATCCGGTCGAACTTTTTAACATATTCAAAAAATACCCGGAAAACACATAGACAAGATTAGACAATCCGATCGAATCCACGAAGCTCCAAAACACCCCAGAAAACTCAACTCTTGAGTGAGAATTAAAAATTCCCAGAAAACTCAGCACCACAAAATAGGAATTACTGTGCAAAAATGGAAGGCTGACGTCATCATATTGCCGCGGAACCGCCGCATAAGCCAGGCTTCTGCCGCGGTTCCGCCGCGCCTTGGACGTATCACTTGGTCAAATTTGCACCGTAATTCTTAGAATTTCCTGCTGAATTTTTAAAGAATTTTTAATCTGGAAAAAACCCAGTTTTTGAAAAAAGTCCAGAGAGCATTTTGGAGTTAGGTTTTTGGTTCGATCGGAATTCTAACATCGTCTACACTTCGCCTAAGGCTCTAGCTAGGCTCTGATACAACTGTAGGGTTTCTAGGCACACTAAGGAGGTCTCACAAGGCATCAACCATTCCGATTTCAAATTTTACAAGTGCCGAGAAACCCTAATACGGATCGTTGACTAGAGATTAGGCGAAACAAGCAACTAGTTAACTACTTAACTAAGAAGTGAACGGAAATACAACCTTTGTAGATCCGGTCCTCCACCTCCATAGGTCCGTGACGGTGTACCCTCGCTGCGATCATCGGATCCCGGGCTCTAGCGTCGGCTTCATCGGAGAAATGGGCGGGCTAGGTCGTCGACTTCGATGCCGAAGATGATCTACGACGAGGCAACTCAAGATCAAGCTCCAACTTCACCAAGTCATGAAACTTGTGAAGAAAACACCCTATACTACTTGGCAAGAGGTAGAGGATGAAGAAATAGGAAGTGGGTTCACTTTAGAATTGGATTTCTCAGTCATTTCATCAAGTCACCATTGATGGTTGCAAGCTTTCTTCTTCTTGAAGAAGAAGAAGAAGAAGATGAATATGATAAGTTTTTTTAAAATGGGAAATAAAATGATACTTATCATATTTACAACCATGGTTAGGTGTAGAGAATTAACTAAGGTTAGGTTAATGGTTAGGTTTAGCATGAAACAAAAATGGTAGACTTTTTCAAAGCTTCATGAAGCTTCAACTAAGAAACAAAAAAGCCACCATTTTTCTTTTCTTTTGCCAAAAAGAAAGAAAGAAATAAATGAATAAATAAATAAAAACCCTAACCATTTACTTAACCAAGGTTTAATTCAAACATACACCCAAGTTGGCATGTATCATCAAACATGATACAAACTTGTGCACAAAACTATATCATATTTACAATGTGCACATTCAAGTGAGAAAGTAATCTTAAGTGAACCAATATTAGTTAATGTAAAGTAATATATCAAATATATAATTATGCATTAAATCATTAAATCAACACTTGATTTAACGATCCGGTCATATCTCATATAACCGACTAATATCCAATGTATCGGCTTATCGAATCAATCCTTGAATCGATAACTAGGTTATATCGCATACAACCAATCGATACATTCATCGCGAGAATGAAATACGGTATCACATACACGCATTATTCTCGGTCCCGCACATATCTCATATGCGCTCCTATTTCGTTTCGCTTGAGCCAGGAAACCTCTGTGTAGGACTCTAAAGACTCGTCAATACGCCGGCAGCAGGTGATGATCATATCAAACACCCACAAGCCGCAAGCGGTCTGCTAAACGTAACGGCCACCCGGGTATTGAGCGATCAAAAGATCGACGAGCAAGCCCGCTCACACTCCTGTGAATCCAACCAGTAACACTTACCGTACAGTCCGGTCTGTTCGTCTGATATGTCGCATATCTCGCCTAGGGGTGGTAAACGTCAGACCCCAATAGCTCGATAAGTCGTGTCGATATGAGGTCTATAACAGTTCGAGAAACTACTGGTAACACTTACCAGTAAATCTCAGCAACCCTGGCCAGGGATTTCCGGTTATAGCCAATCGAACACAGCGCAACATCAACTCCCTATACCGGGAGAGATGAATCCCCTCCTATCGCTCATTGCCTCCATGTGATTCGGGACTGTACCCAAAAGCCACCGTTTTGCACGCCCTCTTGGACGTGGTAAGGTGGAAATCAAAGCACAGTGGGAATCACACAAGACTCTATGACGATCTCGGGTCTACAGACTAACCTGTACCAGTGTCACCAGAGAACTGCCATCTGACGTGAGGTATAATACCATCTGGGAGTTCTCGGCGAGTCCGTCCAGTGTACCCAGTCTCCACTGAGCACCCGTATATCATCTCTGATGTCAAACACCAATGGATATGGGATCATCCATCGCACATCTGTATGGGTCGAGAAGGTATACGCTAGTCTACTCTGGTATATCGATGCCCCGTTTCGATACACCCACGACTAGGGACCTTGAAGGATGTACTTACAGACTACCATGTCCCCACTGGTATGATCCGCATCATAGTCCAGGTAGTCAAGTACACATCCTAAGGGCTTTACCAACATGTAACAGAGAGACAATCAGTATACACGTTAAGGTAAAGAGTAACCAGATAGCATACTATCATGTCGAGCAAGAAAGTCCTCCCTATATATGTCCCAGCATCCACTACAATATACATCCTATGTACAGTAATGGCCTCTAGGGCATACATATAACTAACAGGTATCACCCAGGTCTTTCATGGAGAACCTCTGTGACAAGAATCCTTTGACTGATTGTAGCATAGGAATGTCATTTCCTATCAAGAGAATGTCATCCACGTACTCAATGAGGAATTCCACAGTTCTTGCTACAATCTTACTATAAATGCTTGGTTCATCTGGATTTTTGATAAAGTCGAATTCTTTGACTGTCCTAATAAAAACAGATGTTCCAACTCCGCGATGCCTGCTTTATTCCATAAATGGACTTAAGCAACTTGCACACTTTCCTGCTGCTCCCACTCTGATTGAAACCCTCTGGCTGATCCATATAGACGCACTCTTCCAAATCACCATTTAGAAAAGCCGTCTCTACGTCCATCTGCCGGATCTCAAAATCTTGGAAGGCAGCAATGGCAAGAAAGATCCGAATGGATTTGACCATTGACACTGGAGAAAAGGTTTCATCATGGTCCAAACTAGGTATTTAACGAAAACCTTTTGCAACAAGTCTAGCCTTATAGGTTTCAACCTATCCATCTACACCAATCTTCTTTCTGAAGATCCATTTGCAGCCTACGGGTTTTACCCCTTCTGGAGAAATGTTCAAAGTGCATACTTTGTTAGTGTACATGGACTCCATTTTGGTCCGCATTTCATCCAGCTATTTTACCGAGTCACCGCTTTGAATGGCTTACTGGAAGCTAGTTGGCTCATCATTGTCAATGGTGCAATCCTCTCGATCTCCGTCAATGAGAAAACCGTAGTATCTTTCGAGCGAATAGGACTTCCTACTAGTCCTGCGGATTGGCGTAGGGATGTCCGGTTCTTTTGAAACCTCTGGTTCTACCATACTTTCCGTAATAGTTTGTGGTTCTGGAATTTCTTCCGGTTCTATTGCGCTCCCACTATTTCCTTTTACAAAAAATTGATTTTCTAAAAAGTGGGCATGACGAGAAACAAAAACCTTTTGTTCCTCTGCGTAATAAGAAAGATACCCCCTGGAGTTCTTTGGGTATCCTACAAACTTATACAGTACTGAGCGTGCCTCGAGCTTGTCCGCATACTACTTTTCAACAAAAGCTGGACATCCCTATATCTTCAAATAGTGAAGATATGGTTTCTTCCCACTCCACATCTGATATGGTGTGGCAGGCACAGTCTTGATAGGAACCTTATTCAAAAGATATGCAGCTGATTCTAGTGCATAACTTTAGAAGGATCGCGGCAACTCAGCGTTACTCATCATGGAACGAACAATATCCAATAGGGTTCTGTTTCGCCTTTCCTATACATCGTTGTGTTGTGGTGTGTATGGAGGAGTAAGCTGAGAGAGAATTTCATTCTCTTTTAAGTAATCCAGGAACTCGGCAATTAAGTATTCATCACATCGATCAGATCTCAGTGTCTTGATACTTTTGCCTGTTTGTTTTTCCACTTTATTCTTATATTCCCGGAATTTTTCAAAGGGTTCGGATTTATGCTTTCACAAGAAAACATGTCCTAACCTAGAGAAATTATCCGTAAAAGTAATGAAATAGGAATAACCACTTCGTGCATCTGTAGATATTGTACTACACACGTCGCTGTGTATGAGTCCCAAGAGCTCGCTCGCTCTTACTCCGTGTCCAGTGAACAGAGTCTTTGTCATTTTTCCTATGAGACAAGATTGACAAGTTGCATAAGACTGATATTCGAACAGATCCAAATATCCCTCTCTATGTAACTTCGACAACCGTGTTTCATTGGTGTGACCCTGTCTACAATGCCATAAGAAAGTTTTATTTAATTCTGAAGACTTTCTTTTAAGTGTGTTCCGGACATTGAAAACCTGAGCTTGATTAAACACGTATATATTGTTCTCTAGTGTACCTAACCCAATCAAACTTTGATTTAGGTGGATGTGGACCACATCGCTTACAAACTAGACTAGGTACACACAAACAGTTATGTAGAGTCAATATCTGCCCACTTGTCAATTCTAGGTGATATACCCTACGGATACAGCGTCTACGCTCATTCCGTTAGCAACCCTGAGAGTCATATCACCTGCCTTGGTAACTCTACGGTTTATCTAAGCCTGTAATGAATTACAGATATGAGATCCTGATCCGGTATCTTGTACCCAGGAAGTAGAGTTAATTGACAGACTATTTTCAATCACAAACACACCTCAAGTCGAAGCCACGACGTGCTTCGGATCCTGGATTCTGGTTTTCGAAGCCCTGCATCCCTTCTGCCAATGCCCTTTCCCATGAGAATAGGAACATCCCTCCTTCTCTATTGTTAACCCCGAAACCTTTGTCCTACCCTTTCCTTCTACCTTACTGTCACTGCCTATCGGCTTTGTAGAGGTCTTCTTCTTCTCACCCTTGGCTTTCGCCTTGGATCCAGAAGAGGAAGATTCACTAATAAGCAGAGCGGGTGTCTCCCTAGCTTCCTTCAGGGTGTCCTCAACTGGAAGTATAACTTGCTTCCCCTGGGCGTAGGTAGAAGGTAGGGAGTGTAGAATCAAGTCAGTACATGACTCGTTCTCCAACGTGGTCTCCAGGTCCGTGAGCTTTTTAATATAGCTAATCATTGTAGGGACGTGGTCCCCTACAGATGACTCGACAGCCAATCTCGCTTGAAGCAATTCTTTCGAGGTCTCATATCTTGCGATACAAGGTTGCTCTCCATATAAAACATTGTTATGGAGGAAGATGGAAACTAAGTCCATCTTCTCGTGCTACCTCTGGTATCCACCATCTACTTAGGCTAACACGAGGCACTTGGCATTCGCACAGTCCTTTTCCCTTGTCTTATGAATATCAACATCCACGACGGTGGAAATTGGACCTGGGACGGCGGGGCTTTGAGTAGTAATGAGGTGGTCCAGCTTGTCATAGG
This sequence comes from Agapanthus africanus, assembly GCA_030015575.1. Classification (NCBI taxonomy): domain Eukaryota; kingdom Viridiplantae; phylum Streptophyta; class Magnoliopsida; order Asparagales; family Amaryllidaceae; genus Agapanthus; species Agapanthus africanus. The sequence continues at coordinate 371,687,363 of JASDDO010000022.1, forward strand.
TAATGGACATCTGGACAAACCTTTTCCAGTTACTATAATATAACTCAGTCATTTTATTATCTATCTGTAACCTAATCTGGTCACCTGGTCGCTGCAATTAGGAGAGGGAGAAGAAAACACTCAGCATGATGCTCTTGCAAGTTTAGATTGGTTTTTAGTTTATCTAACAGGATAGCTCCCACTGTTTCTCGAATCCTTCCTCAAACCATAAAAGAAGAATTTGTCAGGATTAATCTCACCGTACAATACTTGCTTAACCGTTCAGCCTGACTAGTGTCGGTACTTCGAGGGAGGTTATACGACGCTTTCGCGAAGTTCCTTAATTAAATAACCTCTTTTCCCTGGAGGCGTAGCCCCGCTAACACTGTTCTAGACACCTACTTGTTTTATAGCATTAATCGTTAAGTGAAAATTCTCGCGAGGAGTAGCTGATACTCATAGTAGGATTGGGACCCAAATATCATTGTGTGATAATGCTGAAGGAATCCTACCAATATTATCAAACTCCAAATGGTATGCAGTACCAGTAAGTTTCAGTTTCTTTAGAAACTCCCGATGTGGATTTTTGCCCCATGCTCTTATGACCTTTGACGAAGGTCAACAAATCATAAGTCACATCCCAAGTTCTACCCATCATTGTCCAGGTTAATTTGAACCCACCCGTACATACCCTTGACGAAGGTTAACAAGGTAATACGACTGTCCCAAACCAACGCATCTATCTATGCTACATATGAATACCCAGCAGCTACCAATCACTATGCCTTGACGAAGGTCAACAAACATAGCTTGAATACTATTGAATATTCATATGAAATGACGGGGGGCTACGACTGGTTTTGACGAAACCGTGAACGTAGTGAATTTGATATAATCGAAGGAACCTGATAGCTTTTAAAAGGAGTGGTTTAAGCCCCGCATTTAAAAGTCTCCTATTTTAAAATAACCGAGTGGTTTCTAAAACAAATTCCAACGATTCAGCTTTGGTTTATTTGCTTTGCATTAATGTAATGCAGTCCCATCATTTACACCTATCATCACAGAAAAATACGAAAATACCACGTCCACTTATGCCATCCACATTCGCCACTAGGCCCCGTCTAACACCGTTAGGTTATTTAACTAACGCCAGAGCGGGGGCTGAACTAGCGCGGATGCAAAACATAAGCAACGTCTATTATATAGCATATATATAATAACCATTCGTCTGACACAATAATAGGCATTCCAGATCACAGATGAACATATTGGATATACTAGGAATTCCGCGTTTCGTTTAAGCCTGTAACGAAAGACGGATTCAACGGTCGTGATAAATAGCCAAACCCCACCCTAGACCCCTACGGGTGTGGCAAACTACCTGCCAAATATCCGAAGTGAAGCAACCTCTCTCAGCAAAGTGAGTAGGCCACTCGGCACTTCAAAGTACCCGGTAGTTTGTGCACCCCACCTTGGGTCTATCCTAGGAGCAAAAACAGTAAAAGAAATAATACAACGGTGGCTACAACCTCAACCCGGATGTGCCCCGCAAAAATAATATTACATCACTTTACAAGTTTATATCGAATGAAAGAATGAAAACCCTCATCTCACATCCCCGGCTACTCATCCACGACAATCCAACAAGTTCATATACACAAACCAACATCACAGATCACAAATATGTGCAACCCCGACTAATCGACGTATAGCAATTAGTCGATGTTTACAAACACATATACACATCACAAAGCTTGTAAAGTAACTGCGACATTAGAATTCCTCACGCAATTAGCAAACTTAACCAATTTTCCAAAACTTGAAAATCCAGTGAGCTAAAGTTCCAAAGACGATCGTTTTAAAGCCAATTCGAAAGTCCGAATCAAAACGAAACACACCCGAACCTTTGCGGAGAGTTAGAGAACGAAATTAACTTTGAGTTGGGGGCCTACAGGGTTCCCGAGGCCACCACGAGGTGGCCAGGGGGTGAGGCAGACAGGAAACTGCCTAAGGTGGGGCAGTTTCGGGTCCCCACCGCCAAGACCACCTTGTGGTGGTCTTGGGGAGTGGGCCTAGCCATTCGATCCCCCCTGGGGGTTCCCCGGAGTGTCCATGCACCACTCCGTGGCTTCTCAGTTCAAACCGTGAGCCCGCGGGGTGTGCAAACATCTCAATCTATCATTTTTGGAAACTGTTTTTCTCGAAAATTTTTGCGCGACAAAAATAGCGGATTTCTAACGTCGCTACAAGCTATTTAAGGTTTATGAGAGGCTCTAATACCTCTGTAAGTCTATGTCGCGCACCCCACGTGTTCGCGGGTAGGCGGAAATTGCAAAAAATGATTTTTACGGGCTTCGCAACACCGACTTGATCCAAGGATCGATCACAAACCCTAGCTAGCAAACAACTTGAGGTTTAACTACTCGGATCAATGTTATACCTCATAGTATCGTTGTAAGTCTACGCTAGCGCCCCGGCCGTCTACAGACGCCAAAATACGGAACAAAACTTTTTAACTGGCGCTATCGTATACTTTAACCCGGATCTGCCATTATTGCTAAACTAACATACTGTAAAGAGTGTAGAAAGATTGTACCGAACGATCCGAGTCCTTCGTTCTTCAACCATCATCCCACGCTCTGTTGCGGCTGCTCCGATCTCGTCGATCTCCGATCTCCTCGTCGAGGTGGCACCACATGATCGGTTCTTTAAACGGGCTCCCGCCTCTGACTCGAGGCAACTCGATCGTCAAGTTTGCTAAAAGAGACGACCAAGAATGATGTAGAGAATGAGTAGATGACTTTGTCTCACTTCGTCCAAATCCGTGGACGATCGGTTAATGAAGTTGCCGTGGAAATCGGGTGATGGAATGAAATGGACTGTGAAATTCCATACACCGATAAAACCTATCATAATCTTTTCTAGCAAAATGAAACATCAAGTGAGAGTCAATGAGAGAGAGAGGAGGCTTATCATATATATAGAATGAGGAGGGTGAGTGTAGGAGCAAAGGTGGTGACTATAAGAGAAAAGCTTCTCACAAAAGATCTTAACCAAAACAAGAATCATTAAAGAAAACAATGACTCACTAATAACACCTCATCAAGTAATAAATACAATCAATTAGAACACAACACCAATTAGCCTCATCATCACTTCTAGAAGCTTCTAGAATGATGACTCACCCTAACAGAAGAAAAGATAAATCCGTCTTTAACAGAATGTTAAAAGACGGCTGATAGAAAACTGGAAACTGGCAACTTCCAAAAGTGATCCTGAAACGAATTTCAGGATAACCCCGAAACTGTATAAATATACCCGCATTTGTATTACGACCGAATACAAATGCAACTGAGACAAAGATATTATACCTACTCAATATAATACTCGGATCCGGCTTAAACCAAAGCCGACCAGTATCATCTGCCCGAAAAATAACACGTGCGTAAACGCACGTGCATTTTCCGAACCCTACCATAAAACCATACGGCCTCTACAACGTTTCGCCCGAACTTGGGAAACTGTCTGTGGGGGACTCTAATGACTCATCAGCACCCTGGCAGTGGGTTTAACCACAAACCGTCAGCGGCACTAGCAACGCGTAACGGCTGCCCATGGACTGACCTCAAGGGATGCCGATGAGCGCACTCATCCGGAAAACCCTACTGAGCCTAACAGTGACAATGTATATACAGTCCGGTCCGTTCGTCAATGAGTATCGCATATCCTGCCTAGGGGGCTAGCAACGTCAGACCCCCAATAGCAGTATAAGTCGTGTCGGAGTGAAGCCCAATACACCCTGAGATACTACTGGAGTACCTACCAGTAAATCTCCTACCATGGCCATGGATTTGAGTAATGGCTCTCCTAGACACAGCACGACCTCGCCCCCAATACCGGGAGAGACGAATCCCCTGCCGATCCGCTCACGTGCCTCCATATGGCTCGGGACTGTACCCAAAAGCTACCTGTTTGCACGACTCCTTTGAGCCGTGGTAGGGTAGAAATCAAAGCACAGTGGGAACTCACACGAGACAAATGACGACCTCAGGTCGATGAACTAACCTGTACACATGTCACCAGGGAACTGCTATCTAACGGTAGATATAATACTAACTAGCAGATTCCCGGCGAGTCCTGTCCGGTGTACTCATAACCCAATGAGCACCTGTATACATCTTAGGTGATCCAACTGACACCAGTGGCTTGTGAGACCGGCCACCGCCCCTCGTCGGGGTCTCGACTGTACACACTAGTCTACTCCGGAGTATCGATGCCCTGTCTCGAAACTCCCACGACTAGGGACCACAATTAAGGATATGCATATAAACTACCCAACTCTCACGTATATGATCGCCATCATACTGTTGGTAGTAAAGCAAGATCCTAAGGGCTCTATCAAAGTGTAACATGCAATCAGTCACCTGAACATGTACACGACTGATAAAGGCAAACCAGATAGCATACTATCATCTCGAGTAAGACTGTGCTACCGGGATAGGTCCTCCGCAATCATTGCAATCACGTACCTGCGATCCAATAATTGACTATGAGGGCACTATCTCCAACAATCTCCCACTTGCACTCAAGGCTAATATTGCGATGTCGACTACTCACAGCCCGTGTGAAACCGAACATCCAACTCCTCTACTAATCAGTTTCACAAAGCCCGTTTGTAAAACTATTGTGTTCGAGAAATAGCCTCGGTGAGTGGATCCGCCTAGAAGTTTCTTTCTGTATCTCTCTTAATCTCAAGTTCGCGGAGAAAGCCATCTCCCGAATTGAGTAGTACCTGTCTTAGAATGTCTGGATATCTGATGGGACCTTAGTTCATAAATGAACTCCATATCCAAACTTCTTAGACTGTATGGATCACTGAACCTAATCAGTATCCGGCACCATGCCACCCACAGTATCCTCTGGAACCATCTGTCCATAATACTGTCCCTCGTCAGAGGGAAAACTAAAACTATGACAATCACTCTGTCATCCATGTCACCTTTGAAGCCTGGAATGATAACCGTCTCCCGAAAGAGGCTGCCGTCATCAAATCCGTAGAACATGCACTTATGTTCTATAACTGCTTCCTTATGTTTCTCCAGGATTGGATTAATACAAACTTATTGCATCTAGTGCAAAACCAACATTTGGTGTGGTACTTGACATCTCATGATTGACTCAATTGCCTAAGCAAGTGATCTGACAATCATGCACATCCCTCTCCCCTTTAGTCTGTACGACACCTTTAGAGAGGGTGACTCCATCATCTGCAGGTACACCACCATGCTAGGAGTCAACTATTCCAAAAACCATTAGAATATCTGTCAAAGTACCCACATTGGGAAACTACCCAAATCCAGATCTAAAACCATAGATCTAGAAACCAAAATGTCAAATATTATATCCATATCCTGTTTGGAGAAACAACTGTGTGACGACCACAGTACAACCGATCGTAGTATAGGAATTTTACTTCCCACTCTGTGTATGTCATCCAGATACCATGACATCACACCCTACTACCTTCTTAACTGATCCATCCCTTATTCTGATTGAAGTCAAACCCATGACTGTCACATCAAAATTAGATGATCTATCTCCGCTATAACTGCTCAAGTCTATAAATAGATATAAGCATCTTGCCCACTATGCTTCCGCTGCTCCCACTGACTACGACAACCCTCCTACCGGGTCCCATATCCTGGAACAACAGTAGTGTCAAGTCTTGGTAGATAAGAACCTCCCTGTCACCGTCACTGAGGCTACCGAAGTACCTCTCGGGCGTCTGAGGTTACCTACCATACCTGCGGAGTGGCTATTGGAATGTCAAACCTGATTGAATATATAGGTCCTATTAAATTTTCCGTAATCGTTCGCGGTTCTGGAATCACTTCCAGTTCTACCATACTCCCACTACTGTTTTCTGAAAAAGATCCATTTTACTAAAACTGTGGCGAGTCAAGAACAATATCACTATTGATCTTCCAAATGGTAGAATATCAACCCTTGTCATAACCAGGGTCAACCCACAAACAGCCATTACAGAAACGTGCCCTGAGTTATCCAGTGTCTGGTTTTAATCATAAGCTGGACAACTTCCCATACCTTAACTTCTTTTAAGGTACGATCCGTTCTATATCCAATATAGAAACTTTGGCACTAATTTAATTGGAACCAAGATTCAAATCATGCAGCTGTCTCCAGTGCATATCTACTTAATGGAAAGAGGCTAATCAGCATTACTCAACTTAGGAATCCATCCAATTATGAGTAACCTGAAAGAGAAACACGTTTCTCAAAACCATCACTATCATCTGAATACCAATCACAAGAATCTACATCTTCGATCTCTTTGAAGAATCCCGATACTTGTGATACCTGGTTCTCTACTTTATTCTTATACCCACAACTTCTCAAAACTTAGACCTTGTATTTCTACGAAACACTCGTCTAAATACTTGAGAAGTTATAAGTAAATAGAACATAGTACTAGGACCTACCCCTTTGTCCTGATGGACACTTGGACAACATACAATACTCTGTATAAGTCCACTGAGTTGAACAACTCAAAACCTGTGCGTTGTAGGTGGAAAACTGTACCCTGGCGATTTCCTCAAATATCACCAATTACAACGAATTCCGATATAATGAGGATGATCACCTAATTCCCAATATCTTATTCCCACTCATCATCTGTAAAACCATACAGATATGAGAATGAAACCTGGTAAATACATACCCTTGGAGTAAGTGTCTAATCGGGAAAAACAGTTTTTCCTTTAACAATGCACTGAAACATGAAAATGTTTCGTAGGGGTATCCTGGTATTCATAGCAATGCCTCTTCCATAATCCAATTCATGACTTCAACCGTATATTTTATTGCCATCTCTCCAAATCATCTTTATTTGTCTTTAGTCGTTACCTTCTGTACACCATCGTTAGGCTAACTGGTTTTCTTCCTTCCCTACCGTTCGGCACCAGCCTATGGTTTGGAAGAAGACTATCCAGTAAGCATAATAGGTGTACCCTCCTAAACTAAGGAGTACTCGCATCTGAGAGAAGGTGACGATAAAAGACAACTGAATAATACCTTATTCCTTTAAAGGTGAAATAGGAGTGGCGATGAAGTACGCGGTTTTGGTCGTGAATGATATCAGTCGCAATTTACTTTGCCCTCTTTCTAATCCCTTTATTTTGTCTTTTCATATTACCTTCTGCACACCCTACTTAGGCTAATTGGTTTTCTTCATTCCCTACCTTTCGGCACCAGCCTATGGTTTGGAATAAGACTATCCAATAAGCGTAATAGGTGTACTCTCCTAAACCAAGGAGCTCTCGCAACCTGAGAGAAGGTGATAATAAAAGACAACTGAATAAACCAATTCTATTTCTCCTGAACCTGGATCCATCCTCGAAGAAGTCCCTTCGAGTTCGTATATAACCATACGATGGATCTATCCAATGGAAGTGGATATCCGTAGTACTACGGGTGTTCTGAGAAATTCAAAGGGTAAAAGAAGGAGTGGCAATGACTTATGCAACTCAGACAATCCAAAAGCCAGTATTTTAAGAAGGTTCGGTCAACCTGGTCACTGAGTCATAGTCTAGGGTCGGTCAAAGGTCGCTGCCAAAGAGAGAGAGAGAAAAGAAACACTCTGCGTGCACTCTATCCTAGATCAGAATGGTCATCATTTTATCTAATCCGGAAACCTCCCACTGTCCTGTCAAATTCTCCTCCAAACCTAAAGAAGAATCAATCGGGATCACCCGAAGAGTAAACCAACTCATCAGTGGGAATCGGGATCCAACTCTCATCGCATGTTAACGTGATGGAATGCATCCACGTTATTCATACTCCAGAAGGTATGCGCATACTTGGCAAGTTTCAGTTTCTTTAGAAACTCCCGATATCATTTTCTTGCCCCATGCTCTTATGATCGTGACTAAGGGCCACTCCACCATAAGTCACATGTCAAGTTCTTCCCATCATTATCTTGTTAATTTGAACCCACCCGTACTCGCCCTTGACTAAGGGCCAACAAGGCTGTACGACTGTCCCAAACCAACTCATCTATCTATGCAACAAATGAATACCCAGCAGCTACCAAACACTATGCCTTGACGTATGCCAACAAACATAGCTTGAATACTACTGACCATCCATAAGAAACGACGGAGGGCTACGACTGGTTTTTGGCGAAAAACCTTTAACGTAGTGAACTTGATATCGCTGAAGGAACCTGATAGCATTTTATAAAATATAGTGGCGAAAACCTTTTGCTAAAGAGGTCATTCCCGGTAAAGGGATCTCGGCTCTTTCCTCGTGGAATGAGGTGCAGGATATTCCACTGAATACCGCTATGCAAAGCAACTTGTAATCGACTATAGTGAAGTTATTACTCTGACGCAAACTTCTGTCCAAGGGGTCAGTCCCGGTGAAGGGATATCGGCCCTTGCCCCGTCGAATGAGGTGCAGGATATTCCACTGAATACCGCTATGCATAACAAAAGAAAACGTCTTTGCAATAACACATTTTAAATTGTTCCAACAACTGTAAACAGGTTTGTTTTACCTTTGCATTGATCAGAATCAACGCAGTCCCATCATTCAATCACACCAGAAAAGAACGAAAATAAAATGTACGTATATGCCATCCGCATTCGTCACTGGGTCCCGTCATCACCCGTTAGGTTACTTAACTAACGACAGAGCGGGGGCTGGACTAGCGCGGGTGTAAAACATATACAACATCTAATAGTATATAAACCAATATACAATAATCGCTCCAGGCGTGATAATATGCAACATTACAGAAAAGTAATAAGCATCACAGAACAATACAGATATCTGGGATCCTCGAGTTTCACAGAGCCGCTGCTGAAACTCGACGTTCCCCTGTCGTGTGGATAGCCTGTGCAATGAAACCTAGACCCCTACGGGTGCGGCAAGTTACCCGCCAAAACCTGAAGCGAGGTAGTCCCCACTGCATAGTGAATGGAACACCCGGCACTTCACGGAATCCGGTAAATTGAGCACCCCTCCTTGGGTCAACCTGTACCCCCTACGAGTGCGGCGAATAGTCTGCCAATTCTGAAGTGGGGCCCCTCTGCCTCTCAAAGCCATGAGATGCGGACCCGTTGCTTTCCCAAACCCGGCTATCCGTGCACTCCGTCGTGGGGTAAAACCTAGTACAGTAATGAAAAATAGTACAAAAGGTACATCGACCGCATCCTGGTCGTGCCCCAAAAGAATATTATACAACAGGCAGTGACGGCTGTCCATAATTTGGACGCTCGCCCCGCAATATCAAATGTACAAATAAACTCAAACTGTACTACCATTGCACACTGCTATCCACCACGACAAATCCGCAACATCACAGCACAACACAGAACATCAACGCGAATGTCACGTTCGCAAACCCGTCTAAAAGAACTATAGCAATCAGACGCTGTTTACCGATCAAATGACATTCCCGGTCGGAGATATAATGTAACCACTGTAAACTAACGTGTTTAAATTTCGATCGACCAAAGACCAAATATCAAAAAGTGGGCCCCACAGCTTACTGGTGAACAGTAACAAAATCTGGGCCAAAACTTTATATACCAAAAATCACAAAACCCAACAGAGAACCCACTGACAAAATTTGGGAGCACGTGCTCCCCACGTGGCCGCGGTTGCGCGGCCAAACCATGGGTTTGGCCGCCCTTCCGCGGCCGCTTGGAGGGATCACGACCCCAAATTTTGTCGTGGTTCTTAAATTTGCCTGCACGGATTTTTAAGATATACAGAAATGAATTTTGAGACCGTTTAAAATTAACAGAAACTGTCGGCATAGGATTTTGTAGTTTTCGATTTCCGGTCGGATCGATGTTTTAAAACGCGTTAGCACAAGTTAGAATAGCAAAATGGTGAGGCTCTGATACCACTGTAAGTCTACGCTAGCGTCCCGGCCGTCTACAGACTCCAAAATGCGGAACAAAACTTTTTAACTGGCGCTATCGTATACTTTAACCCGGATCTGCCATTATTGCTAAACTAACATACTGTAAAGAGTGTAGAAAGATTGTACCGAACGATCCGAGTCCTTCGTTCTTCAACCATCATCCCACGCTCCGTTGCGGCTGCTCCGATCTCCTCGTCGAGGTGGCACCACATGATCGGTTCTTTAAACAGGCTCCCGCCTCTGACTCGAGGCAACTCGATCGTCAAGTTTGCTAAAAGAGACGACCAAGAATGATGTAGAGAATGAGTAGATGACTTTGTCTCACTTCGTCCAAATCCGTGGACGATCGGTTAATGAAGTTGCCGTGGAAATCGGGTGATGGAATGAAATGGACTGTGAAATTCCATACACCGATAAAACCTATCATAATCTTTTCTAGCAAAATGAAACATCAAGTGAGAGTCAATGAGAGAGAGAGGAGGCTTATCATATATATAGAATGAGGAGGGTGAGTGTAGGAGCAAAGGTGGTGACTATAAGAGAAAAGCTTCTCACAAAAGATCTTAACCAAAACAAGAATCATTAAAGAAAACAATGACTCACTAATAACACCTCATCAAGTAATAAATGCAACCAATTAGAACACAACACCAATTAGCCTCATCATCACTTCTAGAAGCTTCTAGAATGATGACTCACCCTAACAGAAGAAAAGATAAATCCGTCTTTAACAGAATGTTAAAAGACGGCTGATAGAAAACTGGAAACTTCCAAAAGTGATCCTGAAACGAATTTCAGGATAACCCCGAAACTGTATAAATATACCCGCATTTGTATTACGACCGAATACAAATGCAACTGAGACAAAGATATTATACCTACTCAATATAATACTCGGATCCGGCTTAAACCAAAGCCGACCAGTATCATCTGCCCGAAAAATAACACGTGCGTAACCGCACGTGCATTTTCCGAACCCTGCCATAAAACCATACGGCCTCTACAACGTTTCGCCCGAACTTGGGAAACTGTCTGTGGGGGACTCTAATGACTCGTAAGCACCCTGGCAGTGGGTTTAACCACAAACCGTCAGCGGCACTAGCAATGCGTAACGGCTGCCCATGGACTGACCTCAAGGGATGCCGATGAGCGCACTCATCCGGAAAACCCTACTGAGCCTAACAGTGACAATGTATATACAGTCCGGTCCGTTCGTCAATGAGTATCGCATATCCTGCCTAGGGGGCTAGCAACGTCAGACCCCCAATAGCAGTATAAGTCGTGTCGGAGTGAAGCCCAATACACCCTGAGATACTACTGGAGTACCTACCAGTAAATCTCCTACCATGGCCATGGATTTGTGTAATGGCTCTCCTAGACACAGCACGACCTCGCCCCCAATACCGGGAGAGACGAATCCCCTGCCGATCCGCTCACGTGCCTCCATATGGCTCGGGACTGTACCCAAAAGCTACCTGTTTGCACGACTCCTTTGAGCCGTGGTAGGGTAGTAATCAAAGCACAGTGGGAACTCACACGAGACAAACGACGATCTCAGGTCGATAGACTATGCTGTACACATGTCACTAGGGAACTGCTATATGACGTCAGGTATAATACTAACTAGCAGATTCCCGGCGAGTCCTGTCCGGTGTACTCATAACCCAATAAGCACCTGTATACATCTTAGGTGATCCAACTGACACCAGTGGCTTGTGAGACCGGCCACCGCCCCTCGTCGGGGTCTCGACTGTACACACTAGTCTACTCCGGAGTATCGATGCCCTGTCTCGAAACTCCCACGACTAGGGACCACAATTAAGGATATGCATATAAACTACCCAACTCTCACGTATATGATCGCCATCATACTGTTGGTAGTAAAGCAAGATCCTAAGGGCTCTATCAAAGTGTAACATGCAATCAGTCACCTGAACATGTACACGACTGATAAAGGCAAACCAGATAGCATACTATCATCTCGAGTAAGACTGTGCTACCGGGATAGGTCCTCCGCAATCATTGCAATCACGTACCTGCGATCCAATAATTGACTATGAGGGCACTATCTCCAACAATCGTGTCCTTCGGGTCTTCTCGCTGTCCTCCTCGTCATCGGAGGCTCCGAGGATCAGAACGAATCGAAGCAACCTCGACGGCCTCCTCGAGTCAAAGACGATCCACTTGAGAATCTATAGTCCGAGCTCCTACCTCAAATCCGAGATAACTACGGCATCTAGCTCGCTAAACTAGATGTCCTAGGTTGTGTAGAGTGAGAAGATGGAGTGATTTGTCTCTTGGAACACTAAGTTTCTCAATTCATGAGAGTTCTAGGGTTATGAGGAAGAAGAAGAGGTTTGAGGAAATGAGAGAGGAGTTGTGAACATTGGACTTGAGCTTGGCTGCCCTCTTGAGATAGAATGAAGAATATTAGATATTTTATGAGATAAATATAACAATAAAATATCTTCAAACCTTCACAAATATCTTGTGGTGACTCATGACCATGAGTCACCAAGTAGCCATGCTAGGTTCAATGCTCAAATCCACCTCATTTCCTCCACTCATTTTGTTAAATCCAAAAAGAATAAAACCCTAATAGGTGTCCCCCTTCTAGAAGCCAATCCTGAGGAATTATGAGAATGCCCCTCATCCGTATATACATACCCGCATCAGTATTCCGAAGAAAACGAATACTAAGAGATGAAACAATCCATCAATATAATACTAAGATCCGGCTTAAACCAAAGCCCACTAGTATTATCCGTCCGATCATCATACGTGTATAAGTGCACGCACGTGATCGAAGCCCTGCCGTAAAAACCATACGGCCTTTACACATTTTGCCCGGTGCAGGGAAACTCTCTATGTGGGACTCTAAAGATTCGACACTACGCTGGCAGTGGGTTTAACCACAAGCCACAAGCGGTACTAACTGCATGTAACGGCTACCCAGGTATATGTCGATAAGAAGGCCGATGAGCTAACTCATCCGAACTCCTACTGAGCCTGTATGTGACAATCTTTGTATTCGTCTAAGAGTATTGCATATCGGGCCTAGGGGCGGTAATCGTCAGACCCCTAATAACGCAATAAGTCGTGTCGGAGTGTAGCCCAAAACACCCTGAGAAACTACTGGAATACCTACAAGTAAATCTCGCTTGCCTTGGCCAAGGAATTTGTGTAATGGCCTTCCGAACACAGCGCGATATCAACCCCCAATACCGGGAGAGACGAATCCTATCTAACCGCCACTGCCTCCAAGTGCTTCGGGACTGCACCCAACTATTACATGTTTGCACGCTCCTTTGAGCCATGGTTGGGTAGTAATCAAAGTACAGTTGGAACACACTCGAGGCGAAGTAGCAGTGTCAAGTCGACGGACTAAGCTATACTCATGTCATATGGGAACTGCTACCCGACGATAGGTATAATACCCACCAGCAGTTCCCAGCGAGTCATGTCCAATGTACTCATAATCTAATGAGCACCTGCATACTATCTCCAGTACGACATACTAATGGCTGTGGGATAGACCATCTCCCTTGCTAGGATGAGAAGCGTATACACTTTTCTACTGTGGAGTATCGATGCCCCGTCTCGATAATCCTACGACTAGGGACCTGTATAGGATGTGCTTATAGATTACCCAGCCCCCACTAGTATGACTGCCATCACAACGCTGGTAATCAAGCAAAGATCCTAAGGGCTCTACCAATATGTATAAGAGATATGCTACGAAAATACATGCACATATTGATGTAGAAACAAACCAAGTAGCATGACTACCATTTTGAACAAGACCGTTACTATATCCGTGTATATCCTAAGCTCCCATTAAGTAATATACAATCTAGTATGATACAATAATGGCCTCTAGGGCATATATCACTAACAATATTGACGAGTCTTTAGAGTCCCACACAGAGGTTTCCTAGCTCAAGAAAAACGAAGTAGGGCACATATGGAGATATGTGCGGGAGCTTGATTAGATACGAGTTTGTGATACCGTATTCTAATCTAGCGATATTTGATATCAGTTAGGTTATATGTGATATAAACGGATTATTGAATCAAGTGTTGATTCAATGATTTGATTTATGTATATATATTTGTTATTGGTCGGTTATATATGATATGACCAGATTATTGAATTAAGTGTTGATTTTATCTAATATTGAATATTAGCCGGTTATATGTGATATAACCGGATAATTGAATCAAGTGTTGATTTAATGTTTTGGTATACATATATAAATGATATTAGTCGGTTATATATGATATAACTGTATTATTGAATCAAGCGTTGATTTAATAATTTGATATATATTTATATATTTGATATATATATATGTATATATATATATATATATAAACTAATATTTAGCTCACTAAAGATTTTATTCTCTTTATATATATATATATATATATATATATATATATATATATATATATATATATGTATATGTATTTGATTTTGTATCATAGTTGATGATACAAGGGACATGGATGTATGAGAATCACATAGAGAAAAGAGAATGATAAACATTTTAGAATAAAACAAGAAATGAAGAATGAGTCATTTTCTTGAGTTCCTTGTAGAAACATTGAGAAGCCATGACTCATCCTCAAGTATTGTTTTATTCAAAGATATTTTATCATACATATCTTATCTCTTGTGACAAGGTTCATCTCACCTCATTCTCTTGTCCAAGTTCATCCTCATCTTCTTCTTCATTCTCTTCTCTAGGTTTTTTCTTGAGTTGAGAAATGAAAAGAGAAAATTATTTCTAGTGAGCAAATCACCTACTTCATCAAGCTACACTAATCCAGCCCATTAGTTTAGCTTGTTTGCTTCACTAATGCCTTGATTAGTGAAGAGTGAGCTTGAGTGAAAGAGACTTCAAGGTGGATCATCTTCGGCATCCAAGACAACAAGAAAACTCAATCCTTTCTTCAAGTGGAGCCTTAAGAAGAGTTCTAGGGAATACTACTTGGAGCTTTAGAAATGAAGGACCGGTCTACAAAGGTTGTATACTCTCTTCACTTAGTGTAGAACTTGTTTTCCTGCTACTAAACCCTAATTCTCTAGTTCGATTCTAGGTTAGCATACTTAGCACTCTAGATTTTTTAAAATTGCATACTTGATGCTTGTATAAACCTAATAGAGGTTCTAAGACACACTTTCACGATTAATCCTGACTAATTCTTATTTTAGGGTTTGAAGGAAAATTCGAGGAAACAGCAGGAGCTATCCTGTTTAGATAAACTAATAACCAATCTAAATTTGCAAGAGCATATGCTGAGTGTTTCTTTTATCTCTCTCCTAATTGTAGCGACCATGATGGGAATTAAGTTTATACTAGATAAAAACAAACTGACTGGGCCAAACTATAAAGACTAGCTGAGGAACGTCCTTATGGCCCTTACTTATGATAAGGTTGCATAGTCCTCATGGAAAAAGCTACCCCCCGCGTTCCAGGTCCAAAATCCTCGGTCGCGGACATTGATGTCCGTAAGACTTGGGATCTGGATTGCATGAAAGCCAAATGCCTCGTGCTGGCCTCCATGGATAATGAACATTAAAGGCAGCATGAGAAGATGGACTTTGCTTCTATCTTCCTTCATACCAAAGAATTGTATAGAGAGCAATCTCGTATCGCAAGATACGAGACCACGAAGAAATTGTTTCAAGTGAGATTGGTTATCGGATCATCTGTTGGGGACCACACCCTAAAGATGATTACTCTCAACGATGAGCTCGCGGACCTGGGAACTACGTTGGCGAATAAGTTGTATACCGATTTAATTTTACAGTCGCTTCCCTCCACCTATGCCCAATTCATATTGAACTTCAATATGCAAAAACTGGAAGTTACACTTTCTGAGCTCCTCAACATGTTGAGGGTGGCAGAGGGCACCTTGAAGAAAACTAAGGAAACACCCGCTCTATTTGTCGGGGAATAGTCTTCTACTAAATCCAAGACTAAGGCCAATGGGAAGAAGGAGAAGGACCCTATCAAACCGAAAAGAGGTGTGCAGAAGGTGCAGGGTAAGGGAAAGGAAAAGATCGGGGGATCAGCCACAAAGGAAGAGTGCTTCTACTGTTACAAGAAAGGACATTGGAATTAGGATTGCCAGGCCTTAAAATCTAAGAATCAGGACACGAAGCAGGTTGTGGTTTCGACTTCAGGTGTGTTCGTGATTGAAAACCGTTTCTCTATTAACTCTACTTTCTAAGTATTATATACCGGATCAGGATCTCACATCTGTTATTCTTTATAGGCACTGAGAAGCCTTAGTGTTTTGAGGAAAGGTGATGGCAACGGAACCAGTGTGGATGCTGTTGTAGAGGGAGAATATCACCTAGGATTGGCAAGTGGACATATTTTGTTGTTGCATAACTACTTTTGTGTACCATGATGTGTAATATTATATCTGTATCTTTGTTATCTAATGAAGGATATAATTTTGCTCTTGAAAGCAATGTCATAAACATTCACCTGAATTATGAAATGATTGGGTCGGGTAACTTAAAAAATGGATTATACGTTCTCAATCAACATCAAGTTTTCAACATCCAAAACACGCTAAAAAAAAAGACTCCAGAATCAAATCAATCTTTCTTATGGTATTGTAGACTTGGTCATATCAATGAAACATGATTGACTAAGTTACATAAAGATGGATATTTTGATCCGTTTGAATATCAATCATATGCAACTAGTGAGTCGTGTATCAAAAGCAAGTTGACTAAAACTCCATTCACTGGACATAGAGAAAGAGCCACTGAGCTCCTAGGACTCATACACATCAACGTATGTGGGTCAATGTCTACACATGCAAGAATTGGCTATTCCTACCTCATTACTTTTACCGATAATTTCTCAAGGTATGGACATGTATTCTTGATGAAGCATAAATCCATGGCCTTTAAGAAATTCCAAGAGTATAAGAATGAAGCGGAAAAGCAAACCGGCAAAAGTATCAAGATGCTCCGATCTGATCGGGAAGGTGAATACTTAAGTGCCGAGTTCCTGGAATATCTAAAAGAGAATGGAATTCTTTCTCAGCTTACTCCTCCTTACACACCACAACATAATGGTGTATCAGAAAGACAGAATCACACCTTTCTTGATATGGTGCGTTATATGAAGAGTAATGCTGAGTTGCCGCCATCATTCTGGGGTTATGCACTAGAATCTGCTACATACCTATTGAATAAAGTTCCAACTAAGTCTGTGCCTACCACTCCATATGAAATATGGAGTGGGAAGAAACCCTATATTAAATATCTTGGGATATGGAGGAGTCATACTTTTGTCAAAAAGATTCATCCGGACAAGCTCGAGGCACGTTCAGTATTGTGTAAGTTTGTGGGACGCCCCAAGAATTCTATGGGATATTTTTTCTATTACACTGAGGAACAATATGTCTTTGTTTCTCATCATGACCACTTTATGGAAACTCAATTTCTTTAAAAGAAAATTAGTGGAAGCACAATAGAGCTGGAAGAAATTCCAGAACCACAAACTATTACTGAAGACTTTATAGAACCTGAAGTTTCAAAGGAACCGGACGTACCTTATGCCACTCCGCAGATCTAGTAGGCAGTCTCATTCGCCCGAGAGATACTACGGTTTTCTCATAAAAGGGGATCTAGAGGATTGCATCATCGATGGTGATGAGCCGACTAGTTTTCAGCATGACATCACGAGTAGAGACTCGGTGAAGTGGTTGGATGTTATGCGATCCGAAATGGAATCCATGTACACCAATAAAGTATGGACTTTGGATGTTGCTTCTCGTGGGGTAAAACCAATTGGATGCAAATGGATTATCCAAAAGAAGATTGGTGTAGATGGACAGGTAGAAACCTACAAAGCTAGACTTGTTGCTAAAAGCTTTCGTCAAAGACCATGATTGGACTATGACGGAACTTTTTCACCAGTGGCTATGCTTAAATCCATTTAGATCCTACTTACCATTGCTGCCTTCCATGACTATGACATCTGGCAGATGGATGTTAAAACCGCTTTTCTAAATGGAAGTTTAGAAGAGTGTGTTTACATGGATCTATCATAGGGTTTCATAGACAGTGGGAGTAGCGAAAAAGTGTGCAAGTTGCTTAAATCAATTTATGGATTAAAGCAGGTATCACGGAGTTAGAACATCTGCTTTGATGAGATTGTCAAGTAGTTTGAATTTATAAAAAATGTAGATAAACCTTGTATTTATAAGATGATTGTAGGGAGAACTTTGGTATTCCTCATTTTATACGTAGATGACATTCACCTGATAGGAAATGATATTCCTATGCTACAATCGACCAAGCTATTCTTGTCACAGAAGTTCTCTGTGAAAGACTTGGGTGATGCCTCGTACATTCTGGGGATTAAGATCTATCGTGACAGATCTAAATGAATATTGGGACTTTCACGGTCAAGGTACATAGACAACGTACTGAAGATGTTCAGTTTGGAAGATTCCAAGTGTGGAAATTTACCCACTTGTCACGGAATCACCCTCTCCGAAGAGTTGTCTCCTAAGACTGATGAGGAGAGGGCTCGCATGAGCATTGTACCCTATGCTTCGGAAATGGGGTCAATAATGTATGCGGTGTTGTATACCAGACCAAATGTAGATTACACATTTTGCCTCGTAAGCAGGTATTAGTCCAACCCAGGTGAGAAGCATTGAATAGCAGTAAAGAACATTATTAAGTACCTGAGAAGCACTAAGAAGATGTTCTTGATGTACGGTAATGGGGACCTCCAGATCGAGGCTTTTACCGACCCTGGCTTCCAAATTTGCAAGGATGACTCTAAATCCGTCTCCGGTTATGTGTTTACCCTCAACGGAGGGGTGGTCTGTTGGAATATCTCCAAACAGGACACCGTAGCAGACTCAACGATGGAGGCTGAGTACATCGCTATTAACGATGCCGCAAAAGAGGCAGTCTGATGAGGAAGTTCATTTCTAAACTTCAGGTGGTTCCATCCATTGCTAATCTAAAACCTTTGTATTGCGATAACAATGGAGCCATGGCTTTGGTAAAGGGACCACGGTCCCATCAGAAATCCAGATATATCTTGAGGTGGTATCACCTGATTAGGGAGATCGTGGATCACCGGAAGACCGTGGTACGGAGAGTAGATACAAAGGACGACATGGTAGATCCATTCACCAAGGCCATCCCTCAAATCCAGTTTGAGAGACTGTTCGAGATGTTGGATATGCGGTACACCAGCAACTGACTCTAGTGCAGAAGTTGGGTACTCAATACGCCAATAACAGGCATTAGTGCAAGTAGGAGATTGTTGGATATGTATGCTCTTGAGGCCTCATTGTATAGGATGCTAGGGATATGTATGTACAAGACAATATTGTTCGATATGATAGTATGCTATTTGGTTTGCCTTTATCTTAACATATGTATATATTTAATTTTTATTTCATATCGCTTATACATGTTGATATAGCCCGTAGGATCATTGCATGACTACCAATGTTATGATGGCAATCATACTTATAGGAGTTGGGTAGTCGATAAGCACATCCTTAAATGTCCCTAGTCGTAGGAGTATCATGACTGGGCATAGATACTCCAGAGTAGACTAGTGTATACATTTCTAGACCCTGACGCGGGGCAACGGTTAGTCCTGCAGCCATTGGTGTGATGCACCTAAGACTGTATACAGGTGGTCACTAGGGTAGAGTACACTGGACGGAGATGGTATTACACCTATCGTCAGATAACAGTTCTCTAGTGACATGAGTACAGATAGTCTATCGACCTGAGGTCGTCATTTTTCTTGTGTGAGTTCCCACTGTGCTTTGATTACTACCCTACTACTGCTCTACTGAGTCATGCAAGTAGGTTTTAGTTGCGTACAGTCCCGAGCCACATGGAGGCAGTGAGAGATTGTTGGGGATTCATCTCTCCTGGTATAAGAATTCGATGTCACGCTGTGTTCGGTTGGCCAACAACATAAGTCCTTGGCCATGGCGGATTGAGAATTACTAATAGTAAGATCAGTAGATTCTCGGATGGTCTTGAGCCATATCGGCACAACTTGTCTGGTTATTAAGGGTCTGACGTTTTCCAACCCCTAGACCCGGCACAAGATACTCTAAGATGAATAAACTGGACTGTACGGAGATTGTCATAGACATGCTTAGTGGGAGTTCGGATGAGTTTGCTCATTGGCCTTCTTTTCGATAAGTATCTGGGTAGCCGTTACGCACAGCTAGTGCCACTGACGTGCTTATGGTTAAACTCACTGCTAGCATACTGTCGAGTCTTTAGAGTCTTACACCGAGGGTTTCTGCAACATTTCAGAAATATAAAATAATATTTTTGGAATTTAAATAATAAAATAATAAATTTCACGATAACTTATTCGAGTATGAATTTGGGGTTTTCGTAAAATGCTATAATTATATACCAATATTTGGAAAATAATTTGAGAATAATATGAATTATTAATTAAAAAGGTTTTTATTGGATTTGGATATTTTATAAATAATTATGTAATTAATTATATGCATGTTTATGCTAAACTTGATTAGTGCACTACTAATCATGCATTAAGACAAATCCATTTTTATTAATAACCATGGCTAGTGCACCATGACATATTGTATTTTTGTTGCATGCATGGTTCCATTTTGTATTTGTTGCATTTGGGTTTTAAAAGAAAAAGAAAAAGAAAATTGAGACAAGATTACATGAAGGGAGGACAAGTGAGCATGGGCATAAGAGAGAGAGAGAGGGGGGGGTCAACCCTTAACCATGGTCCCATCCCTTTTCCTTCACCCTTTATTTTCTTCACCTCATCCTTCATATTCATCCTCATCCTCCTTCTTCCACCCTCACTAACCCATGAGAATCATCTCAAAAACCACCTCAAAACTCATGGCTTCCTTCACAAAAAATGTGCACCACTTCATCCTTCACCCCATAGCAAGCTCAAGTTTGGATTTTGAGCACTTTGAGCCATCTTGGAATTTTCTTCAGTTGCTCCAAAAGGTAAACCCTTCACTTTCCTTGTCGTTATCAAGTTTCTTCATCTCCTATTTGTGTTTAGAGTTCGATTAAGCTAGATTAGTGACCTTAGAAATTTCTAGGATGATTTTAGTGGATG
Source organism: Agapanthus africanus (assembly GCA_030015575.1). Lineage (NCBI taxonomy): Eukaryota > Viridiplantae > Streptophyta > Magnoliopsida > Asparagales > Amaryllidaceae > Agapanthus > Agapanthus africanus. The sequence continues at coordinate 371,708,441 of JASDDO010000022.1, forward strand.
TTTTGAGTTGTAGAGATGTATTGAGGTTTAGTTAGTAACCCTAAACCCTTAGTGATGATATTCTGGACAAACTTGAGACTAGAACCCCAAAACACGAACTTAGAATTTTCCTGACATCAGTTTTTGACAGATTGTGATGTTTAAATAGAATCTGCTATGACACGAGAGCTCTATAAAATAAGTTGCCATCACAGTGAGGTGCGCAGGCTACCAAGAATTTACCCTAGAGACCCAAGACCCCAACTCTTTCTTTTGGTCGCAGAAATATTCCCCCAGGCCGCAATTTGCGGCCTGACTGTAGAGACTTGGGTTGGGTTTTGGACCATATCTCTGTTACCTGATATCTAGGCCTACCCTATATGCAGAATCTCCTAATTTCACCTAGGGTAGAATCTGGTAGTGTTTTTCTAAGTTGCTGATTTTGAGTTTCCGATTCGTAAAACTTGGTTTTGGTATTTGAGTTTTGGCATGGTTGTTGGACGTTTGTACGTCAACGCTGAGGGTTATTTGGTTGTTCTTGCATGCATGGGCTATAAGTTCTAACTTATAAGCACTTCGTGTGCCATATCGGTTTCGGATTTGGTTTTGATATCATTACGATGTGTATTGGTTTGTAAGTACCTTCGTATGGACCTCCGAGATGACGAAGGTGATCAAGATGTTCATCGATTTCGGCTAAAGCAAGGATTAGCAGGCGAGTAGATCTATATCTACGGGGGAAGTCGGGTGGATGGCGTATAGCACCCCCGCAACCATAGTAATAGGAGAAACGGTATGTAGAATATAATTGGAGAAACCAAAGTTTATGAACTAACGGATATAATCACAAGATTAAGTACGAGATGACATGATGAAAGGAGAAAATAAATGATGAAATGAGATGACATGAGATGATATGTTTGATATGAGGATGCAAGGCGATATATACACATATACATATACCAAATATGATATGAGATTGATTTACATATAAATGAGAATAAAAGATGATATGATGTACGAGACCACAGATCCGTACCCTTGTTTATGTATAGGGAGATAGATCCTTAATATAAATTGATGACACCGTACGATGGATTACCGCACGCGATAAGATATACCGGATGATTGATCCACACTCGTGACTTGAGGATGATGTTCGATGATAGTGCCACATCGGATACTTTGAGGCTGGATCGCCGACTTTTGAATTGTCTTGATTCGGAGAATCATTGTTTCTAAACACCTTGGTGGATAATGGTTTATATTGAATAATCTAGGGGTAGTTGCGTACCTTATACCGTTCATGCTTATGTTGTACTTTTTCCTCGTGACATACGTACTATGTTCCCAGCACTGATCTTTATATGGAATCGTCTAATAGTACACCTGCACTATTACCGATGATGCGTATGATACACAGATTTGCCGGCTCACACACCCATCATCGGTAATTGCCATACCACTTACACAGTAGAACTGTTACATCGTTGTATTGCTCTTAACTGAAAGTACAATCATTGTTCAGTAATTATCATATGACATGCTTACATGATAATACTTGAGATACTTATAGTACTGTTCTATTCTTGCATATACTGTACCATTATGGTTACATGCATTGAGATGTTGTTTTCATGAGATATCTGGATTTGATAATTGCTGGTATATTTTAACAAGTCTTATGATTGTTTTAAAAACGCGGTTTCTCGTGATGTGATTTGTGGCGTCCACCATGAGTTTTCTCGGTTCTGAGCTATGAGATACCCGATTCGATGAGAGAGGAGGCACCGTCTGCGGGTACATAGTGGACCCGGTATGGTACCCAAGGGTAAGAAGATCGTATAGATAGACGATTAGTCCGGCAGGAGATGCACTACCTACCGGTCATAGTTTGGGCTTGGCGAAATCCGGAGGATACCGACCGGAGTCATGAGATCAGATGGATATGTTAGTTATATGTATGCCCTAGAGGCCATTACTGTATATTAGATGTATATTGTAGTGGATGCTTGGACATATATAGGGAGAACTTTCTTGCTCGACATGATAGTATGCTATCTGATTACTCTTTATCATTACATGTACACTGATTGTCTTTCTATTACATGTTGATAAAGCCCTTAGGATATGTACTTGACTACCTAGATTATGATGCGGATCATACTAGTGGGACAAAGGTAGTCCGTGAGTACATCCTTTAATGTCCCTAGTCGTGGGTGTATCGAGACGGGACATCGATATACCAGAGTAAACTAGCGTGTAGCTTCTCGACCCATGTAGATGGGTGATGGATGATCCCATATCCATTGGTGTTTGACATCAGAGATGGTATACGGGTGCTCAGTGGAGACTGGGTACACTGGACGGACTCGCCAAGAACTCCCAGATGGTATTATACCTCACGTCAGATGGCAGTTCTCTGGTGACACTAGTACAGGTTAGTCTGTCGACCCGAGATCGTCATAGAGTCTTGTGTGATTCCCACTGTGCTTTGATTTCCACCTTACAACGTTCATGAGAACGTGCTAAACGGTGGTTTTTGGGTACAGTCCCGAGTCACATGGAGGCAATGAGCGATAGGAGGGGATTCGTCTCTCCCGGTATAGGGGGTTGATGTTGCGCTGTGATTGATTGGCTATAACAGGAAGTCCCTGGCCATGGCTGATTCAGAGATTTACTGGTAAGTGTTACCAGTAGTTTCTCGACCCGTCATGAGCCTCATATCGGCATGACTTATCGAGTTACTGGGGTCTGACGTTTACCACCCCTAGACGAGATATGCGACATATCTGATGAAGAGACCGGACTGTACAGTAGTGTTACTGATTGGATTCGCAGGAGTATGAGCAGGCTTGCTTGTTGATCTTCTGATCGCTCAATACCCGGGTGGCCGTTATGTTTAGAAGACCGCTTGCGGCTTGTGGGTGTTTGATATGATCATCACCTACTTCCGGCGTATTGACGAGTCTTTAGAGTCCTACATAGAGGTTTCCTGGTTCATACGAAACGGAGTAGGAGCACATATGTGATATGTGCGGGACCGAGATTGATGCGCGTATGTGATACAGCATTCTATTCTCGCGATTTGTGACATCGGTCAGTTATATGAGATATAGTCGGATTATCGAATCAAGTGTTGATTCGATAAGTTGTTGCATTTGATATTAGTCGGTTATATGTGATATAGCCGGATTATTAAATCAAGTGTTGATTTAATAATTTAATGTATAATTGTATATTAGATATACTAGATTACATTAACTAATATTAGCTCACTTATGATTTCTTTTCTTACTTGTGTGCATTAGTGTATATGCGATATATATTAATGTACAACTTTTGTATCATGCTAGATGCCACATGTGACATGGGTATATGAGACTTGCACCATGCTTAATAATGTGATGGGTTTATATTTATCTAAGTTAATCAAAATTAGTGCGATTAAGTCACATGGTTGAAGCTTGTAGAAGCTTGTCCAAGTCCACTAAGTTTGTTTTACTTGTAGATATTTATTAACCTAACCATTATTAACTAGCCATGGTTTATTCTCTACATGGGTTAGTGTACGACACTAACTCGTCCATGGTTGCTATTCTCACCTCATGAGTTCATTCTCTCCTCTCTTCACTTGGGCTTCTTCTTCCTCATGAGAAAAGCCCACTAGCTTTTCTCAAGGTGAGAAAATATTGTGAGAAAAATAAATCTAAAGAGAGCTCACTTCCTACTTCATCATCCTCTACTACTTGCCATTTAGTTTAGGGTGTTTGTTTCACTAATTTCACAATTAGTGAAGAGGTTGCATGAGCTTGAGTCTCCTCGACGTAGATCATCTTCGGCCTCGAAGACTTTGAGCAAGCTTGTTCATTTCTCCGGGAGAACCTATACTAGAGTTCGGGAGATCGATACTCGCAGTGAAGGGACTACTAGATGGAGTTTTAGAAGTGAAGGACCGGTCTACAAAGGTTTTATTCCTCATTCACTTAGTGTAATGGTAGATTACATGTTCATTTCGTCTATTTACTCTAGCTAGATCCTAGGTTAGGGTTCATTAGCACATTAGAATTTTGGAAATTGGCATGCTTGATGTCTTGAAAACCCAGTAGGATACTAAGGAATCCCAACAGTGGTATCAGAACCGGGCTAGAGTATTAGACGGTGTTTGTTAGATTACGAAACCAAAACTACTCCGAAAGTTGAAACACCGAATACTAGGTTCTGTCGATTTTTAAATGACTTCAAAAAAAATTTTAAACAAGTACAGAGTGTTGTATGGGATGCAAAATGAACACCATAAAAATTTCAGGCAGTTTGCTCGGATTTTGGCCGAGATCATGTAGGTGGTGGCCGGCCAAAATTTTTTGGTTTTGCTTGAAATTTGCAGGGTGTTCCAGAGACTGGGTTTTGGTGTTTCAGGTGTTGTTTTTGCTAATTTTGCATGAGATGTAATCTTATACTATAAACAATTCGGAGTGTTTCGTATTCGTAGTTTAACATTGTATTTGAGTTTTCACAAGTTATCTAGGCAAAGTTAAAAAGTTCGATCGAATGTCAAAAACCCATTTTTCCAAGTTTAACGTATTCGGAAAAACATGCAATTAATTCTATGGACCCTCTAGAAGAATGAAACCCTAACTCGACATAATGACCATGGAACCGCTTTGAACCTTAGGGTTTGTGGTAGTTCTATGGTGCCATTAATGAGGCTTGGGTTAGCCTTTCTACGGTTGGTCCATAGGTACCGTGGCATGTTCCGGGTATTATTAAAACTGTGCTCAAGTGTTGAGCTGTCGGGAAATTATAGGACTTTGATGAATCGATCGAAAAGTTTAACGTCGTCCGGATATCATGTGATGGGATACAATAATTGGAATCTATCTAGTTGCATGCAAGTTTAACACTTCGGCCTCGAACGGAATCGAGAATCTTGTTGAATTACCCGACTTCCTTTAAAAAGTGTTTTCATGATTGAGACCAAAATGTAAAATTTGCATTGTTAGGAATGAAATCCAGAATATGTGATATTCCGGGTTTTGATGTCTAAGGGTAGTGCGGATTCCAGTTGTTATAGTTTTTCACTTTCTTTTCTGCGACCGTAAGTGTAATATGTGGTGTATCGCCGGTTTCGTTGCTATATGTCAACGACAATTGGGATACGCATATTTACTTACGTTGATGACATGTGATGTTGTTAGTGTATATGCCCTAGAGGCCATTATTGTATCATACTAGTTTGTATATTACTTAATGGAAGCTTGGGATATTCACCTTGTATAGACAATCTTGCTCAAAATAGTAGTATGCTACTTGGTTTGTTTCTACTTCAATATGTGCATGTGTTTCTTTTAGTATATTGCTTATACATATTAGTAGAGCACTTAGGATATTAGCTTGATTACCAGCGTTGTGATGGCAATCACACTCGTGGGGGCTGGGTAATCTATAAGCACATCCTTATGCAGGTCCCTAGTCGCAGGACTATCGAGACAGGGCATCGATACTCCGGAGTAGACTAGCGTATGCGCTTCTTATCCCAGCTTGGGAGACGGTCTGTCCCACAACCGTCAATACGTCGTACTTGAGATAGTATGCGGGTGCTCGTTAGGTTACGAGTACACTGGACAGGACTCGTCGGGAACTGAATGGTTGGTATTATACCTATCGTCAGTTATCAGTTCCCAGGTGACATGAGTACAACTTAGTCCGCTGACTTGACACTGTCACTTCGCCTCGAGTGTGTTCCCACTGTACTTTGATTACTACCCTACCACGGCTCAAAGGAGTCGTGCAAACATGTAGTAGTTGGGTGCAGTCCTGAAGCACTTGGAGGCAGTGACGGTTAGACAGGATTCGTCTCTCCCGGTATTGGGGGTTGACATCGCGCTGTGTCTATGAGAGCCATTACACGAGTAGTCCCTGTTGGAGATAGTGCCCTCAGAGTCAATTATTAGGTCACAGGTATGTGATTGCAATGATTGATGGAGGACCTATCCCGGTAGGACAGTCTTACTCGAGATGATAGTATGCTATCTGGTTTACCTTTATCATCGTGTACTGTTTTAGGTGACCTGACACGTCGCTATTACACGTTGATAGAGCCCCTAGGATTCTTTGCTTGACCACCAGCAGTATGAGGGCGATCATATAAGTGGGAGCTGGGGTCTATAAGCATATCCTTAAATGGTCCCTAGTCGTGTGAGTTTCGAGACAGGGCATCGATACTCCATAGTAGACTAGTGTATACAGTCGAGACCCCGACGAGGGGCGGTGGCCGGTCTCACAAGCCACTGGTGTCAGTTGGATCACCTAAGATGTATGCAGGTGCTCATTGGGTTATGAGTACACCGGACAGGACTCGCCGGGAACATGCTAGTTGGTCATATACCAGACGTCAGATGGCAGTTCCCTGGTGACATGTATGCAGGTTAGTTCATCGACCTGGGGATCATCATTTGTCTCGTGTGAGTTCCCACTGTACTTTGATTACTACCCTACCACGGCTCAAAGGAGTCGTGCAAACAGGTTTTAGTCGGGTACAGTCCCGAGCCACATGGAGGCAGTGAGCGCATCTTCAGGGGTTCGTCTCTCCCGGTATTGGGGGTGAGGTCGTGCTGTGTCTAGGAGAGCCATTACACGAAGCCCTCGGCCGAGGCAAGGAGATTTACTGGTAGGTATTCCAGTAGTATCTCAGGGTGTTCTGGGCTACACTCCGACACGACTTGTACCGCTTTTGGGGGTCTGACTTTTACCAACCCCCTAGGCCCGCCATGCGATGCTCATAGACGAACGGACCGGACTGTACGGATATTGTCACTGACAGGCTCAGTAGGGTTGTCTGGCTGAGTTCACTCACAGACGTCCCTTTTAGTCAATACCTGGTAGCCCGTTACGTATTGGCTTATACCTCTGACGTGCTAGTGGTTAAATCCACAACCAAGGTGTTGACGAGTCTTTAGAGTCCCCCACATTCAGTTACTCAGCTTTCGGGCGAAAGGTTGTAGAGGCCGTATGGAGATATGGCAAGGTCCGATCAGATACGTGCGGTATTGCACGGATCAGGATCTGACAGTTTGTACTATAGGCCGTATGGTTATATGGCAGGGTTCGATCAGATACGTGCGGTATTGCACGGATCAGGATCGAACAGATATTACTAGCCGGTTTTGGTATAAGCCGGATTCTAGTATAGTACAGTGGAGATTTTGTCTCATTGCATTTGTATTTCGGTCGAAATACAGATGCGGGTGTGTATGCACAGTATTGGGGTTTTCCTGTAATTTATTACGGGACCAGTTTTCTGGAGTTGCCAGTTTGCTTTCCGTTTCGGCCGATTTCCTTTGTTCCGTTCATTGGCCGAAGATTGGTGGAGGAGGGCTTATTTGCATTGTTGCAAATAAGCATTTGTGGAGGGGGTCTTTGCATATTATCATGTCATGATTCTTGTCCCATCATTTGACTTCATATCTTCATGATGGCTTGACTTTTTGTAACCATCATGGTTGTTGATTACTTGTTTTGGAGTGTGGGTTATGGTTGTGATCATTGGATTCTTTCATCATCACTTGCTTTCATCATTACATTCCACCCACCCCCTTGACCTTTCTTTTTCTCTCTCCAATCACACATGGTGGGGGGGGGGGGGGCCGGCCATTCCTAAGAGAATGGAGATGGGGATTCATTTCATGTGTAGGGAAAAATGTTATTCTCATTCTTTGCATGCTACATTTTTCCACTTCTCTCCAAGTTCCTTTTCCTCCACCACAAAAGGCAATTCCATGAACCCCAAAATGAGACTTCTTCTCTAGATATTCTACAGCATATCTTGGGCACGTCGAGTAGCCGGCTTCGTGCCCGAGTTGCCTCGGCATTGAGGTGGGAGCCCGTAAAAGAAGTAGGCGATGTGGTGCACTTCCGGCGACGAGGAGGAGACGGGACATTCCGCAGGAGATCGGGACGACGACGAGAAGACCGGAGGACTCGGATCTGTCGGTATACTTCTCTTCCCTTTCTTGTTAGTAGCTTAGACTTGTTAATGGTTACGATCCGGATGTTTAGTGCGCGGTGGTGCCGGTTTGCTAAGTCCGCAAAATTAAAATTTTTCACCGCTTCCGCATTCCGGCGTCGGATTGACGGCCGGGGCGCCGCCGTGCACTTACAGTGGTATCAGAGCCTCGCCATTAACTTAGTCTAGCTTGGTTTAATGTGTTTGCATTTCCGATCGATCAAAAAGTTCCAAAACTGCATTTTACCTTCGCATCAGTTTCTGTTGAAAATTTTTGGTCTCGAAAAATTTTTCAGGTTGTAAAATAGTGATGCACTGGATGTTTTAAGCATACTGTAGAAATTCGACACATTCAGTCGACGAACGGAGCGCGGAACCGCGGCAATATCCCCCCTTGGGCCGCGGTTCCGCCGCCGAACAGTGCGCTTGCTGTGTGAAATTTCTTCAGTAGCTTTATGGGCTTTAAATTTGGGTTTTGGAATATTGACATTGGGCCCAGAATTTCTTGATCTGCTGCAGTAATGCTTGGGGGCCCACTTGTTAAAATTTAATTGATCGGATATTTTAAACACATTTTTCACAGTATTTACATTATATCTGCGACCGTGAATGTCACTTGATCGGTAAATCCGGTCTAACTGCTATAGCCCGGTTAGACGGATTTGCGAACGTGATTTTCACGTTGATGTTCTGTTTTTGCTGTGATGTTGCGGATCGGTCGTGGGGGATAGCCTGGATGCAATGCTAGTACAGTTGTGGTTGTATTATGTACATTTGATATTGCGGGGCGAGCGTCCGACATGTGGACTGCCGTCACTGCCTGATTGTATTATTATTTTGGGGCACGGCCAGGTTGCGGTCGATGTACCCGTTGTATGTATATTTTACTTTCTGTACTAGGATCACCCCGCGGAGGGGTGCACGGATAGCCGGATTCCAGAGGGCAACAGGCCCGCATCTCATGGCATTGAGACGGAGGGGGCCTCACTCTTGGATTGGCGGACTATTCGCCGCACTCGTAGGGGGTACAGGTTGACCCAGGAGGGGTGCCCAAGTTACCGGATTCCGTGAAGTGCTGGGTGGTCCATTCACGGTGCTGAAGGGGGCTGCCTCGCTTCAGGTTTTGGCGGGTGACTTGCCGCGCCCGTAGGGGTCTAGGATTTCATTGCACAGGCTATCCACACGACCAGGGCAACGTCGGGTTTCAGCAGTGGCTCTGTGAAATCCGGGGATCCCAGATATCTGTATTGTTTCTGTGATGCTGTTCATTCTCTGTGATGTTGCATTTTCTTTCACGCTTTGAGCGAAATATAATATATTGGTATATATATTAGTAGATGTTGTATATGTTTTTCATCCGCGCTAGTCCAGTCCCCGCTCTGTCGTTAGTTAGCTAACCTAACGGGTAATGACGGGACCCAGTGGCGAATGCGGATGGCATATACGTACATCAGTATATTTTCGTTCTTTTTGGTGTGATCAATTGATGGGACTGCATTGATTCGGATCAATGCAAGTTTAAAAACAAACCTAATCTGATGTTGTTGGAACACTTTTCAAAAAGCTGTTACTGCAAGGACGTTCACTTTTGTTTTGCATCGTGATATTCAGTTGGAATATCCTGCTCCTCAGTCGACGAGGCAAGGGCCGAGATCCCTTCACCGGGAGTGACCCCTTGGACAAAAGGTTTGCGTCAGGGCATTAACTTCACTATAGCCGATTACTTTTGCTTTGCACCGTGGTATTCAGTTGGAATATCCTGCACCCCATTCTACGGGGAAAGAGCCGAGATCCCTTCACCGGGAGTGACCTCTTTAGCGAAGGTTTTCGTCACTAGATTTTAAAAAGCTATCCGTTCCTTCGACGATATCAAGTTCTTTACGTTAAAGGTTTTCGCCAGAAACCATTCGTAGCCCTCCGTCGTTTCATATGGGTAGTCAATAGTATTCAAGCTGTGTTTGTTGGCCAAAGTCAAGGCACAGTGTTTGGTAGCTGTTGGTTATTCATATGCAGCATAGATAGATGCGTTGGTTTGGGACAGTCGTATAGCCTTGTTGGCCAAAGTCAAGGGCTTGTGCGGGTGGATTCGAATCAACCTGTAGAATGACGGGTAGAACTTGACATGTGACTTATGATTTGTTGGCCAAAGTCAAGGTCATAAGAGCATGGGGCAGAAATCACATCGGGAGTTTCAAAAGTACTGAAACTTGCCAGATATGCGCATACCTTCTGGAGTGTGATACCGTGAGCGGATTCCGTCACGTTATCATGCGATGATAGTTGGATCCCGATTCCCACTGATGAGTTAGTTTACTCCTCGGGTGATCCCGACTAATTCTTCTTTCAGGTTTGGAGGAGAATTTGACGGTACAGTGGGAGGATTCCAGATTAGATAAATTGGTAACCATTCTGATCTAGGTTAGAGTGCACGCTGAGTGTTTCTTTTCTCTCTCTCTTTGGCAGCGACCATTGACCCGACCCTATGACTATGACTCAGTGACCAAGTTGACCGAACCTTCTTAACACTGGCTTTTGGATTGTCAGAGTTGCAAACCTCATTGCCACTCCTACTTTTACCCTTTTCTCCAGGACACCCCGTATTGCTACGAACGTCCACTTCCATTGGACAAAACCATCGTATGGTTAGATACGAACTCGAAGGGATTTATTCGAAGATGGTTTCCGGTTCTGGAGAAAACGGATAGGATTATTCAGTTGTCTTTTCCTTTTACCCTCTCTCAGGTTACGAGTACTCCTTGGTTTAGGGGTAGTACACCTATTACGCAAATTGGATTGTCTTCTTCCAAACCTTAGGCTGGTGCCGACCGGTAGGGAATGAAGAAAACCAATTAGCATAACGATGGTGTGCAGAAGGTATTAAGTTAAGACAAAGCAAGGGATTAGTAAGAGGGCAAAGTAAACTGCAACAGATATTCATGACCAAACCAGGTATTTCTTCGCCAATCCTAAAATCACCTTTGAATTTCTCCAGGACACTCCGTATCACTACGAAGATCCACAGTTTATTGGATACTCCATCGTATGGTTATATACGAACTCGAAAGGAACTTGTTCCAGTTCGGGGATGGATTCTGGTTCAGGAGAAATAGGAATAAGATTTATTCAGGTGTCTTTTATCTTCACCTTCTCTCGCATTGCGAGTGTTCCTAGGATTGGGATAGTACACCCATTATGCTTATTGGATAGTCTTCTTCCAAACCATAGGCTGGTGCCGAACGGTAGGGAAGGAAGAAAACCATTTGGCCTAAAGGGGTGTGCAGAAGGTAATGACTAAAGACATATGAAGGGATTTGGAGAGGTGGCAAAGAATTATACGGTTACAGTCGTGAATATGGAAAAGGCATTACTAGGAATACCAGGATACCCCTACGAAACATTTCAATGTTTCAGTCTCACTGTGTACTGTTAAAAGAAAACTGATTTCCCGATTAGATACTTGCTCCAGGGTATGTATTTACCAGGTATGATTCTCACATCTGTATGGTTTTACAGATGGTGAGTGGGAGTAAGTTGTTGGGAATTGGGTGATCATCCTCATTATATCGGGATTCGTTGTAATCGGTGATATTTGAGGAAATCACCTGGGTTGTTTGCCGGTCGGCAAATATTTGGTTTTGAATATCCGCTGCTATGCACCAATTTCAAATCGATATATCTGTACGTCTATTTTCATAGAGTGAGATATACTTTTTGAAATTATGTCGATGACATTTACCTATACCAGTGGATGGTTAGGTAAGGAGCATTAAACAGCGGTGTAATTCTTCTTAACCATAAGTACAGTTTTCAACCTACGACACACAGTGAATGAGTTATCAGACTCAAGGGACTTATACAGAGTATTGTATGTTGTCCAGGGTCCATCAGGACAGAGGGGTTAGTCCTCGTACTATATTCGGTTTACTTATGACTTCTCTGGTTTTTAGACAGGTGTTTCGTGGAAACACAGGGTCCGAATTTTGAGAAGTTATGGGTATTTGAATAGAGTAGAGAACCAAGTATAGCAAGTATCGGGATTCTTCAAAGAGATCGAAGATGTAGATACTTGTGTATGGTATTCAGTTGATAGTAATGATAAGAGATTTTGCTTCTCTTTCAGGTTACTCATAATTGGAAGCATTCCTAAGTTGAGTAACGCTGATCGGCCTCCTTCCATTTAGTTGACATGCACTGGAGACAGCTGCATGATTTGAATCTGGTTCAATTAAATCAGTGCCTCTGGTCCTATATGGGATATAGAACAGTTCGTATCTTAACGATGTTAAGGTACGGGGAGTTGTCCGGTTTATGCTTAAAACCAGACATTGGACAACTCAAGGCACGTTTCTGTAATGGCTGTTTGTGGGTTGACCCAGGCTATGACAAGGGTTGACTTTCTACCATATGGATGAACAATAGCGATATTGTTCTAGACTCGCCACAGTTTTATTAAAAATGGATTTTTTCAGAAAACAGTAGTGGGAGTATGGTAGAAATGGAAGTGATTCCAGAACCACAAACGATTACTGAAGATTTGATAAGGAACCTAAAGATTCAATCTGGATTGACATTCCATTGGCCACTCCGCAGATTTGGTGGGTAACTTCAGGCACCCGAGAGGTACTACGGTAGCCTCAAGGACGGTGACAGGGAAGTTCTTGTTTACCCACATTTACCATTGCTGTTGTTCCAGGCTGCGAGACCCGGCCGGAGGATGAGTATAGCGTCGTTCTAAACTAGTTTTAGAAGTGTACGTCTATATGACTCTGCCAGAGGGTTGTCGTAGTCAGTGGGAGCAGCGGAAGCATTGGTGGACAGGTAGCTTATGTCTATTTATAGACTAAAGCAGATATAGCGGAGATAGATCATCTATTTCTGACGTGACAGTCATGGGTTTGACTTCATCAGAATAGGGGATAGATCTGTTGAGAAGGTAGTAGGGTGTGATGTCATGGTATTTGGATGACATACACAGAGTAGGAAGTGATATTCCTACACTACAATCGGTTATACTTTGGTCGTCACACAGTGGTTTCTCCACAAAGGAAATGGATTTTATATCAGACATACTGGTTACTAGATCTATGGTTTTAGATCTAGATTTGGGTGGTTTCCCAATCAGGGCACTTGACAGCGTTCTAAGAGTATTTAGAATGGACGACTCCTGGCACGGTAGTGTACCTGCAGGTAATGGAGTCACCCTCTCTAAAGGTGCCTCTGGTTTGCACCATCAATTGAGGCTAACACGAGACACTTGGCTTTCGCACAGTCTTTTTCCGATGTCATACTGATGTCAATGTCCGTGACAGGGGAAACTGGTCCTGAGACGGCAGGGGTTTGATTAGTTAAGAGGTGTCCCAGCTTGTCATGGGTAATGAACATCTGGACAGACCTTTGCCAATCATAACAGTCAGGTTTAGTCATTTTATTATCTAGATGTAACCTATGTGTGGTCACTGGGTCGCTGCAATTAAGAGAGAGAGAAGAAAACACTCAGTATGATGTTCTTGCAAGTTTAGATTGGTTTTTAATTTATCTAAACAGGATGGCTCCCACTGTTTCTCGAATCCCTCCTCAAACCAAAAAGGAAGAATTAGTCAGGATCAATCTCACCGTACAATACTTGCTTAACCGTTCAGCCAGGCTAGTGTCGGTACTTCGAAGGAGGTTTTCCAACGCTTTCGTGAAGTTCCTTAATTAAATAACCTCTTTTCCCTGGGGGCGTAGCCCCGCTAACACCTTTCTAGACACCTACTTGGTTTATAGCATTGATCATTAAGTGAGAAATTTCCCGAGGAGTAGCATATAATCACAGTAGGATCGGGATCCAAATATCATTGCATGATAAAACTGAAGGAATCCTACCAGAATCATCACACTCCAAATGGTATGCAGCGCTAGCAAGTTTCGGTTTCTTTAGAAACTCCCGATGTGGATTTTTGCCCCATGCTCTTATGACCTTGACGAAGGTCAACAAATCATAATTCGCATGTCAAGTTCTACCCGTCATTGTCCAGGTTAATTTGAACCCACCCGTATATACCCTTGACGAAGGTCAACAAGGTAATACGACTGTCCCAAACCAACGCGTCTATTTATGCTACATATGAACACCCAACAGCTACTAATCACTATGCCTTGACGAAGGTCAACAAACATAGCTTGAATACTATTGAATATTCATACGAAACGACGGAGGGCTACAAATGGTTTTGGCGAAACCGTGAACGTGGTGAACTTGATATAATCGAAGGAACCTTGATAGCTTTTAAAAGGAGTGGCTTAAGCTCCGCGTTTAAAAGTTGTTTTTGAAAAGAAACCGAGTGGTTTTTGAAATTGTTCCAACGACTTTAACTTTGGTTTATTTTCTTGCATTAATTTTAATGCGTCCCATCATTTAATCCTACCATTGCAGAAAACAACGAAAATATGACGTACGCTTATGCCATCCGCATTCGCCACGGGGCCCCGTTATTACCCGTTAGGTTACTTAACTAACGACAGAACAGGGGCTGGACTAGCGCGGATGCAAAACATAAGCAACGCCTAAATAGATATCATATATAGATATATACATTCGTCAGATGCAATGATAGCCATTCCAGATCACAGATGAACACATTGGATATACTAAGAATCCGCATTTCATACAAGCCTGTAACGAAAAGCGGATTACACGGTCGCGATGAATAGCCAAGACCCCACCCTAGACCCCTACGGGTGCGGAAAACTATCCGCCAAGTACCCGAAGCGAAGCAACCTCCCTCAACACCGTGAGTAGGCCACTCGGCACTTCGAGGTACCCGGTAGTTTGTGCACCCCACCTTGGGTCTATCCTAGGAGCAAAAACAGTAAAAGAAATTTTACAATGACGGCTACAACCCCATCCCGGTTGTGCGGCCATATAAATAATATTACATCAATTACAAATTACATGAATTGAAAGAAAAAGAAAACTCACATCTCACAACCCCCCGGCTATTCATCCACGACAATCCAATGAATTCATATACACATACCATCAACATTACAGATCACAGATATGTATAACCCCCACTAATCGACGTATAGCGATTAGCAGACGTTCAATACATATATCACATCACAGATATAACCCGTTAGCTAAAGTCTTTAGAAGTTCGATCAAAATACGGATTTTTAACCACCCAAAAAACAAGTTTTGCTTTCTGTAAAATCTGGGGAGAAAAAACATATTGTAAAAATCCCAAAACATCCCACTGAACACACTGCAGGAAAAATTTCCCACGACCGAGTCAACTCGGCCGCGGAGCCGCGGCGGGAGCACGCTCCTGCCGCGGTTCCGCGGCGCTTTGACCGAGTTAGTGGACCATTTTTCTTTCTTGTTCTTTAAAAACCCTGAGCCAATTTTTAGTACATGACTTATTATTTTTTGAACAGAAAACAAAATCGGCAGAAAGTTGATATTTCGGGCATGTTTTGTGATTTTTTCTCCGATCGAACTTCTAGTTACTTTGCTAACATGTTAGATAGTGTTTAGCTAGGCTCTGATACCACTGTAAGTCCACTTTACCCGTCCCCGGTTCTTTGGGGTTGCGGAAATGGTGAAAAACGATTTTTCGGTGGAGGTAACATGGACTCAAAAAACGGATCTTTGCTAAACAAACTATCTAACAACCTAACTAAGAGTTTAGCTACTAGGTTAGGGGTTATACCTAAACTTGAACTCATTCTCTTCAACTCCTTGTGGTGGTCGGATCGGCCTCACCTCGTCGTCTCCTTGTGCCGAAGATGGATCCACCCGAAAGCTTCTACCTTTGACTCCAACCTCAATTTAGAGGAAACTAAAATCCTTCGCTTGCTAGACCTTGGACCTTAGAATGAGTAGAGAAGTGTTTTAGGGTTTTATCTCTATAGTTCTTGCTTCTCAACACATGAGACAATAGAACCATGAACTAGAGAGAGAGCAAGAGGAAGAGGGAGAGCTTGAGGATGAGAGAGAATGAGAATGATAGAATGAAGAAGACTTTTTCCCACCATCCTCTCATAACACAAAAATAATCATAACAATAATAGTAATTGAGTATTATGTGATGGTTCATATCATATCAAATGGCAATATCATTTCATGCACTCATTTTGTAAAGTATAACAAGCAAGCAAAAGTCTTTGCCATGTAATGATGATGGTCAACAAGTCCAACCTAGTCAACTGGTCAACAAAGTCAACAAGTCAACAAAGTCAACCTTTCAACCCAACCATGGCCCAATAATACTTAATTAATATTATCATTAATCATATTTCTAATTCTCATTAGGGTTTAGCAAAAGTCAACAGTCAACAACCCTAATGAGAATCCTCTGCCTCTGTCTCTCTGTCAACCGTGCATACACACCCGTATCCGCGTTCCGAGGAATACGAATAAAAATGAGATAAAACCAATCCCAAAACGTACACTAGGATCTGGCTTAAACCAAAGCCCGCTAGTGATAACTGCCCGGACACTAAACGTGCACAAGTGCACGGATGTGACCGAACCCTGTCGCAAAACCATGCGACCACTACTCTTTTGCCTAAAGGCGAATAGCTCTCTGTGTGGGACTCTAAAGACTCGACACTACGCTGGCAGTGGGTTTAACCACAGACCGCAAGCGGCACTAGCTATGCGTAACGGTCCCCAGGTAGATGCCGATAAGAAGACGGACGAGGTGAAACCCATCGAACTCCTACTGAGCCTGAATGTGACAATCTACGTACAGTCCGGTCTGTTCGTCTGAGAATATCGCATGGCGGGCCTAGGGGAGCGGTTAACGTCAGTCCCCTAATAGCGGTACAAGTCGTGTCGGAGTGTAGCCCAGAACACCCTGAGATAACACTGGAAACCTACCAGTATATCTCGCTTGCCCTGGCCAGGGACTTTGTGTAATGGCTCTCCTAGACACAGCGCGATATCAACCCCCAATACCGGGAGACACAAATCCTGTCTAACCGTCACTGCCTCCAAGTGCTTCGGGACTGCACCCAACTACTACCTGTTTGCACGACTCCTTTGAGCCATGGTAGGGTAGTAATCAAAGTACAGTGGGAACACACTCGAGGCGAAGTGACAGTGTCAAGTCAGCGGACTAAGCTGTACTCATGTCACCTGGGAACTGATAACTGACGATAGGTATAGTACCAACCAACAGTTCCCGACGAGTCTTGTCCAGTGTACTCGTAACCTAACGAGCACCCGCATACTATCTCAAGTACGACGTACTGACGGCTGTGGGACAGACCGTCTCCCATGCTGGGATGAAAAGCGCATACGCTAGTCTACTCCGGAGTATCGATACCCTGTCTCGATAGTCCTACGACTAGGGACCTGTATAAGGATGTGCTTGTGGATTACCCAGCCCCCACGAGTGTGACTGCCATCACAACGCTGGTAATCAAGCAAAGATCCTGAGGGCTCCACTAATGTGTATAGGTGATATACTAAAAGAAACACATGTACACATTAAAGTAGAAACAAACCAAGTAGCATACTACTATTTTGAGCAAGATTGTCTATACAACTGTGAATATCCCAAGCTTCCATTAAGTAATATACAAACTAGTATGATACAGTAATGGCCTCTAGGGCATATACACTAACAGGACAGACATCCACGATACCGGTTGGAGAAGCCGAAATCATTGGCCAAATTATCACTGGTAATTCCCAATCCTTTCATCTTTTCAAATCCTTGTATACCTCTATATTTTTCCTTATATCTACAACCAACCCCACACGACTTAAGCTACTATTACTGCACTGGCACTGTTCGACACTGGAACGTCACCATACTTCATGTCGCAACTTGAGAGAATTTCGCGGATGAAATTATTTTAAGTAGGGTAGACTGCAGTGCCTACAACATGATTGCATTCCTTTGAATATTTTCTTTTCTCGACGTAACACGAAACTACAAACTCTTGATTTCCTTTGATTTTTTTTTATTATTTCTTAAACTTTATCACTTTGACTCTGATGGTTGGATTTGGGTAATTTAAATGGAGTTATGTGATTGTAACTATGAACTGCAGCATAATTACAATGTGGTACTCTCCTTGAGCGACTTAGAATTCTGCCTTTAATTCACTTTCTTCTTAATTTAGTTTTACGTATATTATCGCACCATATTTTCTTTGTGAACTTATATCCCTTCCCATCTGTTCAGCCTTTTCAAAACTCTTGCATCCTTTCGTTCTTTTAAACATATTTTTCATGCACTTTCAGTAGTTCTTTTCACCACCACTGTCATCAAATTTTCTTGAATCTGTTACAACTTCCTTCTATAAATTTCGAGGATGAAATTTTTATAAGGAGAGTAGAATGTAACAACCCTGAATTTCCTGTACAAAATTTTTCTTCTTAAAGTACAGAAAGGAGTTTGCAAGCCTGAGCACAATTTAGAAGTTATTCTTGTTTAAGAACAGCAAGAAACAACTTGTAGCTCATTGGTAAAGCCTTGCACTGCTGTGGCATAGCCAATGTGTTCGAATCCCATCAGCCACATATATTTTTACAGAATTTTCTTTTAAACTTTTTAGAAGCCCAAAAGTTTACACGTGCTCTGCACATAAAATGAAAAGTCACAGAAAATCAAACATGTGCAAAATTGTATTAATACAGGCATGGACACGTGGCTCAAATCCCAACACCCAACTCACAACAATGGATGGCGAGATCGGGTATAACCCCGACGCCGACGGTTGGCCTATAGGGAATGGCCCCCATTCTCTGCACACCTGTCTCTTGGCCTACCCCCACCACCCTAGTACTGTTTGTTTTTCCTGCATTTATCCAGAGAGTTTAAATTCACCCATTAATCCAATTTTAATGCATTTTTAATTCTCTCTTCAATTCCAAAACCATAATTTTACCCTATAAATACAACCACATACCCTAGCCCTCTTCATTCTGAAATCTCTTGTCAAAATTTCTCAAAATTTTCTAAGTCAAAGAAGAGTACAAGTGGAGTTAGCCCTAGTTCCGTTTCCGGCGAGGATTCGAGGCACTTCCGGTGACCCCGCGACTCCACGAAGCTACCAATTTCTTCCTATACCTCTCATCTAATCTTGTAGCAAGTAAGTCCCACTTCTTATTCTATTCTTTCACCTTAAAAAGTTCCCTTTTCAAAACTTGTCGGAAATGGAGTTATCCCGACATTCGTTTCTAAAACCCTTAAAATCACATTTTTTCCCTTAAGAATCACCCATCCATATAATATATCTTGCATAGTAATCATGAAACAAACATTGAGAACAATTTTCATCTTAAAATATCATGTTATGTACCTTTAATTTGTGTTTTCGTTTAAATACCACAAACGTTACATATGACATCTTTTAAGTATTTAGCTTAGCACACCTTTAGAATATTTCATGAGGTAATGACCTACCTCTCACATACACACATCTTGACATAACACGATTTGCTTGAAACCAACATCTTGTGGCAAAATACGACTTTTCAAATAAATACCTTAAACTATTAAAAACCCGAATTTCTTTAAATTGTGTTACTTCATTCCTTACGATTATACTCTCCACATCCTATTTTGGGGAACCCGGTTGGGATGGTGCGGATTATCGCACATCGTCGGGGCTAGTAGAGCGAGATGCAGACATTCTCACGGAGCATACGATCTCGATGGAATTTAATACAATTTTTAAGAAAAATGATAATTTCTATTTAATAATATAAATTAATTTTTAATAATTATATAAATATTATCAAACCATCTATTTCTAATATATAATAAAATTCCATGTTTTCTCGAATATAAACGAATTACAAGTTTCATGAAAATACCATCAAGTATCAATACATGTTATACTTTGCACTAAAATACCTTGAACTATTCAAGTTATATACATATATACATACATACATACACACACACACACACACACACACACACATATATATATATTCACTAACATACCTCATTCTATAAAATTTACATCCATGAAAACCTTAAATAACATAAATAAATACTTGAGCTTTATTTTGAAAGTATATTTAAAATATTTTTCATAAAACCCCCTCAAGTTATATTAAATTACAATAAGGACCTTAGTAAATATGGGTTTAAGCGGGATCAATTCTCTTGAGCCTCAGGAAGCTCGAGAAAGTGAGTGCTTGCCTATTTAAAGAAGAAAACTAAAACGTGGTTATCAAATGGTAATTGTCTTAGAAAAAGTCAAATCCTGCCGACCATGTGCAGAGGTTACCGATAACTCCTAAACCTAATTCAGGATCCAATTATGTTTAAAGTGTCTGACTCAAGTCCGAGTCTAAGTCTAAATCAATCTGAATACAATCCAAACATGCATCCAATCATAACTCTAATTCAACATGAATCCAATATACCAAACATGAACACTTGAACCTGAACATGAATACCAGAACAATATCAACATGACTTCACATAACCGAACCATGGCTATATCTTGACTTGCTTACATGACTACCATTTACCTCCTGAATCCATTTACATGAACAACTTATACATGGTCTCTGCAAGTCTGATAACTACAAATCAATACAATCAATACAATATGCACTACGGGGTTTCAATGGGGTAAACTGGTACGGAATGTATTCGAAGCGGAACGAGATGGTCACTAAAAGATACTACATGAACATCCGTGCCGTTGTCCCATGGTTTTTTCGACGGGGCTTTTTACTACGGGTTACTATAGTCCACAGGATAAGTTGGAATCCTCTCGTATATACCGATACCTTCTGTACCAAGCTACAAACAACTACGTTAACATTACAAACATATAATTTACTAGTTCTATTCTCTTTATTTGTCTATTCCATTCTATCTTTTGGGACTTACCGAGCGCTAGTTCGCTGACGACATTCATGTCTCTTCTTTCTATGGAATGTTCGTCAGGAGGACCCGACCCTCAGGAGACCGAGCCCAGCCAAGACGATTTGGAGCAGGTCACCGAGCAGCATGACTTTTAGGCTTTTACATGTACTTATTTTTTTCAGTTCACATGCCACAGTTTAGGCATCGCTTTCCATCATTGTACTTTACTTTTCAGTTGTATGTAAAGAATGATTATCAATAAGAAGTTGTTGTTTTATTACATCTCTTGTTATTCTTGTGTTATTCACTTATATTGCTTATTTACACTTAACGTGTTTACTTCTAAGTAAATACGTCACGGCTCGCTAAGTCTCCTTCCCTGTACACTGGGAAGCAGGGCGTGACAGTTTGGGTTTTGTTCTGTGGCACACACATATGATAACTAGACCTACCCTATATGCAAAATGTCCTAAATTCACCTTAGGTAGAATCAGAGAGTGTTTTACTTAGTTTCTAATTATGTTTTGCGACTTTTGAAAACTTGGTTTTTGATATTCGAGTTTTGACTCGGTCGTTTGACGTTCGTACGTCAACGTCGGGGGTTGTTTTGATGTTCATGCATGCGTGAACCATAGGTTCTAACCTATGTGCGCTTGCCGTATCGGTTTTCGGATTTGATTTTGATTTCGATACGATATGTATTGATTTGTAGGTACATTCGTGTGGACTTCCGGGGCGACGAAGGAGAGCAAGGCATTCATCGACTTCAGCTAGAGCAAGGATAGTAGGTGAGTAGATGTATAGTCGGGTGGATGGTGTATAGCACCCCCGCAACCGTAGTATTAGGATACTAAGTATATAGTTATATATATAAATATTAAATATGTATACTTAGCTAATAGGGTTCTAGGATACTATAAGCAATAGTAAGCATACTCGTAGGTGTAAGTCAATGTCACACACCCCACATGGTTTGTGGAGAGGCGGAATTTACAAAAAACGATTTTAAGTCAAGTAACATCGACTATATTTCCAAGATCATTCAGAAACCCTAACTAGCAAAATACATAGAGGTTCTAAACTACTATGATAGTGTTTTATACCGCCAAGATTCTAGTCCTTCGGGTCTTATTCTCCTCTTCTTGAGCTCCTAGAAGGTGCAGATCAAGCTCGGTCGTCGGCCTCCTCGTGTCAAAGACGATCCACCCAAAAGTCTATGGTTCAAGCTTCAACCTCAAGAATGAGGTAACTAAAATACCTAGTTTGCTAATCTAGGTTGCTTAGAAAATGTAGAGAGTTAATTGGACTATTTAATCTCAAAAAAACCCTAAGATTCACAACACATGTGGAGGTTAGGGTTTGAGGAAGAAGAAGGTGAGCAAGAGGAGAGAGAATGCAAAGTGTAGAATGATGATAGAATTGGCAAGTGAAGAATGAATAAGTCTTTTTCCAATAATCAAGCATGTAATATTTTTCCATAGAAAAATGCAACCATGCTTGAATAGTAAAGTCAAATGAATAAACAAAAGAATTAGCCATGCTTCAAACCATGCCACAAATATCTCCTCCTCCACCTCATTTATCTTTTTTCCAATAAATAGATATATCAAAAATGAGGTGTCACCTTCTAGAAGTATCTTTTGTAAAATTACAAGAATGCCCTCAACGTATATACATACCCGTATTCGTACTGCAAAAAAACGAATATAAAGAGATAAAGATAATCCAATAATATAATACTAAAATGCGGCTTAATCCTAAGCCCACTAATATTATCCGTCTGAACAACATCCGTGCAGCTAGTGCACATATGTGAGCAGTGTTGGGTTACCTTAACGCCGGAGCCATCGAACGTGGCGGTTTGCGGAACAAAAAATTTCTTACTAGTTCAAAAACGGCGCTAAGTTAACCCAATGAAAACCCGGATCTTTCCATAAACCTATCTAGCCAAACTAGGAGTGCTATCTACTATGGAAAGAATTCTCACCAAATGACCTCAGTCCTTCGGTCTTCTTTCCTCGTCATGTGCTCCAAGTGGCCACCTTGAACTTGTTTGATCTCCATTTCCGGCTCCATCGGTCCTCCGGGATCGAGCTTGTTCTCCGGACCTCCTTTGTCGTAGATGATCCACCCGAGGGATGTGATCCATGGCTCTAGCTCCTAACTAGGTGTCAATAGGAGCAACTAGAGAACTTTGGTTGCAAATCCAAGTTGTCAAGGATGTAGTGTGGAGATCTATGTGTTCTACTATCTCTATCTTGCCTCTTCACTTGTTTCTCAACTCATGAGAGGGTAGTGAAGAGGAAGATGATGAATGTGGAGGAAATTCAAGAGGAGGGAGGAGGGTGAAGCAAAAATGGGAGCTCAAAAATAATGAAGCATTGATGTGAGAGAAAATCAACACAAAGGTTTTGTGTATGAATTCCCATGAATAAACAAGTGTAGCCATGCTTCAATAGTAACCACAAATGAATAAAGAATTCATTTGTGAACTATTGAAGCCATGCCACTCACCATGCCCCCCTCTCCTTAATTTCCACCTCATTTCCATTTATCAATAAATGGAAAAGTCCATGATGAGGTGTCCACCTTTTAGAAGGTAATCTGTAATAAAATATGGATTACAGTCTGCTGTATATACATACCTGCATTCGGATAAAAAAAATGAATGCCCAAAGAGATAGAATAACACGAAGAACGTAATACTAGAATATACATATCGAAATACATATATGTAAAGTATTAAATCAATACCTGATTTAATAATCTGGCTCAAACCCGAGCCGGCTAGTATTACCAACTGTCCGATCGAAAGTCCGAGTACAAAGTACATCAATCGATCGAGACCCTGCACGTATTCAATACGGCTACTACATCATTTCACCTGAACCAAGGAAACCTTCTGTGTGGGACTCTAAACACTCGACAGTACGCCGGCAGTAAGTTACTGGATAAATCCATAACTACAAGCACGTCAGCGGCACTAGCTGTACGTAATGGCTACCCGGGTACCTGTCAAAAAGGAAGGCCGACGAGCAAACTCATCCGGACCCCTATTGAGCCTATCTGTGACAATCTTCATACAGTCCGGTCTCTTCGTCTGAGAGTATCGCATACCGGGTCGGGGGGTGGTAAACGTGAGACCATAATAACCCGGTAATTCATGCTGACGTGGCTCAGGACCAATCCGGGAAACTACTGATCAGCCTATCAGTAAATCCCAACTACCTTGGCCAAGGTCTTATGGTCCTGACCAATCAAAATAGTGCGATATTGACTCCCTATACCGGGAGAGACGAATCCCCGACAATCGCTCACTGCCTCCATGTAACTCGGGACTGTACCCAACCAAAACCTGTTTGCACGACTCAGTAGAGCCGTGGTAGGGTAGTGATCAAAGCACAGTGGGAACTCACACAAGACAAATGCCGATCTCAGGTCTAAAGACTAACCTGTACTCATGTCACCAGAGAACTTCCACCTGACGATAGGTATAGTACCATCTGGAAGTTCTCGGCGAGTCCGTCCAGTGTACTCACCCCCAGTGAGCACCTCTATACGATCTTAGGTGCGAAAGACCAATGGTTGTGGGACCATACCATCGCCCCTCGTCGGGGTCTAGAAATGTATACACTAGTCTACTCCAGAATATCGATGCCCAGTCTCGATACTCCCACGACTAAGGACCATTTAAAGATGTGCGTACCGACTACCCAGCTCCCATAAGTATGATCACCATCACAACGCGGGTAGTCTAGCAATGATCCTACGGGCTTTATCAACATGTACAAAAGATATGTAATAGCAAGTAAAACATACACATGTTAAGATAAAGACAAACCTGATAGCATACTATCATATTGAGCAAGACTGTCCTGTACATATATATGTCCAAGCATCCAAATGTATACGTATACAATAATGGCCTCTAGGGCATACATATCCAACAATCTCCCACTTGCATTAAGGCCATATATATCGGCGTATCGAGTACCCAACGTCTGCTCTAGGACCAGTTGTTGGCGTATCGAATACCCAACATCTCAAAAAGTCTCTCGAACTGTGCTTGAGGAAGGGCCTTGGTGAATGGATCCGCAGTGTTGTCTTTTGTGTCCACTCTCCGTACCTCGATCTCCCGGCGATCAATGATCTCCCTGATCAGGTGATACCGCCTTAAGATGTGCCTGGATTTCTGATGGGACCGTGGTTCCTTCGCTAAAGCTATAGCCCCATTGTTATCGCAATACAAAGGTATTAGGTCAACAATGGACGGAACTACCTGAAGTTCACTAATGAACTTCTTCATCCAGACCGCCTCTTTTGCGGCATCGCTCGAAGCAATGTATTCAGCTTCCATCATCGAGTCTGCAACGGTATCCTGTTTGGAGCTCTTCCAACACACCGCCCCTCCGTTGAGGGTAAACACAAAACCCGAGACAGACTTGCTGTCATCCTTGTCACTCTGGAAGCTTGAATCGGTAAAGGACTCGACCTTTAGGTCTTCGTTACCGTAAACCAAGAACATCTCCTTAGTCCTTCTCAGGTATTTGAGAATGTTCTTTACTGCTGTCCAGTGGTCCTCACCTGGTTCCGACTGATACCGGCTCACCACGCTTAGCGCATAAGCTACATCTGGACTTGTACATAGCATCGCATACATTATAGATCCTACAGCCGAAGCGTAGGGTATAATGCTCATGTGAACCCTCTCCTCGTCAGTCTTTGGAGACATCTTCTTGGAAAGGGTGATTCCGTGCAATGCGGGTATATTAATGTCACAACCCGAAAAGTACGGAGCGTGACTGACACTTAAATTACGAAACGTCTCGAGGCGTACGTAATCCAAGTAAGCCAAAACCCAGAAATCAAAACCAATTGAAGCATTAGAGTGAAGGAAAACCAAATTATAGAAAGCGATTTTCAAACAAGTAAGTCGCATCAAGCCTTTTGTAAAAACAACATCCATTTTTCCGAAAATTTCGGCAGAGTCTCCTTTGCAAATACTAGCCCCCAAACGGGTACAAAACAAGAATATATGTACAATATGAAATAAGGTATCCCTAAGCGGGAGCTAGCTCTTCGCCAAAGGCGGACTCATAATCACACGCAATAAAAATCATCACCATGCACAATAAACAAATAAAGGCACAAAGTAAATAAGCATCATGTAGGCTCAAATGAGCTCGACCCAGAGAAACAACATAAAAGTACAAGTCTCGCTGTCTCATCTCTAAGTCGCTAATACAATAATACAAGTGGTAGATACGGTAGATGGAGTACACTAGATACAATACTGATACATGGTGGCAACAAAATAACCCCGCAACCCACCTACGAGAAAGCTGCGGGTCCAAGCAAAAGGAGCAAAGAGGAGGTGCGCCCGCCGCTACTGTGCTGACGGGTCAGACCTGCAAAACACTGCGGCACGACGGGGGTGAGTTGCCAACTCGTGAGTAATAAGTAATATCTAATAAGGCTGTCGTAAGCATGCACACAATTTCGTCACCGCCTACAAATACTAATGTGATGCGATGTAATAATATGTATGCAACATGAATGCAATAAACAACACGAGATTTGAATATGATTAACATGGGAAATCTGTATTCTTATCTTATTAAACATCTGAATTTTGCTGTAGTTTCATCAATGAAATCAATATAAATCTGTGTCAAGCATCGACACCAAATATGAATATCTCAATTATCCCGGGCTCCGGCAATCCGGACTGGCCCAAATATCTGATCTAGGGCTCCGGCAATCCGGACTGGTCCATATCATCATAACTCAAGACTACGTCGGTATCCTCCAGATATCCGTCGTGTCACAAATAACCGGTCGGTAGTGCTCCCCTGCCGGGATCAACGCCATCATCTGCGACCATCTTGTCCCGGGGTACTGCACCGGGTCCACCATGCACCCACAAACGGTTCCTCCTCCTCCTCGAATCGGGTGTATGATACTGCTCAAGCACCGAGAAATCTCATGGTGGACGATAGATGCATCATATCACGACAAAACCGCAACTTACATTTTTAAAATGGTAATACGTTTTCAAATCCTTGCGGTTTCTCCAAATCCATAAATCTCATAAATATGGAAATCCTCGAGAAAAATCATAATACATGAATGTCTATGATATTAACAATATAAAATGCGATGCGGAACTAGAAAACTATGTATGAACAATGATGCAATAGGATATGTGCATATGACTAGCAATCCTACGTATCCATATTGAAGAATTAAATATATCAAATGCAGGTTTATTAATCAATAATTGGCGCAAGTGATAAGATGCGGATTTAAACAAGTCATAAAGTGTTCGTGGCATAGCTAGTACCAAGGCGTGTGTGTCCCCATGAATAGTGCCCGTGCAGCATAAACCAATGGTAATAGTGCGAGTGTCCTATGAGGTACTATCACAGCATATATATATGGTAAATGATGCAATGCAATGGGATGATTAATTAGGAACTATGCATATAATTATAAGTACTCAACGAAATTCTAACTATCGGGCGTCTTGCGCCATCCAAACAATTCCCCCATAGATGTGTACATCTACTCACCGGAACGCCTCCTCTAGTAAGATCCATTCACCGCCTTTCCTTTCCGCGCCGCGTCCGATGTCTCCGCGACCGATCCTATAATTTACACAAGCAACACACATAAGCTAATATCCTGCAAAACGCGATATCAAGACCATACGAGAAAACTAGCGTCGCAAGCTAACGCGTGTGCACTCGAAACACCAAAACGTGTGTGCTAACGTATGAAACCATCCCGACATGCTGTGATACACAGCAAACACCAAAAACAAACTCATAACGTACGTGTCGCGCAAGTCTAAAAGTACTAAAAACAAGGTAAATGGTCCCAGATTTTGATATGAGTGAAAATAGGAAAAGTTGCATGTACCAAAGACCTACAATATATAGAAAACACCTACAGAAGAACCCCCGACACCCAGCCCCACACTCTGGCTGCAATTTGCGGCCAGAACCCTTAAATTTGCGGCCATATAGGGGAGAGGGGGTCTCGTGCTTCGTGTGTGTGGTCCTAGCCCAGTAACTAAACTCCAGAAAATGCAACTTTTGCATGAAGCATCCGGTTTGAAAGAAAATCACAAAATGAACGCAAATCCTAACTAAAACACTAATTAACACTAATTTAATACAATATGGTGTTTTAGTGTAACCAGGTGAAAATACTTGGATTAAGCGACACTAACAACAATTAGTTAAGCTAATCAATCCATAAAACCCTAACTTGGCCTAATCTCCACTTAAACCACATAATTTGCACTAAAACCCACTTAAACACTACATTAAGCTAAATAAACTACAAGTTTAGCAAAAAGGTAATTAGGGTAGGCTTTATACCTCAAGTTGGTCCTATGAGGGTTCAAACTTGCTGACCTTGCCTTCAAGAGCAAAGACTTGCCTCAAGAACCAACAAGGAAGTGTTTAACATGAGGTTTTGTGAAGAAAAGATGGATTTTTAATGGAGATGAGGCTTGAAATGAAGGAAGAAGAAGAAGAAATGAGGGGAATGGGGAGGGGCTGCTGCTGGAGCTTGGGTTGCTGCTGGAAATGAGAGGGGGAGAGAGAGAGTGAGGGTGTGAGTGCAAAAAGTCAAGGTTCCCATGCCTAATTAAAGCCCCATGCCTCTCCTTTTCCATTTCTTTTCTATTTTCTTTATTTGTTTTGGTTTTAAAAAGGAAATTAGAACTAAGAGGGAAATTAAAAATGAAGACATGTTACAATATTAACCTAGGGTAAATATTGGGTTGTGCATGCTAACTAAAATGTTTGCTTAGAAAATAATAGTTAAGAAAATTAGATAATTATGTGAATAATAAATTAAATGTTAATTAATAAAACACAATTATATATATAATTACATTTTTCACAATTTAAAAAAATATTTATTCCAGTCTATGTGGAAATAGCTATTACGAGGTTTTATGAAAAACACGCATTAGCGCTAATTAACGCGAAAATAACCTAAACGAATTTTCAAGGCGTTACAGTTACCGTGCTTGGAATCTTCCATACTAAATCTCTTTAGTACGGTCTCTATGTACCTGGACTGCGAGAGTCCGAGTAATCTCTTGGAACTATTTCTATAGATCTTAATCCCCAGAATGTACGAGGCATCACCCAGGTCCTTCATGGAGAAACTTTGTGATAAGAATAGCTTGACCGATTGTAGCATAGGAATGTCATTTCCTATCAAAAGAATGCAGTCCACGTACAAGACTAGGAATACAACAGTTCGGCCTATAATCTTCTTATATATACAAGGCTCATCCTCGTTCTTGATGAAGTCAAATCCCTTGACTGTTTCATCAAAATAGATGTTCTAGCTCCGCGATGCCTGCTTTAATCCATAAATGGATTTAAGCAACTTGCACACCTTCCCGCTGCTCCCACTGTCTATGAAACCTTCCAGCTGATCCATATAAACGCACTCTTCTAAACTTCCGTTCAGAAAAGCCGTTTTTACGTCCATCTGCCAGCTCTCATAGTCATGGAAGGAATCTATAGCAAGTAGGATCCGAATGGATTTGAGCATAGCCACTGGAGAAAAGATTTCATCATAGTCCACACCTGGTCTTTGATGAAAACCTTTTGCAACAAGTCTAGCCTTATAGGTTTCCACCTGCCCATCTACACCAAATTTCTTCTTGTAGATCCAGCATGTTTTGGACGTTGAAAACATGATGTTGATTGAGAATGTATATTACGTTATTCAGTGTACCCGACCCAATCATTTCATGATTTAGGTGAATGTTTATAACATTGCTTTCAAGTGAAAAATTATATCCATCATTAGATAACAAAGATACAGATATAATATTACAAATCATACTGGGTACACAAAAACAGTTATGTAACAACAAAATATGTCCACTCGTCAATCCAAGGTGATATTCTCCTACTGCAACAGCATCCACACTGGTTCCGTTGCCAACCCTGTGGGTCGTATCACCTTTCCTCAAAACTCTACGGCTTCTCAGTGCTTGCAAAGAAATACAAATGTGAGATCCTGATCCGGTATCCAATACCCAAGAAGTAGAGTTAATATAGAAACAGTTTTCAATCACGAACACACCTGAAGCCGAAGTCATAACTTGCTTCGTGTCCTGATTCTTGGCTTCTAAAGCCCAGCAATCCTTCTTCCAATACCCCTTCTTGTGACAGTAGAAGCAATCTTCTTTCATGGCCGATCCCCCAATCTTTTCCTTTCCTTTTCCCTGCACCTTCAGCATACCTCCTCTCGGTTTGGTGTGGGCATTCTTTTTCTTTCCCTTGGCCTTAGCCTTGGATTTAGCGGAAGAAGATTCCCCGACAAACAGAGCGTGTGTTTCTTTGGATTTCTTCTAGGTGCCCTCTGCCAACCTCAACATGTTGAGGAGCTCAAGAAGTGTGACTTCCAGCTTCTGCATATTGAAGTTCAATACGAATTGGGCATAGGTGGATGATAGAGACTGTAGAATTAAGTCGATATACAACTCATTCTCCAACGTAGTTCCAAGGTTCGCGAGCTCTTCGATGAGAGTAATCATCTTTAGGACATGGTCCCCAACAGATGATCCGACAGCTAACCTCGTATTAAATAATTTCTTCGAGGTCTTGTATCTTGCGATACGAGATTGCTCTCCATATAAATCTTTAGTATGGAGGAAGAAGGAAGAAAGATCCATCTTCTTGTGCTGCCTTTGATGTTCATTATCCATGGAGGTCAGCATGAGCCACTTGTCTTTCGTGCAATCCAGATCCCAAGTCTTACGGACCTCAATGTCCGCGACCGAAGATGTCGGACCTGTAATAGGGGGCTTTAGCCGTAAGGACATATGCAACCTTATCATAAGTAAGGGCCATTAAGACTTTCCTCATCCAGTCATAATAGTTTGGCCCAGTCAGTTTGTTTTTATGTAGTATAAGCTTAAGTCCCGTCATGGTCGCTACAATTAGGAAAGAGAGAAAAGAAACACTCGGCATACACTCTTGCAAGTTCAAATTGGTTATTAGTTTATCTAAACAGGATGTCTCTTACTGTTTCTTCGAATTCTCCTTCAAACCCTAAAAGAAGAATTAGTCGGGATTAATCGCACCCTACAAGGTCGCTTATCTTTTAGCCAGGCAAGTGTTGGTACTTCGGAGGGAGGTTCCCCGTGCTTTCGCATGGACCTAATTAAATAACCTCGTTTTCCCAGAGGCATAGCCCCGTTAACACCTTTCTAGACACCTACTTGATTAGCTAATTGCAAAGTGAAAAATTCTCCTGAAGAGTAGCAAATACTCACAGTAGGATTGGGACACAACTATCATTGTGTGATAATTTTGAAGGAAGCCTACCAAAACTACCATACACTAGAAGGTATGCAACACTAGCAAGTTTCCTGTATGTTTGAACTCCCGATGTGGTTTTTTCCCCAAGCGCTTATAACCTTGATGAAGGTCAAAACATCACAAGTCCCAAGTCAAGTTCAACCCGTCATTATACAGATTAATCTAGACCTAATTGTACAAGCCCTTGACGAAGGCCAAAACAGTTGTACGCTTGTCCTATATTAATGCATCTATCTATGCTAGAGATAAGAACCCAATAGCTACCAAACACTATGCCTTAGCGAAAGTCAAAACACATAGCATGAATACTAGTAGATACCTATTTGAAATGACTGAGGGCTACGGCTGGTTTTGGCGAAAACCGTTAACATAATGAACTTGATATAGTCGAAGGAACCAGATAGCTTTTGAAGAGGAGTGGTTTGAGTTCCGCTTTTAAAAGTTGGTTTTGAAGAAAACCGAGTGGTTTTGCAATTGTTCCAACGACTTTAAATATTAGGTTTCTTGCTTTGCATTATGTAATATTAATGCGGTCCCATCATTTAACCCTATCATTACAGAAAGAAACGAAAATAGAATGTACGCTTATGCCATCCTCATTCGCCAAGGGGCCCCGTCATGCACCGTTAGGTTACTTAACTAACGGCAGAGCGGGGGCAGGGCTAGCACGAGTGCAAAATATAAGCAACGTTTATTTTATATATATATATATATATATATATATATATATATAGCCATTGGTCTCACGCAATAATAGCCATACCATATCACAACACAAGCAACATAGATGATTATATTGGATATACTTGGATTTCCGTGTTTCATTTTTGCTTCTAACAAAAAACGGATTTCATGGTCGTGATAAATAGACAAACCCTCATCCTAGACCCTTACGGGTGCGGCAAACTACCAGCCAAATCCCCGAAGCGAAGCAACCTCCCTCAATGAAATGAGTAGGACACTCGGTACTTCAAGAACCCAGTCGTTTGTACACCCCACCTTGGGTCTATCCTAGGTGCAAGAGAAAGTAAATGAAATAATACAACGGTGGCTACAACCTTAACCCGGATGTGCCCCGCAAAAGAATATTACTTCACTTTTACAAATTACATGAATGAAAGAAAAGAACACTCTTCTCACATCCCCCCGGTTATTCAACCACGACGATCCAATACTTCATATCTACAAACCGTAACAACAAGATACTAGATAAATGCAACCCCTACTAATCGACGTATAGCAATCAGTCGACGTTTACAAATACATATACGAACTTAAAGCGAATAAACGATGCTAAAATTTCGATTTAGAAACACTCCGTATTGCCCAAGCACAAAGATAACACTAGATGAAATCTGAGCACAATCAAACAATACCATAAATCATAAATCCAAGAGTACAAAACACCATAAGAAACACGAGACCAGAAGCCACAAGAAAACCACCCATAGCGGGAATTTTCCCATTTCTGGCGGTTTTTTTAGTGACTGAGTGGCTCGTTTTTCTCTGGTGTTCTAGTTACAACACAAGGAGCATTCCGCACTTGTTTAAAAAAAATTTAGAAGCTCTTTAAAATTCGATAGAAACTTGGACTTCGGATTTATCGTTACGGAGTAATTTCGGTTTCGAAACTCTAAACTTCGTCTAAACAATAGGTTAAGTATTTGGGTAGCCTCTGATACCAGTGTAAGTGTGCTCCTTTCCATGACAACTACAGCTATGCAAAATCAAAAAATTTAAAAAACTTGGGCACAAAACACTAAAATCCAAGGATACAAGCCCAAACACTAAACTAAATAAACCCTAACTATAGATTTATCTACTAGGCTAGGATTACAACCTTTGTAGATGGTCCTTGGGGTCTTCTTATCCTCTTCTTGAGCTCCTCATTAGTACGGATCAATCTTGGTCGTCGGCCTCCTCGTGTCGAAGACGATCCACCCGAGAGTCTATGGTTCAAGCACTAACCTCAAAAGTGAGGTAACTAAAGTACCTAGTTTGCTAATCTAGGTAGCTTAGATGATGTAGATAATGTTTATTGGATTAGATTATCTCAATAACCCTAGGTTTCTCAAATCATGAGAGTGTTTAGGGTTTGAGGAAAAAGAAGAGAGAGCAAAGGAGGAAAGAGAATGTGTAGTGTAGAATGATATGAAGAATGGCTAAGTGTTGATAATCTCAAGCATATCAAAAATGTGTCATGCTTCAATAGTTATCCAAATGAATGAGTCATCCAAACTAGCCATGCTTCACCCATGCTTAATAACACCTCATTCCTCCACCTCATTATCCATTTAAACAGATGGATTTAAAACAAAATGAGGTGTCTTCTTCTAGAAGTATTCTAATGAAATTACTAGAATACCCCCTACCGTATATACATACCCGTATTAGTACAACGAATACCAAGAGATAAAATATAATCCAATAATATAATACTAGAACGCGGATTATTCCTAAGCCCGCTAGTATTATCTATCTAAACAAAAATACGTGTAACTAGTACACGTATATGATCGAAACCCTGCACGTAAAACCATACGGCCTCTACATCGTTTTTCCTGAACCAGGGAAACCTTTTGTGTGAGACTCTAAAGACTCGACAGTATGTTGGCAATGGGTTTAACCACAAGCACGTCAGTGGCACTAGCTGTACGTAATTGCTACCCAGGTACCTGTTAAAAAGAAGGCCGACGAGCAAACTCGTCCGAACTCGTACTGAGCCTGTACGTGACAATCTCCGTACAGTCCGGTCTGTTCGTCTTAGAGTATCTCATGCCGGGTCTAGGGGTGGAAAACGTCAAACCCCTAATAACCTGACAAGTCGTGCCGATGTGGCTCAAGACCATCCGAGAATCTACTGATCTAACTATCAGTAATTCTCAATTCGCCCTGGCCAGGGACTTATAGTGTTGGCTAACCAAACACAGCGCGACATCGACTCCCTATACCGGGAGAGACGAATTCCCAACAATCGCTCACTGCCTCCATATGGCTCGGGATTGTACCCGACTAAAACCTGTTTGCACGCCTCAGTAGAGCCATGGTAGGGTAGTAATCAAAGAACAGTAGGAACTCACACGAGACAAATGATGACCTCAGGTTGACAGACTATTTGTATTCATGTCACCTGAGAACAGTTATCTGATGATAGGTATAATACCATCTAGCCAGTTCTCGGCGAGTCCATCCAGTGTACTCACCCCAGTGAGCACATGTATACAATTATTGGAGCATCACACAAATGGCTGCGGGACCAACCATCACGCCTCGCCAGGGTCTAGAAATGTATACACTGGTCTACTCTGGAGTATCGATGCCCAGTCTCGATTCTCCCACGACTAGGGACATTTTAAGGATGTGCTTATCAACTACCCAGCTTCCACAAGTATGATTGACGTCATAACGTTGGTAGTCAAGCAAGGATCCTAAAGGCTTTATCAATATGTATAAGCGATATGAGATAACAAGTAAAACATATCACATGTTAATATAAAAACAAACCAAATAGCATACTATCATATTCAGCAAGATTGTCCTGTACCCTAGCATCCTATACAATGAAGGCCTCCAGGGCATACATATCCAACACCAATAACTTGATAAGTCATGCCGATGTGTGGCCTTTAACCATTCATGAAACTACTGATAACACTTATCAGTAAATCTCATCAGCCCTGGCCAAGGACTTGCGATTATAGCCAATCGCGCATAGCACAACATCAACTCCCAATACCGGGAGAGACGAAACCCTTTCTATCGCTCACTGTCTCTATGTGACTCGGGACTGTACCAAACTACCACTTGTTTGCACGACTCAGTAGAGCCGTGGTAGGAAGGTAATCAAAGCACAGTGGGAACGACACAAGACACTATGATGATCTTGGGTCTACAGACTAACCTGTACATGTGTCACCAGAGAACTGCTATTTAACGATAGATATGGTACCATCTAGGAGTTCTCGGCGAGTTCGTTCGGTGTCCTCATCCTCCAATGAGCATCTGCGTACAATCTTTGGTGTCAAACACCGATGGTTATGGGATCAAACATCGTCCCCATACAGGGTCAAGAAACGTACACACTAGTCTACTCAAGAATATTGATGCCCTGTCTCGATACTCTCTCGACTAGGAACACTTCAAGGATGTGCTTGTGGACTACTCAGGCCCCAATAGTATGATCTACATCATATACCTGGTAGTCAAGCAAAACATCTTAAGTGCTTTATCAACATGTATCAGTGAAATAGTAAACTAGAACAAATATACATGTTAAGATAAAGAGTAACCAGATAGCATATTATCATGTTGAGCAAGAATGTCCTATTTATATATATATCCACTATAATTTACAATAATGGCCTCTAGGGCATACATATCACTAACAGTAGGAATATCGAGACTGGGCATCAGTATTCCAGTTTAGACTAGTGTATACGTTTCATGACCCTATACGGGGCAATGGCTGATCCTATAGCTATTGGTGTTTGAACCGATGATTGTATATAGTTTCTCATTAGATGAGTTACACTGAATGGACTCGCCGAGATCTCCTAGATGGTATTATCGTCGGATAGCAGTTCTCTGGTGACATGAGTACAGGATAGTTCCTAGACCTAAGATCGCCATAGTGTCTTGTGTGTGTTCCCACTGTACTTCGATTACAACCCTACCAAGGCTTTAAAGATCCGTGCAAACAGCTTTTAGTTGGGTACAGTCCAAAAGCACATAGAGGCGGTGAGCGGTCGAGGGAATTCGTCTCTCCTGGTATATGGAGTTGATGTCCCACTGTGCATAGCTGGCTATGACCATAAGTCCTTGGCTAAGACAGATAAGATTTACTATAAGTGTTATCAGTAGTTTCTCTGGTGGTCATGAGCTTGACGTCAGCATGACTTGTCGGGTTAGTGGGAGTCTGATAGTTTCCGCCTCTCAGAACCGGTATGCGACAGTCTTAAAAGAAGAGACCGGACTATACGGTGAATGTCACTGATAGGCCCTAGCAGGGTACGGACGAGCTTGCTTGCCGATAGGCTTTTCGTTCAATATTTGGATAGCCGTTACGCACAGCTAGTACCGCTGACGTTCTTGTAGGTTAACCCGGTGGGGATTGATCAGAAAGTGTTTCGGATCAATCGGATATGATCCTGACCTACTGACAGCGTACTGTCGAGTCTTTAGAGTCCCCATATAGAGGGTTTTCCCGTTCTAGCAAAATTTTGTAGTGCACGTACGACGATACGTCCAGGGTCTAATTAAACATGTGTATGTGATACTATATGTATTATTCGGACGGATAATACTAACCGGTTTATGATTGAACCAGGTCATTGAATCAAGTGTTGATTTAATAATATTATTTATATATGATAGTCCATATATAAACTAGTATTATTGTGCTATTCTCATTTTCTCTCGATTTTATGTTATGTGCATACATGGTTACATGCAATGAGATTTTATATAATTATATGTAATATACATATATTTATATATCATTTTCTCTTTTATTTTTCTTTTTGCATGTCAAGTGATGAGGTGGATGCAAGGTGGCTATCTATCTCATCTCAAAATAACAAGTGAGTGTAAAAGAAATCAGATGGTTTTATGAAGAGGATATGAGAATATTCTCTTCATTCTGACAATACAATTTCTCTCTCATTCAAGGAAAAATGAAAAGAGAAGAGAAATAGAAAGCAAAAGATTGAGAGTACATATCATTTTCTACATCTCTTTTATCTTCACATTTAGCAAATGGATGTGAGAGTTTCTTCAATTTGATTGAAGATGAAGCTAGAGCCGGTAGCCTTTGCGTGGATCATTTTCGACGAGCCGATCGGAGATCAAGAGCGATTCGAAGCACTCGGAGCTTAGCCGGCGTCCGGACTTCAACCATTGGAGCAAATGAAGACGCTTCAAAGGTGGTATATTCTTAACTCTAGCTCTCTTTTGTTCACAAGTTTTAGTCTATGGTTGATTCTAAGTTAGGGATGACTTGTTCGCTTGGAATTTGTCGTTTTTCCGCTCCCGCAAATGTTTCTAAAAACCATCCAGCGAGCACGTACCCCTTACAACTATTGCATCTCTTTCATGTGTTCTTGTTATTGAGAACTGTTTTTTGGTCAGTCCTACATCCTGGGTACTAGATACCGGATCAGGATCTCATAGATGTAATTTATTACATGGACTAAGAAAAATTAGGATAGTTAGACCTGGTGATATGTCCCTCAGAGTTGGGAACGGAGCACAAGTTGATACTTCTGCCATCGGTGAATATCACCTGGTATTGCCAAATGGCAATACTATGATTTTAAACAATTGCTATTATGTACCTTCAATGCTTTGTAACATAATAAAGAAGGACATTACTTTGTTCTAGATAGAAATATCATGAACATTTACTTTAATCAGGTATTTGTTGCAGAAGGTACACTATGTAATAGTATCTATGTTCTAAATCAAAACACAGTTCTTAATGTAAAAAACACACGCAAGAGGAAAAGTTTAGATACAAACGAGACCTAGTTGTGTCATTGTAGATTTGGTCATATCAACGAGAAAAGATTAGCTAAGTTGCATAAGGATGAATATTTGGATTCGTTCGAATTTACATCTTATGAAACTTGCCAATCTTCTCTCAAAAGTACGATGACCAAATCTCTGTTCACCTGACACGGAGAAAGAGCAAAAGAGCTCTTGGGACTCATACACGGTGATGTGTGTGGTCAAATGTATATACATGCAGGGAATGGTTCTCATACTTCATCACATTCACTGTCGATCTCTTTAGGTTCGGATATGTATCTTCTGAAAAACAAATCTGAATCTTTTGAGAAATTCAAAGAAAACAGAAACGAAGTAGAGAACCACACTGGCAAAAGTATCAAGATCCTCTGATCTGATAGAGGAAGGGAGTACTTGAGAACGGAATTCCTAAAATACCTAAAAGAGAATGGAATTCTCTCTCAGCTTACTCCTCCATATACACCACAGCATAATGGTGTATCAGAGTGGAGGAACCGTATCCTATTGAATATGAGTATTGCTGATCTGCCTCTTTCATTCTAGGGACATGCACTTCAAACAACAGCATACCTATTGAATGATGTTCGATCCAAATTCGTACCTAAGACTCTATATGAAATATAGTATGTTAAGAGACCATATCTTAAACGTATTAAGATATGGGGTTGTCCGGCCTGTGCGAAAACACAAAATCTGGATAAACATCAGGCATGATCATTTTTATGTAAGTTTACGGGATATCCAAAGCATTCGCCTGGATATTAGTTCTACTACACCGAAGAACATAAGGTGTTTGTAGCTCGCTACGCCACCTTTTTAGAATGGAAATTTCTTGCAAAAGAAATTAGTGGGAGCACAGTAGAACTTGATGAAATATCGGAGCCACAAACTGTAACTGAGGATTTGGTGAAGCAACTGGATTCAATAATCACAGACGAACCTCAGCCATTTGGATCTTACTTGACATTGCTGCCTTCCATGACTATAAGATCTGGTAGATGGACGTAAAGACCGCTTTTCTAAACGACGCTTTAGAAGAGTGTTTCTATATGGATCAGCCATAGGGCTTTGCAGACAGTGGGAGCAGCGGGGAGGTGCGCAAGTTGCTTAAATCCATTTATGGATTAAAGGAGGCATCGAGGACCTGGAACATCAGTTTTGATGAAACAGTCAAGGAATTACTTTATCAAAATCATTAATGAATCTTGTATATATAAGAAGATTGCAGGGAGAACAGTCGTGTTCCTCGTTTTGTACGTCGATGACATTCTCCTGATAGGAAATGGCAGTCATATGTTGTAGTCGGCCAAACTGTTCTTGTCTCAGAATTTCTCCATGAAGAACCTGGGTGATGCCTCCGACATTTTTGGGATCAAGATCTATCGTGATAGGTTTAGTGTTCCTAGCGCCTTAGCCGCCACAACTGCGGCCTATGCGGAATGAAAAACCAAAATTTTAGAGGCGGTAGAAACTACAAAACCTAGAATCGAATCAAAACACTTAAACTAGACACAAAGAAAGAGTTTTAACTACTATGATAGAAGTGTTATACCAAATGTTCCATGTCCTTTGGTCTTCTACCTTCTTTCTTATCTCCTTGAGGTCTCCTTGATCGAGCTTGACCACCGGTCTTCCTCCGTCGAAGATGATCCACCCGAGAGATGTGGTTTATGGCTCTAG
Organism: Agapanthus africanus; assembly: GCA_030015575.1. Classification (NCBI taxonomy): domain Eukaryota; kingdom Viridiplantae; phylum Streptophyta; class Magnoliopsida; order Asparagales; family Amaryllidaceae; genus Agapanthus; species Agapanthus africanus. The sequence continues at coordinate 371,747,821 of JASDDO010000022.1, forward strand.
CTCCACATTAAAAATCAAGTGGAGCAACTAAAGAATCTAGGTTGCTAATCTAGAGTGTCTAGTGATGCAGTGAGTTGTTCTAGTAATTTTCTACCTCTTTTCCACCCTTGATTCTCAACACATGGAGTGTAGGGAGGAAGATGAAGGTGGAGCTCAAGAAAGGAGAGAGAAAGAGAATGGTGAAATTAAAATCCCATCCTCATCACAATAATTCTACCATGGTTTTGTCAAATGATATTTTCAATAATAAAAACCCAACCATCCTAGAATAGTGTAGACAAATGAATTATAAACCATGCTTCATACCATTCTCATGCCACCTCACCCCTCCACCTCATTTCTACTTTCTAGAGAAGAAAAACCAAGGAGATGAGGTGTCCTCTTTATAGAATGTTTTCCATATAAATACGAAATACATTCTACCTATATACATACCCATATTCGAATCAAAATATGAATACTCAAAGAGATAAAATAATACGTAAGACATAATACTAGAATATACATATCAAATAAATAAATAAATATATATGTATGTATGTATGTATGTATGTATGTATGTAAATCATTAATCAATACCTGATTTAATAATTCGGCTTAATCCTAAGCCGGCTAGTATTATGAACCGTCCGATCGAAAGTTTAGGTAGCCAGTACAATCATTCGATCGGAACCCTGCATGTATCAAAATACGGCTACTACATCATTTCGCCCAAACTAGGGAAACCCTCTATGTGGGACTCTAAAGACTCGACAGTACGCCGACAGTGAGTTACTGGATAAATTCATAACCACAAGCGCGCCAGCGGCACTAGCTTTACATAACGGCTATCCGGGTACCTGTCGAAAAGGAAGGCCGACGAGAAAACTCATCCGAACCCCTACTGAGCCTATCTGTGACAATCTCCATACAGCCTGGTCTCTTTGTCTAAGAGTATCGCATACTGGGTCTAGGGGTGGTAAATGTCATACCCTAATATCCCGATAATTCATGCCGATATGGATCAGGACCAATCGGGAAAACTACTGATCTAACTATCAGTAAATCCCAACTGCCTTGGTCAAGGTCTTATGGTGCTGGCCAACCTAACACAGTGCGTTATCGACTCCCTATACCGGGAGAGATGAATCCCCAATATACGCTCACTACCTGCATGCGGCTCGGGTCTGTACCCAACTAAAACCTGTTTGCGTGACTCAGTAGAGCCGTGGTAGGGTAGTAATATAAGTACAGTAGGAACTCACACAAGACAAATGACGATCTCAGGTCTGAAGAATAACCTGTGCTCATATCACCTGAGAACTGCTATCTGACGATAGGTATAGTACCATCTAGGAGTTCTCGGCGAGTCTGTCCAGTGTACTCTCCGCCAGTGAGCACATGTATACAATCTTAGATGCGAAAGACCAATGGCAGTTGGACCAACCATCGCCCTTCGTTGGGGTTTAGAAATGTATGCACCGGTCTACTCCGGAATATCGATGCCCAGTCTCAATACTCCCACGACCAGGGACATTTAAGGATGTGCTTATGGACTACCCAGCCCCAACATGTGAAAGTATGTCTTAGCACCACTACAAGGTTTCTAGAGGCATCAAGTATGCAATTTTTAAAAATCTAGTGGGCTAAGCTATACCAACCTAGAATCGAACTAGACAATTTGGGTTTATAAGCTAGTAAACAAACTTTACACTAAGTGAAAAGGGAATACAGCCTTTGTAGACTGGTCATTCACTTCTAAAGCTCTAAGTAGCAGTCCCTAAAACTCTTCGTAGGCTCCACTTGGCGAAAAGAACGAGCTTGCTTAAGGATCTTCGAGGCCGAAAATGATCCACCTTGAAGAATCTCTAACTCAAGCTACCTCTTCACTAATTAAGGAATTAATGAAGAAAACAACCTATACTAAAGGGCTAGTTTGGTATAGATTGATGAAGTAAGAATTTTGCTCACTTTAGAATTCTTTTTCTCTTTATCTTTTTCACTCTAGAATTATCAAGAGGAGGAAGAAGATGAAGCTTATGTGAGGAAAATATCTCAAAGATATATGTAGATACTTAACCATGGGCTAAGGATAATGGTTAGGTTATAAAATATCTTAAGTAAAACAAAATTAGTGGAAAGAGTCATGGCTTCTACATGCTTCTACAAGCTTCCAAGCCATGCTCATTTTCCACTTAATTTTGGATTTACCTTAATGTAACGTTTCAGAAATCATTTTGCGAATTTTTCCGTTTTAGGGCAAAATTGTCGGTATTTTCCGTTTTAACCCGATTTCGATCAAACGTCCGTACAAGCTTGCCGGCACCTATTTTAGCTAAAATAAAGCTTGTACGCGAACTTTGGGAGTATTTGGGAGGTTTTGGTTCAGATAGAATTTTTCCCAAATAAAATATTATTTTAGTCGGTAAAATATGCACGTAAATCGGGAAAATTTTTCTAAATGAAAATTCTTGGAAATCACCACTACAATTATTTTAGAACCTTCTTTTTAAATATCTAGATTTTTTTGGTCAAAGGATTTAATTTTTTTAAATAAAAAGAAAATGAAAGAAAAGATGTCATTTTTGCATTTAATGAAGCAATCAATAAATTAAACTAGAACTTTCTTCTTATTTTTTGCACAAAACACCCCCCACACCCTCATGGCCGACCCCTCTCTCCCCCTTGCTGCCCTTGTTCTTCCTCACTCATTTTTCATCATTTCTTGCACAAATAAATCATGAAAAATCCAAATAATTCATAGAAATTCAAATAAAATCCAAAACCTTCATTCTTCTTCACAAAAGTTGCTTGGATCTTCATTCTAGTGAGGATTTTGGAGGCTAAAGTTTGGTTTTATTCTTGTTTCAAGTGGTGTTCTTGAAGGTATAAAACCTTAACTCCAATATCTTTTTGTTGCTTAATATTTTATGCTAGCTTAATTAAATGTTAACTTAAGCTTTAAATTTCATGTTTCAAAATTCTAGAAATGGTTTTAGAAATTCAAGTTAAGGTTAAAACTTGATTTAAGTGTTTAATGTTTTTTTGAAGTGTTAATTTGTGATTAGGAAAAGCTTAACCCAGTAGAAAATGTTAATTTTTGTTAATGAATACTTTGTTTAATTATGTTATATTGCTTACTAGGTTTTTGCTAAAACTTATTTTGCAGGTGTTAAAAATATAGAATTGGTTTTGATAGCTTAGTTAAGCTATTTTAAGGTGTTTGTAATCGCTAGAAATGTGTTAGCCTGATTCTACTGCGAAATATTGCGATAAGTTGTTTTCTAGGTTTCGGGGTTTTTCCGACGTGGGTTCGATTAGTCGTTTCGAGGTTATATCTATTATATTCCTCGTATTTATTGTGTTGTGTTGCGCAATCGGGACGATCGGAGTTTAGGCATGGTGTTTCGTAGTTTAGCGACCCTAGTTAGTGTTTTTGGCCGATGTCGTGCGCGATAGATGCGCTAAGCGCGCAGTGTAATTTTCCGGGCGTTTTCATCGCGTTTCGTTGTTTTTTTGTCATTGTAGGATGTTTTGCTTATGTGTTGTGTTTGTGAAATTTTAGGTTCACAGGCGGGGACTACGGACACTGCTACAAAGGCAAAACAGGTGGTAAGATTCACTTAGCTTGGAGCGTTGGTGAGTAGATTTAACATCTACGGGGGAATCGTCCGCATGGCGTTATGCGTCTGGGCTAGAGATGTTATTTCTGTCGCATATTCTATGTCATATTTAGAATTGCGCATTTACCCTATTACTTAGATATTGTTGTGCTTGGACTAGTATCCTTAGGACACTGCACATATTATTGACGATTCATGTTGCACGAGCACTGATTACACACACCGTCAAAAATTGCCATGTCACGCACAACCCACTTATAGATATGATATTGTTTGGTTAGGGACCTTGAGACATTGATTCATATTTCTTTACGCATATGACATATAGCATACCTGTATACCCACATGCTTACACATATGCCTTGACATGCTTACATGCTAGTTACCTGTATACCTATAGTCTATTGTACCATTAGTGATAGGTACATACACACATAATGACATAGCTACATGTATACCTTGCATACATACTTCACTTATACCCGGAGGGTATATTACATCATTACTGATAGGTAGATACACATACCTTGCTATACCTTCATGTTTACACACATATCTGGTTATAGCTAAATGTTTATCTTTACTTGATGTTATTTAAAATTGGAGAAATTAGGAACCGCGTATATTTATATGTAACTTGTTGCAGTTAAATAGCGGCTTTTCCTTTATATGCTTACATTACAGTTTTCTATTGCATATATTATATTCTTGGATTTTCGCATTAAGATATGGATTTTTCATGATGTTTTCTGGATTTGGGGACCGTGGGAGTTCATAAAATTATGCATTATTTGAAAAACCCGGTTTCCCTTGATTTGATATTTCAGCAGCCACAATGAGATTTATCGGTTCTGATATATATATACCCCACACGAGAAAAGAAGGGATCCGTGTGCGGGTACATGGTGGGGCCCGGAGGTACCCCGGGGCAAAGTCGTGGAGTAGACGATGAGTTAGTGGGGGAACCATACCATCCGGTGACATTACCAATGACTCGGCGGTTATCATGGGGATACCGACGAGAGTCATGTACGTATAGATACGTGGAAAGATGAGGGTCAGAGCTAGCCACTCGTGCTTTTCAGATAGCGTGTGATACGTATCTATCAGGGTGCCAGTCTTGGTGACAGCACCTGATAGATCAGTATTTCTGTGTCGATGCTTGACACATTGATTTCATGATATTTCTTTTTACTCCTTTGTATATATAACAGGGGTTTAGGCCGCTTTTATATATGCCCTTACACCAATATTAGTGGAATGGGACGCTAATATATGTGTATTGACATTAAATTATATACATCATCATATTTATTCATGCAAATATATTTAGGATGTTAGATTTTTACTTGATAATTTGATTTGGGATATAGGTGATTCATTTGATATTGGATATAGGATATTTATGAGATTGCTGATTTGTACATTCAGGATATATGAGATTCATTCGATATTGTACATTCAGGATTTATGAGACTTATATGATATGAGAACCAATTTGGGGACTGATTTGAGGAATTGGGATTTGGATTTGTCTTGATGGATTGTGATCCTACCACGATGTCAGGATTCCGTGGAAATGACATATTTCATTCCATACTCCACATTTATTGTTTATGCATTGCTTCATGTATTAGTTGTACCTGCTAGTGTACCTTTCATGATTATCGCATTCATATGACATTTTACTGCATTTAGCTTACATATGTTAGATTCGCGCTGTACGTGCATACTTGCAATTACCTGCATATGTTATTTACTATTCACGAGTTGGCAACTCACCCCCGTTGTGCCACAGTTTGTTTTGCAGGGTGTTCCCCAGAGTAGTCGAGGCAGGCTATTCATCTATCTTATCATCTTTTGCTGCGGATACCGCATCAGCTCACAGTGTGCAGTTTGCTTAGGTGGGTTTTGTGGTTATTCGTTTTTGTATTGTATATTCGTTGTATCCTTGTACTCTCCATCTACCATTATCTTGTATGACTTAGAGACTTGATGTAAGGACGATACTTGTATATTTTGGGGACTTGGATGTCTTTTATGCATTTTTACTTATATCGTCTTTTATTTCTTCGCTACGGCGTCGTATATCTGTTGTGGTGGTTGTTTTCCGCCTTTTGGCATGGATTTGCTCCCGTTGGGAATGCTTTACTTTATATTTATGTTGTACCCATTTTTGGGGCTAGCTTTTACAAAGGAGGTGCTGCCAAAATTTTAAAGGAAATAAAGTTGGACTTTTAAAGAATTTGGGTTGTGATTTCAAAGACTTTTAAACAATGTTTCTTATCTTTTCTTGTCTTTTAATGGTTTAGATTTCTGGGTTTTGGCCTTCTTTTACTGCGTTACGCCTGTAGACGTTGCGTAGTATTAGTGCCGTCACGTGCCAATTTCGGGTCGTGACAAAGTTGGTATCAGAGCGCTTAGGTTTTACCTTTCGGAGTGTAGGATGACCTTGGTATGATGGAGTAGGTAGCTTAAGCAGAGTAACGTAGTGTGTGTATGTCCGCGGCATACTCACGATGCAGTACTCCGCCTAAAGTGACCTAAGTACAAATTGCTTGAAATTCCTTCCTTGATGACATATCCTTGTGATTCGATTTCCGTGTTCATATCGAATCTTATTTCTATTTATAGCCTTTGTCGCCGATGACTATGGGGACTCAGAGTGATGCAGCGAGGGCCGAGGTCAGGATTGACTCGGGTAGGACGAGGACTGACCAGGATGGCACGCTCGTTGCACAGGTGCAGATGGATTCTCCTTCAACAGATAGTATCGCTAGGCTTGTGGCAGAGATGCAGGACTTGCGCCAGACGATGAGTTCTTTTGTTGATGCCATTCGAGCGCAGCGACAGGAGGTTGTCACCCATGTTACCCAGTTGTTCCTTGCAATCAGCATGCAGCATTCCGTCACTTACATAGCACTAGTAGATGCGGCCCCAGTTGACGAGGCACGCCTTCCAGAGACTTTGGGAGTTCCGGAACAGTGGAGGACTAGTACCGGTGTACCAGCCCAGAGACAGAGGCCTATTCATCGAGACAGCTTTCGTGACCGTCGCGGGAGTAGCAGAGGTTTGGGACGAGTAGAGTCGTGTTAGCTAGATCAGCTGTTTGTTGTGTTAATTTCTGTCAGCGATTCTTTTGTTGCGCAACACGTATTTCAGTCGTGTGCCAATCAGTTAGGAGTTTCGTCCGTCGTTTTGATCCTTCTAGAGATGTTGGATTTGACGTTCTCCTGGGAACGGACTGGTTACCTACGTGCTATGCGTCTGTGGACTGCCGTGAGAAAACAGAAAGGGTTGTTTTCCCGGCGAGTCAGTTTTTGTTGTGCATGGGAGGGCAGTGGTGCCGCCTCACTCAGCTTGAATTCAGCCTTTTTCGCTAGTCGGCTTTTGAGGAGAGGATGTCGAGGATTCTTGACGTTCATTCTGTAAGTCGATGTAGTACACCCCAGTACTTATGGGGAGGCGGAATTTACAAAAACTTATCAAGTTTAAACAACAAACATCGACTAACCGCATGAATCGAAGCTAAACCCTAAAAACCGTATTCTAGAGTTTCATCTCACTAAAGAGATTAGGGATTATACCTAATGAACCGGTCCTTCTTCTTTACGTCCTCCTTGGTTCTCCTCGGCCTTCTCTAGGTAATAGACGATCCACCCGAGAGCGAAACTCCAAGCTAAACCTCTAACTTGAGGTAACTAATCAACTTTGATTGCTAATCAAAGATGAGAGGATGATATAGAGTGAGGGTTATGGATTGTTTAGTCTAACTAATCCTTTGATCTCAACACATGAGGATTAAGGATTAGGGTTTGAAGATGAGAGCTTGAGGAGAGAGAATGTGTGATATGATAATGAGAGAAGAGAGAGAGTGTATCATAATATTATGAAGCATTCTTATTTTCAATAAATCAATAAAGGAAATGAATAAGCATGCTTCACAAAATATCTTGTGATGATTCATTAACATGAGTCATTAAGCAATAAATGTGCATTAATGAAGTGAATGAATCACCACTATGACTCACTCTCTTTCCAAAACAAACCTCCTTAGTCACATCTTCTAGAAGCTTCTCGAGTAATTACGAGAACGCCCCTCCGATCCGTAAAAATACGGAAAAACTTTAGACTGTAAAAATCCAATAACCGGATACCAGTAACTGGCTTAAACCAAAGCCGACTGGTAAAATCTGTCCGAAAGTCGTACGCGCGTAAACGCACGTATGCGTCCGAACCCTTTGTCGCAAAACCATGCAACCTCTATATCGTTTCGCCTGGAGTAGGAAACTCTCTGTGTGGGACTCTAGAGACTCGACTACTACGCTGGCAGTGGGTTTAACCACAGACCGCAAGCGGCACTAGCTGTACGTAACGGTCCCCAGGTAGTTGTCGATAAGAAGGCCGATGAGTAAACCCATCCGAACTCCTACTGAGTCTGATGTGACAATCTCCATACAGTCCGGTCCGTTCGTCCATGACTATCGCATATCGGGCCTAGGGGGGCGGCAAGCGTCAGTCCCCTAATAGCGGTATAAGTCGTGTCGGAGTGAAGCCCATTACACCCTGAGAAACTGCTGGAACCTACCAGCAAATCTCGCTTGCCCTGGCCAGGGACTTTGCGTAATGGCTCTCTGACACAGCACGATATCTACTCCCAATACCGGGAGGGACGAATCCTGTCTAACCGCCACTGCCTCCAAGTGCTCGGGACTGCACCCAACTGCTACCTGTTTGCACGACTCCTTTGAGCCGTGGTAGGGTAGCAATCTAAGAACAGTGGGACACACTCGAGGCGAAGTAGCAGTGTCAAGTCTGCGGACTACGCTGTACTCATGTCACCTGGGAACTGTTCACTGACGACTGGTATCAAACCAACCAACAGTCCCCTGTGAGTCCTGTCCGGTGTACCCGTAACCTAACGAGCACCTGTATACTATCTCCAGTACCACGTACTGACGGCTGTGGGACAGACCATCTCCCCAACTGGGATGAGAAGCGTACACACTAGTCTACTCCGGAGTATCGATGCTCTGTCTCGATAATCCAACGACCAGGGACCTGAATAAGGATGTGCTTGTAGACTACCCAGCCCCCACTAGTGTGACTGCCATCACAACGCTGGTAGCCAAGCAAGATCCTAAGAGCTCTATCAATACGTACACTCACATATTAAGATAGAAAAACCAAGTAGCATACTACCATGTTTAGCAAGACTGTTATATACATGTGAATATCCCAAGCTTCCATTAAGTAATATACAAGCTAGTATGATACAGTAATGGCCTTCTAGGGCATAAACACTAACAATCTCCCACTTGCACTAGGGCCATGTACTGGCATATCGCAGACCAATGATCTCGAGTAGCCTCTCGAACTGAATCTGAGGAAGGGCCTTCGTGAATGGATCAGCAATGTTCTCTTCTGAAGCAACTCTCCGAACCTCGATCTCCTGACGATCAATGATCTCCCTGATCAGGTGATACCGCCTCAAGATGTGTCTGGACTTCTGATGGGACCTTGGTTCCTTCGCTAAAGCTATAGCTCCGTTGTTGTCGCAATACAGAGGTATTGGATCAACTATGGTAGGAACCACCTGAAGTTCTGTTAGGAACTTCTTCATCCAGACTGCTTCTTTTGCGGCATCGCAAGCAGCTATATACTCCGCTTCCATCGTCGAGTCAGCAACGGTGTCCTGCTTGGAGCTCTTCCAGCACACCGCCCCTCCATTGAGGGTAAAGACATAACCCGACATGGACTTGGAATCGTCCTTATCACTCTGGAAGCCGGAATCAGCAAAGGCCTCCAATCTGAGGTCTTTTCCGCCGTAAACCAAGAACATCTCCTTAGTCCTCCTCAGGTACTTGAGAATGTTCTTTACTGCTATCCAGTGTTTCTCCCCTGGGTCTGACTGATACCGGCTTACCACGCTCAGTGCATAAGCTACATCTGGTCTGGTACACAACATCGCATACATTATAGAGCCTACCGCAGAAGCGTAGGGTATAATAGACATGCGTTCCCTTTCCAAATCAGTCTTGGGAGACATCTCTTTGGAGAGGGTGATTCCGTGACAAGCCGGTAGATTACCGCGCTTAGAATCTTCCATACTGAATCTTTTCAGTACAGTGTCGATATACCTGGACTGCGAAAGTCCCAACATCCTCTTGGATCTATCACGATAGATCCGGATCCCCAGAATGTAAGAGGCATCACCCAGGTCTTTCATGGAGAACCTGTGTGACAAGAATCCTTTGACAGATTGTAGCATAGGAATGTCATTTCCTATCAATAGAATGTCATCCACGTACAAGACGAGGAATACGACACTTCTGGCCACAACTTTACTATATATGCACGGTTCATCTGGATTTTTGATAAAGTCATATTCTTTGACTGTCTCATCAAAACAGATGTTCCAACTCCGCGATGCCTGCTTTAGTCCATAAATGGACTTAAGCAGCTTGCATGCTTTCCCGCTGCTCCCACTCTGATTGAAACCCTCTGGCTGATCCATATAGACGCTCTCTTCTAAATTTCCATTCAAAAAAGCCGTCTTTACGTCCATCTGCCAGATTTCATAATCATGGAAGGCAGCAATAGCAAGAAGGACCCGAATGGATTTGAGCATAGCCACTGGAGAAAAGGTTTCATCATAGTCCAAACCAGGTCTTTGACGAAAACCCTTTGCAACAAGTCTAGCCTTATAGGTTTCCACCTGTCCATCTACACCAATCTTTTTCTTGAAGATCCATTTGCATCCTATGGGTTTTACCCCATCTGGAGCAAAGTCCAAAGTCCATACTTTGTTGGTGTACATGGACTCCATTTCGGTCCGCATTGCATCTAGCCATCGTACCGAGTCGCCGCTCTGGATGGCCTGCCTGAAGTCAGTAGGTTCATCATCATCTATGATGCAATCCTCTCTATCCCCGTCAATGAGAAAACCGTAGTATCTCTCAGGCGGACGAGACGGCCTACTACTCCTGCGGAGGGGTGCGGGAATGTTCTGTTCTTCTTGAACCTCTGGTTCTATCAAACTTTCAGTAGCAGTTTGTGGTTCTGGAATTTCTTCCAGTTCTATTTCGCTCCCACTTGATTCCTTTTCTAAAAACTGATGTTCTAGAAAATGGGCATTACGAGAAACAAATACCTTCTGTTCCTCTGCGTAATAGAAAAGATATCCCCTGGAGTGCTTTGGATATCCCACAAACAAACACTTTACTGATCGTGCCTCGAGCTTGTCCACATGCTGCTTTTTAACAAAAGCTGGACATCCCCAAATCTTTACATACTGTAGATGGGGTTTCTTCCCACTCCACATCTGATATGGAGTGGTAGGCACAGTCTTGGTAGGTACCATGTTCAAAAGATATGCCGCTGATTCTAGCGCATAACCCCAGAAAGATCGCGGTAACTCAGCATTACTCATCATGGATCGTACCATATCTAATAGGGTTCGATTCCGTCTCTCCGATACACCGTTATGCTGTGGAGTGTATGGAGGAGTAAGCTGAGAGAGAATTCCTTTCTCTTTTAGGTAACCTTGGAACTCGGCACTCAAGTATTCACCACCTCGATCAGATCTAAGTGTCTTTATACTTTTGCCGGTTTGGTTTTCTACTTCATTCTTATACTCTTGGAATTTCTCAAAAGCCTCGGATTTATGTTTCATCAGATAAATGAATCCGTATCTTGAGTAATCATCCGTGAAAGTAATGAAATAGGAATAACCACCTCTCGCATGTGTAGACATTGGACCGCATACATCACTGTGTATGAGTCCTAAGAGCTCGCTCGCTCTTACTCCTTGTCCAGTAAATGGAGTCTTTGTCATCTTTCCTTTGAGACAAGATTGACAAGTGTCATAAGTTTGATATTCGAACGTGTCCAAATATCCTTCTCTATGCAACTTAGTCAACCTTCTCTCATTGATGTGACCCAGTCTACAATGCCATAAGAAAGCTTTATTTAAATCTGGAGACTTTCTTTTTAGTGTGTTCTGGACATTGAAAATTTGGAGTTGGTTTAACACATATATGCCGTTATTTAGAGTACCTGACCCAATCAAACCATGATTAAGGTGGATGTTGACAACATCTCTTACAAACGTGAAATCATAACCTTTATTTGATAACAAGGAAACAGATATGATATTACACGTTAAGCTGGGTACAAAATAACAGTTATGCAAAACCAAAATGTGTCCACTCGTCAATCCTAGGTGATAATCCCCGACGGACGCAGCTCCCACGCTAGCTCCGTTAGCAACCCTGAGGATCATATCACCTTCCTTCAGCACTCTACGGTTTCTCAGTGCCTGCAATGAATTGCAAATATGAGATCCTGACCCGGTATCCAATACCCAGGAAGTAGAGTTGATCGACAGACAATTCTCAATTACAAACACACCTGAAGTCGAAGCCACAGCTTGCTTCGGTTCCTGGTTCTTGGCGTTCCACGCCTTGCAATCCTTCTTCCAGTGCCCTTTCCTGTGACAATGGAAGCACTCATCCAGGCCAACTACCGGTGCTGAAAACTTTTTCTTTCCCTTCTTTCCCACCTTACTAACACCTCCTCTAGGTCTGGGTGCGGCCTTCTTCTTCCTTCCTTTGGCCCTGGCCTTGGACCCTGAAGAAGATGAACCGCCAACAAACATAGCGGGTGTTTCCCTTGCCTTCTGCAAGGTGCCCTCTGCACTCCTTAACATGTTCAGGAGTTCCGCAAGTTCAACTTCTTTTCCTTGAAGATTGAAGTTGAGGATAAACTGGGCGTAGGTGGGAGGAAGGGACTGGAGAACAAGATCTGTATAGAGCTCATTATCCAAAGTCGTCCCAAGGTCCGCGAGCTCTTCAATATAGCCGATCATCTGTAGGACATGTTCACCTACTGATGACCCGACAGCCAACCTCGCTCGAAACAGTTTCTTAGAGGTCTCGTATCTTGCTATACGAGATTGCTCTCCATAAAGTTCCTTTGTATGGAGAAATATGCCATCTAGGGACATATCCTCGTGCCTCCTCTGATGTTCATTGTTCATCGAGGCAAGCACGATGCACTTGGCTCTCGCGCAATCTAAATCCCAGGTTTTACGGATTTCCTTATCCGCATTGCTGGATTTGGGACCAAGGACAGCAGGTGCTGTAGCGGTGAGGACGTACCCCAGTTTGTCATAGGTCAAAGCCATCTTGACATTCCGCAGCCAATCTTTATAGTTTGGCCCCGTCAGTATATTTTTCTCTAAAAGTAACTTAAGTCCAGTCATTTTCAGGGTCGCTGCAATTAGGAGAGAGAGAAGAAAACTCTTTAGCATGATGCTCTTGCAAGTTTAGAGTGGTTTTTAGTTTATCTAAACTGGATGGCTCCCACTGTTTCTCGAATCCTTCCTCAAACCATAAAAGAAGAATTAGCCAAGACTATTCTCACCGTACAATACTTGCTTAACCGTTCAGCCAGGCCGGTGTCGATACTTCGAGGGAGGTTTTCCAACGCTTTCGCGAAGTTCCTTAATTAAGTAACCTCTTTTCTCTGGGGGCGTAACCCCGCTGACACTTTTCTGGACACCTACTAGGTTTATAGCATTGATCGTTAAGTGACGAATATCCTGATAAGTAGCATATACTCACAGTAGGATCGGGATCCAAATATCATCGTATGATAATGTTGAAGGAATCCTACCAACATTCATCAAACTCCAAATGGTATGCATCTCTTTGCAAATTTCAGTTTCTTTAGAAATTCCCGATATAGGTTTTTGCCCCATGCTCTTATGACCTTGGCGTTAGGTCAAAATGTCATAAGTCACATGTCAAGTTCTACCCATCATTATCCTGTCAGTTTGAACCCATCCGTATATATCCTTGACGTTCGGCCAAAATGATAATACGACTGTCCCAAACTAACTCATCTATCTATGCAACAAATGAATATCCAGCAGCTACCAATCACTATGCCTTGGCGTTAGGTCAAAATACATAGCTTGAATACTACTGAATACCCAGATGAAATGACGGAGGGCTACGAATGGTTTTGGCGAAACCGTGAACGTAGTGAACTTGATATAACCGAAGGAACCTGATAGCTTTTAAAAGGAGTGGTTAAATCTCCGCATTTAAAAATATCTGTTTTAAAAATAACCGAGTGGTTTCTTTTAAATTGTTCCAACGATTTAAACTTTGGTTTGTTTTACTTTGCATTATAGATAATGCGTCCCATCATTAACCTATCATTGCAGAAAACAACGAAAATATAACGTCCTCTTATGCCATCCGCATTCGCCACGGGGTCCCGTCATCACCCGTTAGGTTACTTAACTAACGACAGAGCGGGGGCTGGGCTAGCGCGGGTGTAAAACATAAGTGACGTCTAAATAGCTATAATAAATATAGATATTTTACATTCGTCTGACGCAATGATATTCATTCCAGAACACAGATAAACAATATTGGATTTGCAAGCAATCTGTATTTCTTTCGAGCCTGCAAGAAAAGACAGATTACACAGTTGTGATGAATAGCCGTTTACCCCACCCTCGACCCCTACGGGTACGGCAAACTACCCACCCGGCAGTCTGTGTACCCCACCTTGGGTCAGTCCTAGGAGCAAAAACAGTAAAATGAAATAATACAACGGTGGCTACAACCGCAACCTGGAAGTGCCCCGCGAAAATAATATTACAACAAATTACATTTACAACAAATGAATAAATCAATAAACCATTGTTAACCCCGGCTATACACCACAACAGTCCAATACAGTTTATATGCACAAACAGATATAACCATTTCAGAAATGTGCAACCCCCTGCCAACCGACATACTAGCAGTTGGGGGAGGTTTACGAACACATCAAACAATCACAGATATAATCCAATACGCAAATACTGTATTTTTCGATCGAATAAACAACTTCAAAATTGCTCCAAAATCTGCTCTGTTAAACAGTAACCTGAGCAATAATTAAATATTCCAGAAAACCCCAAATATCACAGGGGACCCACCCAAAAAAATTGAGCCCATGACTCGGCAACTCGGCCGCGGAAGCGCGGCGGATCGGTGGTATCCGCGGCGCTTCCGCGGCGCTTTAGTCGAATCATGGGTTCGAATTTCTTGGGTGTTCTCCTGTACTCATGTCAAGCTCTCTGAACACACCAAAAAAATTTTAGGACTTCATTTTCACTTCGACAGAAACTTAACAGAACTAGGGTTTTCCGGGTTCGTTTTTTCGTTCGAAATTCGTACAAATTTGCGATTAAGTTATTTAGTGTTTAGCGAGGCCCTGATACCACTGTAAGTCGATGTAGTACACCCCAGTACTTATGGGGAGGCGGAATTTACAAAAACTTATCAAGTTTAAACAACAAACATCGACTAACCGCATGAATCGAAGCTAAACCCTAAAAACCGTATTCTAGAGTTTCATCTCACTAAAGAGATTAGGGATTATACCTAATGAACCGGTCCTTCTTCTTTACGTCCTCCTTGGTTCTCCTCGGCCTTCTCTAGGTAATAGACGATCCACCCGAGAGCGAAACTCCAAGCTAAACCTCTAACTTGAGGTAACTAATCAACTTTGATTGCTAATCAAAGATGAGAGGATGATATAGAGTGAGGGTTATGGATTGTTTAGTCTAACTAATCCTTTGATCTCAACACATGAGAATTAAGGATTAGGGTTTGAAGATGAGAGCTTGAGGAGAGAGAATGTGTGATATGATAATGAGAGAAGAGAGAGAGTGTATCATAATATTATGAAGCATTCTTATTTTCAATAAATCAATAAAGGAAATGAATAAGCATGCTTCACAAAATATCTTGTGATGATTCATTAACATGAGTCATTAAGCAATAAATGTGCATTAATGAAGTGAATGAATCACCACTATGACTCACTCTCTTTCCAAAACAAACCTCCTTAGTCACATCTTCTAGAAGCTTCTCGAGTAATTACGAGAACGCCCCTCCGATCCGTAAAAATACGGAAAAACTTTAGACTGTAAAAATCCAATAACCGGATACCAGTAACTGGCTTAAACCAAAGCCGACTGGTAAAATCTGTCCGAAAGTCGTACGCGCGTAAACGCACGTATGCGTCCGAACCCTTTGTCGCAAAACCATGCAACCTCTATATCGTTTCGCCTGGAGTAGGAAACTCTCTGTGTGGGACTCTAGAGACTCGACTACTACGCTGGCAGTGGGTTTAACCACAGACCGCAAGCGGCACTAGCTGTACGTAACGGTCCCCAGGTAGTTGTCGATAAGAAGGCCGATGAGTAAACCCATCCGAACTCCTACTGAGTCTGATGTGACAATCTCCATACAGTCCGGTCCGTTCGTCCATGACTATCGCATATCGGGCCTAGGGGGGCGGCAAGCGTCAGTCCCCTAATAGCGGTATAAGTCGTGTCGGAGTGAAGCCCATTACACCCTGAGAAACTGCTGGAACCTACCAGCAAATCTCGCTTGCCCTGGCCAGGGACTTTGCGTAATGGCTCTCTGACACAGCACGATATCTACTCCCAATACCGGGAGGGACGAATCCTGTCTAACCGCCACTGCCTCCAAGTGCTCGGGACTGCACCCAACTGCTACCTGTTTGCATGACTCCTTTGAGCCGTGGTAGGGTAGCAATCTAAGAACAGTGGGACACACTCGAGGCGAAGTAGCAGTGTCAAGTCTGCGGACTACGCTGTACTCATGTCACCTGGGAACTGTTCACTGACGACTGGTATCAAACCAACCAACAGTCCCCTGTGAGTCCTGTCCGGTGTACCCGTAACCTAACGAGCACCTGTATACTATCTCCAGTACCACGTACTGACGGCTGTGGGACAGACCATCTCCCCAACTGGGATGAGAAGCGTACACACTAGTCTACTCCGGAGTATCGATGCTCTGTCTCGATAATCCAACGACCAGGGACCTGAATAAGGATGTGCTTGTAGACTACCCAGCCCCCACTAGTGTGACTGCCATCACAACGCTGGTAGCCAAGCAAGATCCTAAGAGCTCTATCAATACGTACACTCACATATTAAGATAGAAAAACCAAGTAGCATACTACCATGTTTAGCAAGACTGTTATATACATGTGAATATCCCAAGCTTCCATTAAGTAATATACAAGCTAGTATGATACAGTAATGGCCTTCTAGGGCATAAACACTAACACATTCGTGATACCGGAGCCACAGTGGGTTTGTTGTACCGGGTTCCTTCGTGCGAGAGTTTTCCGACGTTGTTCCAGATAAGCCGGCGAAGCTTAGGGAGCTTAAGGATCAGCTGAAGAGTTGTTTGTTGGGGGGCTTGTGCGTCTGAGTGTTTCGCATTGGGGAGCTCATATTCTGTTCGTCAGGAGAAGGACGGCAGTTGAGGTTGTGTATCGATTGATCGTCAATTTAACCGGCTTACGGTGCGGATAGGTATCCTTTACCTCGCATTGACGATTTCTTCGATCAGCTTCGAGTGCGAGACATTTTCTAAGTTTGTTTGGGATCAGGTCATCATTGTTGCGGGTTCGGAGTGATGACATTCTGAAGACTGCCTTGTGCGTGCTACGGGCTTTGTGTGTTTTGGTGGTGTCATTGGACTCACCAATGCCCTAGCAGCATTCGTAGAGGTGATGAACCAAATTTCTTCAGGCCATTCCTCGACCAGTTATTGTTGTGTTATTGATGACATTCTGGTCTATTCAATGTGTCGTGAGGAACTGGAGCAACACTTGAGGATTTGTTTTGCAGACATTGGGAGAGCGCCAGCTGTTTGCTAGATTCTCGGAGTGTTCCTTCAGGCTTGTTTATGTTGACTCCTAAGTCTTGTAGTTACGGGAGACGGTTTTTGTATGGTCCCGAGGAAGATTGAGGCCGTACAGCTTTGGCTCAGACTTGTGTACGGACGGAGTTCCACAGATTTTTGGGCTTAGCGGGTTTTTACCGCCGTTTCGTGCAGGATTGCTAGTGTAGTGCTGCACCGTTGACTGAACTGGCCGGAAGGGAGGTTTCTTTTCTTTGGACCGAGGCATGCATGCGGAGTTTTTTAGCAGTTGAAGATTTGGTTAACAACTGCATCAGTTCTTTCTTTGCTTTCTAGTTCGGGCGACTTTGTTGTCTAACTGTAATGTTTCGCGAGTGGGGATCGATTGTGTACTGATGTAGCACTATAGAGTTATCGCTTTTGCTTCCTTACAGTTGGAGGAAGTACTAGCAGGATATCCCACTCATGATCTGGAGATGGCCGCGGTGGTCTTGCGTTGGAGATTTGGAGACACTACTTGTTTGGAGAGTCATGTCAGATTTTCACGGACCACCAGAGCTTAATGTACATCTTCCTGCAGCGGGTTTTGATTGTTGAGACAGTCTTCTGCAGATTTACAGTTCTTGTGCGATCGTTGAGTACAGCTTAAGTTCGCCTCTACTGAGGGGACAACTTGCTCATGTCCGCGCCCGACCACTTTTCCTTAATCGCTTTCGCGAGGCACTGCCCGCCGATGCTCGTTCGTCAGAGATACTTGAGCATACTCGGCTGGGTAATGATTCGGAGTCCTTGAATTGTGACCAGATGTGCTACATCTGGGGACGCGTTTGCGTACCTGATACTATTGGGTAGAGACGCGAAATCCTAGAGCAGGCACATCAGTCAGCTTTCGGTGTTCATCCAAGTTCCACCAAATTGTGACGTGACTTGTGAGTCAGTTACTGGTGGGCAGGATGAAGAGTGAAGTTTCGGATTTCGTTCAAAGTGTCTGTCTTGTTGTGTGCTAGGTTGAGCATCTAAGACCGGCTGGAGAGTTGCAACCTTTAACCGTTCCGAAGTGGGAGTGGGAGCAGATCTCCACGAATTTCGTGATGGTGTCTACCCAGGTTTGGTCAGGGTGTGACTCCATTCGGATGCTAGTTGTCCGGTTATACTCGGGTTGCTCAGTTGTCCTAGGTTAAGTTGTGCGTTGCATGGAGTTCCTTCATGGGTCGTATCCAAATAGGGCACCCTATTCGCTTGCCGTCTTGGACAGGAACTTTAGGAAGCCTTGGGTACTGGTTGAGCTTTAGCTCCGTTTTTCCATCCGCAGGATGATGGTTTTGTGAGAGCGGGCTATACCGACTCTAGAGGATATGCTTGTGCGTACGTATTAATTGTTGTCGGCAGTTGGGATCGTCACTTGCCATTGTTAGGATTCTCCTTCGATGGCTGTTATCAAGAGGCACTCCAATTGGCAACCTTTAAGTTTTGTTTGTTAGATGGTGTCGATCTCCAGTCTGTTTTTCTGACTCTGCGAGAGTAGGATTTTTGGACCCCAGCTAGTCTAGAAACTTCGGAGATGATCCAGTTGGTTCAGGTCAGGATGAGAGTAGCCCAGTGCAGGCAGAGGTCTTATGCCGACCGTGATGGTCGCAGGCTTGAGTTCGCAGTGGGAGATCATGTATTCCTACGGATTTTTCCGATAAATGACGTGTTGAGTTTTGGGAAGCTTATTCCAGGATTAAAGGTACTTTTAAGATCCTTAAAGCGAGTTGGTTCCGTTGCCTATAATTTGGCACTTCCGCCTAGATTTTTGAGTATTCACCCGTATTCCTTGTGTCGATACTTCGCAATTACCTTCATGACCTTTTTCACATGATTCAGCATCAGACCAATTAGCTTGGACGCGATCTTTCATTCACCAACAGCCGCTAGTTATAGTGGATCGGCAGGTGGAGGAACTTCGGTCAAGGGTCTTGCCGTCTGTGAGGGTTCTTTGGCGTAGCTGTATAGTGAGATGATCACTTGGCAAGCTGTGAGCGAGATTTGGGAGTTTTGTACTCATCTTCTTCAAGGTACGCGTAGATGAATTTTAATTCGGGGACCGAATTTCTTTAAGGGGGGAAGATTGTAACGTTTCAGAAATCGTTTTGCGAATTTTTCCGTTTTAGGGCAAAATTGTCGGTATTTTCCGTTTTAACCCGATTTCGATCAAACGTCCGTACAAGCTTGCCGGCACCTATTTTAGGTAAAATAAAGCTTGTGCGCGAACTTTGGGGGTATTTGGGAGGTTTTGGTTCAGATAGAATTTTTCCCAAATAAAATATTATTTTAGCCGGTAAAATATGCACGTAAATCGGGAAAATTTTTCTAAATGAAAATTCTTGGAAATCATCACTACAATTATTTTAGAACCTTCTTTTTAAATATCTAGATTTTTTTGGTCAAAGGATTTAATTTTTTTTAAAGAAAAAGAAAATGAAAGAAAATGTGTCATTTTTGCATTTAATGAAGCAATTAATGAATTAAACTAGAACTTTCTTCTTCTTTTTTGCACAAAACACCCCCACACCCTCATGGCCGACCCCTCTCTCCCCCTTGCTGCCCTTGTTCTTCCTCACTCATTTTTCATCATTTCTTGCACAAATAAATCATGAAAAATCTAAATAATTCATAGAAATTCAAATAAAATCCAAAACCTTCATTCTTCTTCACAAAAGTTGCTTGGATCTTCATTCTAGTGAGGATTTTGGAGGCTAAAGTTTGGTTTTATTCTTGTTTCAAGTGGTGTTCTTGAAGGTATAAAACCTTAATTCTAATCTCTTTTTGTTGCTTAATACTTTATGCTAGCTTAATTAGATGTTAACTTAAGCTTTAAATTTCATGTTTCAAAATTCTAGAAATGGTTTTAGAAATTCAAGTAAGGTTAAAACTTGATTTAAGTGTTTAATGTTTTTTTGAAGTGTTAATTTGTGATTAGGAAAAGCTTAACCTAGTAGAAAATGTTAATTTTTGTTAATGAATACTTTGTTTAATTATGTTATATTGCTTACTAGGTTTTTTCTAAAACTTATTTTGCATGTGTTAAAAATATAGAATTGGTTTTGATAGCTTAGTTAAGGTGTTTGTAATCGCTAGAAATGTGTTAGCCTGATTCTACTGCGAAATATTGCGATAAGTTGTTTTATAGGTTTCGGGGTTTTTCCGACGTGGGTTCGATTAGTCGTTTCGAGGTTATATCTATTATATTCCTCGTATTTATTGTGTTGTGTTGCGCAATCGGGACGATCGGAGTCTAGGCATGGTGTTTCGTAGTTTAGCGACCCTAGTTAGTGTTTTTGGCCGATGTCGTGCGCGATAGATGCGCTAAGCGCGCAGTGTAATTTTCTGGGCGTTTTCATCGCGTTTCGTTGTCTTTTCATCATTGTAGGATGTTTTTCTTATGTGTTGTGTTTGTGAAATTTTAGGTTCGCGGGCGGGGACTACGGACACTGCTACAAAGGGAAAACAGGTGGTAGGATTCACTTAGCTTGGAGCGTTGGTGAGTAGATTTTGTTGGAGATAGTGCCCTCAAAGTCGATTATTGGATCACAGGTATGTGATTGCAATGATTGAGGCAGGACCTATACCGATATGACAATCTTGCTCGAGATGATAGTATGCTATTTGGTTTGTCTTTATCATCGTATACATGCTTTAGTTCGCTATTGCATATTGATAGAGCCCATAGGATTCTTGCTTGACTACCAGCAGTATGATGGCGATCATATACGTGGGAATTGGGGTCTGTAAGCACATCCTTAAAGTGTCCCTAGTCGTGGGAGTTTTGAGACAGGGCAACGATACTCCAGAGTAGACTAGTGTATACAGTCGAGACCCCGACGAGGGGCGTTGGCCGGTCTCACAAGCCACTGGTGTCAGTTGGATCACCTAAGATGTATACAGGTGCTCATTGGGTTATGAGTACACCGGACAGGACTCGCCGGGAACCTGCTAGTTGGTATTATACCTAGCGTCAGATAGCAGTTCCCTGGTGACATGTGTACAGGTTAGTTCATCGACCTGAGGTCGTCATTTGTCTCGTGTGAGTTCCCACTGTGTTTTGATTTCTACCCTACCACGGCTCAAAGGAGTCGTGCAAACAGGTCTTTTTTGGGTACAGTCCCGAGCCACATGGAGGCAAGTGAGTGGATCGGCAGGGGATTCGTCTCTCCCGGTATTGGGGGTGAGATCGCGCTGTGTCTAGGAGAGCCATTACACAAAGCCCTTGGCCGAGGCAGGAGATTTACTGGTAGGTACTCCAGTAGTATCTCAGGGTGTTCTGGGCCACTCTCTGACACGACTTATACTGCTATTGGGGGTCTGACGTTACCAGCCCCTAGGCTGATATGCGATACTCATAGACGAACGGACCGGACTGTATGTATATTGTCATTGTTAGGCTCAGAAGGGTTTATGGATGAGTTCGCTCGTCAGCTTCCCTTCCAATCAATACATAGGCAAACGTTACGTACAGCTCGTACCTCTGACGTGCTAGTGGTTATACCCAATGCCAGTGTGTTGATGAGTAATTAGAGTCCCCCACAGACACTTTCCCAAGTTCGGACGAAACGTTGTAGAGGCCGTATGGTTTTATGGCAGGGTTCGGAAAATGCACGTGCGTTTATGCACGTGTCATATTTCGGGCGAATAATACTGGTCGGCTTTGGTTTAAGCCGAATCCGAGTATTATGCTGTATAGATATAATATCTTTGTCTCAGTTGCATTTGTATTCGGTCGTAATACAAATGCGGGTATGTTTATACTGATACGGGGTTATCCTGAAATTCGTTTCAGGATCACTTTTGGAAGTTGCCAGTTTCCAGTTTTCTATCAGCCGTATTTAACATTCGGTTAAATACGGATTTATCTTTTCTTGAGATGAGTGTGGAAGTTTCTAGAGGCTTCTCGAAGGTAGTGACTAGGTTCATGCATCTTTGTGACTCATTGGTGCATTTAATGATGTTTGATGACTAGGGTTAATGATTCATCATTTGCATTGAATGTGTTCATACAAGGTGTTATGTGACTCATCCTCTTCATTGATCTTGTGATCACCTCCCCCTCTCCTACACTCACCTCCCTCCCCTCTATATAGTGGACGGCCTCCCCCCTCTTGTGGGATTATGGTTGTTGATTGGAAAAAAGATATAAGTTTTGATGCATAGAAATTAGATGTGATCAGTTTCTCTTTTCACTCGATCCAAAAGGCAACTTCATTAACCGTTCATCCATCGCCTTGGACGTAACGAGACAAAGTGTTCTACTCATTCTCTACATCAATCTTGGTCATCTCTTTTAGCAAACTTGATGATCGAGTTGCCTCGGTTCAGAGGCGGGAGCCCGTTTAAAGATCCGTCGACGTGGTGCCACCTGGATGAGAAGACTGGAGATTCAGGAGATCGGAGCAGCCACAACAAAGCGTGGGATGATGGTTGAAGACCGTAGGACTCGGATCGTTCGGTATAACTCTTCTACCCACTTTGTAGTTTGTTAGTTTAGTTTTAATGGCTTTCTCCGCGAACTTGAGATTAAGAGAGACATAGAAAGAAACATCAGGGCGGATCCACTCACTGAGGCTATTTCTCAAACACAAGAGTTTTACAAACTAGCTTTGTGAAACTGATTAGTAGAGGAGTTGGATGTTTGGTATCACACGGGCTGTGAGTATGTGACATCGCAATAATTAGTCTTAAGTGCAAGTGGGAGATTGTTGGAGATAGTGCCCTCAAAGTCGATTATTGGATCGCAGGTACGTGATTGCAATGATTGAGGCAGGACCTATACCGATATGACAATCTTGCTCGAGATGATAGTATGCTATCTGGTTTGTCTTTATCATCGTATACATGCTTTAGTTCGCTATTGCATATTGATAGAGCCCATAAGATTCTTGCTTGACTACCAGCAGTATGATGGTGATCATATACGTGGGAGCTGGGGTCTGTAAGCACATCCTTAAAGTGTTCCTAGTCGTGGGAGTTTCGAGACAGGGCATCCATACTCCAGAGTAGACTAGTGTATACAGTCGAGACCCCGACGAGGGGCGGTGGCCGGTCTCACAAGCCACTGGTGTCAGTTGGATCATCTAAGATGTATACAGGTGATCATTGGGTTATGAGTACACCGGACAGGACTCGCCGGGAACCTGCTAGTTGGTATTATACCTAGCGTCAGATAGCAGTTCCCTGGTGACATGTGTACAGGTTAGTTCATCGACCTGAGGTCGTCATTTGTCTCGTGTGAGTTCCCACTGTGCTTTGATTTCTACCCTACCACGGCTCAAAGGAGTCGTGCAAACAGGTCTTTGTTGGGTACAGTCCCGAGCCACATGGAGGCAAGTGAGCGGATAGGCAGGGGATTCGTCTCTCCCGGTATTAGGGGTGAGATCGCGCTGTGTCTAGGAGAGCCATTACATAAAGCCCTTGGCCGAGGCGGGAGATTTACTGGTAGGTACTCCAGTAGTATCTTAGGGTGTTCTGGGCCACTCTCTGACATGACTTATACTGCTATTGGGGGTCTGACGTTACCAGCCCCTAGGCCGATATGCGATACTCATAGACGAACGGACCGGACTGTATGTATATTGTCACTGTTAGGCTCAGTAGGGTTTATGGATGAGTTCGCTCGTCAGCTTCCCT
The DNA here is from genome assembly GCA_030015575.1 of Agapanthus africanus. Taxonomy (NCBI): domain Eukaryota; kingdom Viridiplantae; phylum Streptophyta; class Magnoliopsida; order Asparagales; family Amaryllidaceae; genus Agapanthus; species Agapanthus africanus. Next base: position 371,771,837 of record JASDDO010000022.1, read on the forward strand.
TCCAATCAATACATAGGCAAACGTTACGTACAGCTCGTACCTCTGACGTGCTAGTGGTTATACCCAATGCCAGTGTATTGATGAGTCATTAGAGTCCCCCACAGACACTTTCCCAAGTTCGGGCGAAACGTTATAGAGGCCGTATAGTTTTATGGCAGGGTTCGAAAAATGCATGTGCGTTTACGCACGTGTCATATTTCGGGCGGATAATACTGGTCGGCTTTGGTTTAAGCCGGATCCGAGTATTATGCTGTGTAGATATAATATATTTCTCTAAGTTGCATTTGTATTCGGTCGTAATACAAATGCGGGTATGTTTATACTGATACGGGGTTATCCTGAAATTCGTTTCAGGATCCCTTTTGGAAGTTGCCAGTTTCCAGTTTTCTATCAGCCGTATTTAACATTCGGTTAAATACGGATTTATCTTTTCTTGAGATGAGTGTGGAAGTTTCTAGAGGCTTCTAGAAGGTAGTGACTAGGTTCATGCATCTTTGTGACTCATTGGTGCATTTAATGATGTTTGATGACTAGGGTTAATGATTCATCATTTGCATTGAATGTGTTCATACAAGGTGTTATGTGACTCATCCTCTTCATTGATCTTGCGATCACCTCCCCCTCTCCTACACTCACCTCCCTCCCCTCTATATAGTGGCCGGCCTCCCCCCTCTTGTGGGATTATGGTTGTTGATTGGAAAAAAGATATAAGTTTTGGTGCATAGAAATTAGATGTGATTAGTTTCTCTTTTCACTCGATCCAAAAGCCAACTTCATTAATCGTTCATCCATCGCCTTGGACGTAACGAGACAAAGTGTTCTACTCATTCTCTACATCAATCTTGGTCATCTCTTTTAGAAAACTTGATGATCGAGTTGCCTCGGTTCAGAGGCGGGAGCCCGTTTAAAGATCCATCGACGTGGTGCCACCTGGACGAGAAGACTGGAGATTCAGGAGATCGGAGCAGCCGCAACAAAGCGTGGGATGATGGTTGAAGACCGAAGGACTCGGATCATTCGGTATAACTCTTCTACCCACTTTGTAGTTTGTTAGTTTAGCTTTAATGGCAGATCCGGGTTATAGTACTCGATAGCGTCAGTTGTAAAAAGTTTTTGTTCCGCATTTGGCGTCTGTTAGCCGGCCGGGGCGCTACCGTGGACTTACAGTGGTATCAGAGCATCACCATTAAGCTATACTAACTTGTGCTAACGCGTTTAAAACATAGATCGAACCGATTTTCAAAAACTACACTTTTTCAGTTCTGTGTTTCTGTCGATTTTTAAAACAGCCTAAAAATTATTTTACATATCGCAGAAAACTAAGCAGGCTTTTCTAAGCACTCTGGAAAAATATGGGCACGTGATCCCACAAGACCACCGCGGAACCGCGGCTCTTTTGTGGGAACAGTGCTCTAACTTTTTCCAGAGAGCTTTATTTTGGAAATTGTGGTTTTTGGTACTATTCTTTTGAGCCCAGTTTTTTGTTACTGTACAGCAGATGTTTATGGGGCCCACTTTGGGATATTTGGTCGATCGAAATTTAAACATGTTAGTTTGCATTACTTACTTTATATCTCCGACCGGGAATGTCATTCGAGCGGTAAATTGCGTCTAATTGCTATAGTTCTTTTAGACGGGTTTGCGAACGTGACATTCGCGTTGATGTTCTGTGTTGTGTTGTGATGTTACGGATTTGTCGTGGTGGATAGCAGGGTGCAATGATAGTGCAATTTGGATTTATTTGTACATTTGATATTGCGGGGCGAGCATCCAACATGTGGACTGCCGTCACTGCCTGTTGTATAATATTCTTTTGGGGCACGACCGGGCTGAGGTCGATGTACCCGTTGTACATATTTTTCATTTCTGTACTAGGTTTATCCCGCGAAGGAGTGCACGGATAGCCGGGTTCTGGAGGGCAACGGGTCCGTATCTCATGGCTTTGAGAGGCAGAGGGGCCTCACTCTTGAATTGACAGACTATTCGCCGCACTCGTAGGGGGTACAGGTTGACCCAAGGAGGGGTGCTCAATTTACCGGTTTCCGTGAAGTGCCGGGTGTTACATTCACTATGCTGTGGGGACTACCTCGCTTCAGGTTTTGGCGGGTAACTTGCCGTACCCGTAGGGGTCTAGGTTTCATTGCACAAGCTATCCACACGACCAGGGGAACGTCGGGTTTCAGTAGCGGCTCTGTGAAACCCGGGGATCCCAGATTATCTGTATTGTTCTGTGATACTTATTACTTTTCTGTAATGTTGCATATTATCACGCCTGGAGCGATTATTGTATATTGGTATATATACTATTAGATGTTGTATATGTTTTACACCCGCGCTAGTCCAGCCCCTGCTCTGTCGTTAGTTAAGTAACCTAACGGGTGATGACGGGACCCAGTGACGAATGTGGATGGTATATACGTACATTATATTTTCGTTCTTTTCTGGTGTGATTAATTGATGGGACTGCATTGATTCTTATCAATGCAAAGTAAACCTATATTTGATGTTGATGGAACAAATTTTAAAAGGTGTTATTACAAAGATGTTTCCTTTTGTTTTGCATAGCGGTATTCAGTTAGAATATACTGCACCTCATTCGACGAGGCAAGGGCCGAGATCCCTTCACCGGGAGTGACCCCTTGGGCAGAAGTTTACGTCAGGGTAATAACTTCAATATAGTCGATTACAAGTTGCTTTGCATCGCGGTATTCAGTTGGAATATCCTGCACCTCATTCCACGAGGAAAGAGCCGAGATCCCTTCACCGGGAGTGACCTCTTTAGCAAAGGTTTTTCGTCACTATATTTTTATAAAAAGCTATCAGGTTCCTTCAACGAGATCAAGTTCATTACGTTAAAGGTTTTTCGCCAAAAACCAGTCGTAGCCCTCCGTCGTATCTTATGGATGGTCAGTAGTATTCAAGCTATGTTTGTTGGCTTTCGTCAAGGCATAGTGCTTGGTAGCTGCTGGGGTATTCATTTGTAGCATAGATAGATGTGTTGGTTTGGGACAGTCGTATTGTGATAACTTGAGTGGCTTCCATCAAGTTATCATGCGATGATAGTTGGATCCCGATTCTCACTGATGAGTTGGTTTACTTTTCGGGTGATCCCGACTAATTCTTCTTTCAGGTTTGGAGGAGAATTTGAGATTACAGTGGGAGGTTTCCTGATTAGATAAAGTAATAACCATTCTGATCTAGGTTAGAGTGCACGCAGAGTGTTTCTTTTCTCTCTCTCTTTGGCAGCAACCTTTGACCGACCCTAGACTATGACTTACCAAGTTGACCGAACCTTCTTAAAATACTGGCTTTTGGATTGTCTGAGTTGCATAAGTCATTTGCCGCTCCTTCTTTTACCCTTTGTATTTCTCAGAACACCCCGTATTACTACGGACATCCACTTCCATTGGATAGATCCATCGTATGGTTATATACGAACTCGAAGGAACTTCTTCGGGGATGGATCCAGGTTCAGGAGAAATAGAATTGGTTTATTCAGTTGTCTTGTATTATCACCTTCTCTCAAGTTGCAAGGGCTCCTTAGTTTAGAAGAGTACACCTATTACGCTTATTGGATAGTCTTATTCCAAACCATAGGCTGGTGCCGAAAGGTAGGGAAGGAAGAAAACCAATTAGCCTAAGTAGGGTGTGCAGAAGGTAATATGTAAAGACAAGATAAAGGGATTAGACAGAGGGCAAAGTAAATTGCGACTGCTATCATTCACGACCAAACCGCATACTTCATCGCCACTCCTATTTGACCTTTGCTTTTTTCCCCAGTTCGGGAGAAATAGAATAAAGATATTATTCAGATTGTCTTTTATCATCACCTTCTCTCAGGTTGCGAGTACTCCTAAGATTAGGAGGGTACACCTATTATGCTTACTGGATAGTCTTCTTCCAAACCATAGGCTGGTGCCGAACGGTAGGGAAGGAAGAAAACCACTTAGCCTAAGGGGTGCACAGAAGGTAATGAATAAAGACAAATAAAGGGATTTGGAGAGATGGCAAAGAAATATACGGTTATAGTAATGAATTGGATTATGGAAGAGGCATTACTAGGAATATCAGGATACCCCTACGAAACATTTTAATGTTTCAGTGTATTGTTAAAGGAAAACTGATTTCCCGATTACATACTTACTCCAGGGTATGTATTTACCAGGTTTCATTCTCATATCTGTATGGTTTTACAGATGATGAGTGGAAGTAGGTTATTGGGAATAAGGTGATCATCCTCATTATATCGGAATTCGTTGTAATTGGTGATATTTGAGGAGATCGCTTGGGTTTTTGCCGGACGGCATGTATTTGGTTTTGAGTATCCGTTGTTGTGCACCAATTTCAAAATGATATATCTGTACGTTTATTTTTATAAAGTGAGATATAACTTTTTGATATTATGCCGGTGACATTTACCTATATCAGTTGACGATTGGGGAAGGAGCATTGAACAACGGAGTAGTTCTTAAACCATAAGTACAGTTTTCAACCTACGACGCACAGTTTTTGAGTTATTAAACTCAGCGGACTTATACAGAGTTGTAACGTTTCAAAATAATAAAATATGATTTTTGGGAATTTTTATAATTTAATATTATTTTAATGAATATTTTAATATTCTGGTATAATTAAATACAATAAATGGGGGAAAATTATGGAAAATTCTAAAATAGGGTACTTTATGGAATTATGTCATTTTTAAGTTTTTATGATTAGTTATATGCTATTTTAGTGCTAATCGCGATTAAAAATCGCTAATCGGATTTTTGGCATTTTTGTGCAAAAATGTGCACATATCATTTTCCACACTTGTTACACTTGTTACATGTTTTGGGTACATGGTTGCTTAGGGTCATCATGGAGTGAGAAGGAAAAGGAAAAAGAAAAAGATAAGAAAAAGGAAAAAGTAGCATGATGATGAGAGAGAGAGAGTAGGTTGCTTTTGACTTTTGACCCTTTCCTCCATCATTTCCACCTCATTTCCTCTTCCCCCTCCATAGAGCTGCTGCTACTCCTACCCTCTCCCTCTTCTTCCTCCTCCCTCTTCAACTTAGATCCACCATTAAAACCTAACCAAAACCCTATCCCCGTTTCACAAAAGTTGCTCCCAAGCTCAATAGCTACACAATGGACTAAGCAAGGGCTGATCTTGAGGACTTTGAGCAACTCAAGAATCTTCTTGAGTTGCCAAAGAATGTAATTTCTGCACCCCTAGTTTAGTATTTCAATTCTTATTGCATCAATTCTAGTTTCATGTCGATATGGTGTCGTTTGATGGACTTGTGAACTTCAAGTTAGGGTTTAGGGTTAGACCTGAGATTAAAAGTGAAATTGAGGCTTGTAGTGATCCTAGAACCCATGTTGTGATGTTGTATTGGACAATACCTGGAACATGAACCCAGAATACGGATTTACGGAATCGATATCGGGGAAAACTGCAAATCTGTCACTGTGTTTGGGAATCTGCTATCACCCGAGACGTCTAAAAATAATTTTGAGTTGGCAGTGAGATGTGCAGGCAAATAGAAACCAACACCCAAAGCCCTAGCCCCAACCACCATGTTCTGGCCGCCAATTAATTCCTTCTGGCCGCAAATTGCGGCCAGAGCAGGAGGGAATTGCCTCGTATTTGGTGCATAGCCCTATTCCAGTAGTTTAGACCCCTGGCATGTATAGATTTGTCTAATTTGACCTAGGGTGAAATCTGGAGCCTATTTCCTTAGTTGTTGTTTTGGATTCGTGTTTCCGTATTCCGTATTTCTAATTCTGAATTTGCTTATGGTGTTTTACCTCGACTACTTGGCGTTTATACGACGATATCGAGGGTTGTTAATGGTTTTGGAGGCGTACCCAAAGGTTCTAACCTATAGGCCCCATAGCGTATCGTTTTGGCTTTTGTGTGTCGTTTTAGCTTTGATTTGGTTTTGATACGCATTTGCGATACGTTAATGTGTAGGTACCCCATGAAGACTTCGGGATGACAAGCAAACGCGTGGCGACGTCGACAGATAAAGACGCAAGGTGAGTAGATTATATCTACGGGGGAAGTCGGGTGGATAGCGTATAGCACCCCCGCAGTTCGTAGTTGGTATACCTTATATGTATATATTATTTATGATAGTATAGTGTAATGGATTATTTGAGATGTGATATCATGTGATAGGGTTAGAAGTAACTAGAATATCTCCTAGTTGCGAACCCTAGGATAGGTTTACACCCACACGCACACACATGTTGATTCGCTATACTTATACTGTGATAATGATGGATAGTGAATGACTTTGGAGATGAGTCGATGATATTGGGTCTTGTGCCGCGAGATCGGTGATTTGATATGATTCGTATTTGGGATACGACATGTGATCTCTAGCGGGCCTTTGGACGTGTGTTTACATACGCAGTCATATTGATGGTATCAGTTGTACTAGACTTAGATCAGTACCCCAGATTATGTGATATAATGATGAGGATACCAAATAATTGATGAGTTGATTGTGATATTGACCCGTACCCAGCTATTGGGATGCCGTGCGACGATTTACCGTACGAGCTTTATATTGATGATAGATCCGCACTCATGACTCGAGGATGTCAGATGATATACTGTATCGTACGCGATACTATTGAGGCGGGATCACCGGCTATTATATATATATCGACTCAGATTTAGGTGGTTTCCATACACCTCCTGATGGACTTGGCTTAGTAGATGTTAGACTAGACCCGAGTCATACCTATTTCAAAACTAACAAATCGGGAGTATCTTAAGGACAAGTAAAGGGATAATACGGGTATTTTCAAAAGATGTATATATTCTTAAAAACACCGCAACCCTTATTTTACTAAAAACCCCGATTCGTCTTATTTCAAATGACATAACTGCATGACATATTCATATTGATGTAGATTCTTTACTGTGGTGTTGATTATTTGATTTCCGCATGTTCATGCTATTCACATTGCTTTGCATATGTTTATTGCTATATTACTATCATGTTGCTAGGACACCAGCACCATTATCGATAATGCGTATGTTCTACGTACACTTACTCGCCGGCTCACACACTTCATCATCGATAATTGTCATATCACTACACAGTAGTATTATTGCATCAGGATATGACCCTTGTATGTGCATACTGTTATTTCATGTGGCATGATATACTGTTATACTTGCATTTCATTTATATGTCACATACATCATGCTTATGATTATGCGCATTGAGATATGTTGTTTCCATGATATTTCTGGATTTGGGAACCGTGGGTATTTCAAAAGAGAATATATAATTGTTTTAAAAACCCGGTTACCCTTGATATGATATTTCAGTGCGTCCACCATGTGTTTTCTCGGTGCTGAGAGCGACATGTGAAACCCGATTCGAGGAGGCGGATGAGACCGATTGCGGGTACATGGTGGACCCGGTATGGTACCCCAGGGCGAGAATGGTTTCGCTGTGTAGTAGACGGTGAGCCTGGCAGAGGGACTACTACCTACCTGTGATTGTATTTGAGCTCGGCGGATATCTGGAGCATACCGACCGGAGTTGAGAGATGGACATGGGCTGACCCGTACTGCCGGGGCCGAAGGCCGATACCGCAGACGGAGCTCCATATGGAAGAGGATTTACGTGCCGATGCTAGGCACAGTTTTCATGATGATCTCCATGATTTTGATTATATATCCTCATATTTGCATTCATGATGCTTATTGTCATTGGGTGACAGGTGGACTGGATCCACATATATACAGACATTGATTACATACAGACTTTGACTACTTTGATCATACTTCATTTGTATATATAACAGGGTATGAGGGCGCTGTTATATATACCCTTACACCAATATTAGTGGAATGGGACGCTAATATATGTGTGTATATATTCATTTTGATACTTCATCATATTTACTTCATGAAGACATACCTTACATTTATGACATGTTATTACCTGAGGCACTGGCCCGAGTACTTGGCACTACATACATGATTAGATGTTACATTGCCACCTTATCATGCTTCAGACTTACTTTTGAGGTTTATATCACATATTGATCGTATTGACCTAGGATTATGTCTTGCATTCGGTTTCTGCTTGTAGATATTTTCTATTCACGAGTTGGCAACTCACCCTCGTTGTGCCACAGTTCTTGCAGGTTTTGCCGTACAGGTTCCATAGCGGCATTTCTGGCACACTGCTTCCTTTGCGGGTGAATTGCTTTTGGTAGGTGGGTTCTTTTGCATCAAGAACCACCATTGTACTTGTATTATTCCTTGTATCTAGAATTCCATCAACCAAAACTTGTATATTGTTTCATACTTAGACATTAGTGATGTATTATTTCGACCTTAGAGTCGCGCTTAGCAGTATTGCGGTTTTAATGCTTATTGAGTTTCTTTTGGATTTGACCCTCGCCATTCGGCGTTGTATATTATATTGCTTGCGTGGTTGTGACCGTCAATTGACGAAGAGCTAGCTCCCGCTTGGGGATGCCTTTTATCATTGCATATATATTGTTCTTGTTGTACCCCGTTCGGGGCCAGTATTTACAAAAGAAACTCTGCCGAAATTTTTAGAAAAGACTTTACATTTTTTTTAAAATGCACATTCGGCTTAGTTATTTAAAAACTTTGACTTCAAACATGTTTTTCTTCACTTCTTTAAACCAGTTTTCTTTACTTACTCTTAAATGGTTTTAGATTTCTGGGCTTTTGGCTTACTTGGATCAGATGGAGTCATATAGGCTTCATATGGTTCAAGGGCCAGTCACGTACTCTTTCGGGTCGTGACAAAGTTGATATCAGAGTGCTAGGTTAACCTTGGTTCGAGTCTAAGTTTGACTATGTGGAGCCTAGGGCGTCTATGTGTATACGGAACTTAGGCTTGACCTTACGGAACTTAGACTTAGTCAAGGGGGTATTAGACCCGAACTTTTGTCACGTAGGATGACCCTTGGTTGATGGAATGGGTGACTAAAGTAGAGTGACGTACCATGGGTATGTTCCGCGGCATACTTACGACACGCCACTCCGCTTAAGGAACCTTAGGATGTACATATTTTTGAGATCAGTGATTCTCTTCATATCCATAATTATACATCCGTTTGAGATCCTCGATTCAATTAGTTTCATAATCATACCTTCATTGATGCTGTTCCTTCTTATGATCATGTATCCACTCTGGATCTGTTGTTTTCTTTCTTGCCATTGATCTGCTCTCTTCGATACTCGATTGAAGTTCCTGTCGCCATTGTTTGAGCGCAGTTGAGCTGCTGGTAGTGTTATGGTCGGGGCGAGCTCGTCGGGTACGAGGGCCGACCATTGTGTTTTCTGGTGACATGGGAACGTCTCGAGTTAGTATCGATGATTGTGACCTCTTGTGGAGGCGAGTGCTTGGTTTTACACCGGATAATCGGGTCATTGTTAGAGCTTCCAGTTGAGAGAGGACTGTTGATGTACAACATACCTCAGAGATTATGATGTCGTCTACCGTGCAGACAGATGAACCAGCTGTTGCTGAGATTGACAGGATGTCGCTTCCGGAGCTTGCGAGCTAAGATCGCCGGAGCTTCCAGACGGATATGAGACAGATGATAGCTAGTCTACTCGATTTGAGAGACGAAGGTGATTCGTTCGATTGTGCGCCGGAGCAAGCCTAGTTGAGTTAAAGATTTCCAGTGTGGAGAGTCTTACTTAGATCTAGAGCAGACCGACCGCCAATGTATCGCCTTTCCTGGAGGATTGAGGCGTTGTTCAGCGTACAGACGAAAGAGCTAGTTGTTGCTGCAAATGACGAGATATCGCCCAGACGATTGGAGCTACTGCAGCATGAGTATATACTTAGAGATATGATGGTGAGTCGCTAGTCACCCGAGGATGAATGACTAGGACAGGTGTTCGTTCGCTTACCCCGATGCGAGGTCATCAGATAGATTGCTTCCAGCTAGAGACGACTTCACGCGGAGACGTTGAGAGTCGACAGAGACGATCGAATGTCGGAAACCTATTATTCCAAGTTTAAAGTATTCGGAAAGACATGCAAGCGATTCTATGGACCCTCTAGAAGAATGAAACCCTAACTCGACTTAATGACCGTGTGAAAGCCTTTGAACCTTAGGGTTTGCGGCAGTTCCGCGGCGCCATTAGTGAGGCTTGGGTTTGCCCTTCTACGGCTGGACCACCGACGCTGTGGTATGTACTCAATACTATTAAACTGTACCCAAGATGTTGATCTCTTGGGGGATTATGAGGTTTTGACAATCGATCGGATGGTTCGACATCATTCGGATATCATGTGACGGGATGCATTGCTTGGGAGACTCCAGATACGAGTATAGTCGTTGGAGCACAGTCCATGCAGCCACGATGAGACGAGTCCGAAGCAGTCGACATTGAAGCAGAGTGAAGTAAAGAGTTCGCAAGAGATTTCGACGAGATGACGTCCCACTCCGCTGACATCAGAGATGCGATACGCACGCAGAGGCGTTGTATATGGATATACCTTCCAGAAGGAGTTGCGACGAGTATGCAGCCGTTCCGGAACAAGAATTAGCTTCAGTAAAGGACGATGACTTTCGGGCAATTCGGCAGAAAAGAGATATGCCAGAGACTTTGGATGGACCGTAGCCGAGAACGTTGCAGTGCGCATATAAAGACGTGACGTCGATGTGGACGATGATACAGACAAGGGACAAGAGGTTCGTGCGAGACGCTGACGAGCTGTCATTACTTCCTGTCGAGACTAAAGACCTGATATGCTTACCGAGGCATTGGGATGCGATCAATTTCCGAGAAAATGTTGTGCTGAGGACACAGATGTCCATTGAGCGAGAAGAGATTATGCAAGAGTACCAGCCTCTGTACAGACCGGCATAGGCAAGATCGGAAGAGACCTTGAGTGGGATTCCTTCCAGGACACTACTGCAATGATGTTCGCACCCAGGATCAGATGGGTGATGTGCATTCAAGGAATCAGAGGCCGACGCCAATGACATGCTGCGTTACGAGTAGTCGTGAGGATTGACCGAGAGATGACCAGAGAAGTGCCAGAACGGAATCGTCCCCGTTAGCACATCTGACAGGGCCGATGAGCTGATTGATTGTGAGATTGGAAATCCACAGAGAAGATAAGGACCCAGAGACAGAGGACGCCAGACTATGAGCAAGAGGCAAAGTAGATATCTTGCGCTGCTAGCATTGGATGCACCGACACCTTCTCGACTTTGACGGAGGGACTACCGACGCTGTATTTATGATTTGTGATTTTGTGATTCGATTATCACGTATCCGTCATTTTGGATTTCGGTATTTTGGGCGTTCTGTTTGCATGATTTAGTTTTGATGACTGAGTTTCATGATATTTGTTTCATGCACCCACTGGGTATTTATATTTTGCGCATAGTTATTACATTTGAGATATTGATTGTGATTTCATGCCTATTTTATGCCAGTGATGTGATTTACGTTTCCAGCATAGTTTTCATGCACCTTTAGTGTTTTGATATACGATTTTGGTGCACGCCAGATGCACTAAATCGGAATTCTTCGTGCATGTCAAATGCACCTGATTTTGCTGTCAGGCACACACGTTGCCTATGACAGATGTTTCGTGCACACCCGTTGCACCGAGATGTTGTTTTGTGCCCATGTATGGCATATATATGGATTTTGATTTCCGTGCGCACCAGACGCACGGGGTATTCTTATGTACATTTTTGGGGATTGATTTCTTATAGAGCAGTACATTTTTTTATGATATTCGCTATGTATTGATGTTTTCGGAACCCCGACAATTTGGACTTTTACTGAAATGTTTTAGTATTTAGGGGTTTAAATTTAAATTCGGGGACCGAATTTCTTTAAGGGGGGTAGATTGTAACGTTTCAAAATAATAAAATATGATTTTTTGGAATTTTTATAATTTAATATTATTTTAAAGAATATTTTAATATTCTGGTATAATTAAATACAATAAATGGGGAAAATTATGGAAAATTCTAAAATAGGGTACTTTATGGAATTATGTCATTTTTAAGTTTTTATGATTAGTTATATGCTATTTTAGTGCTAATCGCGATTAAAAATCGCTAATCGGATTTTTGGCAATTTTGTGCAAAAATGTGCACATATCATTTTCCACACTTGTTACATGTGTTTGGGTACATGGTTGCTTAGGGTTCATCATGGAGTGAGAAGGAAAAGGAAAAAGGAAAAGAAAAGAAAAAGGAAAAAGTAGCATGATGAGAGAGAGAGAGAGAGTAGGTTGCTTTTGACTTTTGACCCTTTCCTCCATTATTTCCACCTCATTTCCTCTTCCCCCTCCATAGAGCTGCTGCTGCTCCTGCCCTCTCCCTCTTCTTTCTCCTCCCTCTTCAACTTAGATCCACCATTAAAACCTAACCAAAACCCTATCCCCATTTCACAAAAGTTGCTCCCAAGCTCAATAGCTACACAATGGACTAAGCAAGGGCTGATCTTGAGGACTTTGAGCAACTCAAGAATCTTCTTGAGTTGCCAAAGAATGTAATTTCTGCACCCCTAGTTTAGTATTTCAATTCTTATTGCATCAATTCTAGTTTCATGTCGATATGGTGTCGTTTGATGGACTTGTGAACTTCAAGTTAGGGTTTAGGGTTAGACCTGAGATTAAAAGTGAAATTGAGGCTTGTAGTGATCCTAGAACCCATGTTGTGATGTTGTATTGGACAATACTTGGAACATGAACCCAGAATACGGATTTACGGAATCGATATCGGGGAAAACTGCAAATCTGTCACTGTGTTTGGGAATCTGCTATCACCCGAGACGTCTAAAAATAATTTTGAGTTGGCAGTGAGATGTGCAGGCAAATAGAAACCAACACCCAAAGCCCTAGCCCCAACCACCATGTTCTGGCCGCCAATTAATTCCTTCTGGCCGCAAATTGCGGCCAGAGCAGGAGGGAATTGCCTCGTTTTTGGTGCATAGCCCTATTTCCAGTAGTTTAGACCCCTGGCATGTATAGATTTGTCTAATTTGACCTAGGGTGAAATCTGGAGCCTATTTCCTTAGTTGTTGTTTTGGATTCATGTTTCCGTATTCCGTATTTCTAATTCTGAATTTGCTTATGGTGTTTTACCTCGACTACTTGGCGTTTATACGACGATATCGAGGGTTGTTGATGGTTTTGGAGGCGTACCCAAAGGTTCTAACCTATAGGCCCTATAGCGTATCGTTTTGGCTTTTGTGTGTCGTTTTAGCTTTGATTTGGTTTTGATACGCATTTGCGATACGTTAATGTGTAGGTACCCCATGAAGACTTCGGGATGACAAGCAAACGCGTGGCGACGTCGACAGATAAAGACGCAAGGTGAGTAGATTATATCTACGGGGGAAGTCGGGTGGATGGCGTATAGCACCCCCGCAGTTCGTAGTTGGTATACCTTATATGTATATATTATTTATGATAGTATAGTGTAGTGGATTATTTGAGATGTGATATCATGTGATAGGGTTAGAAGTAACTAGAATATTTCCTAGTTGCGAACCCTAGGATAGGTTTACACCCACACGCACACACATGTTGATTCGCTATACTTATACTGTGATAATGATGGATAGTGAATGACTTTGGAGATGAGTCGATGATATTGGGTCTTGTGCCGCGAGATCGGTGATTTGATATGATTCGTATTTGGGATACGACATGTGATCTCTAGCGGGCCTTTGGACGTATGTTTACATACGCAGTCATATTGATGGTATCAGTTGTACTAGACTTAGATCAGTACCCCAGATTATGTGATATAATGATGAGGATACCAAATAATTGATGAGTTGATTGTGATATTGACCCGTACCCAGCTATTGGGATGCCGTACGACGATTTACCGTACGAGCTTTATATTGATGATAGATCCGCACTCATGACTCGAGGATGTCAGATGATATACTGTATCGTACGCGATACTATTGAGGCGTGATCACCGACTATTATATATATATCGACTCAGATTTAGGTGGTTTCCATACACCTCCTGATGGACTTGGCTTAGTAGATGTTAGACTAGACTCGAGTCATACCTATTTCAAAACTAACGAATCGGGAGTATCTTAAGGACAAGTAAAGGGATAATACGGGTATTTTCAAAAGATGTATATATTCTTAAAAACACCGCAACCCTTATTTTACTAAAAACCCCGATTCATCTTATTTCAAATGACATAACTGCATGACATATTCATATTGATGTAGATTCTTTACTGTGGTGTTGATTATTTGATTTCCGCATGTTCATGCTATTCACATTGCTTTGCATATGTTTATTGCTATATTACTATCATGTTGCTAGGACACCGGCACCATTATCGATGATGCGTATGTTCCACGTACACTTACTCGCCGGCTCACACACTTCATCATCGATAATTGCCATGTCACTACACAGTAGTATTATTGCATCAGAATATGACCCTTGTATGTGCATACTGTTATTTCATGTGGCATGATATACTGTTATATACTTGCATTTCATTTATATGTCACATACATCATGCTTTTGATTATGCGCATTGAGATATGTTGTTTCCATGATATTTCTGGATTTGGGAACCGTGGGTATTTCAAAAGAGAATATATAATTGTTTTAAAAACCCGGTTACCCTTGATATGATATTTCAGTGCGTCCACCATGTGTTTTCTCGGTGCTGAGAGCGACATGTGAAACCCGATTCGAGGAGGTGGATGAGGCCGATTGTGGGTACATGGTGGACCCGATATGATATCCCGGGGCGAGAACGGTTTCGCTGTGTAGTAGACGGTGAGCCTGGCAGAGGGACTACTACCTACCGGTGATTGTATTTGAGCTCGGCGGATATCTGGAGGATACCGACCGGAGTTGAGATATGGACATGGGCTGACCCGTACTGCCGAGGCCGAGGGACGATACCGTAGACGGAGCCCCATATGGACGAGGATTTACGTGCCGATGCTAGGCACAGGTTTCATGATGATCTCCATGATTTTGATTATATCCTCATATTTGCATGCATGATGCTTATTGTCATTGGGTGACAGGTGGACGGGATCCACATATATATACAGACATTGATTACATACAGACTTTGACTACTTTGATCATACTTCATTTGTATATATAACAGGGTATGAGGGCGCTGTTATATATACCCTTACACCAATATTAGTGGAATGGGACACTAATATATGTGTATTGATATTCATTTTGATACTTCATCATATTTACTTCATGCATACATACCTTACATTTATGACATGTTATTACCTGAGGTACTGGCACGAGTACTTGGCACTACATACATGATTAGATGTTACATTGCCACCTTATCATGCTTCAGACTTACTTTTGAGGTTTATATCACATACTGATCGTATTGACCTAGGATTATGTCTTGCATTCGATTTCTGCTTGTAGATATTTTCTATTCACGAGTTGGCAACTCACCCCCGTTGTGCCACAGTTCTTGCAGGTTTTGCCGTACAGGTTCTATAGCGGCATTTCTGGCACACTGCTTCCTTTGCGGGTGAATTGCTTTTGGTAGGTGGGTTCTTTTGCATCAAGAACCACCATTGTACTTGTATTATTCCTTGTATCTAGAATTCCATCAACCAAAACTTGTATATTGTTTCAGACTTAGACATTAGTGATGTATTATTTCGACCTTAGAGCCGCGCTTAGCAGTATTGCGGTTTTAATGCTTATTGAGTTTCTTTTGAATTTGACCCTCGCCATTCGGCGTTGTATATTATATTGCTTGCGTGGTTGTGACCGTCAATTGACGAAGAGCTACCTCCCGCTTGGGGATGCCTTTTATCATTGCATATATATTGTTCTTGTTGTACCCCGTTCGGGGCCAGTATTTACAAAAGAAACTCTGCCGAAATTTTTAGAAAAGACTTTACATTTTTTTTTAAATGCACATTCGGCTTAGTTATTTAAAAACCTTGACTTCAAACATGTTTTTCTTCACTTCTTTAAACCAGTTTTCTTTACTTACTCTTAAATGGTTTTAGATTTCTGGGCTTTTGGCTTACTTGGATCAGATGGAGTCTTATAGGCTTCATATGGTTTAAGGGCCAGTCACGTGCTCTTTCGGGTCGTGACAAGAGTATTGTATATTTTCCAGTGTCCGTCAGGACAAAGGGGTTTGTACTCGTACTATGTTCTATTTACTTGTGACTTCTCTAGTTTTTAGACAAGTGTTTCATAGAAATACAAATTCTAAGTTTTGAGAAGTTGTGGGTATAAGAATAAAGTAGAGAACAAGATGTCGCAAGTATCGGGATTCTTCAAATAGATCGAAGACGTAGATTCTTGTGATTAGTATTCAGAGAATAGTAATGGTTTTGAGAAACTTGTTTCTCTTTCAGGTTACTCATAATTGGATGTATTCCTAAGTTGAGTAATGCTGATTAGCCTATCTCCATTATGTTGATATGCACTGGAGATAGCTGCATGTTTTTGAATCTGGTTCCAATTAAATTAGTGCCTCTATTTCTATATTGTATATAGAATGGTTCATATCTTAACGTTGTTAAGATACGGGGAGTTGTCCAGCTTATGCTTAAAACTAGACACTGGATAACTCAAGGCACGTTTCTGTAATCGTTGTTTGTGGGTTGACCCGGGCTATGTCGAGGGTTGATTTTCTACCATCTGGAAGATCAATAGTGATATTGTTCTTTACTCGCCACAGTTTTAGTAAAATGGATTTTTTTCAGAAAACAGTAGTGGGAGTATGGTAGAACTGGAAGTGATTCCAGAACCGCAAACGATTATGGAAAATTTAATAGGACCTATATATTCAATCAGGTTCGACATTCCAATAGCCACTCCGCAGACATGGTGGGTAACCTCAGACACCCGAGAGGTACTCCGGTAGCCTCAAGGATGGTGACAGGGAGGTTCTTGTTTACCCAGACTTGACACTACTGTTGTTCCAGACTATGAGACCCGGCAGGAGGATATGTATAGCGTTGTTCTAAGACTAGCTTTAGAAGTGTACGTATATATATTATTCTGCCAGAGGGTTATCATAGTCAGTAGGAGCAGCAGAAGTATAGTGGGAAAGTAGCTTATGTCTATATATAGACTAGAGCATTTATAGCAGAGATAAGATCATCTATTTTTGATGAGACAATCATGGGTTTGACTTCATCAGAATAGGGGATGGATCTGTTAAGAAGGTAGTAGGGTGTGATGTCCTGGTATTTGGATGACATACACAGAGTAGGAAGTAAAATTCCTATAGTACGATCGGTTGTACTTTGGTCGTCACACAGTTGTTTCTCCACAAAGGATATGGATATAATATCTGACATTCTGGTTACTAGATCTATGGTTTTAGATCTAGATTTGGGTAGTTTCCCAATATGGGTACTTTGACAGTATTCTAATAGTTTTTTAGAGTAGATGACTCCTGGCATGGTGGTGTACCTGCAGGTGATGGAGTCACCCTCTCTAAAGGTGTCTTACAGACTAAAGGGGAGAGGGATGAGCATGATTGGCAGATCACTTGCTTAGGCAATTGAGTCAATCGTGAGATGTCAAGTACCACACCAGATGTTGTTTTTGAACTAGATACGATAAGTTTATATTAATCCAATCCTGAAGAAACATAAGAAAGTAGTTTTAGAACATAAGTGCATGTTCTACGGATTTGATAATGGCAGCCTCTTTCGGGAGACGGTTATTATTCTAGGCTTCAAAGGTGACATGGATGACAGAGTGATTGTCAGAGTTATAGTTTTCCCTCTGACGATGGACAGTATTATGGACAGTTGGTCCAAGAGGATACTGTGGGAGGCATGGTGCTGGATACTGATTAGGTTCAGTGATCGATACAGTCTAAGAAGTTTGGATTTGGAGTTCATTTATGAACTAGGTCTCATCAGATATTCAGACATATTCTAAGACAGGTATTACTCGATTCGGGAGATGGCTTTCTCCGCGAACTTGAGATTAAGAGAGACATAGAAAGAAACATCAGGGCGGATCCACTCACTGAGGCTATTTCTCGAACACAAGAGTTTTACAAACTAGCTTTGTTAAACTGATTAGTAGAGGAGTTGGATGTTTGGTATCACACGGGCTGTGAGTATGTGACATCGCAATAATTAGCCTTAAGTGCAAGTGGGAGATTGTTGGAGATAGTGCCCTCAAAGTCGATTATTGGATCGCAGGTACGTGATTGCAATGATTGAGGCAGGACCTATACCGATATGACAATCTTGCTCGAGATGATAGTATGCTATCTGGTTTGTCTTTATCATCGTATACATGCTTTAGTTCGCTATTGCATATTGATAGAGCCCATAGGATTCTTGCTTGACTACCAGCAGTATGATGGTGATCATATACGTGGGAGCTGGGGTCTGTAAGCACATCCTTAAAGTGTCCCTAGTCGTGGGAGTTTTGAGACAGGGCATCCATACTCCAGAGTAGACTAGTGTATACAGTCGAGACCCCGACGAGGGGCGGTGGCCGGTCTCACAAGCCACTGGTGTCAGTTGGATCACCTAAGATGTATACAGGTGCTCATTGGGTTATGAATACACCGGACAGGACTCGCCGGGAACCTGCTAGTTGGTATTATACCTAGCGTCAGATAGCAGTTCCCTGGTGACATGTGTACAGGTTAGTTCATCGACCTGAGGTCGTCGTTTGTCTCGTGTGAGTTCCCACTGTGCTTTGATTTCTACCCTACCACGGCTCAAAGGAGTCGTGCAAACAGGTCTTTGTTGGGTACAGTCCCGAGCCACATGGAGGCAAGTGAGCGGATAGGCAGGGGATTCGTCTCTCCCGGTATTGGGGGTGAGATCGCGCTGTGTCTAGGAGATCCATTACATAAAGCCCTTGGCCGAGGCGGGAGATTTACTGGTAGGTACTCCAGTAGTATCTTAGGGTGTTCTGGGCCACTATCTGACATGACTTATACTGCTATTGGGGGTCTGACGTTACCAGCCCCTAAGCCGATATGCGATACTCATAGACGAACGGACCGGACTGTATGTATATTGTCACTGTTAGGCTCAGTAGGGTTTATGGATGAGTTCGCTCGTCAGCTTCCCTTCCAATCAATACATAGGCAAACGTTACGTACAGCTCGTACCTCTGACGTGCTAGTGGTTATACCCAATGCCAGTGTGTTGATGAGTCATTAGAGTCCCCCACAGACACTTTCCCAAGTTCGGGCGAAAGTTATAGAGGCCGTATGGTTTTATGGCAGGGTTCGGAAAATGCATATGCGTTTACGCACGTGTCATATTTCGGGCGGATAATACTGGTCGGCTTTGGTTTAAGCCGGATCCGAGTATTATGCTGTGTAGATATAATATATTTCTCTAAGTTGCATTTATATTCGGTCGTAATACAAATGCGGGTATGTTTATACTGATACGGGGTTATCCTGAAATTCGTTTCAGGATCACTTTTGGAAGTTGCCAGTTTCCAGTTTTCTATCAGCCGTATTTAACATTCGGTTAAATACGGATTTATCTTTTCTTGAGATGAGTGTGGAAGTTTCTAGAGGCTTCTAGAAGGTAGTGACTAGGTTCATGCATCTTTATGACTCATTGGTGCATTTAATGATGTTTGATGACTAGGGTTAATGATTCATCATTTGCATTGAATGTGTTCATACAAGGTGTTATGTGACTCATCCTCTTCATTGATCTTGTGATCACCTCCCCCTCTCCTACACTCACCTCCCTCCCCTCTATATAGTGGCCGGCCTCCCCCCTCTTGTGGGATTATGGTTGTTGATTGGAAAAAAGATATAAGTTTTGGTGCATAGAAATTAGATGTGATCAGTTTCTCTTTTCACTCGATCCAAAAGGCAACTTCATTAACCGTTCATCCATCGCCTTGGACGTAATGAGACAAAGTGTTCTACTCATTCTCTACATCAATCTTGGTCATCTCTTTTAGCAAACTTGATGATCGAGTTGCCTCGGTTCAGAGGCGGGAGCCCGTTTAAAGATTCGTCGATGTGGTGCCACCTGGATGAGAAGACTGGAGATTCAAGAGATCGGAGCAGCCACAACAAAGCGTGGGATGATGGTTGAAGACCGAAGGACTCGGATCGTTCGGTATAACTCTTCTACCCACTTTGTAGTTTGTTAGTTTAGTTTTAATGGCAGATCCGGGTTATAGTATGCGATAGCGCCAGTTGTAAAAAGTTTTTGTTCCGCATTTGGCGTCTGTTAGACGGCCGGGGCACTACCGTGGACTTACAGATTTAACATCTACAGGGGAATCGCCCGCATGGCGTTATGCGTCTGGGCTAGAGATGTTATTTCTGTCGCATATTCTATGTCATATTTAGAATTGCGCATTTACCCTATTACTTAGATATTGTTGTGCTTGGACTAGTATTCTTAGGACACTGCACATATTATTGACGATTGATGTTGCACGAGCACTGATTGTATGCTACACACACCGTCAATAATTGCCATGTCACGCACAACCCACTTATATATATGATATTGTTTGGTTATGGACGTTGAGACATTGATTCATATTTCTTTACGCATATGACATATAGCATACCTGTATACCCACATGCTTACACATATGCCTTGACATGCTTACATGCTAGTTACCTGTATACCTATAGGATATTGTACCATTAGTGATACATACACACATAATGACATAGTTACATGTATACCTTGCATACATACTTCACTTATACCCGGAGGGTATATTACATCATTACTGATAGGTAGATACACATACCTTGCTATACCTTCATGTTTACACACATATCTGGTTATAGCTACATGTTTATCTTTACTTGATGTTATTTAGAATTGGAGAAATTAGGAACCGCGTATATTTATATTTAACTTGTTGCAGTTAATAGCGGCTTTTCCTTTATATGCTTACATTACTGTTTTCTGTTGCATATATTATATTCATGGATTTTCGTATTAAGATATGGATTTTTCATGATGTTTTCTAGATTTGGGGATCGTGGGAGTTCATAAAATTATGCATTATTTGAAAAACCCGGTTTCCCTTGATTTGATATTTCAGCAGCCACCATGAGATTTATCGGTTCTGATATATATATATATATATACCCCACGCGAGAAAAGGAGGGGTCCGTGTGCGGGTACATGGTGGGGCCCGGAGGTACCCCGAGGCAAGAGTCGTGGAGTAGACGATGAGTTAGTGGGGGAACCATACCATCCGGTGACATTACCAATGACTCGGCGGTTATCATGGGGATACCGACGGGAGTCATGTACGTATAGATACGTGGAAAGACGAGGGTCAGAGCTAGCCACTCGTGCTTTTCGGATAGCGTGTGATACGTACCTATCACGGTGCCAGTCTTGGTGACAGCACCTGATAGATCAGTATTTCTGTGTCGATGCTTGACACATTGGTTTCATGATATATAACAGGGGTTTAGGCCGCTGTTATATATGCCCTTACACCAATATTAGTGGAATGGGGCGCTAATATATGTGTATTGACATTAAATTATATACATCATCATATTTATTCATGCAAATATATTTAGGATGTTAGATTTTTTCTTGATAATTTGATTTGGGATATAGAGGATTCATTTGATATTGGATACAGGATATTTATGAGATTGCTGATTTGTACATTCAGGATATATGAGATTTATTCTATATTGTACATTCAGGATTTGTGAGACTTATATGATATGAGAGCCAATTTGGGGGCTGATTTGAGGAATTGGGATTTGGATTTGTCTTGATGGATTGTGATCCTACCACGATGTCAGGATTCCGTGGATATGACATATTTCATTCCATACTCCACATTTATTGTTTATGCATTGCTTCATGTATTAGTTGTACCTGCTAGTGTACCTTTCATGATTATCGCATTCATATGACATTTTACTGCATTTAGCTTACATATGTTAGATTCGCGCTGTACGTGCATACTTGCGATTACCTGCATATGTTATTTACTATTCACGAGTTGGCAACTCACCCCCGTTGTGCCACAGTTTGTTTTGCAGGGTGTTCCCCAGAGTAGTCGAGGCAGGCTATTCATCTATCTTATCATCCTTTGCTGCGGATACCGCATCAGCTCACAGTGTGCAGTTTGCTTAGGTGGGTTTTGTGGTTATTCGTTTTTGTATTGTATATTCGTTGTATCCTTATTGTCACGACCCAAAAGTACGGAGCATGACAGGCACTTAAATTACGAAACGTCTCGAGGCGTACGTAACCTAAGTAAGCCGAAAGCCCAGAAACCCAAACCAAGATAAGTAGTAGAGTGAAGGAAAAACCATTTTCAAATCAAATAGTTTGCAACATATGCCGAAATATGCATTTTAAAATCATAAGTCTTTGCTAAAAATTTCGGCAGAGTTACCTTTGTAAAAACTGACCCCAACGGGTACAAAACTTGATAAAGCATATATACAATGAAAAATGCTTCCCCAAGCGGGAGCTAGCTCTTCGTCAATCGACGGTCACAACCACGCAAGCACTATAATATACAACGCCGAAGGGCGAGGATCACAAAAGAAAAGAAAACTCAAACAGCATGAAATCCATAGAAATACAACGCGCGACTCTATGGTCGAAAGAATAAACGTCACTGATCTCTATCTGAAATAAATACATGTTTGGTTGATGGAACTTCTAGATACAACAGAATAATAATATACAAGGTATACTGATGGGTACAATACAAAATAAACCCACCTACTAGCAAATCACCCGAAAATGGAAGTAGTGCCAGCAAAGCCGTAATGAAACCTGTACGGCAAAACCTGCAAGAAACTGTGGCACAATGGGGGTGAG
The DNA here is from genome assembly GCA_030015575.1 of Agapanthus africanus. NCBI lineage: Eukaryota > Viridiplantae > Streptophyta > Magnoliopsida > Asparagales > Amaryllidaceae > Agapanthus > Agapanthus africanus. Next base: position 371,794,663 of record JASDDO010000022.1, read on the forward strand.
TTGCCAACTCATTAATAGAATACATCTACGAACAGAAATCGCATGTATGACGCAATCCTAGGTCATACAATCATAATATAATCCTCAAGTATAACCAGCAGCCTATAACAATGGCTAGGGTAAATATCTAACCCAAGTGTAATCCCATGTGCCCGTGTCAGTGCCTCACATAGCAATATATCATATGGATGATGTATGGATGCATGAAACAGGATGCATGTACTGAAGAAAACTGCTTTCATAAATTAGTGAGATTTCCTTTGTATTTTTAAAAGAGGTATCATAACTGAAATCAGCATAAACAGTGTCTAGCATCGACACCAAACATAAATTCCAAAGTCTCAATATCTCAGGCTCCGGCTATCCGGACTGACCTGTATCATCAAATCTCTGTACCTCAAGATCTCAGAATCTCTGTATCAATCTCACTATCTAGGGCGCCGTCAGTCCAAACCGGCCCCTACCATCAATCTCAAGACCACGACGGTATCCTCCGGATATCCGACGCGTCAGGTAAAATCACCGGTCGGTAGTGCTCCCCTGCCAGGCTCAACGCCATCATCTGCGATCTTCTTGCCCCGAGGTACCGCACCGGGCCCACCATGTACCCGAAACGGTTCATCCAACTCCTCGAATCGGGTCTCGAAATCCATCAACAAACTCATGGTGGACGACTCATACATCATGGGAAAACCGCACTTTTTATTTAAAAAGAGAGGAAAGAAGTTTATTTATGTTTTTGCGGTTTTCCCCCAAATCCAAGAAATCTCATGGAAATCCGAATCCAAATCATTAATAGCACGTGAAACAATGAATATAGGCATAAAAATCCATGAATGCGGCATAACAGTGAATAGCAATATGCATAACTAGCAAGTAATAACTGCAATGTCTACACTAGCATATATGGCAAGTACACTAATGTCATGTCGAAACTACTAGCTAACAAGCTAAGTCAAGGAAATAGTATTCTCTAAAGTGTATGTGACATGGCAATTACCGATGAAGATGTGTGTGAGCCGGCAAGTAAGTGTACGTAGAACATACGCATCATCGGTAATGGTGCTGGTGTCCTAACAACATGATATCAACAATAGAATATGAATCACAACATAAGTATGCGATGCGGAGCGAACAGCAATAATGTGCGGGAGCTGAAAACTAAACACAATGATAACTAATCTGCATTTAATATCCTATGAGTCATACAGCTACACTAAACTATAGGGCTGAGCTAACAGGCTAACTGAAGGTAAGGAAACCGCCTAACATCTGAGTCGATACATACATACATATATATATATATATATATATATATATATATATATATATATATATATACATACATACATACATACATACATATATATACATACATACATACATATATATATTAGTCGGTGATCCCGCCTCGATAATATCACATCCGATACCATATCTCTATAATCAAATATTCCCAAGTCAAGAGTGCGGATCAAATATCAATATATAGCTCGTACGTAAATCCGTCGTACGACATCCCAAATCTGGGTACGGGTCACTATCACATTCATCATATTATTCATCTGATATCCTCTTTATCCAAGATCATAATCCGGGTACTGACCTACGTCTAGTACAATACTAATATCATCAATATGATCATGATCTGATCGACAGTCTCGTACAAATCGATATCATCAGCACATCATCATGAAGGAGGTATACATCGCCCAATACGGCCTATCATCAGCCTCCTAGCATATCATATCTCATATCACGATCACATGTTGACCATTTTATTTATATTACCATTCACATGGTATCATCGTCCAAAGATCCGCTAAAACATCAGGACGTATCTCAAGTACGAATCCTACCATATCACCGATCTCACGGTCTCAAATCGCATCTCATCGACTCACCTCAAATCCCAAATACTATCCTCAAATCCAGTATATGATCACATAGTCCCATACCCATGTGAACACATAAATATATAATCCCATATACGTACATATAAAAGAAGAATGTATGCACGTATGGGTGTGTGTGTGTGTGGTGCAACCTCTACTCTAGGGTTTCGCAACACTAAACTAGTCCAATCACACCTAGAATCCCTCTTTATCATCAATAATCTCAAACAATATATAATCAATATAGGTGTGCATACGTATTCGTATATATATCACCACGAAGTGCGGGGGTGCTATACGCCATCCACCCGACTTCTCCCCGTAGATATAAATCTACTCACCTTGCTTCTTGTGTGCCGATGCCGATGTCGCCATCTTTATCCTCAACACCTCGACGTCACGTGGGGTACCTACAAGGATATCACAAACGCTAAAGCACATGAAAATCATATCGGAAACCATAACGGCATACACTACGCCCATAGGTAAAAACCTATAGTCTCGCATGCAAACACGATCAATAACCCTTTGCCGTTGACGTTCAAACACCATCCGACAGAAACGAATCACCAAATACCAAAATCCATGCTAAAATAAGTCGTAAATCATACGCCAACACATGAAAACTAACCGAGATTTTACCCTAAATGGAATCAGACAAAATTGCACATGATAAGGCTATGGACCAAGAACGAGATGATTCCCCCCTGCTCTGGCCGCAAATTGCGGCCAGAAGGAATTAATTGGCGGCCTGGAATAGGAGGTTGGGGCTAGGGTTTTGTGTGGTGGTTCCTAGTTGCCTGCACATCTCACTGTCAAACCAAAATAATTTTCAGGTATCTCGGGTGATAGCAGATCTCCAAAAACAGTGACAGATTTACAGTTTTTTCCCGATATTGATTCACTAAATCCGTATTCTGGGTTAAATTCTCTGGTTTGGGTCTATATTCAATCACCACAGGGGTTGTAACCTCTAATTACACCTCAATTCACCTTTTTTTTCAGATCAAACCCTAAACCCTAACTTGAATTTTCAAAAGTCCTCAAAACGACATACTATCGACATGAAACTAGTATAGATGCATAAAGAAATGAAATACTACTCTAATAAGTGCAGAAATTACCTCCTTTGGCAACTCAAGAAAATTCTTGAGTTGCTCAAAGTCCTCCAAATCCTATCTTGCTTGGTCCAATGTGTAGCTAGCGAGCTCGGGAACAAGTTTTGTGAAGTCGAAATGGGTTTCGGGGTTGTATTCATGGTAGATCTAGGGTTTGGAGAGGGAGGAGGAAGAGGGAAAGGGCAGGAGCAACAGCAGCTCATGGAGGGGGAGAGAGAAAGGAGATAATAAAATGATGGGGGAAGGGTCAAACAAGTCAAAAGTAGCCCCCTCTCTCTCTCATCATCATACTTTATCGTTTTTTTTTCCTTTTTCTTTTTCCTTTATCCTTCTCCCAAAATGGTTACCCTAAGCCACCATCTACCCACAACATGTAGGAAAATGTAACAAGTGTGGAAAAATGATATGTGCACATTTTTGCACAAAATGCTAAAAAAAAAGATTAGCGATTTTTAATCGTGATTAGCACTAAATTAGTGTCAAACTAATCATACAAACTTAAAAATGGAAAAATCCCACAAAATACCTTATTTCAGAATTTTCCAAAATTTTTCCAAAATTTTCCCCATTTATCGGTATTTAATTATACCGAAATATTAAAATATTCATTAAAATAATATTAAATTATAAAAATTCCCAAAAATAATATTTTATTTTTTTGAAATGTTACAATCTTCCCCCTTAAAGAAATTCGGTCCCCGAATTTAAATTTAAACCCCCAAATTCTAAAACATTTCAATAAAATGTCCAAGTCGTCGGGGCTCCGAAATCATCAATACATAAAACGTATCATAGCGCAATGCATACGCATGGGTTAAGAGCAGATAACTCAAAATCAAAACTCCGTCAAGCATCCCGCAATCATCGGAGTCAAGGTGAAGACACGAATGCCAAATCCAAAGCAAAACCGATATGCTATAAATTAGAACTATGCATGTAAATATCAGAAAGGAATGCATGCCAAATCTTTTAAAGTCGCTGTGCAATGCGCATAACACTGCACAATGGCGGACGTCTATCATAAGAAAATAACTCTATACGTATATACCTTTTGTTTAATATGTGTGTTCCGCCGTTTAGAAAACAGTTTAGAAGGGTTTCCTTGTTTTAAACGTTTCGTGTCATGTCAAACACGTAGGTAAATACTGAGACTATAACTCTCTTTTCGGAAATCCCTTCAATAACTATCTATGCATGCAAAATACACTCAGGTACTGTCATCTGACGTGTCCTGCTCAGTACGAAAACAAATCGCAAATATCATAAAAATGTACTGCTCCATAAGAAATCAATCCCAAAATAGGCATATGAATACTACGTGCGTCTGGTGCGCACGGAAATCAAAATCCATATAGGTGCCATACATGTGCACAGAAACAACATCTAGGTGCAACGGGTGTGCATACAACATCTGTCATAGGCAACGTGTGTGCCTGACAGCAAAATCAGGTGCATCTGACATGCACGAAGAATCTCGATTTAGTGCATCCGGTGTACACCAAAATCGTATCTCAAAACATGCGCCCAACATGCGCGAAAATCCAAGTCAGGTGCATCTATCATGCAAAGAAAAATAAACCTAAATGATGTTGTTGGAACCAAGTTTTTAAAAACTGACATTACAGACGTTTCCTTTTGCTTTGCATAGCGGTATTCGGTTAAGAATATCACCTCATTCGACGGGCAAGATCCGAGATCCCTTCGTAGGGAGTGTCCTCTTGGGCAAAAGTTTGCGTCTTTGTAAAAACTTCACTATAATCGATTCTTTTGCTTTGCATCATGGTATTCAGTTAGGAATATCCTGCACCTCATTCGATGAGGAAAGTGCCGAGATCCCTTCAAAGGTAGTGACCTCTTTAGCAAAAGTTTACGTCACTATATATTTGTAAAACCACTCGGTTCCTTCAACGATATCAAGTTCATTACGTTAAAGGTTTTTCGCCAAAAACCAGCCGTAGCCCTCTGCATTTCCTAGGAGTAGTTTTCAATATTCGTGCTGCGTATGTTGGCATTGTCAAGGCGTAGTGTGCGGTAGCTGAGTATTGCTTGTTTGTAGCATTAGATGTGATTGGTTAGGATAGTCGTACGGTCATGTTGGTATTGTCAAGGACACGTATTGGTGGGTTTAACGCAATCAAGATAATGACGGGTTGAACTTGACTAGGACCCTTTGATATGTTGGCCTTGTCAAGGTCACTGGGGTCCTTGGGGGTAAAAACCACATCGGGGGTTTCAAATATACAAGAAACTTTCCAGGCCTGTGCATACCTTCTGGAGTGTGGTGACTTGAGTGGCTTCCATCAAGTTGTCATGCAATGATAGTTGGATCCCGATTTCCACTGATGAGTAGGTGCTACTCCTCGGGTGAATTTTAGATGATCCCGACTAATTCTCCTTTTAGGATTTGTAGGAGAATTCAAGGAAACAGTGGGAGCCATCCTGATTAGATAAAATAATTAACCAATCTAATCTAGGTTAGAGTGCACGCTGAGTGTTTCTTTTCTCTCTCATTTTGGCAGCGACCATGACCTGACCCTAAACTAAAACTCATGAACCAAGTTAACCGAACTTTCTTACACACTTTAGCTTTTGGGTTGTCATTAAGTCGCATATATCTCTGTCGTTCCTACTTTCCCTTTGCAATTCTCCAGAACAGTCCGCATCGCTACAAAGATCCATATTTCTTGGGTATTCCATCGTATAGTTACATACGAACTAGAAGAAACTTGTTTCTGTTCGAGGATGGATTCCGGTTCAGGAGAAATTGAATAGGATTATTCGGTTGTCTTTTGTCTTTACCTTCTCTCATATTGCGAGAGCTCCTAATGTTAGGAGAGTACACCTATTATGCTTATTGGATGGTCTTCTTCCAAACCATAGGTAGGTACCAAAAGGTAGGGAAGAAAGAAAACCAATTAGCCTAAGTATGGTGTACAGAAGGAAAGAGGTAATGACATATGAAGGGATTGCAGTGAGAGCAAGGAAATATACGGTTACTGTCATGAATCTGGATAATGGAAGAGGTATTACTAGGAATACCCGGCCACCCCTTCGAAACATTTTCATGTTTCAGTTTTACTTTGCGGTGTTAATTGAAAACTGTTTTCCCAATTAGATTCTGACTCCAAGATATGTATTTACCAGATTTGATTCTCACATCTGTATGGCATTACAGATGCTGGGTGGGAATAAGATATTGGGAATTGGGTGATTAGATCCTCTATATATCAGAATTCTTTGTAATTGGTGATATTTGAGGAAATCACAAGGGTTTTGCCTAACGGCAAATATTTGGTTTTGAATATCCGTTGTTATACACCAATTTCAAACTGATATATGTTTATTTATAAAGTGAGATATGACTTTTTGAAATTATGTCTATGACATTTACCTATATCAGTTGATGGTTAGGTAAGGTGCATTCAACAATGGTATAATTCTTCTTAACCATAGCATAGTTTTCAACCTACGACGCACAAGGTTTGAGTTATTAAACTCAGAGGACTTATACAAAGTATTGTATGTTGTCCGATGTCCATCAGGACAAAAGGGTTGGTATTCGTACTATATTCTGTTTACTTATGACTTCTCTAGTTTTAGACAACTATTTCGCTGAAATAAAAGGTCCAAATTTTGAGAAGTTATAGGTATAAGAATAAGGTAAAGAACCATATGTTGAAAGTATCAGGATTCTTCAAGGCGATCGAAGATGTAGATACTTGTGCTAGGTATTCCGTCGTAAGTAATAGTTTTGAGAACTTGCTTCTCTCTCAGGTTACTCATCCGTGAGTACGCTCCTTGATGAGCAATGCTGCTTGGCCTCCTTCCATTTAGTCGATATGCACTGGAAACAGCTGCATTATTTTTGAATCTGGTTCAAATTGAATTAGTGTCTTTGTTTCTATATTGGATGTAGAATGGATTCATATCTTAACGATGTTAAGGTATATAGAGTTGTCCGGCTTATGCGTAAAACCAGAATCCGGATAAACTCAAGGCACGTTTCAGTAATTGTAACGTTTTAGAAATCGTTTTGCGAATTTTCCGTTTTAGGGTAAAATAGTCGGTGTTTTCCGTTTTAACCCGATTGTGATCAAACTTCTGTATAGACTTCACGGTACCTAGTTTAGCTAGAATGAAGCTAGTGTGCGGGCTTTGGGGGTCAATGGGAAGTTTTGGTTCACATAGAATTTTTCCCTAATTAAAATGTTATTTTAATTCTTTATTTGTGCACTTTATTGGTGGTAATTACAATTTGGATTGGGTTAATTACTACTAATATGAGGCTACGCTAAGTTAATCACTAGATTAAGCTTTAATCCTATCCATCCAAAATATCTTGATATTTGTAGAATTAAAATGAATTTTTAAAAGGAAAGAAAGAGGTGGCATGAGATATTTAGTGCATTAATTAGTATTTATTGAATTCTAGCTAGATTTTTCCACTCATTTTCACAAAACCCCCCTCTTTTCCAAGCTTGGACGGCCACTCCCCCTTGGCTGCCCTTTTTTTTCACAACTCCATTTCATCTCTTTTGAGCTTCAAAAATTCATCAAAAATCCTTAATTAATCACACAAACTCAAAAACAAAGCATTACCAATTTTTCTTCATCTCAAAACAAGATTGGATCTTCAATCAAGACATCTTTTTGGAGGCTATTTGGATGATCTAGTTGCAAGTTTCAAATCAATTTTGGAGGTATAAAACCCTAACCCTAATCTCTATTTGTTGTTCTAATACTTTAAATTAGCTAATTAGATGTTAGATTAAAGCTATTAATTGCATATTTAGAATTTCTAGCAAGGGTTTTTTTGTTAATCAAGTTAGGGTTTTGTTGGTTGTAATGGTTAAGTGTGATGTTTAATCAAATGAAAACTTAACCTAGTTGCTAGATTTGTTAAATGATATTTTTCTAATTATCTAATTAGTTTAATTACAAACTAGACTTTTACTAAATCCTAATTAAGTGAGATTAAAATTATAGTATTGGTATGTATGGTTTAATCTTGCTATATTGTGATGTTTGTAAATTCTAGTTTTGGTAAAAACTTGTAGTATTGAGCTAAAATGATATATGTTGCTTACTAGATTTCGGTAAGTTTTGGCGTGGGTTTCTTTTGACATTGCGACGTTATTTTTACTAGATTCTACGCTATATCTTGTGTTGTGAATGCGCGATCGGTACGATCAGGGTCTAGGCTTGGTAGTTGTGTCGCTTTGCGTTCCTAGCTAGGGTCGTGCCGATGTCGTTTGTGTCTTTGTGTAGCTTTTGCTCTCGAGTTGGTTTCGTAGTGTCGCTACGCGCGTTAGCCACTTGACGAACACTTGAGAGTACGCTTGGAGTTGGTGCGTCGATCAAACGTAGTTTGTACGTGTTATTGGTCGATTGCTAATATATACTGTTATATTGTTATATGCTTTCAGGATCGCAGGCGGGGACTTCGGGCGCTGCGAAGAAGGAAGAGCGAGTGGTTGGTTTTACTTAGCCAGGATTGTAGTGAGTAGATTTAACATCTACAGGGGAATCGCCCGCATGGCGTTATGCGTCTGGGCTAGATTAAATGATATGACTATTAGTTAGATGTATATGGATATTGATTGTGCATGTGTACCTTGTTGCATATCTCATTTCCTATTGTACATGGACTTAGTATTAATGAGACACAACACCATTATTGACGGTTCATGTTTCACGAGCACTAATTGTAACACACACACCGTCGATAATTGCCATGACACGCACAACACCTATACATATGTGATACTGAATTGCTTAAGGACATTGAGACATAATCCTCATTTTCATTGTGCATATAACATATAGCATACTTGTATACCTACATACTTACACATATGCCTTGACATGCTTACATGCTAGTTACCCATATACCTATAGGGTATTGTACCACTAGTGATAGGTATATACACATATGAGACATAGCTACATGTACATCTTGCATACATACTTACATATACCTGGAGGGTATTACATCATTATTGATAGGTACATACACATATCTTGCTATACCAACATGGTTATGCATACCTGGCTTTAGCTACATGTTCACCTTTATTTGATATTGTATGGACTTGGAGAAATTAGGAACCGCATGATATATATATATATATATTAACTTGTTGCAGTTAAATAGCGGTTTTTCCTTTATATGCTCATATTACTGTTTCATATTGCATATATTACATTCATGGATTTCATATGATGTTCTCTGATATTTTTACTCCTAAGTATATATAACAGTGGAATGGGACGATGTTATATATATATATATATATATATATATATATATATATATATATATATATATTAGTGAAATGGGACGCTAATGTTGGTGTTGGTTTACCCTTGCACCTAGTCTAGGGTTTGGTAGCATCACTCATGCCATTTTACAAAATAGAGAGGTGCAAAGCTAACTAACCATGAATCTTGCTAGAATTTCTAGGGTAACAAAAATTGTATCACATACAAAAAAGTAAAGAGATAGGGATTACAACCTTTGTAGTCCGTTCCTTCGCTTCATAAGCTCCGTGTTGAGGTCCCTTCGCTACGATCAACATGAACTCCGACTCTCGAGTGGCTCCATGAGGTAAATGAGACACCTTGCTTGTAGTCTTCATGATCTAAGATGATCTACCTTGAAGAATCTCCAACCCAAGCTTACACTTCACTAAACAACTTATTAGAGAAGTGAACACCCTAATCTAAGTGGCTAGAATAGATAAGGATGATGAAGTAGGAATTTTGCTCTCTTTTGTTTTCAATATCTCACTTTTATTCACCACTTTTGAAAAAGCTAGAAAGCTTTTGCTACAAGGAAGAAGAAGCAAGAAGAAGAGCTAATCCTTTTGTGATGAATAATGAATTATTATTGTGGTTACTTATTCAACCATGAGTTAAGCATGAAGGGTTTTAACTCATGTAGAGAATAAACTAGAGTTAATGGTTTGGATTGGGTTAACAAATATCTACACAAAATATCAAAGCTAAAAACAAAGAAAAGCTTCATGAAACTTCATGAAAAAGCTAACCCAAAAGCTAACCCTAATCCAAACCCTAACTAGGTTTAATCTCTAAATCATTGTTGCATATGTAACCCTAACTTGTTACAATATTATATATCACATATACAATATATTTTGTAACAAAAAGAAAATAATACAATTAACATATATCGCATATATATCAATGTATTATCCGGTGAGAAAATGAATCAATAAAGCAAGCTTATATTAGTTAACGTGATGTAATATATCACATATATAATTATACATTAAATTATCGAATCAACTCTTGATCCGACAATCCGGCTATATTGTGTATAACCGACTAATATAACATGTACCAATTCATCGAATCAACACTTGGTCCGATGACCCGGCTATATCACATATACCCGGCCGATATCTCATATCACGAGAATAGAATACGGTATCTCATATCGTATTATTCTCGGCCCCGCACATATCACATATGTGCTCCTACTCCGTTTTGCCTGAGCCAGGAAACCTCTGTGTAGGACTCATGTAGGTGATAATCATATCAAACACCCACAAGCTGCAAGCGGTCAGCTAAACGTAACAGCCACCCAGGTATTGAGCGATTAGAAGATCAACAAGCAAGCCTGTACATTCTCCTGTGAATCCAATCAGTAACACTACCGTACAGTCCGGTCTCTTCGTCTGATATGTTGCATATCCAGTCTAGGGGTGGTAAACGTCAGACCCCAGTAACCGATAAGTCGTGTCGATGTGAGGCTCATAACAGGTCGAGAAACTACTAATAACTCTTACCAGTAGCACACCAATCAGCCCTGGCTAGGGACTTCCAGTTATAGCCAATCGAACACAGCACAACATCAACTCCCTATACCGGGAGAGACGAAACCCCTCCTATCGCTCATCGCCTCCATGTGATTGGGACTGTACCCAAAAGCCACCGTTTTGCACGCCCTCTTGGACATGGTAAGGTGGAAATCAAAGCACAGTGGGAATCACACAAGACTCTATGACGATCTCGGCTCTACAAACTAACATGTACCAGTGTCACCGGAGAACTGCTATCTGACGATTGGTATAATACCATCTAGGAGTTCTCGGCGAGTCCGTTCAGTGTACCCAGTCTCCACTGAGCACCCGTACACCATCTTTGATGTCAAACACCAATGGTTATGGGATCATCCATCACCCATCATATGGGTCAAGATGCGTATACGCTAGTCTACTCTGGAGTATCGATGCCCTGTCTCGATACTCCCTCGACTAGGAACAGTTATAGGATGTACTCTTTGACTACCCTGGCCCCACTAGTATGATCTGCATCATAGTCCTAGTTGTCGAGTACATATCCTAAGGGCTTTATCAACATGTGAGAGCAAGATAGTAAACCAATACAAGTCAACATGTTAAGACAAAGTGAAACCAAATATCATACTATCATGTCGAGCAAGAAATTCCTCTCTATATATATCCAAGCATCCACTATAATATACATCATATGTACAACAATGGTCTCTAGGGCATATATATAACTAACAGCTAATATATATGTATTGATTCATGCAGTTATACTTATTCATTACTTGATATTTTCTGGATTTGAGGACCGTGGTTGTTTCATGAAATTATGCACTATTTAAAAAACCCAGTTTCTCTTGATATGATATTTCAGCTTCCACCATGAGATTTCTCGGTTCTGAGCTTATATATGCCCCATGCGAGGAGGTGTCGTGGGCCGTGTGCGGGTACATGGTGGAACCCGGTTGGTTCCCCGGGGCAAGAAGATCGAAGGTCCATGCCGTTGAGCCCGGCTGGGGGCATTTGCCATCCGGTGATAGTATTTGTACTCGACGGATATCTGGGGGATATCGATTGAGGTTATGTGCGCACATGCCTTGCAAATTTCGGATGGTGCTTACCCAGGTTCATAGGATGTACGTACAAGACACAGGAGGGCCAGTCCCAGGTGATGGCGCCTCAGATTTGAGTATTTTGTGTCGATACTAGACACTTGTTTTCATGATGTTTTTGGGTGTAGATATTGGACACTCAGGTTTCATGAGATATACTCGATATTGGATACTGGTTATATGAGATTTACTTGATATTGGATACTGGATATATGTGATTTACTTGATATTGGACACTCAGGATATATGAGACTTACAGGATATGAGGGCCAATTTGGGGGTTGATTTGAGAAAAGTTGGGATTTAGATTGTCTTGATGGACTTTGGTCCTACCACGAGGTCAGGATTCCATGGGGATGACATGTTTTATCCCATACTCCGCATTTATTGTATTTGCATTGCTTCATGTATTCGTAGTACGTGATAGAGTACCTTACGTGACTGTTGCATACATATTGCCATTTATTGTTCATGTATTAGTAGTACCTGATAGAGTACCTTACATGACTGTTGCATACATATTGCCATTTATTGCTATCAGTTTGCATGCATTAGATTCGCGTTGTACGTGCATACTTGTGATTACCTGCATATGTTATTTACTATTCACGAGTTGGCAACTCACCCCCGTTGTGCCACAATGTTTTTGCAGGTAGTCCCTCAGGGCAGTCGCGGCAGGCTTTTCATCTTTCGTATCATTTTTTGCAGCGGATTCCGCTACGGCTGACTGTGTACAATTTTGCTATAGGTGGGTTTTACGGTTATCCGATGTATCGTATTGTATATTCGTTGTATCCTGTACTCTCCATCTACCATTTTCATGTGTATGCCTTAGAGACTTGATGTGAGGACGATATTGTATATTTTGATGACTTGGATGTCTTTTATGCAGTTTTACTTATATCGTCTTTTATTTCTTCGCTACGGCGTCGTATATCAGTTGTGGTGGTTGTTTTCTGCCTTTGGGCATGGATTTGCTCCCGTTGGGGATGCTTTACTTATATTTATGTTGTACCCATTTTTGGGGTTAGTTTTTACAAAGGAGGTGCTGCCAAAAATTTTAAGAAACTAAAGTTGGACTTTAAAGAATTTGTACTTGAGATTTTCAAAAGTTTTAACAATATTCTTATCACTTACTACTTTTGATGGTTTAGATTGCTGGGTTTTCGGCTTACTTAAATTGCGTTATGCCTGTAGACGTTGCGTAGTTTAAGGGCCATCACGTGCCAATTTCGGGTCGTGACAAAGTTGGTATCAGAGCGTTAGGTTTTACCTTTCGGAGTGTAGGATGACCTTGGTATATTGGAGTAGGTAGCTTAAGCAGAGTAACATAGTGTGTGTATGTCTGCGGCATACTCACGACACGGTACTCCGCCTAAAGTGACCTAAGTACTAATTTCTTGAAATTCATTCCTTGATGATACATATCCTTGTGATTCGATTTCCATGTTCATATCGAATCCTATTTCCATTTATAGCCTTTGCCGACGATGACCATGAGGACTCATAGTGATGCAGCGAGAGCCGAGATCAGAGTTGACTCATGTAGGACGAGGACTGACCAGAATGGCACGCTCGTTGCACAGGAGCAGATGGATCCGCCTTCGATAGATCGTATCGCTAGGCTTGAAGCAGAGATGCAGGACTTGCGCCAGACGATGAGGTCTTTGGTTGAGGCCAGTAGAGCGCGGCGACAGGAGGTTGCCACCCCTGTTACCCAGTTGTTCCTTGCGATCATCACTCGGCATCGTGTTACTCATACAGCACCAGTGGACGCAACCCTATTTGACACGAGGAGCGTCTTTCCGAGACTTTGGGAGTTCGAGGACAGAAGAGGGCTCGTGCAGGTGTACCAGCCCAGAGACAGAGGTTCAGTCGCCGTGACAGGTTTCGTGCACGTCGCGGGAGTAGCAGAGGCTTGGGACGAGAGATGTGTTAGCTAGATCAGCCGTTTGTAGTGTTACTTTTGTCAGCGATTCTTTTGTTGCGCGACACGTATATCGGTCGTGTGCCAGTCGGACAGGAGATAGAGATTCGCCCGTCGCTTTGATCCTTCTAGAGATGTTGGATTTGACGTTCTCCTAAGCACGGACTGGTTAGCTACGTGCTAGGCGTCTGTGGACTGCCGTGAGGAAACAGTTAGGATTTGTTTCCCGGCGAGTCAGTTCTTATTGTGCAGGGGGACAGTGGTGCTGCCCATCACAACTTGAATTCAGCCTTTTTCGCTAGTCGGCTTTTGAGGAGAGGATGTCGAGGATTCTTGTCTTCCATTAGTGATACCGAAGCCACAGTGGGTTTGTTAGACCGGGTTCCTATCATGCGATGGTTTTCCGACGTTGTTCCAGATGAGCCGGCGAAGCTTAGGGAGCTTAAGGGTCTGCTGCAGAATTGCTAGATAGGTGGGACTTGTTCGTCCAAGTGTTTCGCTTTGGGGAGCTCCTATTCTGTTCGTCGGGGAGGAAGACGGCAGTTTGAGGTTGTGTATTGAGTGATCGTCAATTGAACCGAGTTACGGTGTGGATAAGTATCCTTTATCTCGCAGTGACGATTTGTTCGATCAGCTCCAGGGTGCGAGACATTTTTCTATGTTTGCTTTGAGATCGGGTCATCATTGGTTGTGGGTTCGGAGTGATGACATTCCGAAGACTGCTTTTGTGCGTGCTATGGGCAGTATGTGTTTTGGTGGTGTCGTTGGACTCACCAATGCCCTAGCAGCATTCGTGGATGTGATGAACTAGATTTCTTCACGCCATTCCTCGACCAGTTGATTGTTGTGTTATTGATGACATTCTGGTCTATTCCAATGTATCGTGAGGAACTTGAGCAGCACTTGAGGATTTGCTTTGCAGACATTGGGAGAGCCCCAGCGGTTTGCTAAATTCTCGGAGTGTTCCTTCAGGCTTGATTGTGCTGACTTCCTAAGGTCTTGTGGTTATGGGCGACTATGTTGTTCACTGTAATGTTTCGCGAGTGGGGCTCAATTGTGTACTGATGTAGCACTATTGAGTTATCGCTCATGCTTCCTGACAGTTGGAGGAAGTACGAGCAGGATATCCCACTCATGATCTGGAGATGGCCGCAGTGGTCATGCGTTGAAGATCCGAGGACACTACTTGTGTGGAGAATGGTGTCAGATTTTCACGGACCACCAGAGCTTAATGTACATCTTCCTGCAGCAGGTGTTGATTGTTGAGACAACGCTGTTGGATGGAGCTTGTAAAGGATTGTGATGGTGAGATCCTTTATTACCCGTGGCAAGGCGATTATGGTAGCTGATGCTTGAGTCGTAGGCCCGGGGTTAGCTTAAGTTCTAGTGCGATCGTGGAGTATAGCTTAAGTTCGCCTCTACTGAGGGGACAACTTGCTCATGTCCGTGCCCGTCCACTTTTACTTAATCGTTTTCGTGTGGCACAGCCCGTCGATGCTCGTTTGTCTGAGATTCTGAACTGTTCAGCAGGGTAAAGATTCGGAGTTCTTGATTTATGACCAGGGTGTGCTACGTTCCGGACTCGTTGGTGTGTACCTGATACTGATGGGTAGAAACGCGAGGTCCCAGAGCAGGCACAGCCGTCAGCTTTCAGTGTTCATCCAAGTGCCACCAAGATGTAACGTGACTGTTAGGGTCAAAATTTGCACCCTGGTTGACCAAGTCAGAATCAAAGTCAACCCCAAGCCAAGTGGGCCCAAGCCCAGGTCAAGTGGGCCAATGCCCGGGTCAATCCCGAACATGAAGCTGTCGGCCTCCCCCATGCCAAAATAAAATTTTTGTAATAAATAATTTTGTTGTATTTCTTTTATTTTATTTTATGAATAAATGTAAGAAAATGGGCATAAAGCCAAATTTTTGTAAATCCCATGGCTTATGTGCAAAAAGAAATGGCACATGAGCCATGGGATAGGCAAAATGCCATTTTGAAAAGCCCAAGGGGCTATGTGTAAAGTGTATAGCCTATAAAGGCAAAGATAATGAAATCTCAACAACTTTTCTTTCTCTCTCCAAAAAGAATTCAGATCTGAGATCTTTCTCCTTCCTCAAGATTCTAAAACCTTCTTCTTTCTTTTGAATTAAATCAAGAGTTTAACTCTTCCTTTCTCAAAAATAAATAGTTTTTCACCACAAAACCCACGAAGGGGAGCTCGGATCTCCAATCAGATCTCGAAAAGGGGAGACTTTTAAATCTCACCCCCTTTTCCTCCAAGATCCCGCCTATCAAGAGAAGGAAGAAGGAGACCCATCTCCAAAAATCTAACTTTGGACAGATCCAAGGCTCAAAAGAAGAGCAATAAATCCACAGGAATTTAACTCCTTTCTAGATCTGTTGGATTTTAACTCCATAAATTAGTTTCTGTTAGGAGTTCAACTCCAAAAACTTCTTGGGAGTTCAACTCCCCAGCCTAAGGGCTAGGCCCTTCCCTCGGGTGTTTCCCGTGATCACGTGTATGCCACGTGACCCCGGGGCGTTAAGGCGCCCAGTGGTCACGTGTGCGCCACGTGACCCCGGGTGCTAAGGCGCCCATGGTCACGTGCGCGCCACATGACCCCGGGGCGCCGGGGCGCCCAATGGTCGCGTGTGCGCCACGTGACCCCGGGCGCTGAGGCGCCCAATGGTCACGTGTGCGCCACGTGACCCCGGGCACCATGCGCCCACATGCTACGCATGCGTCTTTAAGACGCTTTTTCCCTTCTTCTTTTTGTGCACTCCACACTAAATGTGTCTCCCCGTTAGAAAAAATTTCTAACGGGGCGATGCCCCGCACTCCGCAAAGGGGCTGCTAGCCCCCTTGACCCCCAGCCCGCTATCCGAGTAGCGGGACCCCCGTAAAAACCTTGCAGGGCCCCCGATACATCCAAAACCCCCCCTTCAAAACACAACACTGCACATTGAGTTCGCATGATCAGTTTAAACCGTTAATCGGAGGTTCTCTCGCTCCAAAGGCGGGGGGTAATTAACGGCAGCTTAGTCCGCGGCTGCCGGAGATTCGGATCCCCACAATCAATAAACCCCAGCCTATCCTAGGCAGGGGGATCTGTAATGCGCCCGACAAGCGCGCGCGTATTCCCATCTCAATGGGGTGACGAAAAATACCCTACGGATTCTGGCACGCCCGGTGGGACCTATCTCTCCTCCCATATTTCGGGTTAAGCATTCATGCGAACTCAATCAATATACATATCGATATTTATACTAAAATAATGCTTTTTCATGCAGGTCTTCAAGCAATCACCTCTCAACGATGTCTCCAAAAATGAGCTCAGCTCTCACCACGGCTCCCATCTCCTACACGATGAAGATGGACGCCAGGACGGTCCTCCCGGCCAGTCTTAGGCGACAATGGGAGGAGCCGCCGCTACCATTTGGCATTATTCTGTTCGTGTCAGCTAACGCCGTCCCTGCTCTTCAAGCTCCGATGACTAACAGACCGGCCTCGAAAGGCAAGAGGCCAAATGTGGTGGTCTCAAGGGCGCCCCAACTCAAACGCAAGTCGATGTTTGAACGGCTCTCCTTGGCTCCAGCTGGGGCAAGGCCATCAACACCAACAAAGCAACAGGACGTCTCGAGCAAGCTCCGGCGATGCCCCCGACAACTGCTCGATCGGGTGTCTTCTCTAAACTCCCCGCTAATCGACTCACGGTGGCTTCCCAGGAAACAGATACCCGCCAAGCCCTTAAAATTGAGAAGCTAAGGCAGAAAATGCTCAGATATAGAGCCAACAAAAGGGCTAGGGCTCCTGCTAGGTTGAACCTCATAAGGTTCGAGGAACAGGGTTACCCCGCCAAAGATGAAGGGATGGCTGAATGTGTTATCCACACCGTCTACATGGTGGGCACGCGTCCCAGCGACAACCTTCGCAGCAAAAGCAAAGATGGGGCCACCACATCTCAAATCCAACCTGGTGTGAATATAGCTGTCACTTCTCAAGATCAGCATCCTCCGGAGGGTGATGAAAATCCTCCCAGTGAGGCTGATAGGCAGAGAGAGCCCTCAGTTCAGGAGGAGTCAGGCTCGGAAAGCGAAGATGAGCCAACTTTCCATCCTAAGACCGCAGAGCAGCAACTTCTCCAGGAGCTCCGAAAGCAGCTTAGAAACAAAGACAAGGAGATGGCCAAGCTCTACTCAAAAATTGACGACTTGACAAACGTCGTCTTACAGCTCACGGCCCATCTTGCCTCTCAGCCGCCCAATCAAGCGCGGGGCTCTGCTCATGAACCGGGAAACGGTGTCCCAAGGCAGCCGACGCCTATTCCCTCAAATCTAAAGGTGGGCGGACCGCACGAAAGCCAGTCGCATCCTATCTCAGGAAATGTCTTGGCTACCGATGACAGTAGCCCGCTAACTCAAGATCAAATCATGGATTTGGTTGCCAACAAAGTCAAATCATTGGTAACTGAAGCCGAAGCGCAAAAAGATGTTAGCAGTAGCGGGTGACCATATCCTGCTCGGTATGATCTGGTAGAATTTCCTAGCGGCTATGTCATCCCTAAATTCGGAAGATTCGATGGGACGGGAAATGCGAATCAGCACATCGCCCACTTTAAAGCCTTATGCGGGAATACTGGGGGCAATGATGCGCTTCTCCTCCTCTAGTTCGTTAATAGCTTGGCCGATGTTGCTTTCGACTGGTACGCGAGCATACCGGATGGCTCCGTCACAACTTTCATCCAAATGGAGTCTCTATTTCGGCAGAGGTTCATGAGCGTCAGCGATAAGATCACCATTGCCGAGCTCGTAAGGACCAAGCCAAAGAACAACGAAAGCAGCACGGATTTTATAACCCGATGGCGCAATCTCTCCCTCAAATGTGAACCGCCGATAGAGCAGGACCAATCTGTCAGTCTCCTTGTCGGAAATGTCAACAATTGGATGGCCCTGTTCCTATGCACCACGGGTCTCAAAACATTCCAAGAGCTGACCAGGAAAGTTCAGATGCTGGAGCGCTCAAAGCAGGAGTCCTCCTTGGATTCCCAAAATAACAATAGGTCCTGGAGAAACTGAAAGGACGATAATCGCAAAGGCGGAAATTCCGACGATTCTGTATCTTTCAACACTTTGGCTAACCGAAATAAGTGAGAGATGAGTGGGCCTAGTGCCAACCAGCCTCGGAAGCCAGTGTTCGGAGAGGGAGGAGAATCTCCACTGAAAGAGAAGCTGGATAAGGTCCATTCCTTCAGAAAGGACAAAATCCGTAAAATATTCAAAGACGCCCTGAGGAACGGTCTACAACTGCCAGAGTCAAAAAGACCGCAGGAAGCGAATATGACCGACGACCCTAAATACTGCCCCTATCATAGAGTGATAGGTCATGCCATTGAGGACTGCTTCGTCTTCAAAGATTGGGTCGAAAAGCAATACAAGACAGGAGAGATAGAACTGTCTAAAGGCGTGTTAGTAAACAGTCAAGCTGCGACCGTCAATTTCATACAAATGGAGACCGAAGTTCTTTATGAAACTGATTCTCTCATACATCTGCCTTTCTCTGAAAACAGTTGACCACCATGTCATTAAACTGGGAATAATCGACCTCTAAGTCGTTAAACTGGGGATGTAAAATGTGTAAATAAAACAAAAAAAATAAATATATAAAAAAATTAAAAGCCGAAATGATGGGGAAACTCGCAATAAAAATCAGCGAGTAAAAATAAAAATGAAAATAAAGCCGAAATGATGGGGCAACCGCGAATAAAAAGCCAAAAATGATAGGGCAATCGCGACCTTCGCGATAAGAAAAGCTGAAATGATAGAGCAATCGCGGTAAATAAAAAATAAATTTAAAAAACGGCGAATGATGAGTCGCTCCTGGTACCATATTCCAGTGCAGCGATGTAGACGCCAACCAAATTCTAAATCCCTAAATTCCCAACGGCGAATGATGAGTCGCTCCTGGTACCATATTCCAGTATAGCGATGCAGACGCCAACCAAAATTCAAATTTCCAACGGCGAATGATGAGTCACTCCTGATACCATATTCCAGTGTAACGATGCAGACGCCAACCAAAATTCAAATTTCCAAAATTCTCCCAACCCTACGGCCAGTCCCCCAAATTGACTACCGTATACAATCCACGGGCTCAAATAATTCTCATCGTACCCATGCCCCACCGTAATCACCAGTTACGCGGCTGGTCTCCGCCCTTGGAATTATGCTCCATTGGGAAGACCCACTCATGTGTCCTCACAATGCATGAGGAGAACAAACTTTCGTGGGATCCTTACGACTCACAAAGGAAAACACACTTGAGGGTCCTCACGACTCCTAAGGAGAAAATGCACCTGCGGGATCCTTACGACTCGTAGGAAGAAAATGCTTTTATGGGACCCTTACGGCCCATAAAATTGAAAAGCCTTAGGTGATAGGTATCTAAACCTGTCTCCTAAGCCATCGCTTCCCAATAGGCAACGGCAAATGATGAGTCACTCCTGGTACCATATTCCAGTGCAGCGATGCAGACGCCGTCCAAACTCAAATTCCCAATGGCGAATGATGAGTCGCTCCTGGTACCATATTCCAGTGCAGCTATGCAGACGCCAACCAAATTCCAAATTCAAATCCCAATGGCGAATGATGAATCGCTCCTGGTACCATATTCCAGTGCAGCGATGCAGACGCCAACCAAATTCCAAATTCAAATCCCAATGGCGAATGATGAGTCGCTCCTGGTACCATATTCCAGTGCAGCGATGCAGATGCCAACCAAATTCCAAATCCCAAAACGGTGAATGATGAATCGCTCCTGGTACCATATTCCAGTGCAGCGATGCAGACGCCAACCAAATTCCAAACCCAAAAACGGCGAATGATGAGTCGCTCCTGGTGCCATATTCCAGTGCAACGATGCAGACGCCAACCAAATTCCAAATCCCATACCCAAACGGCGAATGATGAGTCGCTCCTGGTGCCATATTCCAGTGCAGCGATGCAGACGCCAACAAAGTCCCGAAATTTTTCCGTCCCTACGGTCTGGATCATACATCCTGCAAAACCGTATACAATCCACGGGCGTAAAACGATCCCAATCTCTCCCAAAGTCCTACCGGCGAGAACACATTTAAAGTCCCACCGGCGATGAAGATTCAAAAAAAAAGGTATGTCCACAAGCAAAATGGGCACGGATGAAAAACCGAAAGGGCTCCGTGAGTAAAAGCAGTAGGACTGCCGGTGAGTTTGTGAAAACCCAAAAGGGCGCAAACTTGTGAAAAAGAGATGAAATGCACTTGCAAAGTCCTCTCGACTTTATGAGGAGAAATTCCCCGCGTGAGATCCTTACGACTCACAAAGAAGCAACACACTCAGGAGTCCCCACGACTCCTAAGGAGAAAATACACCTACGAGATCGTTTCGACTCGTAGGGAGAAAATGCTTTTATGGGACCCTTACGGCCCATAAAATTGAAAAGCCTTAGGTGATAGAGATCTAAACCTGTCTCCTAAGCCAACAATTTCCAAATCCTCCCGGAGCAAATGATGAGTTGCTCCTGGCATTATTCCGGTGCAGCAATACTGATGCCAAACCAAAACCAAAATCCAATTTCTCAAAATTCTCCTGGCCCTACGGTTAGTCCCCAAATTGACTACCGCATACAATCCACGGGCTCGAATAATTCTCATCATACCCATACCCCACCGCAATCACGAGTCCAGCGGCCGGTCTCCATCCTTGGACTTATGCTCCATTTGGGAAGACCCACTCATGTGTCCTCACAATACATGAGGAGAACAAACTTACGGGATCCTCACGACTCATAAGAAAACACCTTCGTGGGATCCTTACGACTCACGAAGGAAAAACACACTTGGGAGTCCCCACGACTCCTAAGGAGAAAGTACACCTATGAGATCCTTTCGACTCACAGGGAGAAAATGCTTTTATGGGACCCTTACGGCTCATAAAATTGAAAAGCCTTAGGTGATAGGGACCTAAACCTGTCTCCTAAGCCATCGCTCCCCAACAGGAAAAGGCAAATGATGAATTGCTCCTGGCACATGTGCTTCAGTGTTAGCAACGCTGATGCCTATCCTAATCCCAAAATTCCAAATTCCATATAGACCCCTAAGTCTTTAAACTGGGAACAGATGACCTCTAAGTCGTTAAACTGGGAACAGATGACCCCTAAGTCGTTAAACTGGGAACGAGGGAAATCTCCTCATGGCAGATGATGGTTCGCTCCTGGTACCATATTCCAGTGCAGCGGTGCTGATGTCAACCCAAATCACATCAAATCAGAAAAACAACCAATGTCCTTCCTGACAGAATCAAACTCCACCTCGGAAACAAGTCAACTTCGTCCCTGACATCGCAAGGAGCGGAGCAAGTCAAATCCAGCACCGACCGTCCAAGTCGCTAAAAGGGCAGCACCGACTGTCCAAGTCGCAAAAAAGGCAGAACCGACCGTCCAAGTTGCTAAAAGGGCAGCATCGACCGTCCAAGTCGCAAAAAGGGCAGCACCGACCGTCCAAGTCGCAAAAATGGCAGCACCGACCGTCCACGTCGCTAAAAGGGCAGCACCGACCGTCCAAGTCACAAAAAGGGCAGAACCGACCGTCCAAGTCGCTAAAAGGGCAGCACCGACCGTCCACGTCGCAAAAAGGGCAGCACCGACCGTCCAAGTCGCAAAAAGGGCAGCATCGACCGTCCAAGTCGCAAAAAGGGCAGCACCGACCCTCCACGACGCTAAAAGGGCAGCACCGACCATCCACGTCGCTAAAAGGGCAGCACCGTCCGTCCAAGTCGCTAAAATGGCAGTATCGACCGTCCAAGTCGCAAAAAGGGCAGAATCGACCGTCCACGTCGCTAAAATGGCAGAAACGACATCCATGTCATGAAAATGGAGTCGACCTCCACGTGAAAGAAGATCCATCAATTTCATACACACGACCCACATGTGTGGTGTGCGTGTATTGATGGGGGGCAATTTGTTGGGGTTAAAATTTGCACCCCGGTTGACCAAGTCAAAATCAAAGTCAACCCCAAGCCAAGTGGGCCCAAGCCCGGGTCAAGTGGGCCAATGCCCGGGTCGATCCCGAACATGAAGCGGTCGGCCTCCCCCATGCCAAAATAAAATTTTTGTAATAAATAATTTTGTTGTATTTCTTTTATTATATTTTATGAATAAATGTAAGAAAATGGGCATAAAGCCAAATTTTTGTAAAGCCCATGGCTTATGTGCAAAAAGAAATGGCACATGAGCCATGGGATAGGCAAAATGCCATTTTGAAAAGCCCAAGGAGCTATGTGTAAAGTGTATAGCCTATAAAGGCAAAGATAATGAAATATCTCAACAACTTTTCTTTCTCTCTCCAAAAAAAATTCAGATCTGAGATGTTTCTCCTTCCTCAAGGTTCTAAAACCTTCTTCTTTCTTTTGAATTAAATCAAGAGTTTAACTCTTCCTTTCTCAAAAATAAATAGTTTTTCACCACAAAACCCACGAAGGGGAGTGTTCATACCATAATTTTGCATATTATATTCCCTATTCTTGTTCATTTTATAAATAAACAAGTGCTTTTGATCCATGTCTACTACATAGTTGCAGGTTACAGGTTCTCGGAACAAAAACAGTGAAATTGAAGAAAAGATGATACAAAAGTGAGACTAAGACCGATAAATGATGGAATCTTGATCGTGCCTACATTTTCAGGGATAATGAAGATCAATGAACAAGTTCACAAAGCACAAAGGCAGCGCAAGGTTCAGGACTTCGACACGAAGCAAGCGGTAAAAGTCCATGACTTTATTCACTGTGGAAATCTGGATGAAATCTAAAAGACAATCTGAGAAACCAAGTGAAGAAACAAGATGAAAAATACAACCAGAATCATCCCTAGAAAGTGCAGCCAGCAAGCTCCATACTTGGCCGCGGTTCCGCGGCCATATAGTGCCCGTGTCGGTGGAAAATTGTAACGGTGGAGTCGGTGCGCTGACTAGTCTTCTTAAGGGTATACTTGTAATTGCAGATGTGAGTCGATTGTAACTCTAGGGTTTCTATGTTCTATAAATAGAAACCCTAAAACTTTTTTTAGGTTATGCCTCTTTTTATTTCATCTATTCAGAATTCTAAATTCGGTGTAAATGTTTGGAGAGAGCCATCAATAAAGTAAGTAATTTTATTTCATTGCCCTAGTTAATTTTTATTCTGCCTTAGTATAATTTAATTATCTGCCCTAGTTAGATAGTTAGAAAATGTTAATCAATTACCTAATGAGTGAGTAGTTCCTCACTTGTTAGGGTTAGGAATAGGGAAGACTTGAGAGATGAAAATCTCTCACCCCTTTCTTGCCCATCACACGTTTTTAATAGGACTCCATGCATATATACATAGGACTCCATGCATATATACACACACCGTTCCCTACGGCACCTTACCCCACGAGGCAACGGTGATACCGTAGTATAAACGACCGGTTGCGTATGTTCTCCATGGAGGTTAGGGTAAGAATTAAGAAAAGAAGGACAAGAACCTAGAAGAAGAAACATCTTTTCTTCCCGATGGTACTAATACCCTTTATTGATTATTACCATAACACCTAAAGAGATCTAAATTAGGGCATTGAAAGCGGTGAGGAAATCTTCAATTTCCAAATTTAACCTAAACCTAACCCTAGCAAGATTCTAGTCCTAGATTAAATCAGTTTAGTTTTTAGTGATAATCCATCCACACCGTTTGGAATTAACTCGTTAGACCAAATTAGGAAATACACAACATCCATGTGGACCGACCCGTACTCACCGGCTAGCTACCAAGCGACGTCGTTCTTGATTAGGGTAAAATATTTTTGATCACAAAACATCATACAAATCAAATGGCGTCGTTGCCGGGGATGGCGTAGTATTTTCCTTTTTGCGATTTCGGGTTAATATAAAATCATAAAAAAACTCATAAAAACTGGAAAAAAAAAATTATCATATTTTTATTGTTTGAAGGGTGTTTCGTGTGAATTTTGCAGGATCGACGAACGAGTTCGGATCTGGAAAAATTCAGAGATCAAAACAGAAAATCCTAGATCTGAACAACAGAGAAAAGTCAAACCAGAGGAGCGGAAGAAGTCTCGGGATCTGAACCATACAGAGAACCGCGGAACCGCCGCGCCAACCCTGTTCTGACAGCGCATCCGCGGCGCATTGCTGACGTCAGCTTGTGGAAATTCCTCTGTGAGCTTACTTTTTCCTTCTGTGAATCCCCAATATCTCCTCTGTAAAAATTTCATGCAGGATTCTTTGCGCTAAAAATCTCCCCCCTTCCAATAATTGATCTTGTGCAGGATTCTTTGCGTCGCGCTAAAAAAATTGTTTGCAAGTGGTTGTTTACTGTTTTGCGTATTTAATTGGACTTTAAGGGGCTTGAAACCAATCCAGACTGGGTGGGGATTTCATCACCCTTCCCAGGACCCCAGAAATCACATAAGGCATATTGCATTGTCCATCAATTAATTAAAAAAAGATTAGACTCAGCCCTAAGGACTTCGTGCTCAATAGGACAAAGGAATAGTTGTAGGCATCGACCGTTGATCCTAACCTAACTTTGTGGTGCCTAGGCTAGACAGGTAGTGAAAGGTAATTTTAAAAGGCTCGTCTCACGGTGATTCGTGAGCGGATCCCTCCTTTTTCTACTTGTGCTTACCTGGCCACAATTGGCGGTGAAGAGGCGGTTTGAGGTCCTACTTCTTGCCCTTTGGAACAGTTAGGAGCTGTCTAGCTGACCTAGGTGACCCTAGATCTAGGCCTGATTGTGCATTTGTGGTTGATTGAACGTGTGTCTAAGCCTTTTATCGAATTTAAATTTTTTTTTGCAAAATGCTCCACATATAAAAAAAAGAGGAAAGATCTTTACAAAAACTTGCAACTTGTCGCTAAGAAATCCGTGCACCCCACTTACACCCACTTTCTTCTCATTGACGTTTTCTTACCCCCACATTCTGTTTTTCACTTTTTTTGACTACACTATCTCTTTAGTGTATGTCCGGTTGGACTAGGGACACTAGTGCCCAATTAATCCGTGTCTCGTTGGTACCGACCGACGACGCTTTCGACTCCGAAGTCGAAATTCCTTCCACTTCCTTACCCTCACCTTCACTTTCTTCGTCTCCGAAGGGATGTCGGGATATAATCCTAACAACACCTTACCCACGGGACTGATTCCACCTCCGTTAGGTGTGAATAACCCGCAACACCCGCCAGTTGAAGCGCCCCAACGAATCGCGATCCAGGATCTTTTCTACCATATTCGCACCGCCTTACCTACTTGTCTTTCACTCCCACCAGCAAATGGGGACAACTTTGAGATCAAACCCCACTTCATCAACATGTTGCCAAAATTTCACGGACTGGAATCCGAAGATGCCTATATCTTCATAAACAAATTCCAAAACGTTTGTGCAATGATGAAAACAACCCAACTTTCAGATGATGCTATAAGGCTAAGGGTCATTCCTTTCACCTTATGTAACACCCGGTCCTCTTTATACCAATATTTGTGCTTCTCGTTAACTTATAAGATTTTACTTTAGTTATAATTAATTATTAGTTTATTTATTTTGAAACTCCATTAAATCCTAAACTCCCAATCCATTTTTCCCCCGCTATTTTCTCAAACCCTAATTCCAATCCCTTATTTTCTTTTCCCATTTATATAAACCTCGATTTCGGTCTAGAACTCCATTTCATTTTGATTATTTCCTTAGCCAAGTAAAAAAACAAAATTTTAAATGTAAACCCAAATCCCCAGCCCATTCTTTTATAACTTAAATTATTTTTAAAACCCAAAACAAATCCCCGAGCCCATCCCCTCAATTTTATAAAAGAAACTCTTTTTATTTTTAAGCCAGCCCACTCCATTCTTTTTCCCAAATTCATTTCCTATTAAATTTAACGAGCCCAGCACCATTTCCTGGCCCGGCCCACTTTCTTTATTTTCCCCATTCAAAATTTTTCCCTTATATCAATCCCAGCCCAGCCCAGGCCCACTCTCCCCTCACCCGACTCCTCAGCAACCCGACCCGACCCGCTCCTATTCATTCTCCCTCTCCAATGGCTCATTCCTCTTTTCCCGCGCACGTTTCCCTCGCCGACGCCTCCGCCCGCGCCAGCGACCACGTCGCCCGCGCTCCTCGCCTCCGCCGACGCCCACGCTCGCGCGCGTTACTCCCACAACGCGCGCCTCGATCCCTCCTCGCGATCACCCCCACGCCTCTCTCTCTCCTCTCGGTTCACACTCTCTCCCTCCCTCTCATCTCATTCTTTCTCCCTCCCTCTTTCTCTCAAAGGAAACACCACCACCGAGCTCCCCACTTCAACCAGACACACCCTCACCTCCACCACCTCCTTCTCCTCTAACCACCACACTCCGCTGCTCTGGACCGTCGTGACCACCACCATAAGCCATTGCCATCGAGACCTCCTCATCTCCTCCACCTCGTCACCAAACTCTTCCACTCACCCACATCACGCACCCGAGCTCCACACCGCCTGCACCCGAGCCGACCTCCCCCACCATCGTCTCAACCACCGCCGGCATCACCCATCCCTCCGACCTCGCCTTCCTCCCTCTCTTCGCTCACCTCCTCGGCTTCTCTCTCCCCCTCTCTCTGTTTCCTCTCTACTCTCTCTCTTCCCCTGCTCTCTCTCTCTCACTCTCTGCATTCTCTTTCTCTCTCTAACTCTCTCTTTCTCTCTCTAACTCTCTCTCTCTCAATATCTCTCCCTCCTTTGCAATCCCTCCCCATCGGCCTCGACACACCAACGACCACCACCCTCGTCGTCAAGACCCCAGCAACCAAGCCGCTGCCGAGACTCGAATTCGAGCCAAGTCAAGTTGCCGTGCTGCGCGTGTGTCACGATCGTGCCGTTGTCGTTGCCATACCGTCATCGACACGTCGCCAGGCAAGTATTTTACTTGCTTACATGCTATATACTCAAGTTACAATCTTAGATTACTTAGATCATAAAGTTACAATTTTAGATCAATTAGGTGTCATACCTGTTCGATGTGTGTTCCCAATGAGAATACTTATCAAATTTGACGGAACTGGATGGTTTATATTGGCCCTTGTAGTGATGGATATCTTGTGCCAGTTTCGCTGGAAAATATGACCGTTAACGACTAAAACGACTACCCCCAAGTTTACTCGTAAAACTGGAATTTTCTTGTACCTGAAAACCGTTAAAATCGCCATAAATTGTATACACACTAGAATGATGCGTTCGAGGGCTTAAATCGAAGACGACTCGACGAACTATAACCCTATGTAAATTTCTAATTGCTTCTGTACTTAAACTGTGACAATATTTGGATCGGAGTGCGACTCTGGACTGCAATCCAGAGCGACTCCAGTTGCTGTTTACTGTCCCGTATTGAACACCACCCTGTTTCCTTAACTCGTAGGTTGCAGAACTCTGCTATTTATTATAGGTGAATCTGTTGGTTAGACAACACAAGTGGTTCCATCCTGTTTCGTTATCGTTTGTTATTTAATCTGCAATTTAATAGATGTGGACGTATAACAGTCCCAACAGGATCAGAATTGACATACTAGTATTAAACAGTGTATATCTCCTGACGTACAGACGCGATTGAAGATCCGTCTATTGAGTTGAAAACATTACTTAAAACCCTAGATTTTATTCAACTGTAGCATCGCTAAAATCTGTTCCCAACTGGGATTAAAATGCGTTGCGAAACGGACTTCCGATTCTGAAACCGGATTTCCAGCCGTGAACGCTTACAATGAAATGGCTATAATTAATGATCCTGGAACCCGATTGGCTTGAAACTAAATTCGTTGGATAGATAACTGAACATACTATTCATTCCCCGTTCATCATTTCACTAAATTGTAACCGTATGATTTATGATAAATTATGCAAGTGGTAGATTACTAATTCATGACACCTTAATCATGCTTTACATACTGTTTACGCATCATATCATACACATGTCACTGCATTGATAACCTAGTGATAACGTGCATTACCCAGTGTTAGGTATTAGTGATGATTGTGGAAAGTACGTTAGTGTTCGTGTATCAGTGAATAAGTGAAAGTGATACGTACTTGTACACAATCAGTGAACCATATGATTCTATTATATTGTCGACGTCTGTAGGACGCGTGTACGTGTAACTATAAGTGGTATGGGACACTTATGGAAACTCTTGCATGGGTGTCACAGATAAGACATCAGACTCTGCCATTTATCTTAGGTATTAGTCGGGACGTGCTTGATGGAGGCCTGCCTCCAATTCTCGCGCAGACTTGTCACAGACCGACTGGTATTTAGGGTTATGGTTAGCGTTCGATGTAGACCACGGGGTGTGGGGTAGTTTGAGTGTGAGTTCAACAGAATCTCGGGAGTCCTATGCCGGCTTATATATATGGAGATATATAGAGATTTACAGGGTACATGATTATTACCGTGAGTTACATGTTGGGCCCGTGGTCCCTTACCCTTGGGTTCTACCCTTGGGTGGAGGACACTCGCGAGTGGTTGACTCTCACACTTGGACTGACGATAGGTTTAGTGACCTGTACAGTGAGACTTAGAGACTGATAGGGATGATAGCATCGATATACATACTTACTGTGTTGACATACGTGGCATATCATTCTACTACTCTTACTGTTCCGCTGAATTGATTACTGCATGTTCATATCTATACCATTCTGATTTACTGTTACATATATCTATTATCACTGTTAGAATTGTCACATGATTTTATATATTATATTGCTATTGTGTCGCTCTGACGACCTGAGTATGCATGTGAGGAGAAGATTTAGCCTGGACCAGGACTAGACGTATATCACAGACACATCGACTTGCTATCCAGAGTTATATTCTTTTGTTTCCCCTCAGGTCAGTTCTTTACATTGTTTCATTCAGTTACTGCATTTCTCATTACCTGCGCATCATTTACTGTTTACCATGAAAAACTAGAAGCCGAAGTGTGACTACGGCAGGACATTTCCTTGACCGTAGGAGCATGGCTGGCCTTGTCAACCCCTCGTATTCCGTATTTTGGGAAGCGGGGCGTGACACCTTATGTGACTTAGCCGAGAAATGGTTATACAGCACAGCATCACATTCAATTAAAAATTGGGAAGAGTTTGTTAAAGCTTTTCTTAGAAAGTTTTATCCACATCACAAGACCGTGAGAATTCGCAATGAGATTATTCAATTTTCCCAGCTTCCTTCTGAACCCTTTTGGAAGTGTTTTGAAAGATTCAAAAACCTACTTGTTCAATGCCCTCACCATGGTATCGAAAATTGGCAACTTTGCCAAACTTTATACGAGGGATTGAACTCAGCAACGAAGCAGTTGTTGGAAACCATTTGTCAAGGTCACTTCTAACCAAATCTAGTGAGGAAGCTTGGCAGTTTCTCGAGGATCTTGCTGAACAAACACTTCAGTGGGAAAGCACTAAGACCACTTCATCTTCTTCAATTGGTCAGTCTAGGGAAGGCATACATCAATTAGATATGTCGATTGCTATGAAGACCGAGATGGCCGCACTTACGAAAAAGCTAGAAGCAATTGAGACCAAAATCTCATCGCCTTCTGCTGCCCCTGCTTTACCCCCACGAACTGTTTGTGCTTGTTGTTTGTATCCCTCACATCTTACCGAAGAGTGTCCTTACAGTCCACCTGTTCAAGGACAAGATCAAGTCAATGCTGCCTTTCAGCAACGACAAAGAAATGATCCATACTCTTCGACTTATAATCCGGGATGGAGGAGCCACCCAAATTTTGCTTGGAATCAAAATCAACAATTCCAAGGAAACAACAACTTTCAAAGGCCTCCTCCTCCACAACAACAAGCACCTCCACAAACTCAATACCAGCAACCTTTCTAACCACAACCTTACCCAAATCAAATGAACAATTTTGTGCCTAACAACTTTTACCCTCAAAACAATTTTGTTCAACCAAATGATGATAATGTTACCTCGCTAGAAAGAAGTCTAGATGCGTTTCTCAAATAATCTACACAATCCGCAGCAAGGTTGGAGACTTCTATCCAGTCTTTGATGCACAACAATGCTTCACATGATCAAAGTATCAAATCAATCGAAGCCCAAATTGCATAACTAACTGCTGCGTTGAGCGAGCGAGAAAAGGGAAAGCTTCCATCTCAACCATTGCCAAATCCCGGTCACACACACAACGCACATGTTGCGTATGAACAACAAAATTATAATGTAAATGCTGTGACCACGTTGAGATCTGGAAGAGTGTTGCATAATAATGTGGGTAATAGTGATGACACCCCTGCCGGTGGTCCTTCTTCATCTTCTTCTTCATCTTCTTCTTCATCTTCCTCTTCCTCGTTAGAGCCTATTCTTCATTCTTCACAAGGCTCTACTTCTTCTACTTCGAACGGACCCACTTCTCACTTCAAAAACACACCCACACTGGGATCCGTTCCAACTCCGCAATCTAATCCACAAAAAATGGACTCAACAGATTTTCAAAATGTTCCATTTCCAAACAGGTTGAGATCCAATAAACCAACTCCACAAATGGAGAAGATTGTGGAGTTATTTAAACAGGTTAGCATAAATATACCTCTCTTGGATGCAATCTAACAAGTTCCTTCTTACGCAAAAATCTTAAAGGGCTTATGCACCTCGAAGAGAAAGTCTCAGATACCCAAGAAAGTGCTAGTAGCTAGTGCCGTGAGCAATGCTATTAACCAACGTCAACCCTTACCCCAAAAACGAAAGGACCCTGGCTGTCCTACAAATTCAATAACAATTGGGGATAAGAACATCAATCGAGCACTTTTAGATCTTAGGTCTAGTGTTAACCTGCTTCCCTGCTCCGTGTATGAGCAATTAGGTATTGGAGAGTTAAAACCCACTCATTGTACTCTCCAAATGGCTGATCGATCAATCACCCATCCTAGGGGTGAGTTAGAGGATGTGTTGATCAAAGTAGGGGACTTCATATTCCCCGTTGATTTTATTGTTATGGACACACAACCTGTTGCTAACCCACGGAACCAAATTCCGGTGATCCTCGGTCGACCATTTTTGGCCACTTCCAATGCCGTAATAAATTGTCGCAATGGCTTTATGATTCTATCCTTCGGGAAGATGTCTAGTGAGTTCAATATTTACAAGATAGGAAGTCTGCCCCCCCCCCGTGCCTAAAACTAGTACACAAGAAGTTTGCTCGATTCACGAAATCACGCGGGAGGACTGCGAGCTTGAAAAATTTCTGTTTGAGGACAACAGTTTTGACGCCACTAGTGCGTCCCTCCTTGAATCTAACACAGTTGGCACAACCGATATTGATTATGAATGTTTCACTTTTTCGGACGATTTTGACGACTCACCGCCCGAATATGAGTCCTTTGAATTTTTGGATGAGTTAGTTGAACCATCCGATTCGGTTGTTTGCAGTGATTTCGAACCATTGTTGGAATCCTTTGAGTTCGAGATAGCCTCCCCAATTTTACCTTCAATTGTTTCGCTTCCGAAACTCGAACTCAAGCCTTTGCCGTCTCACCTTAAATATGCTTATCTAGGTGAGAATGAGACATTTCCCGTTATCATATCGGCATCTCTAGCTCTCGAGCAAGAGAAAGCCCTTTTAATGGTCTTACAAGATAATCGGCATGCTTTTGGCTGGACTATGGCGGACATCGAGGATATTAGTTCCCTCATAATTAAATATCATATGCATATGATGGATGATGCCAAGTAAATAAAGGATCCACAGAAACATCTCGGGGATTGTGTGGTAAATCAACCTCCACCTATGGAAGTTGAACCACCCCCTTTTCTTCTAATAAACTACGAGAATGCCAATAATCCACTGATTTTTTATCATTCACATTCTCGTTTTCATTCATAATCACCTCCTATCTCTTCACTACACTGTCCATACCACCACTTATCTCTTACCCAATTCTTTTTGGCTCAGTACAACATGTTCTTCCACCGACCGATACTCTACACAGATAAATTTTTCAACTGGTTGGTGTTGACGTTTGGTCTTTGCAAAGTTTGGCAATGACGTGTAACATCGTTTCACTGAAGTTTGGGGGGACCTTTTTTGTATATATATTTTGTTTTTCTTTTAACAATAAAAAATTATAAAAAAAATAAACAGGGGAGTGCCGACAATTTTGACCCTCTTGGTGTAGCCTGACGGTGAGGACACTGTCAAGTTTAAGTTTGGGGGTGTGCTCGGTAAGCCTTCTTCCTTCGCATTCATATGTATATTTTTGCATTTGCATACTTATTTTGAAACCCATAAAAATTTAAAAAATTTAAAAAATTTAAAAATTGAAAAGTTCAATTTTAGTTATATTTGACTTAAGTTTGACATGACGGTTGACTAGCTAGGAAAAACTAGATCTTAGATTTAGTGAATTAAAAACCCTAAAAATAACCTTTCTTAAAATTTAACGGTAGAAAGTATATGTCTTTGTAGTTTATTTAGAAACAGGCAAATTTCAAATTTACTTCTTGGGCTAAGTTAAAATAAGGGAAGAGTATTGAAATTTTTATTGAAGTATAAGTTTGAAAAATAATTCCAAAGCTTAAGTCTAAATTCTGAAAATATATACCCTACAAATTGCATAAACATGAACCTTGAAATTTGGAATAGTAGAAGAGACCTTGAAATGCTCTTGTCTAAAGTCCTTAGTATAAAGGGAAATAAAATAAAAATACAAGTGTGAATAAAGAGATAATAAAAAAAATGAACACTGGTTTTTGTAATTACTTAAGGCTGCATTAATAGAAAAAATATTTAGCAAGGGTGCTTCATCACCTAGTGCCTTAGACCAACTGATTTGGGAGTCAGTGCTAAAAGCCTTAGGTGTTACAAGACTAGGAATTACGCCTTAATGTGCAAACACATTTTGTAATCAGTCGTTAGTACCTCAAGAAGTATTAACGGTCGCATGAAGGATGTGTGAGCAATTTCATCTAAAAAGTTCACCAACTAAAAGTACTTTGGACGATGGACAAGAGTATAATAACTTGATTTGAATTTCCAAGTGTAGGGGTGATATATACATACACGTAAGGGTATGTGATTGGGATTTAGATAAGAGATAAGAATGAAGAATATGACTTATATCTTTAATAGAGATGATAAAAATTCCTAAGTTGAGATGAAACCCTAGAAGGAAAACTTAAAAGATGCCAAAAGCTAAGTAAATTCACAAGAATATATATAATCTTAAGTTAAATGATAAGGAAGCATGAAGAATACGGGTGGATAATTTATGAGTCGAAGATAATAGAGTTTCTTGTTAGAAAACCTAATTGGAGAATAAAAGTTAATAGGCCAAATTGATAGGATCTTGTGGGTAGTATCCGCTGAAAACCCTCAGGAGACAACACTCCTCCTACTAGGGACACCTAGAGGTTTAACGACTTGTTGCACGAGCTCAGTGCAATCGCGTTTCCCTGCGAAAATGAGGCTAGGTTTTTTTCGAGAATAAAACTAGGTTTGCTCGAGGACGAGCAAAAGATAAGTTTGGGGGTATTTGTTCATACCATAATTTTGCATTATTATAGTCCCCATTCTTGTTCATTTTACAAATAAATAGGTGCTTTTGATCCATATCTGCTACATAGTTGCAGGTTACAGGTTCTCGGAACAAAAACAGTGAAATTGAAGAAAAGATGATACAAAAGTGAGACTACGACCGATAAATGATGGAATCTTGATCATGCCTACATTTTGAGGGACAATGAAGATCAATGAACAAGTTCACAAAGCACAAAGGCAGCGCAAGGTTCAAGACTTAGACACGAAGCAAGCGGTAAAAGTCCACGACTTTATTCACTGTGAAAATCTGGATGAAATCTAGAAGACAATCTGAGAAACCAAGTGAAGAAACGAGATGAAAAATGCAACCAGAATCATCCCTAGAAATTGCAACCAGCAAGATCCATACTTGGCAGCGGTTCCGCGGACAAACCAAGCTTATGACCGCGGATCCGCGGCCATATAGTGCCCGTGTCGGTGGAAAATTGTAACGGTGGAGTCGGTGCGCTAACTAGTCTTCTTAGGGGTATACTTGTAATTGCAGATGTGAGTCGATTGTAACCCTAGGGTTTCTATGTTCTATAAATAGAAACCCTAAAACTTTTTTTAGGTTATGCCTCTTTTTATTTCTTCTATTCAGAATTCTAAATTCGGTGTAAATGTTTGGAGAGAGCCATCAATAAAGTAAGTAATTTTATTTCATTGCCCTAGTTAATTTTTATTCTGCCTTAGTATAATTTAATTATCTGCCCTAGTTAGATAGTTAGAAAATGTTAATCAATTCCCTAATGAGTGAGTAGTTCCTCACTTGTTAGGGCTAGGAATAGGGAAGGCTTGAGAGATGAAAATCTCTCACCCCTTCCTTGCCTATCACACGTTTTTAATAGGACTCCATGCATACATATACACACCGTTCCCTACGGCACCTTACCCCACGAGGTAACGGTGATACCGTAGTATAAACGACCGGTTGCGTATGTTTTCCATGGAGGTTAGGGTAAGAATTAAGAAAAGAAGGACAAGAACCTAGAGGAAGAAATATCGTTTCTTCCCGATGGTACTAATGCCCTTTATTGATTATTACCGTAACACCTAAAGAGATCTAAATTAGGGCATTGAAAGCGGTGAGGAAATCTTCAATTTCCAAACTTAACCTAAACCTAACCCTAGCAAGATTCTAGTCCTAGATTAAATCAGTTTAGTTTTTAGTGATAATCCATCCACACCGTTTGGAATTAACTCGTTAGACCAAATTAGGAAATACACAACATCCCTGTGTACCGACCCGTACTCACCGGCTAGCTACCAAGCGACGCCGTTCTTGATTGCGGTAAAATATTTTTGATCACAAAACATCGTATAAATCAGGGAGCTCGGATCTCCAATCAGATCTCGAAAAGGGGAGACTTTTAAATCTCACCCTCTTTTCCTCCAAGATCCCGCCTATCAAGAGAAGGAAGAAGGAGAACCATCTCCAAAAATCTAACTTTGGACAGATCTAAGGCTCAAAAGAAGAGCAATAAATCCCCAGGAGTTTAACTCCTTTCTAGATCTGTTGGAGTTTAACTCCATAAATTAGTTTCTGTTAGGAGTTCAACTCCAAAAACTTCTTGGGAGTTCAACTCCCCAGCCTGAGGGCTAAGCCCCTTCCCGCGGGTGTTTCCCGTGATCACGTGTGCGCCACGTGACCCCGGGGCGTTAAGGCGCCCATCGGTGGAAAATTGTAACTAGTTTTAAAAGGAAAGAAAGAGGTGGCAATAAGATATTTAGTGCATTAATTAGCATTTATTGAATTCTAGCTAGATTTTTCCACTCATTTTCATAGAACCCCCCTCTTTTCCAAGCTTGGCCGGCCACTCCCCCTTGGCTGCCCTTTTTTTTCACAACTCCATTTCATCTCTTTTGAGCTTCAAAAATTCATCAAAAATCCTTAATTAATCACACAAACTCAAAAACAAGGCATTACCCATTTTTCTTCATCTCAAAACAAGCTTGGATCTTCAATCAAGACATCTTTTTGGAGGCTATTTGGATGATCTAGTTACAAGTTTCAAATCAATTTCGGAGGTATAAAACCCTAACCCTAATCTCTATTTGTTGTTCTAATACTTTAAACTAGCTAATTAGATGTTAGATTAAAGCTATTAATTGCATATTTAGAATTTCTAGCAAGGGTTTTTGTTAATCAAGTTAGGATTTTGTTGGTTGTAATGGTTAAATGTGATGTTTAATCAAATGAAAACTTAACCTACTTGCTAGATTTGTTAAATGATAGTTTCCTAATTATCTAATTAGCTTAATTACAAACTAGACTTTTACTAAATCCTAATTAAGTGAGATTAAAATTATAGTATTGGTATGTATGGTTTAATCTTGCTATATTGTGATATTTGTAAATTCTAGTTTTGGTCAAAACCTGTAGTTTTGGTCAAAACCTGTAGTTTTGAGCTAAAATGATATATGTTGCTTACTAGATTTCAGTAAGTTTTGGCGTGGGTTTCTTTTGACGTTGCGACGTTATTTTTACTAGATTCTACGCTATATCTTGTGTTGTGAATGCGCGATCGGTACGATCAGGGTTTAGGCTTGGTAGTTGTGTCGCTTTGCGTTCCTAGCTAGGGTCATGCCGATGTCGTTTGTGTCTTTGTGTAGCTTTTGCTCTCGAGTTGGTTTCGTAGTGTCGCTACGCGTATTAGCCACTTGACGAACACTTGAGAGTACGATTGGAGTTGGTGCGTCGGTCAAACGTAGTTTGTACGTATTATTGGTCGATTGCTAATATATATTGTTATATGCTTTCAGGATCGCAAGCGGAGACTTCGGGCGCTGCGAAGAAGGAAGAGCGAGTGGTTGGCTTTACTTAGCCAGGATTGTAGTGAGTAGATTTAATATCTACAGGGGAATCGCCCGCATGGCGTTATGCGTCTGGGCTAGATTAAATGATATGACTATTAGTTAGATGTATACGGATATTGATTGTGCATGTGTACCTTGTTGCATATCTCATTTCCTATTATGCGTGGACTTAGTATTAATGAGACACAACACTATTATTGACGGTTCATATTTCACGAGCACTAATTGTATGTTACACACACACCGTCGATAATTGCCATGACATGCACAACACCTATACATATGTGATACTGTATTGCTTAAGGACATTGAGACATGATCCTCATTTTCATTGTGCATATGACATATAGCATACATGTATACCTACATGCTTACACATATGCCTTGACATACTTACATGCTAGTTACCCATATACCTATAGGGTATTGTACCACTAGTGATAGGTATATACACATATGAGACATAGCTACATGTACATCTTGCATACATACTTACATAAACCTGGAGGGTATTACATCATTATCGATAGGTAGATACACATATCTTGCTATGCCAACATGGTTACGCATACCTGGCTTTAGCTACATATTCACATTTATTTGATGTTGTATGGACTTGGAGAAATTAGGAACCGCATGATATATATATTAACTTGTTGCAGTTAAATAGCGGTTTTTCCTTTATATGCTCATATTACTGTTTCATGTTGCATATATTACATTTATGGATTTCATATGATGTTCTCTGATATTTTTACTCCTAAGTATATATAACAGTGGAATGGGACGCTGTTATGTATATATATATATATATATATATATATATATATATATATATATATATATTAGTGGAATGAGACGCTAATATATATGTATTGATTCATGCAGTTATACTTATTCATTACTTGATGTTTTTTGGATTTGAGGACCGTGGTTGTTTCATGAAATTATGCATTATTTGAAAAAACCCGGTTTCTCTTGATATGATATTTCAGCTTCCACCATGAGATTTCTCGGTTCTGAGCTTATATATGCCCCATGCGAGGAGGTGTCGTGGGCCGTGTACGGGTACATGGTGGAACTCGGTTGGTTCCCCGGCGCAAGAAGATCGAAGGTCCATGCCGTTGAGCCCGGCTGGGGGCGTTTGCCATCCGGTGATAGTATTTGTACTCGACGGATATCTGGGGGATATCGATCGAGGTTATATACGCACATGCCTTACAGATTTCCGGTGGTGCTTACCCAGGTTCATAGGATGTACGTACATGACACAGGAGGGCCAGTCCCAGGTGATGACGCTTCAGATTTGAGTATTTTATGTCGATGCTAGACACTTGTTTTCAGGATGTTTTTGGGTGTAGATATTGGACACTCAGGTTTCATGAGATATACTCGATATTGGATACTGGTTATATGAGATTTACTTCATATTGGATACTGGATATATGTGATTTACTTGATATTGGACACTCAGGATATATGAGACTTATAGGATATGAGGGCCAATTTGGGGCTGATTTGAGGAAAGTTGGGATTTAGATTGTCTTGATGGACTTTGGTCCTACCACGAGGTGAGGATTCCGTGAGAATGACATGTTTTATCCCATACTCCGCATTTATTGTATTGCATTGCTTCATGTATTCTTAGTACCTGATAGAGTACCTTACGTATTGCCATTTATTGTTCATGTATTAGTAGTACCTGATAGAGTACCTTACATGACTGTTGCATACATATTGCCATTTATTGCTATCAGTTTGCATGCATTAGATTTGCGCTGTACGTGCATACTTGCGATTACCTGCATATGTTATTTACTATTCACGAGTTGGCAACTCACCCCCGTTGTGCCACAATGTTTTTGCAGGTAGTCCCCCAGGGCAGTCGCGGCATACTTTTCATCTTTCGTATCATCATTTGCAGCGGATACCGCTACGGTTGACTGTGTACAATTTTGCTATAGGGGGTTTTACGGTTATCCGATGTTGCGTATTGTATATTCGTTGTATCCTGTACTCTCCATCTACCACTTTCATGTGTATGATTTAGAGACTTGATGTGAGGACGATATTGTATATTTTGATGACTTGGATGTCTTTTATGCGGTTTTACTTATATCGTCTTTTATTTCTTCGCTACGGCGTCGTATATCTGTTGTAGTGGTTGTTTTCCGCCTTTGGGTGTGGATTTGCTCCCGTTGGGGATACTTTACTTATATTTATGTTGTACCCATTTTTGGGGTTAGTTTTTATAAAGGAGGTGCTGCCAAAATTTTTAAGAAACTAAAGTTGGACTTAAAAGATTTGTACTTGAGATTTTCAAAAGTTTTAACAATGTTCTTATCACTTACTGATTTTGATAGTTAGATTGCTGGGTTTTCGGCTTACTTAAATTGCGTTACGCCTGTAGACGTTGCGTAGTTTAAGAGCCGTCACGTGCCAATTTCGGGTCGTGACAGTAATGGAAGTTTGTAGGTTATCCCGGGCATTGACGAGGGTTAATATTCTACCATTTGGAAGATCAATAGTTATATTGTTCTTGACTCGCCACCCGTTTTGGTAAAATGAATTCTTTTCAGAAAACATTAGTGGGAGTATGGTAGAACTGGAAGTTATTCCAGAACCACAAACGATTACTGAAAATTTAGTAGAACCTAAACATTCAATTGGATTTGACAATCCATTAGCCACTCCGCAGATTTGGTGGGTAACCTCAGCCACCCGATAGGTACTTCGGTCTCCTCAAAGACGGTGACAGAGAGGTTTTGATGACCCTAGCTTGCCACTACTGCTGTTCTAGACTATGAGATCTGGCAGATGGATGAGTGTAACGTCGTTCTAAATTAGCTTTAGAAGTGCACGTGTGTATGACTCTGCCAGAGGGTCAGTGGGAGCAGCGGAAGCATGGTGGGCAAGTAGCTTATGTTTATTTATAGACTAAAGCAAGTATAGCAGAGATATATCATCTATTTTTTATTTGACGGACATAGAGTTTGATTTCATCAGAATAACAGATGGACCTGGCAAGAAGGTAGTAGGGAGTGATGTCCTGGTATTTGGATGACATGCTCTTTATAGAAAGTGATCTTTCTATACCATGATCGGTTATACCGTGGTTGTCACAAGGTGTTTCTCCACATAGGATCTGGATAAAATATCAGGGATTCTGGTCACTAGATCTATGGTTTTAGATCTAGATTTGGGAAGTGCCACAATTTGGGTACTTTGACACTATTCTAAGTGTTTTTAGAATGGACAACTCCTGACGTGGTAGTGTACCCGCAGGTGACGGAATCACCCTATCTGAAGAGATGTCTTCTAGACTGATGAGGAGAGGGATTTGCATGATTGGTATATCACTTGCTTAGGCAATTGAGTTAATCAGGAAATGTCAAGTACCACACCGGATATTGCTTTTACACTAGCTGCAATAAGCATATATTAATCCAATCCTGGAGAAACGTTGGGAAGTAGTTTTGAACATAAGAGAATGTTCTTGGTATATGGTAACGACAACCTCCTTCAGGAGGCGGTTATCATTTAAGCCTTCCAAGGTGACCTGGATGACAGAGTGACTGTCAGAGTTATAGTTTTCCCTCTTTTGAGGGGCAGTATATTGGACAGGTGGTCTAAGAGGATACTGAGGAAGACATGGTGCATGATACTGATTAAATTCAGTGGATGATACGGTCTAAGAAGTATGTTGGATTTGGAGTTCATTTGTGAACCCATCAGATATCCAAACAAATTCTAAGACATGTATCGCTCATTTCTGGAGATGGTCTTTCTCCGCGAAGTTGAGATATAGAGAGATAAAGATAAAAACATTGGAGTGGATCCACTCACTGAGGCTATTTCTCGAACGCAATAGTTTCACAAACGGGCTTTGTGAGACTGATTAGTAGAGAAGTTGGGTGTTCGGTATCACACGGGCTGTGAGTATGCGACATCGCAATAATTAGTCTTAAGTGCAAGTGGGAGATTGTTGGATATAGTGCCCTCAAGTCAATTATTATAATTGCACGCACGCGATTGTGATGATTGAGGGAGGACCTATATGAGTAGAACAGTCTTACTCAAAATGATAGTATGCTATCTGGTTTGCCTTTATCATCATATGCATGCATTATGTGGTATTACATATCACTATTACATGTTGATAGAGTCCATAGGATTCTTGCTTGACTACCAGCATTATGATGGCGATCATATACGTGGAAACTAGGTGGTCTATAAGCACATCCTTAAAAGTTCCTAGTCGAGGGAGTATCGAGACTGGGCATCGATACTCCGGAGTAGACTAGTGTATACTTTTTGAGATCCTGACGAGGGGCGGTGGCCGGTCTCACAAGCCATTGATGTCAGTTAGTCACCTAAGATGGTATACAGGTGCTCATTGGGTTATGAGTTACACTGGACGGAATCGTCGGGAACATGCTAGTTGGTATTATACCTATTGTCAGATAGCAGTTCTCAGGTGACATGAGTACATGTTAGTCTGTCAACCTGAGATCGTCATTTGTCTCGTGTGAGTTCCCACTGTGCTTTGATTACTACCCTACCATGGCTCAAAGGAGTCGTGCAAACAGGTTTTAGTTGGGTACAGTCCCGAGCCACATGGAGGCAGTGAGCGGATCGTCGGGGATTCGTCTCTCCCGATATTAGGGGTTGATGTCGCGCGGTGCACGGATGGCCATCACCAGAAATCCTTGGCCAAGGTAGACAAGAATTACTGATTTGGATTAGTAATTTCTCGGTGGGTGATGGGCTTCATGCCGACACGAAATATCGCGTTATTAGGGGCCTGACTTTATCCACCCCTTAGACTCGATATGCGATACTCTTAGACGAACAGATCGGACTGTATGGAGATTGTCACTAATAGACTCGGTAGGGGTTCGGATGAGTTTGCTCGTCGGCCTTCCTTTCGCTCAAATACCTGGGTAGCCGTTACGTACAGCTAGTGCCACTGACGTGCTTGTGTTTAAACCCACTGCCAGAGTATTGATGAGTCTTTAGAGTCCATATAGAGGGTTTCTCTGGTTCTGGCAAAATGATGTAGTAGCCATATTGGATACGTGCAGGGTTCTGATCGATCGATTGTACTATGTACCTGGACTTTCGATCGGACAGTTGATAATACCAGCCGGCTCGGCTTTGAGCCGGATTATTAAATCAGGTATTGATTTAATAATTTACGTATATGTATTTCGATATGTATATTCTAGTATTATGTTCTTTGTGTTATTCTATCTCTTTGGGTATACGTATTTCTATACGAATACATGTATATATATACAGTAGAATGTAATCCGTATTTATACGGAAAACATTGTAGAAGGTGGAAACCTCATTTTAGATTTTATCCATTTATTTTAAATGGAAATGAGGTGTAAAAGAAGAGAGGGGAGTATGGTGAGAGCCATGCTTTAATAGTGTTGCACAAATGAATTAACAATTCATTTGTGCAAACTATTCAAGCATGGTTGGAATTGTTTATTGGAAAAATGAGTTTTATAAAACCATGCTTCATGTTATTTTCACACTTGATGTTGGATGAAGTCTTTGAATGGTTGGTTTTGAAAACATTCTCACCATTAGCTTCACTCTCCTCACTTCTTTTCTTGAGCTCCTCCACCTTCATCTTCAACCTCCTCTCTACGATCTCATGTATTGAGAATCAAGAGAGGAGGTGGGATAGATACACTCATAGAA
The DNA here is from genome assembly GCA_030015575.1 of Agapanthus africanus. Taxonomy (NCBI): domain Eukaryota; kingdom Viridiplantae; phylum Streptophyta; class Magnoliopsida; order Asparagales; family Amaryllidaceae; genus Agapanthus; species Agapanthus africanus. The sequence continues at coordinate 371,837,676 of JASDDO010000022.1, forward strand.
CACTTTACTACATCCTAGGCACTCTAGATTAGCAACCTAGAGTCCCTAGTTACTTCACTAGATCTTTTGTGTGGAGCTAGAGCCATGAGTTATATCTCTCGGGTGGATCATCTTCGACGGAGGAAGACCGGCGGCTAAGTTCAATTGAGGACGCCTCAAAGAGCTAGGGAAGATGGTAGAAGACCGAAGGACACGGTTCATTCGGTATAACTCCTCTAACCTTGTAGCTAGTATATCTTTTGTTGCTAGTGTAGGATTATGGTTCGATCTTAACGGGTTGCTTAGCGCAAGTTTTTTAAACGCCAATTTTTGTTCCGCATCGGCCACGGTAGATGGCCAGGGTGCTAGCAAACCCCAACATTAGGTAGGTGGTTTCACCTATTTTTCATCGTGTGTCATATACATGTTAAGAGCAAGCCTCTGCACTTGTTTAAAAAAATTTCAAAGACCAAAAAAATTTGAGGACAGAGAGTGGGTTTTCGAAATTGGAATTTTTCGGTTTTGAAACTAACGCATCATCTGCTACTAGTTTCTAATGTTTGGGTGGCTCTGATACCATGTTGGGTTTCCTAGCACCCTGGCTGCCAACCGCGGCCGTTGCGGAATGAAAAACTTTGGCTTTTAAAAAACTGACGCTAGAAAACAGATCCTAGAATCTAACCAAATATCGAAACTAGTAAACTAGAAATATCTAACTACTGTGATAGAGTTTATACCTAAGGTCCGTGTCCTTCGGGTCTTTACTCCTCTTCTTAAGCTCCTTGAGATCTTCTGGATCAAGCTTGATGGCCGGCCTCCTCGGTCCTAGATGATCCACCTAAAAGTTCTTGATTCAAGCTCCTATTCCAAAAAGAAGCAAACTAAGCAAATTAATTTGCTAATCTAGTTTGCTTAGATGACGTGGTTATGTTTAGTAGTAGTTTTCTATCTCAAATCTTTTGGTTCTCAACACATGAGAATGATAAGGATTTAGAACAGGAGAATGAACTCAAGAAGGTGAGATGAGAGGATAGCAAGTGAAGAAGCAATGTGTGAAGAATGGCTAATCTATTTTACTTTTTGTGATATGAAGTATATCATTTTCTTTTTCAAAAACACAACCATACTCCAATAGTGTTTGCAATACATGCAAAGCCAGTTAGAGCTTCGATATGAAGTATATCACCTAGTGCTTTAGACCAACTGGTTTGGGGGTCACTGCTAAGCCTTAAGTGTTGCAAGACTAGGATATTGCTAAGTACGCCTTAATAAGTGAGCACGTTCAGTAATCGGTTGGTTAGTACCTCAAGAAATATTAATGGTTGCATGAAGAATGTGCGAGCAAATCCATCTAAAATATCACCGACTAAAAAGTACTAAGGAACATAGACAAAAGGTATGATAGTTTGAATTGAATTCTCCAAGTGTAGGGATGACTTTTACACACACATAGGGGTATATGATCGATGTTTGGAGGAGAGGTAGGGAGGAAGACTAAAGATGATGTTCTACTGAGGGAGGATGTGATTTCCGACATCTTTTCAAGACCATTAAGATAGGGCTCATGACAGCTAAAAAACTAGCGTAGTTTAAAACTCTTATTTTCAAGTTTTTCTTTTATATGTTCTTATCTTTACATGTAATTTTTGACTTCTTTCCTTTATTTTCTAAATTTTGGGATTTTGTGAGTGTAATCCGTTGAAAACCCTCAGGAGACAACAGTCCTCTTGCTAGGGACACCTAGAGGTTTAAAAGCTTGTTGCACAAACTAAGTGCAATCGTGTTGCCTACGAAAGTGTGCTAGGTTTTTCTTTTTAAAATAAAACAGTTTGCTCGAGACGATCAAAAGATAAGTTTCAGGGAATTTGATCAGTCATATTTATTACATATTTGTACGGTCATTTTCCCTACTATTATTAATTACTAAAAGGTGTTAGTTGTAATTTAAGAACATATGTGGATTTATATGTAAAAAGATTTTGTCATATGTTTCTTAACTTATAATTAATATAATTGGGTGCAATATATGTATATCATATTTAAATAAAACATTCATGTGATTCTTATCCATTATTATTAAGATGTGCATATCATATCATATCAAATATCCTTGAAATTCTTAACTATTAACTAATTTATTTGTGAATGAATTGTTGGAATATTATATCAAATAAAATAAATGCTACTAATAATTTGATTTGAGATATTGTGCAGGTATTAAAATAACAGATCAATTCAGGGCTACAAACATAAATAGGAGATCCAACTCAAATCAAGTTAGTAAACCAAATCTGCCAAATTTAGGAGCAAATTGAAGATTCTCGCAATTACAAAAATAAAACAATATTTTCAGGATTTATCGTTGAAAAGATCTCCTAAAATCAAGAGAAAAAAGAGAAAAAAAATCCGGAGACGCAATCTCACCATAAGGCGGCGGTTCAGCGGCCATATGAACCAAACGGCGGCGGTTCCGCGGTCAATTAGTGGTCGTTCGATGTGAAATTTCAGGGGCATGATCGTCTTTTCACATACATCGAGAATCTATCTAGGGTTTCAAGTTCCAGAGCCTATATAAAGGACCGAGCAGCAATCTAGGGTTATCGATATAGGGCTTTTAATTTTTTTAGCACTTTTAGCCAATTAAATTCTGGAATGCAAATTTTTATTAATAAAAGGCAGAGTAATTTTTATTTCTTGGCTCTTTACTATTCTGCAATTTATTTCTTCGCATTTAAATTGAATTGTTTTTTTATCTTCTTCGTTCCTTTTTCTCATCGATTTTGAAGCGATGATGCTAACAAAAGAAACACTTACTTTTCGTAAGGGATTTTAAAAGCTAACTTTATAAATATATTTCTCAAATCCTTTTCTATCAACTCGTCTAAAACAAGATTAATAGTTTACCATTTCCCCGTGGACGACCCGTTCTCACTATCGGCTAACTATTTGCGACACCGTTATTGATCGCGGTAATTAGAAAACACAACGACTCAATTTTTCACATCAATCAAGCACCTCCTTTATAAATTTTGAATAAGAAGTGTTCAGTCATGGTATTGTAAACTGAGTATATGAGACATGAATTCTTATGAATAGGAAGTGTTCATAAGAAATTTGGTTATCGGGGGTGCTATACGCCATCCACCCGATTTTCCCCTTATAGATACTAAATCTACTCGCCGGACTACAATACAAGCTAGTCGAATCATGCGACCACTTTGCCTGGCCTCGGACGCATCCGCTAACGGTTCTTCAAGCGTTAGGACACAATATGAATAATCTTATCCTACCAATACAATTTAGCGAGGAAAATACAAGCATTCAAACTTTTGAAAGTTTTAACTCGTTAAAATTTAATAATTACTCACACAAAAACCTATCATGCATGCATATAGACTATAACTAAATTAATATCATTAATCTAAGTAAATAAAGAAGTATATACCTAGTTTATGGATAAAGAAACTCTTCAAATGCAAGGAAATCTTCAAACTCTAGTAAAACTTGAGGGGTTTTTGTGCAAGAAGGGATTTTGGATATCCAAGTCTTGGAGGAATATACACACACACAGAGAGAGAGACAGAGAGAGAGAGATATTTGGAAAAGAAAGAATAACAATAAAAGAATATGTGTATATAGTGCATGTTGGTCTCATCTCTCCCTGCTACATGTGTCATGCCATGTGTCACCACTCATGATGATAAATCACCTAATTTTAATTTAGAGAAAAGGAGAAAATGAATAATATTAAAATATGCTTAACATGACATAATAACATTTAAGTAGAAAAATGTATTAGTTTTATTGATTAAAAAGTAAGACATAACACCTAACCTAATTCTACAAAGCTAACACACACACACACACACACAAATTTTTGAAAATCCAATTAAATAATTTTTATCATTTTAATAAAACTCATTATATCATTAATTAAATTCTAAAATAATATTAAATTTTTTCGAAATGTTACAAAAATTTCTTAATAATCTCTCGATATTTCACCACTCATGCATTTTGATATCTCATAGTTTTTTCAACACTTCAATACCTTAATTATATTACTCCATTAGAATTTTGATATAGAACCCGTGTTTATTTTGCATCAATATATTCAATACAAATCATTTTCATAATTGCTTTTATACATGATGTCAGGAATAAACGATACAAAATAGACGCGGCCGTAAAAACACAAAATAACAAAGTGCTAACATGATAGTAAACTATTAGAAAGAACTATAAGGTATTAAAATGTGGAGTTGGAAATTTTTGGGATTATTAAACAATTTATGCGCATTATTTTCTACAAATTGAGGGGAGATCTTATGAATACCCTTGACACATGCAAAACGAGCTCACGAACGAGCGCCCAGAGAACAGCTACTGCTGAACTTTAGGAATCAAGGTTCCTAGACTCTTGTCTTTCGTTCTCTTTCCCAATCTCTCCTTCAAATCAATCCAAATCCCAGGTTCGATCCAATCTCTCCTCTTCATCCATCGATTTCTCTATTCGTAACGCCCAATTTCCACCAAAAATCGCTGAAAAATGACCTAATTTTGAGGAACTTGTGCGTTTCAACCTAATTTGATACTAATTCTCCCTGCAATTTGATTTCGTTGAAGGATGTTCTTTATGGGAGATTCGTCGTCTCGAAAGAGAGTCGATTTGGGGGGCAGAAGCTCGAAGGAGAGAGATCGGAAGGCTTTATTGGAGCAAACGAGGCTTGAGAGGAAGCAGAGGTTGGATTTGAAGCAGCAGACTTCTGCTGCGATCACGATCCAAGTGAGTATCACCACTGATTCATGTGTTTTGTTTCCATTTCTTGATTTATTTGCGAATGAAACCTAATTAGCTGCAACATGTAACAATGGACTTGGTGTTTAGTTATGTAAGAGCTAGGTTAGAACAGATGGATTGATTTCTTGCAAATGTTTGCAACATGCTTTCCATATGTATGAGTTAATACTATCATTTTATTCAAATCTGAATCCCACATGAAGAAAGGGGACTTCCTTGCATACTTTGCTAGAGGGAAAGCATGAGAAAGGGGACTTCCTTGCATACTTTGCTAGAGGGAAAGCATTTACAATAACTTTGGCTTCTTTTGTTAAATCAGTTGGCTTACTGTTGGGGTGCCATAATGCATTTGTAGATAAATGCCTGGGGGACAAATTGAATTCCAAAATTTAAAAGTTGAGTTGTGCTACAATATTTGAAATGAACAGTTAATTACTCAGTAGTGCTTAATCATACAAGAGCCAAGTAGGAACATTGAGTTGGATCACACTCTAATATGTATAAGCTGCTAGTAATCCGGATTCTTGTGAAGAAAGCTAACTTCTTTCTCTGTTAATTACTTTTGCTTTCTTTTCTCAGTCGTTGATGGGAAAGCATGTCATATAACTTCAAACTTTGTTTTGACACCTAGCATTTTCTTGAGGCACCATGTACCATTCAAGGTCATGTGCGTGAAAATATTGAGGTCAAAAAATTGTAATTTCTGAAAGTTTGTATTACAGGAGTGAAGATAACTGGATCTTCTAGCCAAAAAAGGCAGGTCTATCTCCTTAGTAATAGGCTCCCCTATTTCAAATACACACACACAAGGAAATAAAGGAAGAGATCACTATACATCATATCCTTGGTTTACAAACAAAGGCACAAGGAGATAAAGGAACACACAAGGACAAAAGGAAGAAATCACCACAAATCCTATCGTTGGCTTACAAACAAAGGCACAAGGAAATAAAGGAAGACAAAAAAGGATAGAGGAAAAAGTTACGGGTAATTGGACGATGCTAAGGCTTGTTGACACTTCCATGTACATAACCATTAGTTTTAGGAGTGGATGATGATGGATACAAAAATGTGATGCTTTCATTGTAAGAATTTAGAATTATTAACTCAAACATCTAAAGAAGTTTGTCAGTCTTCAAAGTAATGTTTAACATAAGTCACATAAATTGTTTCTCTTCGTATATATGTATTAGTAATATATATCAAAGATTTTGTATAAGTTAATTAACCTTAAGAACTATGTTCTTTCCTACGTATTTTTGTAATAGATTGAATCAAAAGAATTGAAGGCAAACTAAACTTGCATAATATTATATTGTTTATAATATGTATTAATTAATTTTCAAGTCTTAACTAAAGGTCCACATAAACAATAAAACTATCAAATTTTATAATATACCGGGAAATACCTATATAATAAAATGCAAAATAGAGAAAACTCATCAAAACAATGATCATTAAGATCCTTTCTTTAGAACTTGAAAAATCATTAGCAAAAACATAAAAACCCAAATTGACCAACATATTTTCATACAAGAGATCTGCTATGTCATATTTGATCAATAGTAAGTAATCAGGAAAAGAGAATGATAAGAGAAGGAAACAACTTTTGTTTACGAAGAGTGTTTATAATAGCTATGGATGATAGATAAATGAATGTTTTCTTTAAAGTACTTCCCCCCAAGATGTTATAAGTCTTTTTGACGTCATAATTTTCAAATTTGCTGTTATTACTTGAAAGCACATAGGCTGAAAGATTAAGAGAATGATAGGTTGGTACATGGAATACCTTTTAATTGTATATTAGGTGAATGAACAATTACTCAAAGCCTCTTACGATGTAGTTAGGTTGGGTTTCTTGTTTTTTTTGGGTTTGGCATGACCAAATTATAAATACAATAACAAAGAGTACGAAAAGAAACCCATAGGACCTTCATCAAAACTCTGAAGCTTTAGGTTTGGCACACAAATCAGTTTCTTCTGTTCAACTTTGCTAGTAGCTACCCGTTGATAAATATTAACTATCAATTCCATCTGACTGCTCCTTTCATGTTCACTTGAGCATATTTTTAGTCCTTGATACTTTGTAAAATACACATATACTGCTAGTATCTTATTGGCCTTTGTGGCTCATGGTCAAACCATCTCAATAAATTCTTCATATTCCCATATGGTATGCTTAAACATCTTACAGATGTGCTCATTTCTTTTCTATCCCTTAGTGTATTTCCATTCATCTGTCTCTACATTGCAATTTTAGCTATCTTCATTATTTTAAACATATATTTTTAATTGCTAAACATTCTGGAAATCTAACCATTAAGCTTTATCAACCCTATCCATCTTACCGAATTTCCCCCGCTAATACCATGGATACTTTATGGTCGCATATTACTTGACAGGCAAACCTACATACATTTTTCTAAATTTCTAATGTCTCATCACTTGGGGATACTTTATGGTTGCATATTACTTGACAAGCAAATCTTCATGCATTGTTCTAATTTTCTAATGTCTTACGACTTGGGAAATTCCATGTTAGACAATTTTAGCACATGTAGGATCCCACGGTGGATGAAAGATGCATTTGAAATGTAATTTTAACTAGCTTAGCATTCTATTATATGCTATAAGTATCATCATTCTAATGCAATCTATAATCTTATATCATGACGTTCTCACTCTCTAAGAAACTCCTTAACTCATTGCGTAAAACTTAGCAATAGTCCCTCAACATGGTTTTTTGGTAAAGGAGGATGTTATTCTAAGCTATATTGAAGGATGTTTATAATTTATAAAGGAATTCTATGGTTTATGGAAGGAAAAACTTCACAGCACAACCATGAGACGATTACTCTTGGTTTATTAATAATAAATATATATATAAGATATGAGTGCGGGTAGGATGAGTGTTGACAATTATGATATTGCTGGTAATATTATCGATAATCCTCACCTAGTGCTGTGAATCTGTGATGCTGACTTGTAATCCTTTAGAATATTTTTCAGCTCCAAATCTCTTAAATATTTATTTTGCTATGATGATTAGGTGGTCGGTAAACATAATAAGTGAGACACTAAGTTCCATTATGATGAAGAGTTGGGGCAAGAGAGGATCACATTGGCTTACCCCATTCATTGGCGAGTTTCTGAACTATTAAATACTAGCTTGAGATTATCAATTTCTATATTGTTTAATCTAGGATAGCCATTTGTAATTGTAAACCCATTTTCTCCATAGTTTTTCTTCGCAAAAAAGAAATCCCTGGTTGATCATTCAATGGCTTTGTCCAAATCCAATTTTACATAAATCATTCCTTGGGTTACCGGCTTTGCCGTATTTCCTCATTAGTCATTTTGGTCGGTGATATCCTTGTTGGGGACAACTTCTAGTTACACTGCATTTGTGTATTATTTCATGACTTTCTTTCACTTACTTTTATCAAAATTCTAGGTAGGATCTTATATCTGACGAATAATCTTATAGGGAGGCGATCCTTTACAGCAAACGGTTGTCGAATTTTGGGGATGGGAAAATAGATGTAGCAATTATTCCCTTGGCAGTGAAGAAGAAATCAAGAACTCATCAATTGCACTCATGATTTTCCCTTTGATGCCAAGACATACCTTTACTTAGAAGTCCACACCAAATCCATCATATTCCAAGACTTTACCTTTAAGAAGTTGCATGATTTTGAGCTCTAGTTTCTCCATAGTAAGCATTGCAGCTAGCATCTTGGTATCTTTCATCAGCATCTTATGCTTGATGCTTCTTAAACGCTTCTCATGGGCTGATTCGGAATTGTCTCAACGACGGTGGTCGCCAAAACCTTTTTTCATCAATTGCTGTACAAAACTGTCCTTAATTCCTTGTGTCGCTTCTAGCCTTGCTGCAAATCAGCAAAATTCTTTACCTTTTCTCTCTTGATCCAAGGAAATTGTGAAAAACTGCGTGTTTTGGTTCACATCTTTGATTCGTTGCTTCCTGTTAGCCTGTCCCTAGTAGTCCATTCTATATATTGACGAGCTATGAGGTCTGGCTTGCAACCAGGTTACTCTGTCCCGATATAGTTGGGCAAGCCTAACTCTTTGAGCTTCTGCCCTCAGCCTAGCAATTATTGAATTGATTTGTTGAATGCTAAACCTAGTAAGTCAGAGCTTCGATTGGGGATTGGATGAAGGAGAATTGCGTAGGTAGTTAGATGATATGGACGGGGAGTGATGAGTGTGTCAGTCAGAAGTGATAGGATGAGAGTTGGATCGGTTGTTAAAACTAGGGCTAGACCAATACGAGCATGGATTGAGGCAGTAAAGAAGGATATGAAGCTGATAAAATTTAAGAGATGTCCCCATAGACCCGATTAAAGAAATGGATTCATGTAACAAACTTATGTAATTTTAAATGAAGGCTTTCGTATTGTTGTTGCATGAAATATTCCGTATAGTTGACCATCATGCATCTGTCATGAAATCCTTTTCGAACACACTGATTTAGATAAAGGATTCAGGTAGTTTGCTGCGAAAGTTTTGGATGGCGGAGGCCTGTTGTTAGTACCTTGAAGTTGGTAAGAAGGAAGGAAACATTAAATATTCTCCCTATTCAATCTGGTTACAGAACCAACTCATTGTTCATGAGGGCATTACCATGCTTTTATCTTTCTTTAATCTAACAAGTGCAACCTACTTGATGAAAAATTAGAACCTGCTCATGTATCATGGGACATGGGGTCTTAACCATGCTCTTATCATTATTTTCTACCCTATCGATGAAAATATTACAATCATCACTTTTGATGTGAGAGCTTAAATTATATTAATTATAATTTTCTCTATATCACAATCGTAATATGTTAAAGTCAAATCAAGTGTCAGTTTATAGCATTAATATTGTATAAACTTCTGAGCTGTTGCATTTTTCATAGTAGTTTCAAAATCTGGCACTTGACTGATTATAAATTACAGAAATGCTTCAGAGGGAGGAGGGCTGTCGAACTAGCACGATCAAATGCGCGGAAACAATTTCATCCAACTTTTGGAGACCGTTGCCAGAATGTAGATATGTGAGTTTACTTCTTTTGGTTACTGTTTAATCTTAAACCATATCCCGCATCTTATCTGCTGTTTTGTTTTGTTTACAAATGCCAAATTATATTATCAAGACTAGAAAGCGTCACTAAATGATTTTAAAAATGCTCATGCCATTTCAGGCACTGTTTCAGTTCTGATTCTGAGTTTCTCCGCCAGTTGCTCTTCTTCTTCACACCAGGAAACAGTGATGATGTTACTACTCTTGTGGAGGCTTGTCGGATGCTTCTTCATTTTGTTCCACTGAATGGTAAATCTACATTACTTAACTTTTTCTGTTTCTAGGAATTATTTATAGAATACATTATCATGATTAGTGATCTTGAACAAATTGCAGCTCATTGTACAAAATTTAAGGCCATAACAATTAGAAATTATACCCTATATTTGTGTTAAATTATCCTCTAATACTTTGTTGATTTCTAACTCTACTGACCTAATGCAACCTCACAGCTTGATGTTATTTTGACCCTTTATCTTCTCCATATGGAGTATCTGCACATTGAACATATCTAACGAGATATTTTAATCCAAGAAGATATAAAGGGTCATTTACAACTGCTAAAATCCCCAGTACGTCTGTCATCCTCCACCTTTGCTCCTTATTTGACAAATTCCAAGTATATTGAAGTAGGTAAATAGTTTGAAACTTTAAATGAAAAGATATTATAGATTAATATGTTAAGTTAACAAGCATTCACAACCACTGTTATAGAGTGCATTTTATGCAACACATATGAGCCCGCATATGTGTGGTATGCACCTTCTGGTGTATATAATTGAGCCGCATGGTTCATTATGCATATAAAAATCATTTTCAAAACTAAAAATGTCTATCAGATATTGTTTTATGCGATCAAGCTTGAAACTTTGTTGTATTGATCAAGTACTATATTGGACTTGGTATAAAAACCAATTAACCTTGAATGAACCCTCAATTTTTATAACTCTCTTCTTTCTTAGAAATCAATGTTTTAAAAGCGGAATAAAAAGCAAAGCGGTCGAAGAGCCTGGCCGCTTAAGCGCTTACACGACCGCTTGGACCGCTCAAAAATCAGAAACGTGTAAATAATGATTCTAATAGAGTTCTAACCATGGAAAGAGGTTTCGGCCTTTTCGGATCGGTTTCTATAGGAATTGATCCGAAACCGAGGTAATAAATCCGGATTCATAAGGTTTCGGCCGAAATCAGTTCGTATCGGCATGTATCGGACAAATTTCGGCCGATACGACATCGATACGACCGAAACAAGCTGTTTTTTCCAATCTAAAAGACAAAAAAACAATGAAGAAGAAGATCAACCAGAAATTAAGAAGCACAAGAAGAAGGAAGAAAATTACCTTTTGACGAACATCCATCTCTATTCCTTTATTCCAAGGAAATGAAAGCAATCATGGATTCAATTTTCTTAATTTGTGAAGGAATTAGGAGCCGCTATAGCATGATAACATTGAAGTTGCCATTTTGGATTAATTTTGCATTGGAAAAGAAAAGATATAAATGTGCCAATAAAGAAAAGTAGTTAGACTAATTGCATAATTAATTAGGAAATTTTTTTATACTACATATAATTTCATGCATATATTATTGGAAATACTTTAATTCTTTAATTGTCATGTATTATTGGCTTTTTGAAAATATGGTATGTGAATAATTTATGCCAATGACTGTATTGTATGCATGCATGCTTTATGAACAATTTATTACCCATAATATCAACATGCTTATGGAAATAATTCATGCCAATTAGTTGCATGTATGGCAGTAAATATTTTCATGATATTAATTGGTATAAATTGCATGTATGTTGACAATTAGAATTTTAAGAAATTGTGCGTGTGTATGTAGGTATGTACAATTCTATAAACATATATGTATACACACACATTCATATATATGTGTATACACGGAAGGATATATGTATACATATACAAATGTATATAAATATGCATAAACATGTCGATATATGTGCATGCGTGTGTATACTTCGAAACCGAAACTCTAAATGAAACCATCGAAACTAACCGGAACCTATCAAATTTGAAAGGGCCGAAACCGATACTGAAACCAAGTTCTCAAACCTTGGTTCTAACTATTTTATGTTTCTTTTGCACTTGCTGAAGTATTATGGAAGGCGTAAACAACCGAAAATGTAAATTGATTGTGAAGAAAATCCTATTGTTAAAATTTGTTTTACAAATAAACATCGATTATAATTAGAAGAACCAACAAAATCAGTACAAAGAAAACAACAAAATCACAAAGAAGTACCTAATAGATTGCAACCCAAGGATAATGTTATTCGAAATTGAATTAGAAATTCAAGGTCGAAATTCGAAAACTACTCAAAATCGAAATAGAAAACCTTATGATTGCTCGAAATTGATAGATCTTGATATCTTGAAGTCAATCGGATCCGAAATCTTAACTTTTGAAATTTCGAAACCCAAATTTTGAAGTTTGTCGAAGCAAGCAGCTGGAAAAGCCTAGCCCGTGTTGACTTGAACACTCTAGAGAGAAACGACATGTAAAAACTAAGAGGAAAAAAGAGATGGGATTTTGAATTAAATAGTATTTATGTTATTCTCACTTCAATAACAATACTTATATACCCATTATGGCACTTATGAAATGTTTACATCAATAAAAATAGGTTATATAATATAACCGCTTGTCATGACTCGGAAAAGGCACGTGACCGGCACTTGAATCACGTGAAATCCATAGGACCCCACCGTAATCCAAATAAACAAAAAACCCGGAATTTAAACCTTTTAAAAGAAATAGTGGAGGTGAAGTTTTTTTAAAAAAAAAGGGTTACTAAATAGAATCAAGTGTCTGAGATATAGAAATAGAACTTATGACCAACATACGCTAAAAACGACAAAACCGATGTTGACTTACAAACGTCGAATGATCAATTCGAGATATAGAAATACACAAAACCAAGTGTTTAAAACATAAAACATTAACTTTTATAGGATATGTGCTCCAGATTTTTTTATAGGTAACCTGGGACAAAAACAACAATACGGTGGCTTAATTATCAAGTGTTTGAGCTAATGACAAAAACCCAACCAATAACTTAATGTTTGCGGCCAGAACGATTAAATCTGCGGCCAAAAAAGAAAGTTAGGGGCTCGGGCTTTGTGGGTGGTCTCAGGGGGTCTTCAAGAGTTCACGCAAGTCTCGTTTTATGTTTCAGAGAACTCTAACTACTCCAGATCCAAATCTAACATAAAAAACTTCATGAAAACATAGTTTTAAATCTCAAAACACATTCAAAACTTAATTTTGAGAGCTCTAAATCAACAAAAATCAAGATTTTATGCTAGAAACACTATGTAAACAAGAAAAGTGTTATAAAGACATAACAAAGTGGAGATCTTTACCTCTTTAGGTGAAGAAAGAGAGGGATTCAACTCATAAGATGATTTGGTGAAGATTTTTGAAAAGATATAGGTCTAGCTTGGTGTCTTAAATGATATATGTGAAAGAATCATCAAGCTCCAAGGTGTTTTGGTGAAGAGAGACTAGGGTTTGGATGAGGGTTAAGGGAGTTAGAAATATTTGTGTGAAGATAAATGAGAGAATGAGAGGAATAACCATAATATGTAGGATATTTATGTTAGATTTTTGTGTGAAGTTGTAGTGAGGGTTAGGTATAATATAAGCTAACATTTATCCTCTCTTTTACAAATAACACATAAACCTTACACTAAAATCCATATCATTATCAAAACAAAATACTTATCATTTTTAGAATATCTCATATTTTCATTTTCTCCAAAATAATTATATTTTTTACGGATACCAATCCGAAACCCCAAAATCCATACATGATATTATTTTCATAAACTCATAATATTCATATTTAAATTATAAATTAATATTTATAATTTTTCAAAATGCTACACCGCTTAATCGGGATAAAGCGAAGCGGCAAAACCAGCTCCGCCGTTTAAGCGGCGGCTTTTTAAAATACTATGAGAAATATATGTTTTATCAAGGTATCTTAATTTTTACTAGTATACACATTATAATTTTTAAGTTTTTCTTTCTACCACATCCATTTGTATCTTTATACCTTTCGGTTTATGCTTTTTTATTTTTCTCTTTCCAAAAAGTTACATCACATATGCAGTATGCATCGGTCAATTGCACGGTGGCGCATGCCGTATTTCATAACCTTGTTCACAACCAGTGTTTTAAAAGGGAAAGTATCGTGGCTAGAGTGTCTAGATGTTTAAGCCTACGCGCCCGTTTTGGCTGCTCAGAAATCAACAATGTTTTATTCTAGTTTAATTTTGTTATTTCTTATAATTTGTTAGTTAAACATTGATTCTAATAGGGATTTTAAAGCTATTTTAAAATATTTGGGCCCCTCTTGAATTGGTTTTCCAAGTCAAAGCCATCTGAAAAGCCTAGCTTCGAAATAAAAATAAAATATCAGAAAATCTTAGCCGCTCGAAGTCGATGCCTCGAAGGCTCTAAGTCAAAAGACGAAGTGTCGGATTCAAAGTTGAAGCCTCTAAGTTGAAGTCCCCAAAACCCTAATCCAAGTCCTGACTAAAGAGAAAATGATGACATAAAAAGAAAAGATCCGGTGGTAATTCAAATATTATTATCACATCAAATGCAATACATGTTTACTTATAAGAAATTATAAGGGTCTAAACATCAAGAAAGAGGGTGTGATTTAAAGTACTAAAACCACATCCATAAACCTCTAAATGCATCTCGAATAATAAGAAATAAAGTATAATTACCCGATTAACGGGGTGAGTCTCATCCCACTTAAGCGGTAAATAGCGAAGTGGCAAAAATAGTTCAGCTACTTGATCCCTTGAAATTTCCAACGTGCTTGGATGTTCAAGGTTAGTGATGCAAGATATGCGAGATATCTATCCAGTGAAAATTCTGACATTATATTTGGTTAAAGTGAGAATAATTTGGGTCCTGTATTTTTGAGCCATGTCTCTTATTTCAGAGAGGTCGCGAGTAAAAAAAAAACTTTCTAGTTCATTCTCGGATGGTAATCTTAATGTGACCGATTTACCTTACAAACTTTCGTGATTGCTATATGATTTTTTGTTCTTATTTATCTTTATTAAAGGTCATATATATTAAGTTAACAATCTGCATATCCTTTTTAGTTTCTCAATGACTTTATCCATGTTCTATGTTTAGTATTAGTTCTCGTTGATCTGTTAACCACAATCCTGTCACTACTTTTAATTGGTACAGTTATCAGTTTTTCTGATATCCCCAATTCAATATTTTAAATGTCGGTAGACATCCGATATATATCATCGAAATTTTAGTTTTGGAGTAACCGACATAAAATTGCCAAATTGTTTATTTTTCAAAAATTTAGAATATACTGGCCGAAATTTCGGTTTATTGGTCGATAATTCGGTATATCGGCGAAATTTATGTATGTCGTTATACTTGTTAAAAATTCTTGTATTTTTTTTTGGTTTTTTGGTTTCAGGAAATAAAACTAATCCAAGCCGTTATCTTACTAACCCTATTTTTCTTTTAAATCCACTCAGATATGGCTCGTTTTCTCTCGATTTTTCATAGGCGAGTTCGATCTCCTCTCGACTTCGGTCTTTAAGAATGATACTTTTTGAGTTCGTTTTCAAACCTCCTCTTCATTCTCCCGGGCTTCAGATCTTCAAGGACTTGATCTTCAAGGACTTAATCTTCAATTCCTTTTAGACTTGAAGCCCTCGACATTAATTGCACCCCCTTCTTCAATCAGCGATCCTCCTCGACTTTGACCCTTCCTCGAATTAACACTACTTCTTTTTCTTTTCTTTGACTTCGATCTTCTCGACTTCAACAATTTATATTTATATTTAAGTTATAACGATGACACTTTTGTTAAAAACATAAATTATATCAATGACATATATAATACAAAACTATAGAATATGATATTTAGGAAATCTCACCAAAATTTCTTCGATATCCGATATCAAAATTTTTGGATTGATACAACACTGATATCTGACATTTAAAATATTGTTTCCAATTCATATCAATCAACTTTTCAGGAATAGTATATGGTTTATAGGTTGTGTAGATAAATCCCGAGTCTCTTTTTGTTGTGCCTTCTGATTTTGTAATACAAAGATTTAGTACCAGAGTTGAAGAATGAATCTCTTTTATGATTACTTTAGTCATTTCATATTTCCTCATTTGCAAAGTTTGATTAAATCTTTAGCAAGTTACTAGATATAAATGCTTGGAGACTCGATCCAAATCTCAAAGGATCTATTTAATGTTTACATCAATTAACAATTTTAAAGGTGTCATGATGTAACGTAAATGTGATTGAAGTAGTCAGCAATTTAAAGCATGCAATGAATTTGAGTCTGATTGTGTTTACCCTCTTTAGAATCTCTAACGTCGAACGCTAAACAAAACAAAATTTAAAGTTTGAAAGTTTGACCAGAAGGTCCTCGAGTTCGAGAATTCCGATAAACGCAAGCATTACCGTTAATTATACTCCGTTGTCTTAGGAAATATCTAGACGGGATATCTTGTTAGGTTCTAAATCACATCAGTTTGAATAAAAATCAAATTACAGATATACGCACTTGCAAATAATAAAGAATATAAAAGACTCATCAAAGGGGATTTCATTTATATTGGTTTTGTACGACTTTGATACATTGCATTTGTTTACATCTCAAGGCTTATACACAATATATCACAAAAAATATAAACACTTTAAAAGAAAAAAGGTTTAATATCCAAGTTGACAAAATAGGGCATCAGTGGATATTTTCACTTTGCAAGATCATCATTTAGTAGATTTGAACAAGTGCGGGATCCTTTATGTGAGACCTACAACATATTTTTGTTGGAACATGAGTAGTGTAACTCCAAGTGGGATCCAGGCTATGTTTGGAAGAAATGAGGGTATCTTTAAGCAAGATACTCGTTTGAGTGCCATGTTTGCGGGTATCCTAAAAGATAGCCGATTCAATTTGCAGGTATCTTTTAGGGTACCCATTTTATATAAGAAATTTGTTTATAATGTTGAGTTCTTTATGGCAAGTACTTGAGATGTGGATATCTTTTAGAAGAAACCCACAGTCATTGTTTTTAAAAGAAATTGTCGAGTGTAAACAATCTCTTATTTCTTTTCAAATCTATTGAATAGAAAGTAAAAGTTTCCATTGAATTTCTTTAGTTTTTTATTAATAAATATAAACCTTTCGAGTCTATATTCTTATATATGCAGAAATCTAGGGTTTCCCTTATTTTCTAAAGAGAGTATTTGTAAGTCGATGTCGCGCACCCCGCGGGTTCGCGGGAAGGCGGAATATGCAAAAAAACGATTTTTTCGGGCTTCGCAACACCGACTAAACTCCAGGATCTTTACTTAAACCTTAACTAACAAAACTAATAGGAGGTTCTAACTACTATGAAGAAAGTTATACCTCCGTAATCCTTCGGTTCTTGTTCTCCTCCACTTCTTGAGCTTCTTGAAGAGTGTGCGGATTGTGCTTGATCGTCAGCCTCCTCGCGTCAAAGATGATCCACCCGAGAGTGTATTTTGAGCTCCTACATCTAAACTGAAGTAACTAGGGTACCTAGTATGCTAATCTAAGTAGCGCAGAAGATGTAGAGAGTGATTATGGATTGATTAGCCTCAAGAACCCTAGGTTTCTCAACTTATGAGACAATTAGGGTTTGAAGAAGAAGAGAGCTTGGTGGAGAGAGAGTGTTGAGGATGATAATGATATGAAGATGGCTAATTGTGATGATTATGAAGCAAATAATTCAATCAAAATATCTCAATGCCACCATGCCTCAATAGTCATCCTATGAGTCACCAAGTAGCCATGCTTCATTTATTGCCAAACAACACCCCATACCTCCACCTCATTAACCATTTAACAAAATGGTTTAAACAAGAAATGAGGTGTCTTTTTCTAGAAGCACTCTTGCACAATTACAAGAATACCCCTCATCGTATATACATACCCGTATCCGTATTCCGAAAAATTCGAATACAAAGAGATGAAAATAATCCAATAATTTAATACTAGGATTCGATTTATTAAACCAAATCCCACTAGTATTATTTGTCCGAATCATGATCCGTGTAGTTAGTACACGTATATGATCGAACCCCTGCCGTAAAACCATACAGCCTCTATATCGTTTCTCCCGAAGCAGGAAAACCCTTTGTGTGGGACTCTAAAGACTCAACAGTACGCCGGCAGTGGGTTTAACCACAAGCACGTCAGCTGTACTAGCTGCACGTAACGGCTACCCAGGTATCTGTCGATAAGAAGGCCGATGAGCAAATTCATCCGAACTCCTACTGAGCCTATCTGTGACAATCTCCGTACAGTCCGGTCTGTTCGTCTAAGAGTATCGCATATCGGGTCTACGGTGCGGTAACCGTCAGATCCTTAATAGCGCAATAAGTCGTGCCGGGATAGAGCCCAAAACACCCTGAGAAACTACTGGAGCACCTACCAGTAAATTTCGCTTGTCCTGACCAGGGACTTTGTGTAATGGCTTTCCGAACACAGCGCGATATCAACCCCCAATACCGGGAGAGACGAATCCTATCTAACCACTACTTCCTCCCAGTGCTTCGGGACTGCACCCAACCACTGCCTGTTTGCACGACTCATTAGAGCCGTGGTAGGGTAGTGATCTAAGTACAATGGGAACACACTCGAGACTAATAGTGATGTCAAGTCAATGGACTAAGCTGTACTCATGTCACCTGAGAACTGCTATCCGACGATAGGTATAATACCAACCAGCAGTTCCCAACGAGTCCGTCCAGTGTAACTCATAACCCAATGAGCATCTGTATACTATCTCCAATACGACGTACTAATGGCTGTGGGATAGACCATCTCCCATGCTGGGATGAGAAGCGTATACACTAGTTTATTCTGAAGTATCGATACCCTATCTCGATAATCCTACGACTAGGGACCTGTATAACGATGTGCTTA
The DNA here is from genome assembly GCA_030015575.1 of Agapanthus africanus. NCBI lineage: Eukaryota > Viridiplantae > Streptophyta > Magnoliopsida > Asparagales > Amaryllidaceae > Agapanthus > Agapanthus africanus. The sequence continues at coordinate 371,856,541 of JASDDO010000022.1, forward strand.
TAGACTACCCAGCCCCCACTAGTGTGACTGCCATCACAACGCTGGTAGTCAAGCAAAGATCCTAAGGGCTCTATCAATATGTATTAGCGATACGTTAAAAGAAACATATACACATATTAAGATAGAATCAAACCAAGTAGCATACTACCATATTGAGCAAGACTGTTATTATATCCGTGTATATCCCAAGCTTCTAAAATGTAATATACAAACCAGTACTATACAATAATAGCCTCTAGGACATATATCACTAACAATCTTCCACTTGCACTAAGGCCATGTATTGGCATATCGCAGACCTATCATCTCAAATAGCCTTTTGAACTGTGTCTGAGGGATGAATGGATCTGCAATGTTATCTGTCTCTACTCTCTGCACCTCGATCTTCCGACGATCAACGATTTCCCTGATCAGGTGGAACCGTCTCAAGATATGTCTGGACTTCTGATGTGACCTTGGTTCCTTCGCTAAAACTATAACGCCGTTGTCACAATATAGCGGTATTGGATCAACAATGGACAGAACCATCTGAAGCTCTGTCACAAACTTCCTCCTCCAGACTGCTTCTTTTACGGCGTCACATGCAGCGATATACTCCGCTTCCATCATCGAGTCAGCAACGGTGTCCTGCTTGGAGCTCTTCCAACAGACCGTCCCTCCATTGAGGGTAAAAACATAACCCGACATGGACTTGGAGTCATCCCTGTCACTCTGGAAGCTAGAGTCAGCAAAGGCCTCAATCTGGAGGTTTTTTCCGCCGTACACCAAGAACATCTCTTTAGTCCTTCTCAGGTAGTTGAGAATGTTCTTAATTGCTATTCAGTGCTTCTCCTCAGGGTTTGACTGATACATGCTTATCACGCTCAATGCGTACGCAACATCTGGTCTGGTACACAACATCGCATGCATTATAGAGCCTACCGCAGAAGCGTAGGGTATAATACTCATGCGATGCCTTTCTAAATCAGTCTTAGGAGACATCTCTTTGGAGAGGGCGATTCCGTGACAAGCCGGTAGATTACCGCGCTTTGAATCTTCCATACTAAATCTTTTCAGTATGGTGTCGATGTACCTGGACTGTGAAAGTCCCAACATCCTCTTAGATCTATCACGATAGATCTGGATCCCCAGAATGTAAGAGGTATCACCCAGGTCTTTTATGGAGAACCTTTGTGACAAGAATCTTTTGACTGATTGTAGCATAGGAATATCATTTCCCATCAGGAGAATATCATCCACGTACAAGACGAGGAATGCCACAGTTCTCGCTACAATCTTACTATAAATGCATGGTTCATCTTGATTTTTGATAAAGTTAAATTCCTTGACCGTCTCATCAAAACAGATGTTCCAACTCCGCGATGCCTGCTTTAATCCATAAATGGACTTAAGCAACTTGTACTCTTCCGCTGCTCCCACTATCTATGAAACCCTCTGGCTGATCCATATAAACACTCTTCTAAATTTCCATTCAAAAAAGCGGTCTTTACGTCCATCTGCCAAATTTCATAAAATGGAAGGAAGCAATGGTAAGAAGGATCCGAATGGATTTGAGCATAGTCACTGGAGAAAATATTTCATCATAGTCCAAACCAGGTCTTTGACGAAAACTTTTTGCAACAAGTCTAGCCTTATAGGTTTCAACCTGTCTATCTATCTTCTTTCTGAAGATCCATTTGCAACCTACGGGTTTTACCCCTTCTGGAGCAATGTCCAAAGTCCATACTTTGTTGGTGTACATGGACTCCATTTCGGTCCGCATTGCATCCAGCCATTTTACCGAGTCGGCGCTGAATGGCTTGCTGGAAACCGCTGGGTTCACTTAGCACCATCGCTAGGTTTCGGCAAGCATCAAGTATGCAATTTCAAAAAATCTAGAGTGCTAAGCAACCTGAACCAAGGATCTAACTAGAGAATTAGGGTTTTATATGCATGTAAACAAACTTTACACTAAGTGAAATAGGAATACAACCTTTGTAGACCGGTCCTTCACTTCTAAAGCTCCGTGTAGTAATCCCTTTACTCCAAGTAGTGGCCCCCGAACTCTTCTTAGGCTCCACTAGGCGAAAGGACCGAGCTTGCTTAAGGATTTTCGAGGACGAAGATGATCTACGTCGGAGAATCTCTAACGAAAGATACCTCTTCACTAATTGATGGACTAGTGAAGTAAACAACCTATACTAAATGGCTAGTTTGGCATAGATTGATGAAGTATGAATTTTGCTCACTTTAGAATTATTTTTCTCTTTTTCTTTTTCTCCTCACTCAAAAACTAGTAAAGAAAATGAGATGAAGAAGATGAAGTGATGAACCATTTCAACCATGGATGAGAAAATATCACAAAATGATATTTGTTGAGACTTAACCATGGCTAAAGATAATGGTTGGGCTAATAAATATCTAGAGTAAAACAAAATTAGTGGACTTAAGTCAAGACTTCTACATGCTTCCACAAGCATCTTTAGCCATGCTAATTTTCACTTAATTTTGATTTTTCCCTTAATAATTAATCACCCAAATTATTTTTAGTTAGGTATGAGTCTCATACACCCAAGTCCAATGTATCATTTAGCATGACACAATAATAAATACATTAATATATATCACATATATATTTATATGTATTTAGAGAAGAGAAATTCTTAAGTGAGCTAACATTAGTTAATATATATTAATATATCAAATATATAATTATATATTAAATTATTAAATCAACACTTGATTTAATAATCCGGCTATATCGCATACAACCGACTAATATCATTTATATGTATATCAAATATACATACAACAAATTATTGAATTAACACTTGATTCAATAATCCGGTTATATCACATATAACCTATATTGCGATATTAGAATACCGTATTACATACACGTATCAATCTCGGTCCCGCACATATCACATATGTGCCTACTTCGTTTCGCTTGAGCCAGGAAACCTCTCTGTAGGACTCTAAAAACTCGTTAATACACCAGCAGTAGGTGATGATCATATCAGTCACCCACAAGCCGTCAGCGGTACTAGCTGGACGTAACGGCTACCCAGGTATTGAGCGATCAGAAGATCAACAAGTAAGCTTGTCCATACTCCCGTGAATCCAGTAACACTACCGTACAGTCCGGTCTTTTTGTTTGATATGTCGCATATCGAGTCTGGGGGCGGGAAACGTTAGACCCCAATAACTTGATAAATCATGCAGATGTGAGGCTCATAACGGGTCGAGAAACTACTGATAACACTTACCAGTAAATCTCATCATCAGCCCTGGCCAGGGACTTCCTGTTATAGTCAATCAAGTATAGCGCAACATCAACTCCCAATACCGAGAGAGACGAAACCTCTCCTATCGCTCATTGCCTCCATGTGACTCGGGGCTGTACCCAAAATCCACCTGTTTGCACGCTCTCTTGAGCGTGGTAGGGAGGAAATCAAAGCACAGTGGGAATCACACAAGACTCTATGACGATCTCGGGTACAGACTAACCTGTACCCGTGTCACCAGAGAACTGCTATCTGACGATAGGTATAATACCATCTAGGAGTTCTCGGCGAGTCCTGTTCGGTGTACCCATTTTCCAATGAGCACATGTGTACAATCTTTGATGTCAAACACCAATGGCTATGGGATCAACCATCGCCCCATACAGGGTAAAGAAACGTACACACTAGTCTACTCTGGAATATCGATGCCCTGTCTCGATACTCTTTCGACAAGGAACAATTAAAGGATGAACTTGTGGACTATCCTGGCCCCACTAGTATGATCTGCATCATAGTCCTGGTAGTCAAGTACACATCCTAAGGGCTATCAACATGTAACGGAGAGACAGTATAATGATATAAATGTACATGTTAAGATAAAGAGCAACCAGATAGCATACTATCATGTTGAGCAAGAAAGTCCTCTCTATATATGTCCAAGCATCCACTATAATATACAATCATGTACAATAATGGCTCTAGGGCATACATATAACTAACAGAAACTAGTTGGCTCATCATCGTCCATGATGCAATCCTCTGTATCCCCGTCTATGAGAAAACTGTAGTATCTCTCGGGCGGATGAGACTGCCTACTAGTCCTGCGGAGTGGCGCGGGGATGTCCGGTTCTTTCGAAACTTCTGGTTCCACCATGCTTTCAGTAATAGCTTGTGGTTTTGGAATTTCTTCCAGTTTTATTGCGTTCCCACTTACATCTTTTTCAAGAAATTGATTTTCCAAAAAGTGGGCATGCCGAGAAACAAAGACCTTTTGTTCCTCCGCGTAATAGAAAAGATACCTCTGGAGTTCTTTGGGTATCCCACAAACTTATACAGTACTGAGCGTGCCTCGAGCTTGTCCGCATGCTGCTTTTTTACAAAAGCTGGACATCCCCATATCTTCAGATACTTAAGATGGGGTTTCTTCCCACTCCATATCTAATATGGTGTGGTAGGCACTGACTTAGTAGGAACCTTGTTCAAAAGATATGCAGCTGATTCTAGTGCATAACCCCAGAAGGATCGCGGTAACTCAGCGTTACTCATCATGGAACGTACCATATCCAATAAGGTTCGGTTCCGTCTTTCCGATACACCGTTGTGTTGAGGTGTGTATGGATGAGTAAGCTGAAAGAGAAGTCCATTCTTTTTTAAATAATACAGGAACTCGGCACTTAAGCATTCACCATATCAATCAGCTCTAAGTGTCTTGATACTTTTGCCTGTTTGTTTTTCCACTTCATTGTTATATTTCTGGAATTTCTCAAAGGTCTCGGATTTATGTTTCATCAAGAATGCATGTACATACCTTGAGAAGTCGTCCGTAAAAGTAATGAAGTAGGAATAACCACTTCTTGCATGTGTAGATATTGGACCACACATGTCGCTGTATATGAGTCCTAAGAGCTCGCTCTTACTCCGTGTCTAGTGGACGGAGATTTTGTCATCTTTTCTTAAAGACATGATTGACAAGTTGCATAAGACAGAAATTCAAACTGATCAAAATATCCCTCTTTATGTAATTTCGTCAACCGTGTTTCATTGATGTGACCCAGTCTACAATGCCATAAGAAAGCCCGATTTAATTCTGGAGACTTTCTTTTACGTGTGTTCTGGACGTTGAAAACCTGAGCTTGATTTAATACGTATATGCCGTTATCTAGTGTACCTGACCCAATCAAACCTTGATTAAGGTGGATGTGGACGACATCACTTACAAATGCAAAATCATGACCTTCTTTAGATAGTAAAGATACAGAGATGATATTACATGTCAAACTAGGTACACACAAACAGTTACGCAAAATCAAAATTTGTCCACTTGTCAATCCTAAGTGATATTCCCCTACGGATACAGCATCCACGCTCATTCCGTTAGCAACCCTGAGAGTCATATCATCTGCCTTGATAACTCTACGGTTTCTCAGCGCCTATAATGAATTACAGATATGAGATCTTGATTCGATATCTAGTACCCAGGAAATAGAGTTAATTGACAGACGGTTTTCAATCATAAACACACCTTGTTAGTTATATGTATGCCCTAGATGCCATTACTGTACATGTGATGTATATTGTAGTGGATGCTTGGACATATATAGGGAGGACTTTCTTGCTCGACATTATAGTATGCTATCTGGTTGCTCTTTATCTTAACATGTACACTTATTGTCTCTCTGTTACATGTTGATAATGCTCTTAAGATGAGTACTTGACTACCAGGATTATGATGCAGATCATACTAGTGGGGCAGTGGCAGTCGGTAAGTACATCCTTCAAATGTTCCTAGTCGTGGGAGCATCGAGACAGGGCATCGATACTCCAGAGTAGACTAGCGTATGCGCTTCTTGACCCATATGATGGGCGATGGATGATCCCATATCCATTGGTGTTTGACATCAGAGAAGGTATACGGGTGCTCAGTGGAGACTGGGTACACTGAACGGACTCGCCGAGAACTCGTAGATGGTATTATACCTATCGTCAGATAGCAGTTCTCTGGTGACACTGGTATATGTTAGTCTGTCGACCCGAGATCGTCGTAGAGTCTTGTATGATTCCCACTGTGCTTTGATTTCCACCATACCGCGGTCAATAGATCGTGCAAAAAGGTGGTTTTTGGGTACAGTCCCGAGTCACATGGAGGCAATGAGCGATATGAGGGGATTCGTCTCTCCCGGTATTGGGAGTTGATGTTGTGCTATGCTTGATTGGCCATAACATGAAATCCTTGGCCAGGGTTGCTGAGATTTACTGGTAAGTGTTATCAGTAGTTTCTCGAACCGTTATGGACCTTGCATCGCATGACTTATCAGGCTATTGGGGTCTGACGTTTTACCACCCCCAGTCTGCGATATGCGACATATCTGACGAAGAGACCGGACCGTACGGTAGTGTTACTGATTGGATTCGCAGGAGTATGAGCATGCTTGCTTGTTGATCTTCTGATCGCTCAATACCCGGGTGGCCGTTACGTTTAGCAGACCGCTTGCGGCTTGTGGGTGTTTGATATGATCATCACCTACTGCCGGCGTATTGACGAGTCTTTAGAGTTCTACACAGAGGTTTCCTGCTACATGCGAAACGAAGTAGGAGCACATATGTGATATGTGCGGGACCGAGATTAATGCACTTATGTGATTCCGCATTCTATTCTCGCGATATGTGATATCGGTCGGTTATATGTGATATAGTCGGGTTATCGGATCAAGTGTTGATTCGATAAGTTGATACATTTCCTATTAGTCGGTTGTATGAGATATAGCCGGATTATTAAATCAAGTGTTGATTTAATAATTTAATGTATAATTATATATTTGATATATTGTCTTACATTAACTAATATTAGCTCACTTAAGAATTCTTTTTCTCACTTATGTACATTTAGTATATATGTGATATATATTAATGTACATTATTTATGTGTCATGTTTGATGCCACATGATACATGGGTGTATGAGATTCACACCATGCAAATAATAATGAAGGGTTTTTATTTATTTAAAGTAAATTAAAATTGGTTGGAAATTGTCACATGGTTGAAGCTTGTGGAACCATTGATCAAGTCCACTCTTTTTGTTTTACTTGAAAATATTTATTAACTCAACCATTATTGTTTAGCCATAGTTTATTCTCTAGATGAGTTAGTGTATGACACTAACTCACCCATGGTTGCTATTCTCACCTGTTGAGTTCATTCTCTCATCTTGATTCTTCATCTTTTTCTTCATGAGAAAAAACTTGCTTGCTTTTTTCTAAGTGAGAAAATATTGTGAGAAAATTAAATCTAAAGTGAGCCCATTTCCTACTTCATCATTCTCTACTATATTAGCCATTTAGTTTAGGGTGTTTGCTTCACTAATCTACCATTAGTGAAGAGGTAGCATGAGCTTGTCTTCTAGAGGTAGATCATCTTCGGCCTCAAAGACTTCGAGCAAGCTTGTTCATTTCTTCATGTGAACCCTTACGAGAGTTCGGATGTTCACTACTTGGAGCGAAGAGACTACTACACGGAGCTTTAGAAGTGAAAGATCGGTCTACAAAGGTTGTATTCTTCGTTCACTTGTTTGCAAAGTTGTTTGCATGTTGTATTGTTTAAAACTCTAGTTAAGATTCTAGGGTTAGGGTTCTTTAGAACGGCAAAAATTTGAAAATGGCATGGACGATGCCTCCCGAAACCTTGCTGCCGCCTTAGGGAACTCTACAGTGGTATCAGAGACACGAAACCGAAACTGCTCTGAAACTTGAAACACTAAATCTAATTTCTGTCTAATTTTTAAAGGTGTCAAATTTTTTTTAGCAACTACAGAATGTTGTATGTGATATAACATGAACACCATACAAATTTGAAGCATTCCCACAAGTTTTTGGCCGGCCACAACACCCCAAAAACCGAGCTCACTGGGTCCATTTGGGAATTTGGGTTTCAAATTTTCATGGTGTTCCAGTCTATGGGTTTTGGTTTTTCAGGTGTTGCTAGTTTTCGCTAAATTTGCATGTGATGTTAACTTTCTGCAAAGGCAATTCGGAGTGTTTCGTAATCGTAATTCTAATATCTATTAGGGTTATTTAAACGACGTTAAAAAGTTCGAACGGATATCAATAACCCAATTTTTCCCTCGCTGGAAATTTTCCAAGAGTTGGATTTTTTCCGAGTTTAAAATCTTCAGAAAATCATGCAAGCGATTCTGTGGACCCTCTAGAAGAACGATACCCAAACTCGACTTTTTGGATCGCAGAACCGCGGTCATACCCTAGGGTTTGCCGCAGTTCCATGGCGACATGAGTGAGGCATGGGCCGGGCCTTCTATGGATGGTTTATAGGAGCTGTGGCATGTTCTGGGTATTTTTTGAACTTCGCTCAAGTGTTGAGCTCTTTGGGAAAGTTTTGGTGTTTGTTTATTCGATCGAAAATTTTAACATCGTCTAGCTATCTGTGATTGTGATACAATATTTGGAATCCACATAATTAGTTATGAGATAACTAGTTTGAATTTTATAAATCTAGCAGTTTAGTGTCATTTGATCGGTTGCCACGGAATTCTGATGTGGATCAAAAGTCCGTCGCAATTACGTAGTGTACGAGAATACTCGCCGGGTAATCTTACTAGATAGCCACACCACATAGCCCCGACCAAGTGATTGTAGGAGAATCCTGTTGCCAAAAGCATCCGTTCGGGTGCTCACGGCCGCGGTGTTCTGCCTTAGTGCACTTCGTCGACGGCATCGGGGGTGCGACCGTCTACTAAAGTTTCCGACGAGCATTCAATCAAGTTATCGGGAATCTTTTTGAATTACCCGAAAGGTTATTTGAAAGTGTTTTCAATATCGAGACTAAAATGCGGGGTTTATAATTGTTAGGCGTGTGATGTCTCTAAGGAATTCATTTATTGGGCATGAAATCCAAAGTATGTGATGCATTGGGTTTATGATGTTTAAGGTGGTTGCAGATTCCAATTGTTGTAGTTTGTCACTTTCTTTTCTGCGACCGTAAGTGTAATATGTGGTGTATCGCTGGTTTCGTTGCTATACGTCAACGACAATTGTGATACGCATATTTACTTACGTTGATAACATGTGATGTTATGCGTTACTGTGATATGTTATATTGGATCGTCGTGTTTTGAATAGCCGGGGGTTTTATGTGAGATGAGAGCTTTTATTTTCATTCATGTAAAATTCATTGTATGTAATATTTTTTTATTGGGGCACTTCACCATTGTTGTATATTATTTACTTTTCCGTATTAGGATAAACCCAAGGTGGGGAGCTCAAGTAATCGAGTTCTAGAGTCCAGTAAGAGACCATCTCGAGGAGTCGAGTCCGGATTTCCTAACTCTAGAATTGGTAGGGTTGCTTGCCGCTCTCGTAGGGGTCTAGGGATGTGGGTTTGGCTATTCATCACGATCGTGGAATCCGTGTTTTATACTGGCTTAATTTAAAATACGGAATTCCTAGTATATCCAATATTTCATGTGTTCTTCTGCTGCTGATATTCTGTGATGTGATCACTTGACATGTTGAGACGATTGCTTATATTATATATATGGGATATATTAAATATTGTTGCTTTCGTTTCTTATGTGATGCTTGGGATACATATTTGATGAGACTTCATTAATGAGATTAATGAAATAAAAGAAACCTAAAGATGTTATAGAAACTTGTTTTAAAAACTGGTAGCTCTAGTTCTTGCTTTGCATAGCGGTATTCCTTGTAGAATATCCAGCACCTTATTCGATAAGGAAAGAGCCGAGACCCCTTCACCGGGAGTGACCTCTTTAGCGAAACTGGCAGATGCTACAACCCACTCGGTTTGTCTTTTGATTGCTTCTATAGTTTTTGCTTTGCATAGTGGTATTTATGAAATATCCCGCACCTTATTCGATAAGTAAAGAGCCGAGATCCCTTCACCGGGAGTGACCTCTTTAGCAAAACTAGTAAAAGCTTCAAAAACACTCATTTTCAAAATCACTCGATTCTACAACGATATTAAGTTCATTACGCAAAAGGTTTTCTTAAAAACCCGTCGTAGCTCTCCGTCATTTCAGATAAGTAATATTTAGTATTCGTGCTGCGTTTGTTGACCTCTGTCAAGACGTAGTGTGCGGTAGCTGATTAGTGCTTATCTGCAAAGTATATGATGCGATTGGATTAGGGTAGTCGTACGATCTTGTTGACCTCTGTCAAGGGTTGTGCGGGTGGGTTTAATTCAATCATGAAATGGTGGGTTGAACTTGACTAGCAGTCTATGGTTTGTTGACCTCTGTCAAGGTCATGGGACGCTTGGGGAAAATATTATCGGGAATTTCAAGTGTTGAAATTTGCAATGAGATTGCATACCTTCTATGAGATAGTTGGATCCCGATACCCACTGCGAGTAGAGTTACTCCTGGGAGAGTTTTGCACATTACAACTAGCCGATCAAGTAGGTGTCTAGAAAGGTGTTAACGGGGTTCCGCCCCTGGGAAAACGAGGTTTATTTTAATTAGGTCCGTGCGAAAGCACGGGGAACCTCCCTCAAAGTACCGACACTGGCATGGCCGAAAGATTGGCGAACTTGTAGGTTGTAATTAATCCCGGCTAGTCTTACCTTTTAGGGTTTGAAGGAAGATTTGATAAAAACAGTGGGGGCCATCCTGATTAGATAAAATAATAACCAATCTGATCTTGGAAGAGCGCATGCTGAGTGTTTTCTTCTCTCTCTTGGTAGCGACCATGTCACGTCTTAATCAAGATAATAATATGGATGCATTGACCGAACCTCATTATTATACTGTGCTAGGGAACGTTGGTTCCGCTCTATCTTATAACTGTAATAAGTCCGAGCAGAAAATAGGAGAATATCTGGATTCCCATGCCACCCAATCGGAAAAAGTGCATGTTGATGCATCTTCTTCGGGTGTGTTCATTACCGAGAACTGTTTTTCAGTATCCTCTATGTCCTGGGTATGTGATACCGGATTAGAATCCCGCATATGTAATATGTTACATGGGCTATAGATAGGTAGAGAACTGAGAATGAGTGATATATCTCTAAGTGTAGAGAATGGTGCAATTGTTGCAACCAAGTCAGTTGGCAAATATCATCTTGTATTAATACATTGATTCTGAACGAATGTTATTACATACCGAACCTGATATACAACATTACATCGGTTTCTTTATTAAGTTAAAGAAGGATTTAATTCTGTATTGGGGGATAATGTTGTGAACATTTTCATGAATCAAGAGTTGATTGGATCAGGCACGTTATATAATAGCATATACGTTCTAAATCAAACCACAGTTCAAAATATGTAGAACACACACAAGAGGAGTAGTTCAGAAATGAACGAATCCTTCTTGTGGCATTGTAGACTAGGTCATATCTATACGACACGACTAGCTAAGTAACATAAGGATGAATATAAGAATCTGATCGAATTTTCATCTTATGCAACTTGCCAGTCTTGTCTCAAAGGTAAAGTGACCAATACTTCGTTTACTGGAAACAGAGAAAGAGTTACTGAACTCTTGGGACAGATACATGATGATGTATACGGTCCAATGTCTACAAATGCCAAGGTTGGTTTTTCGTGCTTCATTATATTCACTGATTTTCTCTCAAAATTCGGACATATGTTCCTGTTGAAACACAAGTTTGAAACTTTTGAGTAATTCAAGGAATATAAGCTTGAAGTTGAGAACCAGACGGGTAGAAGTATTAAGTACTTCGATGTGATCGAGGAAGCGAATACTTGCGCATGGAGTTCTTGGAGTTTCTAAAAGGAGAATGTGATTCTCTCTCAGCTTACTCCTTCGAGTACACCACAGCACAACGGTGTATCGGGGCGGAGGTGTCGCACCCTATGAGATATGGTGCGCTCTATGATGAGTACTGCTGAGTTGCCTGTTTCCTTTTGGGTGTTATGCACTTGAGAAACTGCATACCTATTGAATGGGGTTCCGTCCAAATCAGTGCCTATCACTCCATATGAGATATGCAATGGGAATAGACCATGTCTTAAACGAGTTAAGATATGGGGTTGTCCGGCCTATGTTGGAAAGCAAAATCCGGACAAGCTCGAGGCAATGTCAGTTCTGTATAAGTTTGTTAGGATATCCCAAACATTTACGAGGGAATATCTTCTACCAAACTGAGGAGCAAAAGGTGTTTTGTTTCACAACATGCCACCTTTTTACAAACGGAATTTCTTGTGAAGAAATTTGTGGTCATGAGGTAGAACTGGAAGGTGTTCCAGCTAAACAAACTAACAGCTGATGATTTGGTCAAACCAAAGGATTCAATAGTCTCCAACGAACCTCAGCCTCTCCGCAAATCTGGTAGGGTTCCTTATCCACCCGAGAGATACTACGGTCTTCTCGGTGACAGTGGGAGCGAGGAATGCATTATGGTAGATGATGGCCCAACTAGGTTCAGGCAGGCCATCACGAGTGGGGACTCTGTGAAATCGATGGATGCTATGCAATCAAAGATGGAATCCATATATACTAACAAAGTATGACTTTGAATGTTTCACCTGAAGGGGTAAAACCCATCGGGAGCAAATGGATCTTGTGAAGATTCTTGGTGTAGATGGAAAAGTTGAGACTTTCAAAGCTATGCTTAAGTCCATCAGGATCAATGCACGCATCACGGAGTGGTAACATTTGTTTTGATGCGGCAGTCAAAAAGTTTGACTTCATCAAAATGGTATATGAACCTTGTATATACAAGAACGTTGTAGAGAGTGAGGTTGTCTTACATGTATTGTACGTAGATGACATACTCTTGATAGGAAATGGTTTCCTATGCTACACTCGGTCAAGCTCCTCTTATCACGAAGATTCTTCATGGAAGATCTGGATGATACCTACTACATCTTGTGGATTATGATCTATGGTGATAGATCTAAGTGGATGTTGGGAGTGTCCCAAATCCAGATACATTAACACCATACTAAAGGGGTTTAGTATGGATTATTCTAAGCGTGGTGGTTCGCCCACTAACTCAGGAATCACTTTCTCCAAAAGATGTCTTCCAAGACTGATTTAGAGAGAGCTCGCGTGCAAGGGATACCTTATGCTTCGGCAGTAGCCAACTCACTAGCTGTAGTGATCAGGAATCAATCGGATCTTGGGAGAATCACTGGACAGCTGTGAAGGACATTCTTAAGTACTTGAGAAGCACTAAAAGAATGTTCTTGGTTCTAACTTCCAAAGTGATAAGGACGACTGAAAGTCAGTCACATGCATTGTCTTTACCCTCAGTGGAGGGACGGTATGTTGGAAGAATTCTAAGCTAGATACCGTGGCATACTAGACGATAAAGGCTGAATATATCGCTACCAACGATACTACCAAAGCAGCTGTCTGGACATTTCTTGTTCATGAGATGAATATGGTTCCTACCATTAAGCGTCCAATAATTGTTATTGTGACTACAATGGAGTTGTGGCTTTACCCTAGGAACACCGGTCCCATCAGCGATCCAGACATGTTCTGAGGCAAGTATCACCTGATCATGAAGATGGTTGATCTCCAAAGGATCGAGATAAGGAGAATTGACGCGAATGATAACACGGCGGAAACACTCACAAAGGCTTTTCCCTAGAGAGACTTCTATAGGACGTTGAGTATGAGATACTGCAACAAATGGCCTTAGTGCAAGTGGGAGATTGTTAGTTATATGTATGCCCTAGAGGCCATTACTGTACATATGATGTATATTGTAGTGGATGCTTGGACATATATAGGGATAACTTTCTTGCTCGACATTATAGTATGCTATCTGGTTGCTCTTTATCTTAACATGTACACTTATTGTCTCTCTATTACATGTTGATAATGCTATTAAGATGAGTACTTGACTATCAGGATTATATGCAGATCATACTAGTGGGGCAGTGGTAGTCGGTAAGTACATCCTTCAAATGTTCCTAGTCGTGGGAGCATCGAGACAGGGCATCGATACCCCAGAGTAGACTAGCGTATGCGCTTCTTGACCCATATGATGGGCGATGGATGATCCCATATCCATTGGTGTTTGACATCAGAGAAGGTATACGGGTGCTCAGTGGAGACTGGGTACACTGAACGGACTCGCCGAGAACTCGTAGATGGTATTATACCTATTGTCAGATAGCAGTTCTCTGGTGACACTGGTACATGTTAGTCTGTCGACCCGAGATCGTCATAGAGTCTTGTATGATTCTCACTGTGCTTTGATTTCCACCATACCGCGGTCAATAGATCGTGCAAAAAGGTGGTTTTTGGGTACAGTCCCGAGTCACATGGAGGCAATGAGCGATATGAGGGGATTCGTCTCTCCCGGTATTGGGAGTTGATGTTGCGCTATGCTCGATTGGCCATAACATGAAATCCTTGGCAAGGGTTGCTGAGATTTATTGGTAAGTGTTATCAGTAGTTTCTCGAACCGTTATGGACCTTGCATCGGCATGACTTATCAGACTATTGGGGTGACGTTTTACCACCCCAGGCTGCGATATGCGACATATCTGACGAAGAGACCGGACTGTACGGTAGTGTTACTGATTGGATTCGCATGAGTATGAGCATGTTTGCTTGTTGATCTTCTGATCGCTCAATACCCGGATGGCCTTTACGTTTAGCAGACCGCTTGTGGGTGTTTGATATGATCATCACCTACTGCCGACGTATTGACGAGTCTTTAGAGTCCTACACAGGTTTCCTGGTTCATGCGAAACGAAGTAGGAGCACATATGTGATATGTGCGGGATCGAGATTAATGCGCGTATGTGATACCGCATTCTATTCTCGCGATATGTGATATCGGTCGGTTATATGTGATATAGCCGGGTTATCGGATCAAGTGCTGATTCGATTAGTTGATACATTTCCTATTAGTCGGTTGTATGAGATATAGCCGGATTATTAAATCAAGTGTTGATTTAATAATTTAATGTATAATTATATATTTGATATATTGTCTTACATTAACTAATATTAGCTCACTTAAGAATTCTTTTTCTCACTTGTGTACATTTAGTATATATGTGATATATATTAATGTACATTATTTATGTGTTATGCTTGATGCCACATGATACATGGGTGTATGAGACTCACTCCATGCAAATAATAATGAAGGGTTTTTATTTATTTAAAGTAAATCAAAATTTGTTGGAAATTGTCACATGGTTGAAGCTTGTGGAACCATTGACCAAGTCCACTCATTTTGTTTTACTTGAAGATATTTATTAACCCAACCATTATTGTTTAGCCATGGTTTATTCTCTACAGGTTAGTGTATGACACTAACTCACCCATGGTTGCTATTCTCACCTCATGAGTTCATTCTTTCATCTTGATTCTTCATCTTCTTCTTCATGAGAAAAAGCTTGCTAGCTTTTTTCTAAGTGAGAAAATATTGTGAGAAAATTAAATCTAAAGTGAGCCCATTTCCTACTTCATCATTCTCTACTATATTAGCCATTTAGTTTAGGATGTTTGCTTCACTAATCTACTATTAGTGAAGATGTAGCATGAGCTTGAGTCTTCTCGACGTAGATCATCTTCGGCCTCGAAGACTTCGAGCAAGCTTGTTCATTTCTTCATGTGAACCCTTACTAGAGTTCGGATGTTCACTACTTGGAGCGAAGGGACTATTACACGGAGGTTTAGAAGTGAAGGATCGGTCTACAAAGGTTGTATTCCTCGTTCACTTGTTTGCAAAGTTGTTTGCATGTTGTATTGTTTAACACTCTAGTTAAGATTTTAAGGTTATGGTTCTTTAGAACGGCAAAAATTTGAAAATGGCATGGACGATACCTCCCGAAACCTTGCTGCCGCCCTAGGGAACCCTACACATCTGAAGCCGAAGCCACAACGTGCTTCAAATCCTGGTTACTGGCTTTCTAAGCCCTGCTGTCCTTCCAATAGCATTTCCTTTGACAATAGAAACATTCCTCCTTCCCTACTGTCGGCTCCGAAATTTTTGCCCTGCCCTTTCTCTCTACCTTACTGATACCGCCTTTCGGCTTGGTGGGGGCCTTCTTCTTCTTCCTTTGGCTTTCGCTTTGAATCTAGAAAAGGAAGATCCCCAATAAGTAGAGCGGGTGTCTCCCTGGATGTCTGCAGGGCGCCCTCAGCGCTCCTTAACATGTTGAGGAGTTCTGGAAGTGAAACATTTTTCCTTTGAATGTTGAAATTCAAGATAAACTGGGCGTAGGTAGAAAGGAGAGACTATAGAACTAAGTCAGTATATAACTCATTCTCCAACGTGGTCCCAAGGTCCGCGAGCTCTTCAATCAAGCTGATCATCTTAAGGACGTCGTCCTCAACAGATGACCCGACAGCTAATCTCGCTTGAAACAATTTCATAGAGGTCTCATATCTAGCGATACGAGATTGCTCTCCATATAAATCTTTGGTACGTAGGAAGATGGAAACTAAGTCCATCTTCTCGAGCAGCCTTTGGTGTTCATTATCCATTGAGGCTAACACGAGGCACTTGGCTCTCGCACTGTCAATTTCCCATGTCTTGCGGATCTCAATATCCGCGACGCTGGAATCTGGAACTGGGACGGCGGGGTCTTTGGTAGTAAGGAGGTAGCCCAACTTGTCATAGGGTATGGTCATATGGATATTCCTTAGCCAATCTTTATAGTTTGGCCCAATCAATATGTTTTTATCTAGCAGTAACTTAAGCCCAGTCATTTTCGTCGCTGTAGTCAAGAGAGAGAAGAAGAAACACTCAGTATGATACTCTTGCAAGTTTAGATTGGTTATTAGTTTTTCTAAACAGGATGACTCCCACTGTTTCTCGAATCCGTTTTCAAACTATAAAAGAAGAATTAGTCAGGATTAATCTCACCTTATAATTCTGCTTAAACTTTTGGCCAGACTAGTGTTAGTATTTCGAGGAAGGTTTTCTACGCTTTCGCGAAGTTCCTTAATTATATAACCTCTTTTCCCTGGAGGCATAGCCCCGCTATCACCGTTCTAGGCATCTACTTGGTTTATAGCATTGATTGTTTAGTGAAAATCTTCCGAGGAGTAGCAGATACCCACAGTAGGATCGGGATCCAAATATCACCGCGTGACAACTTTGAAGGAATCCTACCAAAATCATCACACTCTAAATGGTATGCAACACTAGCAAGTTTCAATTTCCTTAAAAACTTTCGATGTGGATTTTTGCCCCAAGCTCTTATGACCTTGACGAAGGCCACATATCATAAGTCGCAAGTCAATTCTACCCGTCATTGGTCAGGTTAATTTGAACCCATCCGTACATACCCTTGACGAAGGCCAAAATAGTAGTACGATTGTCCCAAACCAACGCATCTATCTATGCTACAGATGAATACCTAATGAATACCCAGCAGTTACCAATCACTATGCCTTGGCGAAGGTCAAAATACATAGCTTGAATACTACTGAATACTCATCTGAAATGACGGAGGGCTACGAATGGTTTTGGTGAACTATGAACGTAGTGAACTTGATATAGTCGAAGGAACCATGATAGCTTTTAAAAGGAGTGGTTTAGGCTCCGCATTTAAAAGTTGCTTTTTGAAGAAGATCGAGTGGTTTTAAATTGTTCCAACGATTTAGCTTTGGTTTGTTTTCCTTGTATTAATCAATATTAATGCGGTCCCATCATTTAACCTTATCATTGCAGAAAAGAAACGAAAATACAACGTACGCTTATGCTATCCGCATTCGCTACGGGGCCCCGTCATACACCGTTAGTTACTTAACTAACAGCAGAGCGGGGGTTGGACTAGCGCGGGTGTAAAATATAAGCAACATTTATTATATATCATATATATATATATATCCATTCGTCTCATGCAATAATAGGCATTCCAGATCACAGATGAATATATTCGATATATTAAGAATTCCGTGTTTCGTTTTAGCCTAGAACGAAAGATGGATTCCACGGTCGTGATGAGTAGCCAAACCCCACCCTAGACCCCTACGGGTGCGGCAAACTATCCGCCAAAATCCCGAACTGGAGCAACCTCCTTCAATAAAATGAGTAGGCCACTCGGCACTTCAAGATCCTGGTAGTTTGTGCACCCCACCTTAGGTCTATCCTAGGAGCAAAAAACAGTAAATGAAATAATACAACGGTGGCTACAACCTCAACCCGGATGTGCCCCGCAAAATAATATTACACCACTTTACAAATTTACATGAATGAAAGAAAGAAAACACTCTTCTCACATCCCGGCTATTTATCCACGACGATCCAATATTCCATATACAAAAACCAACAACAAGATCACAGATATGTGCAAACCCCACTAATTGACGTATAGCGATTAGCATACGTTAAGCATTATATACAAACACAGAACAATACTTAACCAAGAACTTTAGAATTTCGATCGAACATTTTTTCTGTGTCTATCCCATGTTCAAACCAGCACACAAACAATGTTGGGCAGAAACCAAATATTCCAAAATTCACAATTCCAAAAATAAGACCCACAGAAGAAAATCGGTGCAACTCGGCCTCGACTCGGCCGCGGAACCACGGCGAAACGCATTGTTTCGCCGCGCTTCCGCGGAGGTCTTGGCGAGTTACCTCATGGTTTTTCTTCAGTGTTTTTATAATACCCTGTTTGTATTTTTAAGGCCACCGAAATAATTTTTTGATCAGATTTTAAAAACAACAGCAAGCACAGGTTTGAAGTTGCGATTTCGGGTTTTTCCGACGATCGAAGTTCTAACTATTTGCTAACTAGCTAGTTAAGGTTTAGTAGGCTCTGATACTACTGTAAGTCGATGTCGTGCACCCCACGGGTTCGCGGGGAGGCGGAATACGCAAAAAACGATTTTTACGGGCTTCACAACACCGACTAAACTCCAGGATCTTTACTTAAACCTTAACTAACAAAACTTATAGGAGGTTCTAATTACTATGAAGAAAGATATACCTCCGTGTACTAAATCCTTCGGTTCTTGTTCTCCTCATCTTCTTGAGCTCCTCGAAGAATGTACGGATCACGCTTGATCGTCGGTCTCCTCGCGTCAAAGATGATCCACCCGAGAGTGTGTACTTTGAGTTTCTACCTCTAAACTGAGGTAACTAGGGTACCTAGTATGCTAATCTCAGTAGCTTAGAAGATGTAGAGAGTGATTATGGATTGATTAGTCTCAAGAACCCTAAGTTTCTCAACTCATGAGACAATTAGGGTTTGAGAAAGAAGAAGAGAGCTTGGAGGAGAGAGAGTGCAGAGGATGATAATGATATGGAGATGGCTAATTGTGATGCCTATGAAGCAAATAATTCAACCAAAATATCTCAATGCCACCATGCCTCAATAGTCATCCATGAGTCACCAAGTAGCCATGTTTCATTTATTGCCAAATAACATCCCATACCTCCACCTTATTAACCATTTAACAAAATGGTTTAAACAAGAAATGAGCTGTTTTCTTCTAGAAGCACTCTTACAAAAATTACAAGAATACCCCTCACCTTATATACATACCCGTATCCGTATTCCAAAAGATACGAATACAAAGAGATGAAAATAATCTAATAATCTAATACTAGGATCCGGTTTAAACCAAAGCCCACTAGTATTATCCGTCCGAATCATGATCCGTGTAGCTAGTAGACGTATATGATCGAACTCCTGCCGTAAAACCATACGGCCTCTATGTAAGTCTACAGTAGCGCCCCGGCCGTCAATCCGAGGCCAAACGCGGAACAAAAACTTTTTACAAAACCGGCGCTATCGTAGTCTTTCACCCGGATCGAACCATTAACACAAACTAGCTAACTAGAAAGATGATAGAAAAGCTATACCGATCGATCCGTGTCCTGCGGTCTTTAGCCACCATCCCTAGCTCTTCGCGGCATCTCCGATCTCCGGTCTCCTCGTCGGAAGGGCACCACGTCAAGAAGTCTTTTTACAGGCTCCCGTTTCAAACCGAAGCGACTCGGACATGAAGTTTGCTAGCCGACATGTCCAAGGTGATGTAGAGAATGTGTGTGATAACTTTGTCTCAAGCATCCATTGATTCTCAATGAGAGTGTATGGATGGAGGTTGAAGATGATGCCATGGTGGAACTTGTGAGCAAGAAGAAGAAAGAAAAGAGAAGAAGCTTTTCTTTTCTTAATGTGTTGGAATAATAATGTGAGCAAGCATAATGAATCCAAGAGCTAACCCCTTGCCTCATGGCTGCCCCTTCTCTCTCCACTTATCATTTCAACACATTAATCAAAAGAAAATATGACATATGCACAAATAAAGAGACCATAGTCATCACTTATGTACATGTCACAATAAATGCTCCTCATGATGAAATCCACTCACAATTTCCACCAAAACATTAACCCAAATGTTTATGACAATAAAAAGAACGGCATCATCTAAAGTAAACTCGTGACGGATCAAAAGAATACCCCTCACCTGTATATACATACCTGCACCCGCATTCCGACTGAATGTGAATGCGATGAGACGAAAGCAATCCAACAAATCTAATATTAGGATCCGGCTTAAACCAAAGCCCACTAGTATGATCCGTCCGATCATGATCCGTACACGACTGCACGTATATGATCGAACCCTGCCATATATCATACGGTCTCTACAACGTTTCGCCCGAAACTTGAGAAACTGTCTGTGAGGGGCTCTAAAGACTCGTCAATACACTGGCTGTGGATTTAACCACTAGTACGTCAGTGGCACTAGCTGTGCGTAACGGCCGTCGAGGTATTGACTAAAAGGGAGGCTGATGAGCGAACTCATCCTGACACCCTACTGAGCCTGTCAGTGACAATATCTGTACAGTCCGGTCCGTTCGTCTATGAGTATCGTGTTGGAGATAGTACCCTCAGAGTCAATTATTGGATCGCAGGTACGTGATTGCAATGATTGCGGAGGACCTATACCGGTAGGACAGTCTTACTCAAGATGATAGTATGCTATCTGGTTTGCCTTTATCAGTCGTGTACATGTTCAGGTGACTGATTACATGTTACACTTTGATAGAGCCCTTAGGATCTTGCTTTACTACCAACAGTATGATGGCGATCATATACGTGAGAGTTGGGTAGTTTATACGCATATCCTTAATTGTGGTCCCTAGTCGTGGGAGTTTCGAGACAGGGCATCGATACTCCGGAGTAGACTAGTGTGTACAGTCGAGACCCCGACGAGGGGCGGTGGCCGGTCTCACAAGCCACTGGTGTCAGTTGGATCACCTAAGATGTATACAGGTGCTCATTGGGTTATGAGTACACCGGACAGGACTCGCCGGGAATCTGTTAGTTAGTACTATATCTATCGTCAGATAGCAGTTCCCTGGTGACATGTGTACATGTTAGTTCATCGACCTGAGGTCGTCATTTGTCTCGTGTGAGTTCCCACTGTGTTTTGATTTCTACCCTACCACGGCTCAAAGGAGTCGTGCAAACAGGTAGTTTTTGGGTACAGTCCCGAGCCATATGGAGGCACGTGAGCGGATCGGCAGGGGATTCGTCTCTCCCAGTATTGGGGGCGAGATCGTGCTGTGTCTAGGAGAGCCATTACACAAAGCCCACGGCCGTGGCAGGAGATTTAATGGTAGGTACTCCAGTAGTATCTCAGAGTGTTATTGGGCTACACTCCGACACGACTTATACTGCTATTGGGGGTCTGACGTTACTAGCCCCCTAGGCAGATATGCGATACTCATAGACGAACGGACCGGACTGTATATACATTGTCACTGTTAGGCTCAGTAGGGTTTCCGGATGAGTTCGCTTATCGGCCTCCCTTAAGGTCAGTCCATGGGCAGCCGTTACGCATAGCTAGTACCGCCGACGGTTTGTGGTTAAACCCACTGCCAGGGCACTGACGAGTCATTAGAGTTCCCCACAGACAGTTTCCCAAGTTCGGGCGAAACGTTGTAGAGGCCGTATGTTTTATGGCAGGGTTCGGAAAATGCATGTGCGTTTACGCACGTGTTATTTTTCGGGCAGATGATACTGGTCGGCTTTGGTTTAAGCCGGATCCGAGTATTATATTGAGTAGGTATAATATCTTTGTCTCAGTTGCATTTGTATTCGGTCGTAATACAAATGCGGGTATATTTATACAGTTACGGGGTTATCCTGAAAGTCGTTTCAGGATCACTTTTGGAAGTTGCCAGTTTCCTGTTTTCTATCAGCCGTCTTTTAACATTCGGTTAAAGACGGATTTATCTTTTCTTGGATGAGGGTGAGTCATGCTTCTAGAAGGTTTTAGAAAGGGTGACTTGGCATGGTGAGTCATTAGTGCATTAATGGAGCCATTAATACAATGGTGACTAGGTTAATGAATCACCATTTGTATTAATGAGGTTTTGTTCTTGCTTAGGATATTTTCCCTTGATCTTTTCTCTTGTGGTTACCTCCCCCTCTCCTACACTCACCCCCCCACCACTATATATGTGGCCGGCCCCTTCCCCCTCTCTCACACACTCTCTCACTTGATGTTTCATTTGAAAAGATATGATAGATTTTGGGGTGTATGGAATTTCACAGCTCATTTCATTCCATCACCCGATTCCCACGGCAACTTCATTAACCGATCGTCCACGGATTTGGACGAAGTGAGACAAAGTCATCTACTCATTCTCTACATCAATCTTGGTCGTCTCTTTTAGCAAACTTGACGACCGAGTTGCCTCGAGTCAGAGGCGGGAGCCCGTTTAAAGAATCAGTGACGTTGTGCCACCTGGACGAGCAGATCGGAGATCGACGAGATCGGAGAAGCCGCAACGGAGCGTGGGATGATGGTTAAAGAACGAAGGACTCGGATCGTTCGGTATAACCTTTCTACACTCTTTACAGTTTGTTAGTTTAGCAATAATGGCAGATCCGGGTTAAAGTATACGATAGCGCCAGTTAAAAGTTTTTTGTTCCGCATTTGGCGTCTGTAGACGGCCGGGGCGCTACCGTAGACTTACATATCGCATGTCGGGCCTAGGGGGTTGGTAAAAGTCAGACCCCCAAAAGCGGTACAAGTCGTGTCGGAGTGTAGCCCAGAACACCCTGAGATACTACCGGAATACCTACTAGTAAATCTCCTGCCTTGGCTAAGGACTTCGTGTAATGGCTCTCCTAGACACAACGCGACCTCACCCCCAATACCGGGAGAGACAAAACCCCTGCCGATCCGCTCACTGCCTCCATGTGGCTCGGGACTGTACCCAACTAAAACCTGTTTGCACGACTCCTTTGAGCCGTGGTAGGGTAGTAATCAAAGCACAGTGGGAACTCACACGAGACAAACGACGATCTCAGGTCGATAGACTATGCTGTACACATGTCACTAGGGAACTGCTATATGACGTCAGGTATAATACCAATTAGCATGTTCCCAGCAAGTCCTGTCCGGTGTACTCATAACCCAATAAGCACCTGTATACATCTTAGGTGAACCAACTGACACCAATGGCTTGTGAGACCGGCCACCGCCCCTCGTCGGGGTCTCGACTGTATACACTAGTCTACTCCGGAGTATCGATGCCCTGTCTCGAAAACTCCCACGACTAGGGACACTTTAAGGATGTGCTTATAGACTATCCAACTCTTACGTATATGATTGCCATCATACTGCTGGTAGTCAAGCAAGAATCCTAATGGCTCTATCAACGTGTAATAGTGATCTGTAATATCACCTAAAGCATGTACACGATGACAAAGATAAACCAGATAGCGTACTATCATCTCGAGTAAGACTGTCCTACCGGCATAGGTCTTCCCTTAATCATTGCAATCACGTGCCTGCGATCCAATAATTGACTTTGAGGGCACTATATCCAACAATCTCCCACTTGCACTTAAGGCTAACTATTGCGATGTCGCATACTCACAGCCCGTTTGATACCTAACACCCAACTCCTCTACTGATCAGTCTCACAAAGCTTGTTTGTAAAGCTATTGCATTCGAGAAATAGCCTCAGTGAGTGGATCCGCTCTGATGTTTCTTTCTATGTCTCTCTTTATCTCAAGTTCGCGGAGAAAGCCATCTCCCGAATTGAGCAATATCTGTCTTAGAATATGTCTGGATATCTGATGGACCTAGTTCACAAACGAACCCCAAATCCAGAAAACTTCTTAGACTGTTTCGTCAACTGAATTTAATCAGTATCCTGCGCCATGCCTCCCTCAGTATCCGCTTGGACCACCTGTCCAAACTACTGCCCCTCGTTAGAGGGAAAACTATAACTCTGACAGCCACTCTGTCATCCAGGTCACCTTGGAAGCCTGGAATGACAACCGTCTCCCGAAGGAGGCTGTCGTTATCAAATCCCTAGAACATCAGCTTATGTTCTAAAACTGCTTCCGAACGTTTCTCCAGGATTGGATTAATATCAACTTATTGCAGCTAGTGCAAAACATCTGGTGTGGTACTTGACATCTCATGATTGACTCAATTGCCTAAGCAAGTGATATGCCAATCATGCACATCCCTCCCCCTTTTAGTCTGTAAGACACCTTTAGAGAGGGTGCCTCAATCACCTGTAGGTTCACTACCATGCCAGGAGTCATCCATTCTAAAACACCTGTAGAATGCTGTCTAAGTACCCAGATTGGGAAACTATCCAAATCTAGATCTAAAACCATAGATCTAGTAACCAGAATGTCTGATATAATATCCAAGCTCTATGTGGAGAAACCACTGTGTGATAACCACAGTATAACCGATCGTAGTATAGGAATTTCACTTCCTACTCTGTGTTTGTCATCCATATACCAGGACATCACACCCTACTACCTTCTTAACAAATTCATCCCCTATTTTGATGAAGTCAAACCTATGACCGACACATAAAAAATGGATGATCTATCTCCGCTATATCTGCTTTAGTCTATAAATAGACACAAGCTACTTGTCCACTTTGCTTCCGCTGCTCCTACTGACTACGACAACCCTCTGGCAGAGTCATATACACGTGCACTTCTAAAGCTGGTTTAGAACGACGCTATACTCATCCAACTGCCGGGTCTCATAGTCTGGAACAGCAGCAATGACAAGTCTGGGTAAAAAAGAACCTCCTTGTCACCGTCCTTGAGGCTACCAGAGTACCTCTCGGGTGTCTGAGGTTACCCACCATATCTGCGGAGTGGCTAATGGAATGTCAATCCAGATTGAATCTTTAGATCCTATTAAATTTTCAGTAATCGTTTGCGGTTCTGGAATCACTTCCAGTTCTACCATACTCCTACTACTGTTTTCTGAAAAAGTCCATTTTACTAAAACTGTGGCGATATCAGTATTCATCTTCCAGATGGTAGAAAATCAACCCTCGTCATAGCCCGGGTCAACCCACAAACCACCATTACAGAAACGTGCCTTGAGTTATCCAGAGTCTGGTTTTAAGTATAAGCCGGACAACTCCATATACCTTAACATCGTTAAGATATGAGCCATTCTATAGACAATATAGAAACAGAGCCACTGATTTAATTGGAACCAGATCCAACTCATGCAGCTGTCTCCGATGCATGTCAACTAAATGGAGAGAGGCCGATCAACATTACTCAACTTAGGAGTGCATCCAAACATTAGTAACCTGAAAGAGAAACAAGTTTCTCAAAACCATTACTATCAACTGAATACCATACACAAGTTTCTACATCTTCGATTACCTTGAAGAATCCTGATACTTGCAACATGTGGTTCTCTACTTTACTCATATACCTATAACTTCTCAAAACTTGGACATTGTATTTCTACGAAACACATGTCTAAGAACTAGAGAAGTTACAAGTAAACAGAATATAGTACGAGGACCAACCCCTCTGTCCTAATGGACACACATGTCTAAGAACTAGAGAAGTTACAAGTAAACAGAATATAGTATGAGGACCAACCCCTCTGTCCTAATGGACACTGGACAACATACAATACTCTGTATAAGTCCCCTGAGTCTAATAACTCATACCCTGTGCATCGTAGGTTGAAAACTGTACTTATGGTTAAGAAGAATTACACCGCTGTTGAATGCTCCTTACCTAACCATCAACTGATATAGGTAAATTTCAAAAAGTTATCACTTTATAAAATAAACGTACAGATACATCAGTTTGAAATTGGTGCATAACAACGGATATTCAAAACCAAATATTTGCCGTCCGGAAAAAACCCAGGTGATTTCCTCAATATCACTAATTACAACGAATCCCGATATAATGAGGATGATCACCTAATTCCCAATAACTTACTCCCACTCATCATCTGTAAAACCATACAGATGTGAGAATCATACTTGGTAAATACATACCCTGGAGTAAGGACTAATTGGGAAATCTGTTTTCTATTAACAATGCACAGTGAAACTGAAACATGTAAAATGTTTCGAAGGGGTTTCCGGGTATTCCTAGTAATGCCTCTTCCATTATCAGATTCATGACTGTAACCGTATATGTCTTTGCCATCTCTCCAAATCCCTTTATATGTCTTTAGTCATTACCTTCTGTACACCTCTTAGGCTAAATGGTTTTCTTCCTTCCCTACCGTTCGGCACCAGCCTATGGTTTGGAAGAAGACTATGCAATAAGCGTAACATGTGCACTCTCCTAATCCTAGGAGTACTCGCAATCTGAGAGAAGGTAAAGATAAAAGACAACTGAATAATCCTTATTCTATTTCTCCTGAACCAGAATCCATCCCCGAACTGGAAGAAGTTCCTTCGGGTTCGTATATAACCATACGATGGATTTATCCAATAGAAGTGGATGTTCGTAATGATACGAGGTGTTCTGGAGAAATACAAAGGTGAAACAGGAGTGGCGATGAAATACTTGGTTTGGTCGTGATTGATAGCAGTTGCAACTTACTTTGCCCTCTTTCTAATCCCTTTATTTGTCTTTACTTATTATCTTCTGTACACCACACTTAGGCTAATTGGTTTTCTTCATTCTCTACCTTTCGGCACCTGCCTATGGTTTGGAAGAAGACTATCCAATAAGCGCAATAGGTGTACCCTCTCCTAATCCTAGGAGCCCTCATAACCCGAGAGAAGGTAAAAGGAAAAGACAACTGAATAGTTTTATTCAATCTCTCCAGAACTAGAATCCATCCTCGAATCTTGAACAAGTTCCTTCGAGTTCGTATATAACCATACGATGGATTTATCCAATGGAAGTGGATGTTCGTAGTGATATGAGGTGTTATGGAGAAATGCAAAGGGTAAAAGAAGAAGTGACAATGATGTATGCAACTCAGACAATCCAAAAGCCAGTGTTTTAAGAAAGTTCGGTTAACTTGGTTACTGAGTTATAGTCTAGGGTCAGGCCATGGTCGCTGCTAAAGAGAGAGAAAAGAAACACTCTGCATGCACTCTAACCTAGATTAGAATGGTTAATCACTTTATCTAATCAGGATGTCTCCCACTGTATCCTCAAATTCTCCTCCAAACCTGAAAGAAGAATTAGTCGGGATCACCCGAGGAATAAAACCAATTCATCAGTGGGAATCGGGATCCAACTATCATCACATGATAACGTGATGGAATCCACTTACGTTATCACACTCCAGAAGGTATGCGCATGCCTGACAAGTTTCAGTTTCTTCAGAAACTCCCGATGTGATTTTTACCCCATGCTCTTGTGATTTTGACGAAGGTCAACAAATTATAAGTCACATGTCAAGTTCTACCCGTCATTGTCAAGGTTAATTTGAACTCACCCGTACAAGCCCTTGACGAAGGTCAACAAGGCTGTACGACTGTCCCAAACCAACGCATATATCTATGCAACAGAAAGGTAACAAGCAGCTACCATACACTATGCCTTGACGAAGGTCAACAAACATAGCATGAATACTAAGTGCTACCCGTCTGAAATGACGGAGGGCTACAAATGGTTTTTGGCGAAAAACCTTTAGCGTAATGAACTTGATATCGTTGAAGGAACCGGATAGCTTTTTACAAAAATATAGTGGCGAAAACCTTTGCTAAAGAGGTCACTCCCGGTGAAAGGATCTCGGCTCTTTCCCCTTAGAATGAGGTGCATGATATTCCAAATGAATACTGCGATGCAAAGCAAAAAGTAATATACTATAGTAAAGTTATTATCCTGACGCAAACTTCTGTCCAAGGGGTCACTCCCGATGAAGGGATCCTGGCCCTTGCCTCGTAGAATGAGGTGCTGGATATTCATAACCGAATACCACTGTGCAAAACAAAAGAGAACGTCCTTGCAATAACAGCTTTTTGAAAATTGTTCCAACAACATCGAATAGGTTTGTTTTTTCTGGCATTGATCCAAATCAATGCAGTCCCATCAATTAATCACACCAAAAAGAACGAAAATATGATGTACGTATATGCCATCAGCAATCGCCACTGGGTCCCGTCATTACCCGTTAGGTTACTTAACTAACGACAGAGCGGGGACTGGACTAGCGCGGGTGTAAAACATATACAACATCTACTAATATATATATCAATATATAATAATCGCTTAAGGCGTGATAACTGCAACATCACAGAAAGTAATAAGCATCACAGAACAATACAGATAATCCGGTATCCCCGGGTTTCATTGAGCCACAACTGAAACCCGATGTTCCCCTGGTCGTGTGGATAGCCTGTGCAATGAAATCCTAGACCCCTACAGGCGCGGCAAGTTACCCGCCAAAACCAGAAGAGAGGCAACCCCCTTCAGCAAAGTGAGTGGACCACCTAGCACTTCACGGAATCCGGTAACTTGAGCACCCATCCTTGGGTCACCTATACCCCCTACGAGTGCGGTGAATAGCCCGCCAATTCTAGAGTGAAGCCCCCTCTGTCTCAAAGCCATGAGATGCGGGCTCGTTGCCTTCTAGAACCCGGCTATCCGTGCACCCCACCGCGGGCTAATCCTAGTACAGAAAAGAAAAATATATACAACGAGTGCATCGACCTCAACCCGGTCGTGCCCCAAAAGAATAATATACAAACAGGCAGTGACGGCAGTCCATATGTCGAACGCTCGTCCCGCAATATCAAATGTACAAATAAAACTAAACTGTACTAACATTGCACCAAGCTATCCACCACGACAAAACCGCAACATCACAGCACAACACAGAACATCAACGTGAATGTCACGTTCGCAAACTTGTCTAAAAGAACATATAGCAATTAGACAAGATTTACCGCTCTAATGACATTCACGGTCGCATATATAATGTAAGTACTGTAACTAACGTATTTAAAATTCCGATTGACAAAACTTCTCGAAGTGGGCCCCAAGTGCAAATCCAGCACTCCAATGAATATGGGACAAAACTATATATCACAAAAATCATATTTCCATGAACTAAAGCCCCAGAAAAAATTTGGGGCACTGTAGCCCAAAAAGGGCCGCGGAAGGGCCGCCAAATGCGACATTTCGCGGCGGTTCCGCGGTGGAATTTTGGAGTTAGGTCTCCAAACATTTTCTGTAGCTTTAGTTATGCCTGCATGCAATTTTAAAATGCCTAAAATAATTTTTTGAACAACTTTGAAATTCGACAGCATGCACACTGAAATGAAAATACGATTCGGAAATTTCGATCGATCAATGTTTTAAACACTTTAGAGCAAGCTAGTAAAGGTTAATGGCGTGACTCTGATACCATGTAAGTCTACGGTAGCGCCCCGGCCGTCAATCCGAGACCAAACGCGGAACAAATTTTTTTTACAAAACCGGCGCTATCGTAGTCTTTCACCCGGATCGAATCATTAACACAAACTAGCTAACTAGAAAGATGATAGAAAGGCTATACCGATCGATCCGTGTCCTTCGGTTTTTACCCACCATCCCTAGTTCCTCGCGGCATCTCCGATCTCCGGTCTCCTCGTCGGAAGGGCACCACGTCAAGAAGTCTTTTTACGGGCTCCCGCTTCAAACCGAAGCAACTCGGACATGAAGTTTGCTAGCCGACATGTCTAAGATGATGTAGAGAATGTGTGTGATAATTTTGTCTCAAGCATCCATTGATTCTCAACACATGAGAGTGTATGGATGGAAATTGAAGATGATGCCATGGTGGAACTTGTGAGCAAGAAGAAGAAAGAAAAGAGAAGAAGCTTTTCTTTTCTTAATGTGTTGGAATAATAATGTGAGCAAGCATAATGAATCCAAGAGCTAACCCCTTGCCTCATGGCTGCCCCTTCTCTCTCCACTTATCATTTCAACACATTAATCAAAAGAAAATGTGACAAATGCACAAATAAAGAGACCATGAGTCACCACTTATGTACATGTCACAATAAATGCCCCTCATGATGAAACCCACTCACAATTTCCACCAAAACATTAACCCAAATGTTTATGACAATAAAAAGAACGACATCATCTAAAGTAAACTCGTGACGGATCACAAGAATACCCCTCACCTGTATATACATACCTGCACCAGCATTCCGACTGAATGTGAATGCGATGAGACGAAAGCAATCCAACAAATCTAATACTAGGATCCGGCTTAAACCAAAGCCCACTAGTATGATCCGTCCGATCATGATCCGTGCACGACTGCACGTATATGATCGAACCCTGCCATATATCATACGGTCTCTACAACGTTTCGCCCGAAACTTGAGAAACTGTCTGTGGGGGACTCTAAAGACTCGTCAATACACTGGCTGTGGATTTAACCACCAGCACGTCAGTGGCACTAGCTGTGCGTAACGGCCGCCGAGGTATTGACTAAAAGGGAGGCTGATGAGCGAACTCATCCTGACACCCTACTGAGCCTGTCAGTGACAATATCTGTACAGTCCGGTCCATTCGTCTATGAGTATCGCATGTCGGGCCTAGGGGATTAGTAAAAGTCAGACCCCCAAAAGCGGTACAAGTCGTGTCGGAGTGTAGCCCAGAACACCCTGAGATACTACTGGAATACCTACCAGTAAATCTCCTGCCTTGGCCAAGGACTTCGTGTAATGGCTCTCCTAGACACAGCGCGATCTCACCCCCAATACCGGGAGAGACGAAACCCCTGCCGATCCGCTCACTGCCTCCATGTGGCTCGGGACTGTACCCAACTAAAACCTGTTTGCACGACTCCTTTGAGCCGTGGTAGGGTAGTAATCAAAGCATAGCGGGAACCCACACGAGACAAATGACAATCTCATGTCGATAGACTAAGCTGTACACATGTCATCAGGGAACTACTATCCGACGTCAGGTATAATACCAACTAACATGTTCCCGGCGAGTCGTGTCCGGTGTACTCATAACCCAATGAGCACCTATATACATCTTAGGTGAACCAACAGACACCATTGGCCTGTGAGACCGGCCACCGCCTCTCGTCGGGGTCTCGACTGCATACACTAGTCTACTCCGGAGTATCGATGCCCTGTCTCGAAAACTCCCATGACTAGGGACACTTTAAGGATGTGCTTATAGACTATCCAACTCTCACGTATATGATCGTCATCATACTGCTGGTAGTCAAGCAAGAATCCTAAGGGCTCTATCAACGTGTAATAGTGATCTGTAATATCACCTAAAGCATGTACACGATGACAAAGATAAACCAGATAGCGTACTATCATCTCGAGTAAGACTGTCCTACCGGCATAGGTCCTCCCTCAATCATTGCAATCACGTGCCTGCGATCCAATAATTGACTTTGAGGGCACTATATCCAACACTATACATCGTTTCGTCTGAAGTAGGGAAACCCTTTGTGTGGGACTCTAAAGACTCGACAGTACGCCGGCAGTGGGTTTAACCACAAGCACGTCAGCTGTACTAGGTGCACGTAACGGCTACCCAGGTACCTGTCGATAAGAAGGCCGATGAGCAAACTCATCCGAACTCCTATTGAGCCTATCTGTGACAATTTCCGTACAGTCCGGTCTGTTCGTCTAAGAGTATTGCATATCGGGTCTACGGTGCGGTAACCGTCAGATCCCTAATAGCGCAATAAGTCGTGCCGGGGTAGAGCCCAAAATACCCTGAGAAACTACTGGAGCACCTACCAGTAAATTTCGCTTGTCCTGGCCAGGGATTTTGTGTAATGGCTTTCCGAACACAGCGCGATATGAACCCTCAATACCGGGAGAGACGAATCCTATCTAACCACTACTTCCTCCTAGTGCTTCGAGACTGCACCCAACCACTGCCTGTTTGCACGACTCATTGGAGCCGTGGTAGGGTAGTGATCTAAGTACAGTGGGAAAACACTCGAGACTAATAGTGATGTCAAGTCAAGGGACTAAGCTGTACTCATGTCACCTGAGAACTGCTACCCGACGATAGGTATAATACCAACCAGCAGTTCCCAACGAGTCCGTCCAGTGTAACTCATAACCCAATGAGCACCTGTATACTATCTCCAGTACGATGTACTAATGGCTGTGGGATAGACCATCTCCCCTGCTGGGATGAGAAGCGTATACACCAGTTTACTCTGAAGTATCGATATCCCGTCTTGATAATCCTACGATTAGGGACTTGTATAAGGACGTGCTTATAGACTACTCAGCCCTCATTAGTGTCACTGCCATCACAACACTGGTAGTCAAGCAAAGATCGTAAGGGCTCTATCAATATGTATTAGCGATACGTTAAAAGAAACATATACACTTATTAAGATAGAATCAAACCATGTAGTATACTACCATATTGAGCAAGACTGTTATTATATCCGTGTATATCCCAAGCTTCCAAAATGTAATATACTAACCAGTATTGTACAATAATGGCCTCTAGGACATATATCACTAACAGTATTTGCATATTCTCTGTTTGTTAAAGAAACATGAAACTAATCATGTTCTTAACTTCATCAGGGAGTTTCTTGATTATAAGGATCAATGAGAAATCTTCCAAATCTTCAACTTTAAACATTCCCCGTTAGAAATAAGAAGAAAATCCTGAATTGGATCCAAAATTAACGTTCTTCAAAGAAAGAGAATTTTCTTCATGTTTCCACCTCTTCCTTTCTTCTTCTTCCTCTTCTTTTTTTAGCCGAGAGCACTAATTCTTCAAGTCTTGAAGTTTGTCAAAAAGTAAGAATCCTCTCCCTTCCTCTTTTTTCTGCCTTTAAAGGGGTATATACTCTTTCATTAAGTGGGGTGGTTAACAAGCCACTACCCACATTTGTAGGGAAAGTGGGATGACGACACCCCATTTAAATAGGCTTAACTGTCTATGCGGGTATCTTAAAAGATACCCGCAACCGCTTCAAAATAGTGCGAGTATCTCCTTTAATTTAGTCAAAGGAAATACCTGCAATTGAGGCTCCCCGCATATGGAGATACCCGCAATTGCCTTGCATTAAGGTATTTTTTACAGGGAGTTGGTATTGTTGGCTTCAACAGATTGTTTACTATTTTTCAAAAATAAGTTAGTAACTTGCTCGTGTTATATAAAAATATTATGGACATTATTAAAAACTCACATTAATATCGTCTAAGCAAAAATAAAAATGCAGGGATAGCAATGTGTCATTCGATGGATTACTAAAGAATGATTTATAAGTTATGACTAGGCTGAACTGTAGGAAACCCCTTTTACTTTGGCCTAAAAGCAGGAATGCCATGAACTCTCTACCCTTGCGATATTTGCACTATGCCTCCTAAATGTTGTTTCTTTCCTGTCCAAAATCCATCATAGGCCTAGAAAGTGATGAGTCTGAAGCCCCAAAATACTCTAGATCTAACTCGCTTCTCTTTTCTTCCTTAATCCCTCTTCTCATTTAAAACTATTAAAATCTAATCCTTTATCTCTAATCCCCAGTCCAAATTCCTAATCCCTCTTATTATTATATCAAACTACTAATTCTTCTTGTTCTTCTTTTAATGTTTCAAATCCCTAGCCCAATTCGCCCTAACCCTTCCAAATTTTCAAATCTAACGCTCTTCAAATTTTCCACATCTTTGTTTATCTTCTTCAAGTGTACTTTGGTCCAATGACTCATGAATTAGCTTTTGGTCAGGACAGAAGTATACTAATCGTCAAGTCATGAGGACGAATTGCAGGTTTTTAAAAGTTAGAGCTTAGCCGATATGTTGATGTGCACATGTCCGACATGTATCAAACACCAAACTGACATGACAAGTATCAAACATGCCGTATACATGTCATATCCGTATTGTACGTGTGTCTTATGCACGTCCTTTATTTCTTATACATGTCTTTAGTATGTCCTTGACGTTTTGTTATAATGTCTTTTGTATATTTTACTTTTGAAGAAAGACTCGATTATCACTTGTATATATTATATTTTGGATATTGTTGGTGTTAAATTTAAAGAATGACTTATAGTTATATGTTATTATTATGATGTGTCTATTTAAACGCTAGACTTGTTATTTTTTCTTGTTTTATGTTGTTGTAGTAGTTTGATTGTTTATTATTTTATAAAATTGTGTGTGTGTGTGTGTGTATTTTATCATTGTGTCACCGTATCCTATATTTTGTGATTTTGCTGTATCGCATCGTGTCCGTGACCTAGTTAGGGAGGCTTCCTACTTTTGGACCAAAAGTTTTTTTGCGGGGTGGGGGTGGGGGTGGGGGTGGGGGGGGGGGAGGGTTTCTTGCAACTTAGCCATGTAACTATTATGATGGCTTAAAAACTTGAGTGAGGGTATAGCTTCCTTTTGGGTATCATTAGTCATTCTTTCTATGCATCAGTTTTCTTCTGACAATTTACTTTTAAAGGATGAAGAAAATTAGAAAGATCTTGTCTTGTGGGTGTAGATGAGTTTTCTGGTTTGCTTGGCTTATGCATCTAACACAATTGAATTTTGTGCATACAGTTTTTTAATTTTCAATTAACTATTTTTTCTACGTTTCTGTCCGAGCTCCAAATGGTCCAATGCCTTAATTTTTTGCCTCGACATTCAATGATATAATTTATATTTCACTGCAATATCTAAATATTATTAACAAGATTTAAATGTCACAGGGAGTGTCAGCGTATTTGCAGACATGGATTACACCTCAAAGCAATCTATTGTGGAAAATCGAGTTAAGAAGCTCGTATATTTTTGTCTTAAGGCAGTCCACTATAATAGGTGAGTGACATACATCATGCATTTGATCCCAAAATTTCTCAGATTGCAATAAAGAATCTTTGTAAGCCAAAAGTTACTACGCATATTTTGTTAGTATTAAGTATGCGGCAGTTATATTGAGAACGGTTTTTCTGAAGTATGGTAATGCTATATCTGCAAGATTCCCAAATCAGTTATTACGCTAAGGATTGTGAGGGAGAGTAGTTACACACCATCTTTGCAAGTGTACTGGTCTGTGGTCATTCTACACACTCACACACACGTGTGGGTGTGATACTATAGGTCCGGGCCTAAATTAAGCAATTCACACCCCATCTAATAACTGGAAAATATGCAATCTTTCCGCGTGTGTGCGTGTGCCAAGAGTGATCCTATAGGCCCAGTCCTGAACTAAGCAATTTACACACCACTAAATAACTGAAAAATATGCAAATTTTTTTGACGATCCAAATTGTTCATCCTGCTCTACATGGTTAAAATCATAAGAACACCAAAATTCATGCGGTTTTGAAATCTTTTGCATATAAAAATTATGGTTGCAAAATTAATTTTATTTTTAGATTCTTGAAAACCATAAATTTTGCAATCTTTAGATCTATATGCAAACGATTTCAAAACCGCAAACATTTCGTTGTACGTATGTAGACCATTTAGATCAAGATGAACTGTCAGATTGTTGAAAACGTTGCATATATTGTAGTTATGAAGTGGTGCATGAATTGCTTAGTTTAGGGCTGGTCCTAGAGGACCCCAACTCTGTGTCCCAACTCCGTGCTGTGCACGTTCCTGAGGCGACACCTTAGGGTGTCAGCGAAAGAGTTACTCATGTGGTACTTCATGAAAGCCTCTAGCTCATTAAGCATTTATGAGCTAGTTGTATTCATGAAGTGCCACATGGGTAACTTCTAAGGTCGATATGTTGAGGTCCTCGAGGACAATGAATTATCTACTGCTAAATCTTTGTAGGAAATCCAGTTACTTTGGTTACCCAATAAGGCATTAAAAACCCTTTATATGTCTAAATATAGTTTTCTCATTGTTTGCAATAACCCAGAATTTTTTGCCTAGTCGATATTCATCTGAGCTTATAACTGTCTCTGAAATACTAAATTAGATCATAGAAGTATAGAGAACTATCGTTATAAGATCACTTTACAATACCATTTTATGACTGTTTTTCTTGATGTTTCATTAAAAGTTAAAGAGGGTCAACTTAGGTTACCTCATGACTTGAAGTGAGGCTCTAATTTTTCCATTTGCTACACATTCAGCTAGATGAAGCAAGCTGAAGTAATGCTTGCTAATTTAATCGATCAATATTGAAGTGGGAAAGTCGATTTTAAAATAAACTGGATAGCTATTTTTTTTGACAATCGAGGAATTTAATTTTCATTAGCAAGATTGTTGCTGATGACTGATTCTAATATCAGCTAGATAAACTATGGCTTGTCGGTGAATGTATAAATTCTCGACGTACCGTCTCTTCACTTCAGCTTTGTTCTTTGTTTTTTCATTATTGATTGTTGAGTGCTTGACAATGTGTTAACTGGTTTTTTATTTTTATTTTGGAAGCTATGATATTCCAAAATCTTATCTTATAATTATAAGTAGTTCAAATTGCTCTTCAACTTTTCAATTTGGACACTTGTGTTCAGAGTGCCATCTAGTATAGTGCTAATTATTTATTTGGTTTTCTTTCTTCACTAATTTGGTCAAAAACTCTTTTTCATAGGGATCATCTGAAGAGTCAACTTTTGATGCCATCCAAGTTTTCCAATATGCCAACTATAATTTTGCTGCACATGGTAGCTAACATAATCAATCCTGGTCTTCCATGGGTTTGCAAAGTTGTGGATCATCTGCTGTGTAGAAAAGTCTATTTTATGTTGAGGGGCATCCTTCTCACTGGGCTGGTATTTCTTCCAAGTACATCTTATATCATGTCTAATTTATTACCATATATATGCTATAAAATTTCCATGAATGCCTACTGAATGATCTAATTGAAATTCTCTTTTCACTTTTTGTCAGTCTATTTTTCACTCAGAGCATTAATTACGAAAATTGTTCTTTATAGTCGTTTGCCTCTTTGATGTAAATTCTGTTGATGCAGCACAATCCAAGGACACCAGATGCTTCGGAAAGTATATCTTTGTTTGAGCAAGTGCTTATCCTCATCTCTTCTCATACCGGTCAGCATCCATGCAACTGCTCGAGTATAGATCTGCAGTGGAGTTTCTCATCACAATTGCTCTCTATTTCTTTTCTATGGCGACATCTCCCACACTTAAAAGAGGTAATATTTATTGGACACCTTTTAATGATAATATATAGAACAGGTCATCACTTTCTGACGATAAATTTGCTGAGGTCAAGTCGTAATCACCAAGTGTATGCATGCATACATGATAATATTTCTTTGCATGTTTATATCTATTTAATGGTTATGAAATAAAACAAATGTTGCAACTGTTTATCAATTTCTCAAAACTCTTGTATTAATTCACACTTTACAACATTTTTCTTCTAAACTCCATTCATGTACCGTGTCTCCTTTTCTTTTCCTTCTGTAATTTTGGGTTCCTAACCTCTTCTATTCTCTGCACCCATTTAGGTTTGTCTTGAACTAAATTAGTAGGTATTGGCTAGATGCTTGTGTCTTCTTCCAAATTGCCGTTTTTGTAAAGCTTGACTTTCTTTCTCACCCTGCAAGGAACTTATTGATAGTCTCTAGGATTTGTAGAAACAAACATTGTTAAATAGTAGCTAATCTTATCATCAAAGCTTAACCCATTCTAATTGAACTGGGATGATACGCTTATGGCCCTATGTTAAAATGTAACTCTTACTTTTCAAGGAGAAACTGAAACTTTTATGTCATATTTATGGTTAATGCAGAAATTCACGCCACGTATACATTGTAGATGAAAACTTTTTGATTAAATTCACGCCACATATTAATGACATGCATAGTTAATTTTACATGACTTTTGTATATCAGCGGTTAGGCTTATACATATATTTAAATGCATGTCTGCATGCTTGCCACTTATATCCAGGTTTTGAATTTTAGGGGATAGGCCTATGAAATGTCCTTCCACTGCACCAAAACTCCGAAGTTATAATGAGGGTTGATGGCTAGTATTTTATAATCTAATATGCCCCCGCAGGTCGAACCGTCGAAGGCCCTTTGGGCCGAAACCTGGGCTTTCACGCAGTGGTATTTTTAATTTAAATAAAACCGCGTTTAATACGTGCCCGGTGGGAATTGAACATGGGTTGCTCTTATACCATGTGAGATGTCCTTCCACTGCACCAAAACTCCGAAGTTATAATGAGGGTTGAGGGCTAGTATTTTATATTCTAATAAGGCCAAGTTTTACTTATTGGATGGCATCATGTACACACACGAACAATATACATTTAGGTAAATTATTATAAAGATCGTTGTCTCTTCTCAGTGACTATTATCTTGCAGGTTTTCCTCATCAAGGGACTAGTCAAGCATTACATTCATCAGATGGCATCATGTTTGCCTAGTCATGTTAATGTCCTGCCGGACGAATCTCATGAATTCCCAGGTTATGCCTGCCTTCTTGGAAATTTACTGGAGGTTGCCGGAGTTACACTATCTGAACCTAGTTGCAGTTTTGAGACGGTATGGAGGATATTCCGTGCTTGGTTTTGCTTTGTCAATTTTGAGCGACTAGGATTTTATATAGTTTGGGAGGATAAATTGGATTACTTGAATATCCTTATCTTTCTGTCACTTTATTAATAATATTTTTGTTCTTGTGAACGCACTACTTTTTCTTGTGTATGTATTATCGTGACACAAAATAATGTCTGCTCTCCAGCGGTCTCATTAATATGTTTAATGGCACTCAAAAATTTGCCTTAATAAACTATTTTTAAATCCACCTACTACATTCAATGTTGTAAAACACGTATTCATTTGGCTAGCGGGTAGCGTATAATCGGATTGTATGGTGATTAATCGTTTTACGAGGATTATGCGGCCATAAACAAATACACACACAAATATTTATAAGAAAAATTTAGTCTTGCTTGCAACCATTAAATATTAAATATGTCCGTGGTCGAATGGTAAGGCATTCGAATAAAATTAAATGAGAAAGATTGTTGGTTCGAGTCTCACCGGACATACAATATATTTTGTATGATATATATTATATAATTTGCGCACAAACAATCTATATGAAGGAATATGCAATATTTCACACATCATACAATTATAAATTACCATATAAACACAGCACAACAAACCACACAAAGAATATCAAATCAAAATATTGATAGCATGATACGTCTAAACAATAACACCACATAATGTGACATAAAGACAAGTCTCGCAAAGAAGCAATACTATATGGTCTACAAATAACTTTAAAAGCAACAAAATATCATAAACAAATATTCTACTAATCGTACTCATCACCATCTTCATAATACTCTTCTGTATCATCCAGTTTCTCTTCATAAATTGACATTTGGCGTGTTATTATTAACAAAGATTGAAAAATAAAGTAGGTTTTTTTTTCTCCATAACCAATGATTTCTTGCATTAGTCTATGACAATAGATAAAAACAAAATTTTTCCTGAAAAATTATCAATAAATGACCTGCTACGGACACTGAAAATAATAAAAAATTTGGGGGAAATCCTAAAAATTACCTCTGGAGGCTGTGATCGAGGATGGAAGTGAAACTGGAGCCTGTGATCAAGCTTGAAGGCTGGAGGATGGGTCGTCGAGGCTGGAGGATCGAGGTCGAGGGCTCGTCGAGGATCGAGAAAAAAATCTGGGTGAGAAAAAAAATTGAGAGGTCTTAATTGCTTCAGTAAATGGATAGAAGTGGGTACAGTTTTTTTCCAAAGCGGGTTTATATTTGTTCACAACCGTTTAGACATTAAACGCTCGATTAACCGTATTAAATCCATTATACAATGTTTAATCGTTTTTGACCGGTTAATGGAGCGATTAATGCAATTTCTATGCGGTTAAGCACCGTT
Source organism: Agapanthus africanus (assembly GCA_030015575.1). Taxonomy (NCBI): domain Eukaryota; kingdom Viridiplantae; phylum Streptophyta; class Magnoliopsida; order Asparagales; family Amaryllidaceae; genus Agapanthus; species Agapanthus africanus. The sequence goes on from JASDDO010000022.1 coordinate 371,896,530, forward strand.
TACGATTATATGGCCAATTAATCGGCCGGGTAGATCGTTTTTTTCAACACTGACTACATTTACATCTTTTAATGAGTTTGTACCTTACTGATTCCATGCATTTTGTCCCATCCTTTTTTTCCTGTTCTCGAGGGAATTGTGTTATTGTCCTTTGTGTTTCTACAGTTTCCAATGTCGCAACACCTGTAAATTAAGCGCGGAATCTGCCTTAATTTTTAATAATATAACATATTTTTCACACACACATGCGGAATCTGCCTTAATTTTTAATGTAGCATATTTTCACACACATTGCTCTCTGCACTGCTTTATGCTATTATCATCTTTACCCATACTTTTAATTTGCTGTACATTGTACGAGTTATGGTTGGTCCAAAACTGATCCCTATGCATATGGTAGCTTACTTGAATTATAATGTTTTTCTTACACTTCTAGCCATTCCTAACCAATCACTTGTTCGCTTTTTTGTGTAAACAGGCCATGGATTTTGTAGCTGTCTCAACATTTTTGTTGGAGGCATTGCCTACTTCGTCGTTATATCGAGAAAGTAAGATATATTTAGTTTGCCCCATGAAATACAGCATCAACTTGGATTTTTGTTAATTTCACAATTTAATTAGGATGCTATATCAGTTGGTTACAATTCTCAGTTATTTAATGTTGTGAATACAAAACAGTTTATGAGCATAAACATCATGACTTGTCTTCTATTCTGACTTGATTGGAAGATGTTAATAATTCCCATCCTCACTTTTGTGAATATTTGATGCTTGGAATTGTAAATATCCGGTGCTTGCAAGAGTCGCTCTCTTCCTCATCCTTTTTCTGCTTTTCTTTTACCTTGGAATCTTGACTATGTCATGAATTTTATTTTTAATTAATTAATACTTAATGGAGTGCCATGTAACAATATTTTTCTTCAGAAGCTTTTGAAAGAAGTTTCTGATATTTGGGTTTGCGATTTACCAACAGTCTGGGAGGACTTGTGATTTATCCTCCATTATAATACTTCAAATATTTCTTCAAAACGAAGATTAGTATTTAACTTGATGGAGATTGCATCTATGGAGATCTTGTTAGTTATGTATACCCTAGATGCCATTATTGTATGATATAGTGGATACTTGGACATATATATGTACATGACAGCCTTGCTTGATATGATAGTATGCTATTTGGTTTATTTTTATCATTCATGTGTATAGTTTTACTTGATATTGCTATCGCTAATGCATGTTGATAAAGCCCGTAGATCTTTCCTTGACTACCAGGATTATGATACGGATCGTACTTGTAGGACCTGGTAGTCCATAAGCACATCCTTAAATGTTTCTAGTCGTACGCGCATCGAAACCGAGCATCGATACTCCAGAGTAGACTAGTGTATATGTTTCTTGACCCCGACCGGGGCAATGACTCTCACAGATATTGGTGTTTGACACCAAAGATTGTATACATGTGCTCATTAGAGAAAGAGTACACCGAACGGACTCGTCGAGAACTCCTATATGGTATTATATCTACCGTCCGATAGCACTTCTCTGGTGACATGAGTACATGGTAGTCTGTAGACCTGAGATCGTCATAGCGTCTTGTGTGTTTTCCACTGTGCTTTGATTATTACCCTACCACGGCTTTAAAGAGCAATGCAAACAGGTTTTAGTTTGTATAGTCCCGAAACACATGGAGAAAATGAGCAATTGGAAAGGTTTCGTCTCTCCCGATATAAGGAGTTGATGTCGTGCTGTGCCTGATCGACTGTAACCATAAGTCCCTGGCCAGGACGGATGAGATAATCTGATAAAGTGTTATCAGTTGTATCTATAGTGGTTACATGTTATTGATTGGCATGACTTTTCAGGTTATTGGGGGTCTGACGGATACCACTCTCCAGACTTGATATGCGACACTCTCAGACGAAGATGATGGACTGTACGGAGACTGTCACTTTTAGGCTCGTTGGATTTCGGATGAGCTAGCTTGTCGATCTTCCAATTCGTTTAATACCTGGATAGCCGTTATGTGCAACTAGTACCGCTGACGTGCTTGTAGCTGTTTGATATGATCATTACCTACTGCCAGCGTATTAACGAGTCTTTACAGTCCCACATAGAGCTTTCCTAGCACAAGCGAAACGAAGTAGGGCATGTATGTGCGGGAGTTTGATTAAATACGAATATGTGATACCGTATTTTAATCGAGCATTTATTAATATTAGCTGGATCATATATGATATAACCGGATTATTAAATCAAGTGTTAGATTTAATAATTTGATGTATATATATGTTATATATATATTAACTAATATTATGCTCACTTTATTTTCCTTCACTTTATATAATATTTATATATGATATAAATATTATATATATCATTTTGTCATGGTTGTATATACACAAGAGTTGTGTGTATAAGACTTATATAGGATTAAGGATGAGGATAAAGATATTCATTTATCTTTTTGGATAAAAGAATAATGAGTCATTCTCTAGTTTTTGTAGAAACCAGTGACTCATTGTTTTATTTTATTAGATAATTAGATTTATCTTTAGCTGTCATCTTTTAATCCTTAGCCATTTTCATCTTCCTCTTCTCTATCTTGATTTCCTATTCATGCAAGAGTGAAGATAAAAGAGAGTGAAAATTAGTGAACAAATATCCTACTTCATCCACTTAAACAATCTAGCAAAATTAGTTTAAGTAGTTTCTTTACTTAGTGAAGTGAAAGCTTGTGTTAGTGCTACCTCAAGGTGGATCATTTTTGGTTTGGAGGATCTTCTACCTAGCTTCTTCCGAGGATCAAGAGGAGCTTTTGAAGAGAAGAATTTGGCTACAAAGGTTGTAGTTCTTGACCATAGTGAAGTGAAAGCTTGTGTTCTTGTTTTGTTAGTTGATTTGCTCTCTTGATTTTTCGAAATGGCTTCCGCTAATTTTAAAAAACCCTATCTAGCGAGCAAACACAACTTACAGATCTATCATATAATCTTGAAGAATTCAGAAGATGATGTAATATGAATATAGATAAACCAGATTTTTGAGGCATCATGATATTTATTAGCAGTTTTTTCCTGGACATGTTTCTCTTAGCTAACTTGGTTTGTTTATCCCCATCATATGCTTAAACTTTCTAGGACTTCATATTAAGTGGAAATGCATCATAAGTACCAATTCTTACATTCATATAAATTGCATCGACAAAAAACAAATCGAGTATTTTAATATCTTGCTAAAGAAGGTGGTAGAATGCAGTGGATCAGGATAATTGGGCGTGCCCATTTGATTTGGTGTTATTTATGAACCTTCTACTAATCATAGAACCGAAGATGCCACACAGACACAGCTATGGGTCTTTTACAATTCAATTCCCTCAACTTGTTGAAATTTCTTGAGATATAATGTGTTTCATTTGGTACAGATAAATGAAATTATCTGCAAGTGATGCGCAACTCTTCAAACTCACATCCCTCCTCCCTGGCAAGCAGCATAAACAATTATCTAAAATGTGAAGTGAAAAAGAAAGAAAGAAAAGATGTATGCGTCAGGACCTGAACACTATTTCTCTTGCATTTATTTGGTTGAACATCTTTATAATTCTACTAGAAATTCCATCTCGGAAGACTGCTTGTCCTGACTCTGCCATATGTTGCTCCTCATAATCAAATTCACTTCACTGAGAACTGTCTTCTGTCTTTTAACCCTACTTAAAGAGTTTACTTGGATTTTGATTGAATTTCCAATAACCAAGGTTGCATTGACATAGACATAGGGACATGGTCATGACATGACATGGGGACTCGGCAAAATTCAAAATATAAGATACGGGGACATGCCGAGACACATGTATTGTATCTGCTAATTGCTACATTTAGTAAAACTATATTAGTTTGAAATTTTGGCACTAATAAATAGTGTTGACATTAGTTCCACAGCAGGTTGTGGTGAAATTAATCTTGGGGACATCACTACTGACCTATTTTGATGGGGGGGGGGATTGTAGACGTTGATTAATTAAGACCCCGACTAGTTTATTGACAAATTTGAGTACAAACGGATGAAAATTCTTTTGTTACACTTAAATGTGAGTAGGGAGTAAATGGTGACTTCGAATGAAGCATATCTAAACTAGAATTAAAACAAAATGATAATATTAGATCCCAGCTGATACTATGACAACTGGTTGCAGCGATACTGGTCTGAGATAGGTATCATGTCAAGGCTGTTGCTGAAACTATTAAATTTGTTCCAAATATTTGTTTACATTTTCTTAGCTTACCTCAAATATCTGTTTACTTTCTTGCTTTCTGATCCAACTGCGGCTGATGTACAGGGGATGTTAAAAGTGTGGATGCTATGGATGAAGACTGCAAAGAGGCTATGAACATGGAGTTGGAAAGGCAGATTTCCAATGCTATAGATTCACGCCTTCTTCAGAATTTGGTATACCATCGTTTATCTGATAACTTTATATGCTAAATATCTTACATTTGCTGACCATTATGGTGCAATGCTTTGGGCTGGAGCTGAAATTTATATCCTTGACAGGTGAATGCTTTGTTCAGAAATACATTACTAGTTGATTGCTCAGACATAAATGGGAAATCAAGGGAAGTGGCGGAAGCTGTCAATGCCATATGTGCTTTCCTTCATGTGACCTTCAACACATTGCGTGTTGAGCGCATCATGACTGGACTAGCTTACAGAACAGAGCTTGTTCGAGCACTTTGGAATTTTATGAAGAGATGCCATGAGAATAAAAAATGGACCGTCTCTAAGCTGACTTCTTATATACCTGGAGATTCTCTGGGCTGGTTGTTACCACTGACCATTTTTTGTCCAGTGTACAAGTACGGCTACATGGCCACTTTATATTGGTTTCATTAATTGCATGGCATATACATACATTTTCTCTATATCACAAAATGGTCCCCATATGAAGCTAACCACGACATATACTGTGTTTTGGCAGGCATATGCTTATGATAGTTGATAGTGAGGAGTTCTATGAACAGAATAAACCACTGTCATTAGATGATATTAAACTATTAGTTGTCATTCTAAAGCAGGTGTGCTTCTTTTTTGTTTGCATCTTTAGTACAAGTAAAATGGGTTACGATTCAATTTTCCTTTCATTTTCATGTAGACCAGCTAACCGTTAGTGATGTTGCAATTGCCTTGGTACAGGCCCTTTGGGAGCTCCTATGGACAATACCTGCAAGCAGTTCTCTTTCTCAGAAATCTGTATCTAATATCTCTGGTCATAAGAGCCTTACAATGGAAGTAATCAATGATAGAGCAAAAATTGTGATATCTGAATTGCTGGGTCAGGTAATTTCAGATGCTAAATTACTTTTAGATGCTTTTTGTTCTAAAAGTAATTGTTTGCTGTATTATGTATGGCTTAGTTTATACAGGCTCTTGCTTTACATTTTTATATGCTTTTGCTAAGAACTCTCCACATGTTAAATTTTTTATGTTACACAATAACCGCGACGACCATTCATCCCAAACTTTTGGGGTCATCTCTATGAATCATTTCCTTATATCTTACTCTGTTAAGGGCTGTGTATGAGTTAAACCGACAAGTAAAAAATATGTTTTTAACTGGTTGTATCCATATTTGTTTAAATCTATCCCTAGCTATCCCTCATTCAGTCAATAACTACAATTCTGCCACTTCTAACCGGAGCATTTATAGGCCACCGCCGCACATGTCTGTACTATCTCATTCAGTTATCCCTCATTTTGTCCTCTATTGGAGCTACCTCCAACTTCTTACGGATACATCATTTCTTATCCTATCGTTTAGAGGAGTGCCATTCCTCTATCTAATTTTAGCTATCATGTTGTTTCTTAATTGCCTAACATTTTGATCCATGAAGCGATTCTGCTCCAATAGGTGTCTTGTGTATTTTTCTTCTACCAATTTCGAGGAATCCTATGATCACATGGTTCTTCTGAAGCACTTCGCTTTAATAATCGTGCCTCGATCTTATGATTGCATCCTTCTTGATATCAACATCATGAATATGTATAGATCCTAAGTAACGAAATTGCTATATCTAGCTCTCTTTTTTCATCTATTCGTACCACATGATTGTTTTTCCGTACTGTTTTGCTAAAGTTAAATTCGAAATATTCTGTTTTTGTTCAGTAATTTTTGTACTATTAAATTCTAATGCATCTTAAATATTTCTACTGTAGAAATTTCCCATCTTATGATTTATCTACCAAAACATTAATATCGGCAACCGACATGCACCATAGAAAAGCATTATGAATATTCATAGTAAGTTCATCCAAACTAATGGAAAGAGATAAGAACTTAATGTGGACCTTGGTGTAAGCTATGGAGATAGGAATTGGCATTGTATCTGCTCCAATCCTTCTCATTCTAGTAATTGTTTCGTGTCTGTAATCACATCAATATATCTTTGGGATACTAGTTTTAGTTCTAAAACCCCCCACATTATTTCTTGTCATGAGCCTTTTCTAGTTATAACGCAAATCATAAGGCAAGCATTTGTCATTAGAAGTAACTTTATGTGCGGGTTCCTGTAGTATCTTAGTTCATTAGAATTGTTGGTATTTTCTGTTGCATGATCTTCAACTGCATGCCTTATAAGGTTGATTGTCCTATTTGCCTCTTAAGGAGTAAGGATTTATTGCAATTCCCTTTCTTTACATGTAATTCATCGGCCAGGAACTTGGCATGGTCTTTGGTTGATGTCAGCTGGACAACCAATAATATCATTGTTTTTTCCCCCTGAGCATAACCTCATTTTGGTCTGACAACTGTAGATTTATCCTCTTCAATTCACTTCCAAAGAATGCCTCTGTTATGCTGCCTGTTGTGTACAAGGAAGCTTTTGTGAGCATTTTGGAGGAAAGTCATATGTATTATATAGACTAGTATTATGTAAGCTAAGATGCTGTAGGTGTAGAAATACTTGAGGAGAACGACTCTAACATGCAGTCATTCTAGGCCTTTATGCATGGATTGAAGTCAGTGCACGAAGCTCCTCTTGTGCAATGTGTCTTATATTTGTGGGAGTCATCATCATATAGTTAAGGGAAAATTGTTTCCCGGCCCAGTTTGGATAAATGACTTATTTTTAAACCCATGAAGTTCCAAAATTGTGAAAAAACCCAAAAATACTTTAACGTTACTTTAAACCCAAACCCGCATTTGTATACGTATTTATGTATGCATTGCCTATAATACCCTTTTAATAATTTTTTAAGATATTAGAACATGGGTTTTTTTGGATTTCTCAAGATATTAGAGCATGAGATTTTTGATTATGTAACTCTAGTTTTCCATGGCTTCTTTATTATCATCGTTGTCCTTATTTCTGTTCTAAGCCCATCATCTTTCTATGTCCGTCTTCTTTATTCTTGTCTTCTCTCTTTATTATTGCTTGTCTTAGTTTCTGACTTCTTTAGTATTGATTGTTCTGCATTCAACCATCATGAGAGTGAAGATGCCGAAAATGGAAGAGAATATTGGGGAATTGGGAATGGAGACGGAGGAATCGGGGGAATTGGATCTGAGATTAGGGATTTGAAAGGAGAGATGCAAAAATTGAAAACAGGGATGTAGAATCCAGAAGAATTGGATTGAGATGAAAGATTTGAAAACAAAGATGCATATTTGGGAAAGGAGATTGGAGAGAAAAAAAATGGGAAATTGGGAGAGAAACACCGAGGAAGAAGAAGCGAACCATAGTACTCACGAAAGAAAATCATACGAATAATTATTTTTAGTGAATAATTATATTTGTATTTGATTAAAAAGAATGAGGGCAAACCAGGAATTTTTGTAAGAATATCCTAAGAATTTTGGGCTTGAAACATCCGTATTTTCTAAGTATTATGTTTTCCATAATTTTGAAAATACGTGGGTTTAAAAATAAGATCTCTTCAAACTGGGCCTGGAAACAATTTTCCCTATTGTTAATGATTAATGTAGTAACGGCATTGACTGCTGTCCTGACTTCAGAAAATTGCAGCGTGATATAAAAGAATGACCCAAGCAGGTTTTGTGATACTGATACATAATCAGTTTGTTGCTTATTCTATTCTAGACGCTCCATAACTTTCTTAATAGAATGATCTCCAATTATGGCCTTGTTTGTTTGTGTTAAATTATATAATGCTGTTGGTTCCTATAGATATTTCTATGAAATTCAATTTTCTGCCCCCTTGCATAACTCTAATATACCAAAACATAAAAAACATTGGAATGCTGAGCCACACTGTATGCGTTTGCCTGCACCATTATGTGTCATGCTGAAGAAAGCTTCCTAGCACAGCTTATGTTTATATGATATGCATATTTTTGTCCCAGTGTGCCAAACTGGAGATGCACGCATACACACTTAATGTTCACATAACAAAAAACACTAAAACATTCAGAGTACAAGACAATGGAAAGAATTAACAAACTTCCACAGCATATGCTTTTAGGTGTCCGGGTCATGATAAGTGATATGGATTGATTCAACAAGGTTTTAAATATTGGATATCGGGATCATATCGGATGTTTTTTTTAATATTGGATAGCCGTATCGGGTACCTTGGTGTATGCTATTCGCTGATGATATTGTTCTAGTAAATGAGACGAAAGCAGCGGTTAATGCCAAATTGGAATTATGGAGGCAAACATTGGAATCTCGGGGATGCAGATTGAGCATGTCCAAAATAGCATATATGCATTGCAAATTTAGTAAACAGAGAAGTCAAAACCATATTGGTATAACATTGGAAGGGTAAGAGATATCACCGAACGACCAGTTTAGATATCTAGGTTCCATCATCCAAAAAAATGGGGAGATCGATGGTGATGTTAATCAAAGGATCCAAGCTGGTTGGTTGAAATGGAGGAGTGCAACAGGGATTTTGTGTGATCGTAATTTTCCGTTAAAATTGAAAGGGAAGTTTTATCGGAGGGCTATTCGGCCTGCCTTATTATATGGTACAGAATGCTGGGCTCCTAAGAAGCATCATACACAGAAGATGCACGTAGCGGAGATGCACATGCTTCGATGGATGTGCGGTAACACTAGAAAAGATAAGGTGCGAAATGAGGATATTCGTGCAAAAGTTGGTCTAGCACCTGTGGAGGAGAAGATGCGTGAAAACCGGCTAAGATGGTTTGGTCATGTGCGACGTAGACCTATGGAAACACCGGTTCGACGAATAGATACTCTCGATATGGGCAATGGCAAAAGGGCAAAAGGGAGACCGAAGAAAACATGGATAGAGGTGATACGAAACGATATGGTTGCCAAAGGACTCAATGAAAGTATATTGTTCGATAGGAGTAAGTGGAGACGGATGATTCATGTGCTGGACCCGACGTGATTCTCATGTTGGTTCATGTAGCCTACCCCATATCGTTGGGATAAAAGGCTCAGTTGTTGTTGTTGTTGTATAGCCGTATCGGACAATATATCACCTATAGTTACATATCAGACGTTCATATCGGGTATATCGGCATCGCTATCGGGCATATCAGATGTCAATATCGGAAATTTCACCATACTTATTGGACAGTGGTCTACTTTATAACCGAACATTATGCATATTTATTTTAATAAATTTTATAAATATAAAATGTATAAGAAAATCTAAAGATGAGAATATGGGATTGGGTTTAAATATTTTAATGTGTCTTTGGATTATAAATGGGTTTCGGGTATGGGTTTGGAAACCAAAAGGATATAAACCTAGATCATTTCCCAAATTAACATAATATCGATGATATTTAAACCGATACGATATGCCGATATATTGGCCGATATTTGTAATATCGTTTGATATTAAGTTAAAACGATAAACCTCTTTATCGATATAAAATTTATCGGTGCATAGCTGATACTGATATATCGGCCGATACAACCGATATCTATTTCATTGTTAAACAATAATGAATGATTTCCTCTCCAAATGCCCTGTTAAAATAAAGTAATTAAAACTATCATATTACCCAACCTTTTGCCCCCCCCACAATCCAAAAAAAAAAAAGAAAAAAAGAAAAGAAAAAGTCTATCTGCATTGGACAATTCCCTACGTTACATTGGTTATGCACCTCCATTCAATAAATTTTCTTTGCCGTCTTTAAACCTCATCAAGATATTTCAATCTCCAAAGTTCTACCTATTGTAAAGTTTTTTTTATCATATATTTATTCAAGAATGAGGGGAAGATTATATATTTATATTTTTGAGTGTACACGGCTTTTGGTATAAGTGGGTTCCAACAATAAACTCCTTAAATCTTATACCCATATACCTCTCATAGTTTTTCCAATGTGGGACTATTTTATTCCACACATCTCAACACCTATAAACTCTTTAAAATTCAGTTCTTTAATTTCTTTTATCTTCGGCCTCCAAATACCAAGAGCTCAAAAAACTCTCCCAATCTGTAATCTTTCATCCCCAAAGACATTTAACAATAATACCCATCTCACTTCTCATATCCTGCCGACAATAAGCCTTAAATCCAACAATCTCACTCCCACTTTTCATTCCTACCTCCAATCAGCCTAAAGCCTTCACAATCCCATTCATATTTCTTATCTTCTACCCAGGATGACCCTAAACAAAAATCTCACTCACAGTTCTCATACTTTATGTCCGTTATCCCTATAAACCAAATACTGCTGGCATTTCTCAACTCCTAATACAAAAGCCATGAAACCCCAAAACACTATCCAGTTTCATATCTCCCAACTCCAATAACTCTAAAATCCAACAACCTGGAAGCACATCTTTACCCACAATAACACCGAATCTCATCAAGTTCACTGCAGTTCTCATCTCATACCTTAAAATACCCTAAATAAAATTTTAAAAGGTTAGAAAAGACCATTAATCTTATGTTTGAGTTGATGATGACCTATTCAAACCTGTGCCCTTAACATAATAGGATATCTTAAATGTTTTTTTGGGATCCCTTCTACTCAAAATTGGTTGTTGATGGGGATAATATGTTATGATGTAAATTTTGGGTCTGTGGTGGAGAGTCGCGTTTGTAACATCTTCCAATTAAGAGATTTGTGAAAAGTTAGGTGAATGGTAAATTAATTCTATTGTATTCTTGTATGTGTTCTTGTAACATCTTCCAATAAAGAGATTGTGTGAAAAGTTTGCATTGATGTAGATATAAGGAAATCGTCAATCCTATTCCTATATTCTCGTGAATAAATTAATTCTATTGTATTCTGGTATGTATCATGCAGTTGCAAGATTGGAATAACAGAAGGTCATTCACATCAGCTAGCGACTTCCATGCCCAGGAAGCAACAAGCGAAACATTTACTTCTCAGGTAAATAACTTCCGGAATATATCCCGTTCCTTTTGTTTGTTCACTCTTCTCAATTTCCTGTTTTCATGTAGGCTTTACTTGAAAATACTAAAGCATATGAAATATTGAAGCAAGCCCCCTTTTTGGTGCCTTTTACAAGCAGGGTTAAAATATTCACTGTGAGTTGTCAACAAATTGTTACATCCATTCCTTATTTCCTGTATGTCCTGATGTATTGTGATGCTAATGTTCTACTGACTTTTATCTAGATTTATTTACAGAATAACATGATTATCTTGGTATTATGTTCAATTCTGAAGTAATTTTCATGCATCAGTCACAGTTAACATCCTCGAAGCACGGAGATGTTGGTCATCATGCTTTCACTAGAAATCGGTTCAGAATTAGAAGAAATCACATTCTTGAAGATGCTTTCAATCAGTTGAGTAGGCTGTCAGAGGAAGACCTTCGGGAATCAGTATGTATCCGTCTTCAAATTGAAACTATAATTATTTCTGTTTCTTTGATTTGCAAGGCAGTGACATCATTGAGGTTCTTATGTTCCTATTTGTTCTATTAGCTGTAATATATGACTTCTTCAATGTTGTTAGGTTCAAGTATCTTCAGTGTTAAATTCATTTTCAATATCTTAGATATTGTAGGATATTATTGATGTTGTGACACATCCATCCCTCTTTTATTCTACTAGCTGTAATATATGTCTCTTGTTTGATGTTGTTAGATTCGAGTATCTTTTGTCAATGAGTTTGGTGTAGAGGAGGCTGGAATAGATGGAGGTGGAATCTTTAAAGATTTTATGGAGAACATTACTCGGGCTGCTTTTGATGTGCAATACGGGCTATTTAAGGTTTGTTGTTTCATGTAAAATATTGACGATATTGATTTGACTTTTCTCTAGATTGTTTCTTAGTACTTGTTTTGATCATAACCAACACGTTCTATTTGAAGTTATGTTTTGCATAATAGTTAACTAACTTGGGTTTTTTGCTCAATGACCAGAACAGGACAGATGCTGATACCCTTAACTCATTTTGTTAACACACTAATTTTTTTTAACGATTTCTTGAAATAACTAATTTCCTTAACAAAACCATGATCATTAATTACTGACATATGAGAAGTTTATTATTACCTAATGAAATTAGCATTTCTTTATTAACTTAAATCCTAGGGCCTCCATTCACTGCTTGCTTTCTAGGATATGGTCCTATTAGCCTTTCTTAGGTGCCATTAGATAATTCCTTCAACTTCCTTAATGATGAGTGAAAACTTGGCAAGTGTTCCATACTGGGCCAACCAAGCACAGAGAAAGCAAGATAAAGCCAATGAGTTTAACCCTTAGTTTTAAGTCAGTATAACCCTTGGGCAAGCAAATTTTATTGTCTGCTGGTTTTTGCTTCTCAGAGTATTATAGATTTCTGACAATTTTAGTCTCTTATCAGGAAGAGGGGAATTAACTGTTCAATATGCCAACTGCAATTTGTATGTGAACTGGATAAATCACACTAAATTGAATAAATGCTTTTCTTGGTAGATTATCCCCATTATTTAAGATCTTAATACGATAAACATGTCTACCGTATATTATAGATTGATCAGATACATCAGGGAGACACATTTGCTCTTATCATCACATATTTTCCTAAGTTGAATACATATGCAAAATATATTACATTGCTGTAGCTGTGTGTGTATTGGTCATAACTCACTAGTATACTGAATCTATACATGTTTTCATGTTGATGTTTAATTCCTAACTCAATTGTCATGCCCCCTCAGATGCAACTAAAATTTGAAGCTAAGTATTAATATAATATCAATAGGCTGTAAATATGTTTTGTCATTACTATTCAGTGAGCTACTGAGCTCTTTCAATAAATTGTACTTTAGTATATGTTTTTTTTGTGATTTTTCAGTTTTACATGACTGGGTTCAGCTTGGAGTTTAAATTTTGATTTAGTTTCCTATGATCTGTTATGTTTTCTAAGAAAATTCATGTAGCAGGTTTTTTCTTTTCAATTTTTTTGAAGAGGTATCGGATTAGGCTATAGTGATTGAAAGATTGAGGATAGTCTTATCATACACTTTAATCTTGTCGTGCAGTCAGTTTTTTTCCTTCGATGTGACCCCTTGGGGAATCGAATCGGCAACATCTCACTTTGGAGAGGAAATACTTTCCGCATAAGCTAATGCCCAATTGGTATATCCACACTGAAAAAAATATGAAATTGAAATGGGTGAATTCTCCCAAGCAAGGTTGCAAGCATTATGGACATTGGACACGAATACGACATGAAAAATTTCTAAATAAATAGGACACGGGGCATGTAGATAAAATAATCTTAATATATGTATATGTGTGCGCATTAGTAAAAATGAATAATCTATCAACTAAAAATTATTACCATAATCCCTTCACCTATAAGAATTGACATGCAAACTATATTTAAAAATCTAAGGCCGGACATCTAAAATCCTACTTTGATATTGATGTTGCGTAAGGGAAAAATCCAGCTTATAGAAAATATCGGAAGACATATGTTCATTCAAAGAAAAAACTAATGCCAGTAAAAAGGGACAAGAGAATACTATTAAAACAACTAACAAGCTGAAAATGATGAACTAAATCTATTTCACCAAAATCAAGTTCATTACCTAGATGCATATAGGAATAAAGCAAGAAATAATAATTAGATTTATGCATGAACCACAATTTAAGTTATAATATATAAAATATAATGTTTGCAATTTTTTATAGAGACATGTCGTGCATAGGAGACACATGACACACATAAGATGCATATTGTGTGTCCATCACGTTATTGGCATGCCCGGCATGTGCCAGACAAATTTCTTGCAAGTGTAGGTGTCTAATACGTGTCGGACACGGACATGGCATGGCATTTGAAGTGTCTATGCTACCAAGCTCCCAAGTGTACCATGGCTCCATATGTCATTCGGTTACACCTACCTCTTCTGTATTGCATACCGATCATACTATATACTTTTCCCCTTACGTATATCATGAATCTGGCGACATAGGCTGAAGCTAAGTAAATTAATGTAGAAAATTATTGGGTACATCCATGTTCCATGATGAGAAATGAGGGATTCATTTCCTTGTATATATGCACTATGGTTGCGTAGCACTAGCACATAAAATATGAATGTGTTCTATGATGACATTTCTCTAATTATGAGCTTTGGCTTACGGTCTTGCTATAAATTATTAATTAATGACATCTCAGCTTGCTTATAGTCAGCCACCCTACAAGGCTTTACTTCAGCCCACAAGCATCCATTAACACGTAGCTCATAGTTTGTATTCAGACTAAAATGTCTTTTTAGCCTTTTTAGAGAGGTTTTTAACTTGAATTTAACTTTGAGTTAACTTGGATTTTAAATTATGTAGTTATATTATATTTATATTTAAATTGGATAGGGTTGAAATTTGTTCGACCTAATCTTATACTTTCTAGTCTCTCCTACATGGCATCCATGTAAATAAAAAAAAATCACCCTTTGATGGATGAATAATGATTATTAAGAATATTGTTTGAGTTTTCTAGTTCTTTTTTCCCCTTTAAGATGTCTCTTTTGCCTATTCTAACTCTTCTTAGTTATCTTCTTTTCTCTCGGAGGCCGTCTCTCCTCACCTTCTCCTTTTCATCTACATTCTTCTCTACATCTTTTTGTATAAGAGCTTGTGTTCCCATCATTTTGGTATTAGAGCTTGTCTTCTACGAAGATAATTGAGTAACACCCATGGTCCCAGTCTCCCAGAGCATAAGAACTCTTCAACGGAAGACTGAATTTAAGGGAATGAAAGGGGAAATTGAGATATATGGTCTTGATTGTAGTACAGATAAGGATATTGAAGGATTGATCTTGGGGGTACAGAAGGACAGCGGGATTGTTGTACCCACAATGAATCACTAGGGAAACTATAAGCAAAATTGACTACATTGTTTCCTTTTTTTCTCACTTAACTGTATTTTTTGTGTTGTGCATATTTGACATGCTGGGTGATAATATTTCGTGATTTCTGTCAGAAGCTTCCCTAGAAGTTCATTAGTGGGTTCCATCTGGCCTACTACTAAATGCACCTACCTTACGGTAATGGTAGGTAGCTAAAGAGACCACTGCAAAAGTGACTTGGGAACCATGAGATAAAACTCCTTATATTATCTGCCTTTCACTTCCTGATGATGTTGACAATAGCATTTATTGGCTGCATGCTGAGGTCCGATCTTTCAAGAAAATTAAGTGGGGGGCATAACTAATGAACATTATGGTATCAATATTCTTAGATTAAGGAACCATCACTCATAAGCTTATATTATAAAAGAGATTGTTGTTCACTTATTTTTATGTTTACACCTATGCACCCAAGCACTTTAATTTCTATTGGAAATTAAAAAGAAATGTTCATGTGATGCTTGACAAAATTCCATGTCATCTTCGAAATCACATAAAGTTGTGGATCACTCAATTGGCTGGTTTATCTTTACTGTTTAAGCTCTACCATGTCTGATTGCTGTTAGTGTAGGTTTATGTTTTTGTTTAGTGCAAGTCATGACAGTGAAAGTGTAAAGGTTAGGCATTTGGGAAATTCCAGAGCATGGGGAACTTCTATTTCAAAGTTACTCTGTTATATTAAATTCCAACCAACCTTTTTTTACATCTAATTTTTTTTTTTTTTACCTTTTTATGTAGGAAACTGTTGATCACCTTCTATATCCTAACCCTGGATCAGGATTGATTCATGAGCAGCATCTACAATTTTTTCATTTCCTTGGAAGTCTTCTTGGAAAGGTATTCTTCTCTTCTTTTGGTGCCACTAACTTCATTTTCTAGTTGGTGCCATGGTACTTAAATCTTTTTGATCATGTACATATACATCTTTAGACTTCCTTGTCACTCTGTGCATGCATGTCTTCGACATTGTTCTAGAATTGAGATGTATATACTTCCTTGTATCTTTTTCTTTAATGTTTACGCTTAAGATGTTTTATTAATTATTTATACTTGAGTTCTTTTCTAGTTGAAGTAGCCCCCCCTCCCCCACCCCCTCACCCGCCCACAAAAAAAACCACCCCTTTTTTCCCATTAACTTTCTCTCATACCTCACGCTAAATTGTATTAGATCTATTCTAGGCAATATCCATAATTTTGAATAAGATGGAATAACTAATTATAGATTCTGGCATGGTTCATTGCATTTTAGTACTTGAAGATGTGATGTAGGAGTCATGATTTTCTAGTAGTTTTTATTTAGAATTTCTAGATTTAGGTTATTTTGCAGTTTTAGATAGTTAAGAGTTATTATGCAATATTAATATTCAGACTCTCCTATATAAGGAGCGTAGATATTTGTAATCTTCAGTAAAGAATAAATCATAGTTTATTGCATATTAGTTTTTAGCAGTCTGGCTCATTTCCTCAAATGAAAGTTGATCCCTTTTCATCCAATCAAATCTCCACCCCTACTTATTTGATCCCAACCATTAATACATACCCTAAACTTCAGAAATTATGAATTTGATATTTCTTCACCACCTTTGCCACCACTACACATTAGAGAGAGCATTGTCATCTCCGCGATGTTTAGTTGCTAAGGCCTCCTTTATATAACTTTTCGCGACCATGGAGCTTGCCATTATCAATCAGATCCAATGAATTGTGCTCCTTCAAGATCCCATCAGATCCCAGCTCAGGCGAGATCCAGCAACACAATTACCAACTACGGTAGTGACCGGATCTTACAAATCACTCAACATCGGTGCCTTTAAATTCTGATACATTCGATAAGATAATTGTTAGAACATGCTAAATATAATTGCTAAAACGTAAAAAGAGAGGGGGTGAATATATAAATTGAGATATCTATATAAAGGGATTAGAGAGATTTCTAATCAACCAAAATCATTTTCTCCCAAATCAATCTCCCCGTTTTTCTATACCCTAATACTAAATAACGTGGTTGTTGAGATGCGTGGATTAAAATAGTCCCACATTGAAAAAACTACATGGGTACAAGATATAAGATGGACAAACCTTAACAAGGCTTGAGTTTTATTGTTGGAACCCACTTATATCAAAAGCCCGTGTACACTCATAAATAAAATATATAATCGCCCCCTCGTTCTTGAATATATATATATATATATATATATATATATATATATATATAACTCTAATATGGTATCAGAGCCATCGATCAAGACCTCAACAATACCTCTGAGAGAAGCGGTTTACAAGCACAAAAAGTGCTTCTGAGAGATCTAACTCTACAAATGTTGTGCAATCCACGTGACAACCACAAAAAGTGAAGGGATGTGTGGATTAAAATAGTCCCACATTGGAAAAACTACGAGAGGTACATGGGATATAAGTTGGGACAAAGCTCAATAAGGCTTGAGTCTTATTGTTGGAACCCACTTATATCAAAAGCCCGTGTACACTCAAATATATAATCACCCCTCTCGTTCTTGAATATATATATATATTGTGGTATTAGGGTCGTCAATCATCACTCAATCCTAAATCTCTATTCTCTATCATTAGCACCATCGAGATCTCATCACCATTTCGTAGGCCTCATCTCATCCTTGCATAACCACCACTGAATCGAGCCGCTGCCCCTCACCGCGTCCTTCGACCAACAGCTTTCGTCGCCGCCTTCGACCTTAGCCCTCAGATATCAAAGTGTCACCGCCCGCGCCCTCGTTCTGAATCCTCCACTACGCCTCGTTCTCAATCATCAACCACGCCTATGATCACCTTTAGTCTCTCAGGTCTCACCTTTTCTCGACTTCCAACCTTTGATCTCCCTCATCCTTTCAGATCGAGCATTAGATCTCTGATTTCACCATCCATAGAGCATTAGATCTCATATCTCCATCGGATCTTTAAGCTTTCTCTAGAGCCATGCTTAAAATCTCACTCTAAATCTCTCACCGCTTCTTTCCAATCCCTGAAACACCTTAATATCAATCTCTTGTCGATTCCATTTGACAAGTATGAATCGGGGTGATATTCTTGTTATTTGTGACATGGCTTGTGCTATTGGGGTGATTGGAGTATCCGACATCATGTTTGATTCCGAGAGTGTTGTGAGAAAATTGGTGTAGTTTGATGTGTGATTAGATCTTTGGAGGTCAATCACAATCCTTGTTGTTAGTGGACCTTGGGAGATCTCTTTTCTTTGCTTTGTGTGGTGGTTGATAAGAAGGGAGATAGATCATCGAGTGTTAGTAGTTTCTTCTGGTTATTGTGTTGGGTTGAAAAGATGGATAACAAGCCTGTTGTAGCCACGAAGGTTGTTTCGACGAAGATGGTTGATTTCAAGTTGAATGAAGAGAATTATCAAACCTAGAAGAGGATGTGGAAATGTAGATTGATGGAAGAGGCAAAAATAATCATCTTATTAAACTACATCGTTCTTCGATACTCTCGAATGGAAGAGGGGTGATGCCTAACTTTGTCATCTAATGCCGAATTCTAGGGAGAGGTGAGTCATGGAGCTTGTGATCAATCTGAGATCTGTAAAGGAGTGGGACTATCTGGGAGATCTTTACTCTGGACAGAAGAATTTGTCTCATGCTTTTAATTTAGTGTGAAACTTGTATAGGATGCAGGGTACACGCTCTCTTCAATAATATTATACAGAGTGCAAAAGGATAGATGAAGAGTTGTTGAAGATGTTTCTCATCACTGGAGATGTTGTAGAGATGAATATGCAACCTGAGGCGTTACTTGTGATAGTGTTCCTTAGAGGATTGATGTCAGGTTTTAAGACTTCACGACTACAGATTTTAGGGAATTCGATTATGATTACTCTTTCTTTTACTTGTCATACTTTGATGAAGGTATTCCTTAGAGTTAGTCAGGAGCAAGGAGATTCTAAAGAGCGCTTTACTTACAAATCGAATTATATAGTTTTATCAGCGGCAAGGAGGCAGTAGAGGTCGGGGTGGAGCCACCTGAGGAGTTTGAGAAGGTAGTAGATTGTTTCAACATACGAAGATTGAGAAAAATCGATAAATAAGATTGTTTCATCGATAATTTACATGGTAAATAGTATAGACCACCAAATTCTAGTTCGGACAATCCCAATTTGCCTTATCAAGCTTCATGCGATATACTTCTTTCCTTAGCATTCTAGTGTTGTGAAAAGCTTCCAGTTATTGTCACCTTTTTCCCCTTGCACACCTTTCCTTTATTCTATGGGGCATAATTTTAAATGTAACTTGTATAACATTGTTGAGCTTTATCCTCTCCCATTTTCTTAAATACATTGCAGGCTTAAGTGTGCTAAACTACCATAATTATGTCCATTTTTAGGAAACTAGCAAAACTATATCCTTTTTTCACTAAACCAACATTGCGATTTTAATAGAAATTGTAGAGTAACATATTTTCCTGTTTCTTCTTTCTCCCTGTCCTCTTCAAACTTATCACTCCGAGCTTTGGACTTTCCAAGACCCAAAACCGTGCTTCCTGAGATGAATTCTTCTGTCATGATCCTCAAATTTCTACTTGTTCCATCCCCCTTCCTATTTCCCCAGTTCTTAAAATCAAAAGTCAAAACCCTATGATCGAGTAGGTTGCTAACTCGTATGAAAAAAAATCTTAACAATGCCTTCTACACAAATACCAACTCTACAACCTGTAATTCTCCCGAACCTACAAAGGACTTCGAGAAGTTCTCATCTCTAGATGATAAGATCGTAAGAAATTGAGATTCTCATCTCCCAAACCTACATAGGTTTGTTCATGATGTTAAAATATATTTACTTAATTGTTTGTTATGAATATAATTAATTATTAAATATTAGTTATTAGCTTTAGTCCCACATCGGTTATAATAGGAGATGCGGTTTTTGACAATATATATTTGTATATATGGACTCATGATTTAATAAACCAATAAATTTTTTCTCTTGATTCTTTTCATGGTATCAGAGCCGGGAAAAGAATTAAGAGGAAGCCCTAATTTCCCTAGCCGCCAATCCCTCCAGCCCTCGCCAACCCCTCCGGCCTTCGACGCCCCCTCTGGCCTTCGACGGCCCCTCCAGCCTCCTCAGCCCCCTCGACGACCACTCCATCCTCGACGACCCCTCCAGCCTTCGACAACCCTCCATCACCCTCCTCGTCCCCTACAGCCCTCACAAACCCCTCAAGCTCTCTTCCATGCCCTCAACAATCCCTCCAACCACCTCTACAGCCCTCGACAAAGCCTTCAGCCCTCACCTGAACTCCATGATTGCAGCCCTGCCTGCAGCCTCTTCTACGCTTAAAACCCTAGCCGTCTCCTTGATCTATTAGATCATCTTGTTTCTTGTACTTTTTGTGGATTAGACAACCTTTATTCTTTCTCGGGATCTATTTCTGCGCCGTTCATCATAGATTCTGGAGATGATAAAGTTAACCCGACCTTATGTCGTCCGTTGATTTCAAGACGGATCTTCGCTTGACTAAGATCTCCCTCTCCGGCACAAAGAACTACTTCCAATGGTCCAGTGCTGTTGAACGAGCCTTGAACAGTAAAGGCATTCACCGCTGCTTGACGGATGCTCTTCTTGACTTTAAAGATCTCCATTTTGATATCTGGTTCCAGAATGATAAAAATGTAATTGTTTAGTTGTCTAACTCTATGGATTCTCGCTGCTATACGGCTATTATGTCTCTGAAAACAGCTAAGAAAGTTTGGACACACCTTCGTTATTTGTAATCGTCTGAAGATAACTTGTAGAAGCTTTATGATATCTTCCATACCTTTACTATGGTTATTCGAGGAGAAAATATTCAGGATTTGGTGCCCTTTTCAGTGGGCTTCTTAATTAGTAGAACGTCTATCAGCCTATCTCCACTGATCCTGCGGTTACTCGCCACCAATGCGAGTCTCTTGTTGGCGCTTTACTCTCGGCCCGACTATCATCCAACTTTGAGGGCGTTCACTCTCTCATTCTTTCTCAGAGTGGTTCTCTTTCATTGACGAGCATCTTGTCAAGCGTTTATCGTATGCCCAGTCTGTTCCCCATATACTGAGCTTATCTTGGCCGCACTTGTTCCTCGAGGCCGTGGGTGGAGGACCTACACTCAGTCTGGACGCGGTTCCTCTGATTCTGTCTCTGCTGGTCGTGGGGCATTGCGTGGTCGCCCCCGACTGCTCGTGGTATCCGTGGACGCGGTCGTGGCCGCGACGGCCTTTATTGTGCTTTTTGCGGCGACACTAATCATCACAAAGACTGATGTTGGGAGAAGCATAGCTACCATGATGATACGTCTACCGCTCACCAGACATCCACACCAGCGGTTATTGATCAACTTTCTTCTGCTAGCCAGGTACCGTTATTCAGTGATGAGTGGGGCAGTTGAGTCGTCTCCTTTCTACTCCGTCGTGTATATTTTTACTTTCCCATTCTGATTCGTAGGTAGTCGATTCCGGCGTCTCAAATCATATGTCTCGTGATGGACCATCTGATCTTATTTATAGTCCTCACGTTTATTTCCATAGCTGAGGGTAATACACCTATTTCTGGCTCTACTGATTTATCACTTCATCTTTACACCTGAAAAATGCTTTAATTGTGCTATCTTTAAAACAAAACTTGCTTTCTATTCGTCAGTTTACAAATGATTGCAACTGGTAACTGCTCCGCAACTTTTTACCCATCTTACTTTGTGATACAGGACCTTCTGATGAAGTAACGGATTGGTGAAAGGCATAAACAGAATGGACTGTACCACATCGATCATCTCCCCAATACGTCTGCAGCTGTTTCTACTATCTTGTGGCACCGGAGACTTGGTCACCCTCCCTTTCTTTACGTATTATGTTGCCTTTTTTTAGTTTATCAGAATTTAGTTATGAGTCCTGTATTCTTAGAAAGTATCATTGCTCCTATTTTTCTCCCGTTAATTAAAGACATGATTTGACTTTTGCTTTAGTTCATTCTGATATTTGGGGTCCCTTTAAATTTCTCAGTGTTTGGTTATAAATATTTCGTGACATTTATTGATGATCATTCACGTATGACTTGGTTGTATCTTCTGCATAATATGACTGAAATTTTGTCTACTTTTAAAACCTTTGTTGCTGAGATTACTAATCAATTTGGTGTTTCGGTTAAGGTTTTTTCAGATAATGCTAAGGAGTATTAGCACATAATTTACTGCATTTTGCAAGACATGTGGAATATTGCATCAAACTTCATGTTCTTATACTCAGCAAAATAGGATTGCTGAACGAAAGAACCATTTATTTGAGGTAGCTTGTTCTCTTCTTTTACATATGCATGTCCCTAAACGATTGTGGAATTTTGCGGTCATAGCTTCCTGTTTTTATATCAATCACATGCCTTCTCCGGTCCTAGACAACCCGTCTTCTTTTTCTGTTTTGTTTCCACAGGGCAAGCATTTTCCTGTTCCTCCTAAGCTGTTTGGTTGCCTATGCTATCATCATATTCTAGGTCCTCATTTAGACAAGCTTGATCCTCGGGCTACCCGTATGGTGTTTGTAGGTTACTCACGATCCCCAAAAGGGTATGTTTGGTTTGACTCTGCCACATCTAAAGTTTGTATTTCTGTGATGTGACCTTAGAAAATCAAGCCTATTTTACACCACTTGTTAAGGACCCCACTCCTATTCCTGTTCCTCACCTACCTTCCCCAGAGCTTGATTCGTCTGTTCAACCCGTGCGTCCTGGTTTTAAGTCTGTAACCCCTTATCCATATGTGTATCACCGTCGTAACAAAATTGTCCCATCCCCTTCCACCAATTCTTTTGCAGGTGCTCAAATACAGTCCGCTGTTCCTGATTCTCCACTGCCGCCGTCTTCCGAAGAACTCTCTCATCCTTTTGCCTTACGCAAGGGTAACCGTTCCTGTACTATTGCACATCCGATTTCAAACTTTGTTTCCGATCATAGACTGACACCATATGCTCGTCAGTTTGTTTTTTCTTTGTCTGCCATCACTCTTTCTTTCTCTGTTCAGGAAGCTCTTCAGCATCTAGTTTGACATGCAGATGTGTTAGAGGAGATTGCCGCACTGCGCTCTAATGAGACTTGGAAATTGGTACCCCCGCCTTCAGATAAGAAGGATGGGTTTTTGCAGTCAAGCATAATTTCGATGGGATGATTGACCGTCTCAAAGCTCGATTAGTGGTTAAAAGCTTTACTCAGTAGTATGGTTTGGATTATATTGAGACTTTTTTGTGAGTTGCCAAATTGATCTCGGTTCGTGTTCTTATATTTTTGGCAGTTTCTAAATCATTGTCACTTCATTAGCTTGATGTGAAGAATGCCTTTTTTAATGGTGATCTTTCGGAGAATATATATAAGCAGTAGTCTCCTGATTTTGAGCGACCGGGGGAGTATGATTTGTCTTCTACATAAATCGTTATACGGATTGAAGCAGTCACCGCATGCCTGTTTTGAAATGTTTAGTACGGCTTTACGATAGATTGGCTTCAAACGCAGCCGCGACGATACATCTCTCTTTACGCATAGTCGTCATCGGGGCATGTTGATTGCGCTGGTATATGTTGATGATATTATTATTACTGGAGATGATTCTATTGACATCTTCAAGGTGAACATTTGGTTTCACATTTCCATACCAATGACTTTGGGTCACTTAGATACTTGGAATTGAAGTATCATGGAATTCTGGTAGATTACAGTTCTTTCAGTGCAAATATGCACTTGATTTTCTATCTGAGACAAGATTTCTGGAATGTAGACCAGCAGACACTTTATGGATTCCATAGTCAAACTATGTCAATTGAGCTCTCTCAGATCCTCCACTGCCTGACCCATGACGATAT
Source organism: Agapanthus africanus (assembly GCA_030015575.1). Lineage (NCBI taxonomy): Eukaryota > Viridiplantae > Streptophyta > Magnoliopsida > Asparagales > Amaryllidaceae > Agapanthus > Agapanthus africanus. The sequence continues at coordinate 371,920,700 of JASDDO010000022.1, forward strand.
TGACGTATGGTTGGGAAGCTTATTTATCTCACTGTTACTCTTCCTGACATTGCCTTTGCAGTTAGCAGAGTGAGTCTGTATATGCAGAATCATTTGACCTCTCATCTTAAGGCAGTTGAGCATATTCTCAGATATATCAAAGGTTCTCCAGGACACGGTCTTTTCTACAAACCATCATCTACGTTGTCGCTCACAGTCTTTGCAGATGCTGACTTTGCGGGATCCATTGATCTTCTTTCCACTAGTTGCTACTGTGTTTTCTTGGGAGGAAACTTGTTTACGTGGAGGAGTAAGAAGTAGAATGTAGTGGCTCGTTCTTCTGCTGAGGCTGAGTATAGATCCATAGTGCATACAGTTGCTGAGTTGGTATGACTTACCTCACTCCTGACAGATCTTGGGGCTCTCTCTTCTGTTACGACTACACATTTCCGTGATAACAAGGCCGCGATCCACATTGCCGAGAATCCAGTTTTTCATGAGCGGATCAAGCTATCGAAATAGATTGCCATCTCATTCGTGACAAGGTGACAGATAAAATGGTTGCACTTCAACATATTTTCTCTTCGGCTCAACTAGCAGATATCCTTACGAAATTTTTACCTTGTACGGTTTTCACTCGTTTTCTGTCTAAGCTTGGAATAATTGACATCTAAGCTCTAGCCTGCGGGGGAGTGTCATGAATATAATTAGTTATTAGATATTAGTTATTAGGTTTAGTCCCACATCGGTTATAATAGGAGAGGTGATCTATGACTCTTTATATATTTGTATGTATGGACTTATGATTTAATAAGCCAATAAAAATTTCCTTTTGATTCTTTTAAATTTTGATTAGGTTTTATGGCAACCAAAGAGCAAGTTGCAATCAGATTGCTTGAGGGAAGCAAAGACCAAAACATGTAAAATAAAAAAATGAGAGGAAAGCGAAGAAGATGAAAACGATGACTAATTCCAGCATTGGAAGCTACGTTCTGTTTTTTATCCTTTATTGTTTATTTTGTTAGTGTTTTTTATTTTCGTCTTTCTTATTTTTTTTATTTACCTAATGGCGTTTTTGAAAAACTTTTCTTTATTTGTAACATGTTTATAGGATTTAAAAAAAAAATTGTGTTTTCTTTTAGTTTTTCTATTTTAAGTTTTATTTTTATTTACGCACCGCTAGTCAATTGAAACTCTTTAAATGAAATTAGAGCAGATAGAACTAGAACCGTTTAAGTAGAACTGGAGTGAAACTAGAACTATTTTGTGGGGTTCTAGAACTAAAAAAAAATAATGGACTTAACAAAAGAAATTTAAATAAAACTTTTGATGATGTGTTATTCTATTTATTTTGTAACAATATATTATATCTAATTAGCATTGAAACTATTATGGGTTTAAATGATGCTATTAATACATAATTGGTAATAATGTATTATAAAAATTAGCAATAAGGTTTTATTATATATTTATTAAATTAATATGTGATTATGATTAATCTATTTTTGCAACTTTTAGATATTAAATAGAGAATAAAACTTTCCATAAAAAAAGAGTGTGAAATTATAATAAAGATGCAATAATTTTATATGCTTGGGATTTTTTTGTTTGCATACATGAGGAAGAAGAAGAGAGGAGGAGATGGGAGAGTAGTTTCTTTTTCTAAAATTTTTGTTCCAGTCATATGAGGGGTAATTTTTATGATAAAATTGGAAGGTTTTAAGTAGTGAAACTAAGAATTAGAACTTTTAGACAGTTCTGGTTCCAACCATGTCTGACACCAAAATTTAAAGTTCTAGTTTCAGTTCTAATTGACTAACACCAAAAATTAAAGTTCTAGTTCTAGTTCAAATTGACTAATAATAAAACTTTTATTACCCTTATAAGTTATAGTTCTAGCTTGAATTCTAATTGACTAACCACTCCCAGTGTTTTATCTTTTATCCGGATTAGGGAATAATTGGGTTATTTTCACTTTTTTATATTAATTATAAGGGAAAATTGTTTCGGGGCCCATTTGGAGAGATGATTTTTTTTAAACCCATAAAGTTCCAAAATTATGGGAAAGCCCAAAATTATATTTTGGCGTTATTGTTAACCCAAACGCTGATTGTATACGTATATTTGTATGCATTGCTTATGATACCCTTTTTAGATTTTTTAAGGATATTAAAACATGAGATTTTTAAGATTTCCTAAGATATTAGTGCAGGGTTCCCTAGTGCCCGCGGCGCAGCGGAGGCGCGGATGGAGAACAAAAAATTCAAGCAAACACGATGGAACCCCGAACCTAGAATCGATCCAAACTCCTAAACTAGCAAACCAAGCATACAAGGTTTGAGAAATTCAACCTTTGTCGCGTGTCCACCCAATTGTGGAAGACCTCTCCAAGCTCGTAGCCGTCGGGATCACGCTTGAGAATTGACCACCATCCGCCGAAGACGATCTACCCGAGAGAATGAGGAGGAGGCTCAAACCGACGACCCAAAGTTGCTATGTTTGGATGGTCGGTGATGTAGGAATACTCCACTAAATTTTTCTTTCTTGAATCTTGCTCAAATATGAGAGCAAGGAGGTGAATGAGGTTGAAGCATGGAGCATGGTGGAACGAGATTGAGGAAAATCTCATCAAGAAAAAAACTTGTAGAAAAGAATGGCTACAAAATATCAACCATACCACAATAGCGAACACAAATGGTTATATCAATATAAAATCCCTAGCCATACTTTTCTACATGTCCACAACTATGTTTCTTGTTCCCTCATTTTACACCTCATTGTTAGTGTTTATGCCCTAGAGGCCATTACTGTATCATACTCGTTTGTATATTACTTAATGGAAGCTTGGGATATTCACAGTTCTATTGACAGTCTTGCTAAAAATTGTAGTATGCTACTTGGTTTGTGTCTACTTTAATATGTGCATGTGTTTCTTTTAACATATCGCTTATATATATTAGTAAAGCCCTTAGGATCTTTGCTTGATTACAAGCGTCGTGATGGTAGTCACACTAGTGGGGGCTAAGTAGTCTATAAGCAACATCCTATACAGGTCCCTGGTCGTAGGATTATCGAGACGGGGCATCGATACTCCGGAATAGACTGGTGTATACGGTTCTCATCCCAGCATGGGGAGATGGTCTGTCCCACAGCCATCAGTACGTCGTACTGGAGAAGTATGCAGGTGCTCGTTAGGTTACGGGTACACCGGACAGGACTCGCCGGGAACTGCAGGTTGGTTCTATACCCATCGTCAGATAGCAGTTCCCAGGTGACGTGAGTACAGCTTAGTCCGTCGACTTGACACTGCTACTTCGTCTCGGGTGTGTTCCCACTGTTCATAGATTACTACCCTACCACGGGTCAAAGGAGTCGTGCAAACAGGTAGTAGTTGGGTGCAGTCCCGAAGCACTTGGAGGCAGTGGCGGTTAGACAAGATTCGTGTCTCCCGGTATTGGGGGTTGATATCGCGCTGTGTATGGAGAGCCATTACACAAAGTCCCTGGTCAGGGCAAGCGAGATTTACTGGTAGGTTACAGTAGTTTCTCAAGGTGTAATGAGCTTCACTCCGACACGACTTATACCGCTATTAAGGGTCTGACGTTTACCGCCCCTAGGCCCGATATGCGATAGTCCTAGACGAACAGACCGGACTGTATGGTGATTGTCACATCCATGCTCAGTAGGAGTTCGGATGGGTTTCCTCATCGTCCTTCTTATCGACATCTACCTGGGGACCGTTACGTACAGCTAGTACCGCTTGCGGCCTGTGGTTAAACCCACTGCCAGCGTAGTGTCGAGTCTTTAGAGTCCCACACAGAGAGTTTTCCTGTACCGGGCAAAAGGTGTAGAGGCCGTATGGTTTTACGGCAGGGCCGCGATCACTTACGTACACTTATGCATGTACTATGATCTGGCAGATAATACTAGCGGGTTTTGGTTTAAGCCAGATTCTAGTATTATACAGATGGATTTATTCAGTCAGATTATCCGTGTTTTTCGGAAATACGGATGGGAGGGGCAGTCTCGTAATTTGTCGGGAAGATTCTAGAAGGAGGTGACTCATTTGTGTTTATTTCTTTTTAGATTTAAACTAAATGAGGTGGATGAGATGGGGTGTAGTTTACATTAAATGCTTAATGACTCATGAGGTGATTCACCCTTAGAATTAAATGAAGCATGCTAGATATTATCTTGATATTATCAAGAGAGATTATTATGCTTCATATATTAGTCTAGCATGAGTATTATTCATTTCATTATCACAAAACACTTCTCTTTCCTCAAGTCTTCATCTTCTTCCTCAAACCCTAAAAGCTCTCATGAGTTGAGAATCCTAGGGTTTAAGTGATTAAGTAATCCATCTAAATACTCTACACCCTGTAAGACTTCTAGATTAGCAAACTAGAAGCCGTAGTTATCTCAGATTCGAGATAGGAGCTCGGACTATAGACTCTCGGGTGGATCGTCTTTGACTCGAGGAGGCCGTTGAGATGCCCATGTTCCATAGAGCCGACGAGATGTGGAGGACAACGACGAAGACCCGAAGGACAAGTAACGTGATGTATAACTTCGAATCAGAGTAGTTAAACCTCTCGTAGTTTGCTAGTAATGGTTTAGACACGATCCGTGTGCTCAAGTCCGTGTTACGAAGCTTTGATAATTGTTTTTCATATATTCGCCTCCCCGCGAACACGTTGTTAGTGTATATGCCCTAGAGGTCATTACTGTATCATACTAGTATGTATATTACTTGATGGAAGCTTGGGATATTCACAGTTGTATAGACAATCTTGCTCGAAATGGTAGTATGCTACTTGGTTTGTCTCTGCTTTAATGTGCACATGTGTTTTTTTTATTATATCACCTATACGCATTAGTGGAGCCCTTAGGATTTTTGCTTGATTACCCGCGTTGTGATGGCAGTCACACTCGTGGGGGCTGGGTAATCTACAAGCACATCCTTATTTACACGTCCCTGGTCATGGGATTATCGAGACAGGGCATCGATACTCCGGAGTAGACTAGCGTATGCACTTCTCATCCCAGCGCGGGAGACGGCCTGTCACACTCGTGGGGGCTGAGGTATAACTTCGAATCAGAGTAGTTAAACCTCTTGTAGTTTGCTAGTAATGGTTTAGACACGATCCGTGTGCTCATGTCCGTGTTACGAAGCTTTGATAATTGTTTTTCATATATTCCGCCTCCCCGCGAACACGTGGGGTGCGTGACATGGACTTACACTCATTTCTAATTTAATTTTCCAAAATAGAAAATTAAATATGAGGCGTCCTTCTAGAAGTATTCACGTATAAATAGGAATATTTCACCTGGTATATGTATCGCTACATATACGCGTATCCGTATAAAAATACGGATAACACCAAAGAGAGAATAAATAGTGAACAATAATACTAAAATATATGTATCAAAATACATATTTAAATTATTAAATCAAAACCTGATTTAATAATCCGGCTTAATTTCCAGCCGGCTAGTATTATCAACCATCCGATTAAAGTCCTGTATCGCATACACGTATTTAATCGGACCCCTGCACGTACCAACGAACGGCTCTTACATCTGTCGCCTGAACCGGGAATACTCTGTGTGTGTTACTCTAAAGGCTCGACAATAGGCTAGCAGTGAGTTTAACCACAAGCACGTCAGCGGCATTAGTTGCACGTAACGGCTACCCAGGTAGTTGTCGAAAAAGGGAGGGTCGACAATCAAGTACGGCCTTACCCTACTGAGCTTGAATGTGACAATCTCCGTACAGTCCGGTCTTTTCGTCAAAGGGTTTCGCATATCGGGCCTAGGGGATGGATAACGTCAGACCCCTACTAACCCGATAAGTCGTGTCCGAGTCAAGCTCATCACCAACTGAGATACTACTGATCAACTATCAGTAAATCTCACCAACCGTGGCCACATATGTCTGGTGATAGCCAAATGAACACATCGCGACATCGACTCTTAATATCAGGAGAGACGAATCCTTGACAGTCGACCATTATCTCCATGTGGCTCAGGACTGTACCCAACTAAAACCTGTTTGCACGACTCCTTTGAGCCATGATAGGGTCGTAATCAAAGTACAATGGGAACTCACATGAGACAAATGACGACTTCAGGTTAAAGGACTAACCTGTACTCATGCCACATAAGAACTTCTATCCGACGATAGGTATAATACCATCTAGAAGTTCTCGGCGAGTCCGTCCAGTGTACTCACCTCCAGTGAGCACCTGTATACTGTCTTAGGTGACATAACACCAATCGCTTGTGAGACTGGTCACCGCCCCTCGTCGGGATCTCGAAACGTATACACTAGTCTATTCCGGAATATCGATGCCCAGTCTTGATACTCCCACGACTAGGGACATTTAAGGATATGCTTATAGACCACCAAGCTCTCACGTATATGATCGCCATCATAATACTGGTAGTCAAGCAAGAATCCTACGGGCTTCATCATTATGTATTAGCGACACGTAATAACAAGTAAAACGTGTACACATCAATGATAAAGACAAACCAGATAGCATACTATCATTTCGAGTAAGATTGTTCTAGCTGTATAGGTTCTCCCTCAATTATCATAATCGCGTGTCTACAATTACAATAATTGCCTTGAGGCACTATATCCAACAATCTCCCACTTGCACTTAAGGTTAATTATTGCGATATTGCGTACCCACAGCCCGTGTGCTACCGAATACCCAACTTCTCTACTAATCAGTTTCGCAAACTATGTTTGTGAAACATAGCGTGTTCGAGAAATAGTCTCAGTGAGTGGATCCGCTATAATGTTCCAATTTCATCTCTCTATATCTTAATTTTGTGGAGATGAACAATCTCCCAATCCGAGCGATACCCCGTCTCAAGAATTTGTCTGGATACCTGATAGGACCAAGTTCATCAATGAACAACTCCTAGCCAACAAACTTCTTGGGCTGAATCCTCTGTTGAGTTATAACCGACATCCTGCACTTGGATTATCTCAGTATCCTTATAGGAAAACTATCCAATACACTGATCCTCAAAACATGCTAAACTTATGACTCTGACAGCATCTCTGTCATCCACGTCATCTTGGAAGCCTGAACTGATAATTGTCTCCAATAGGAGGTTGCCGTTATCCTATACCAAGAACATCCTCTTATGTTCTTTACTGTTTCCCTTTGTTTCTCGAGAATTGGATTAATATATGCATGTTGCAACTAGTGCAAAAGCAATATCTGGTGTTGTACAAGACTTTGCATGATTTACTCAATTGCCATAGCAAATAATGTGTCATTCATGCCCGCCCCTCTCTTCACCAGTCAAAAATACATCCTTTTTAGAGAGGGTGACCCCATCACCAGCGGGTATACCACCACGTCAGGAGTCGTCCATTCTATGTCTAAGTATCCGATTTAGGAAACTTCCCAAATCTAGATCTAAACTATAGATCTAGTCACCAGAACTCCTGATATACTATCCATATCCAACGGGGAGAAAACACCGTGTGACAACCAAAATCTGACCGATTGTAGTATAGGAACATACTTCCTATCCGGAGTATGTCATCTAAAATATGGATAGTACTCCCTACATCCTTCTTACTAGGTTCACCTTTGTTTTGACGAAGTCAATCATATTGACTGTCACATCAATAACAGATGATCCGTCTCTGCTATCCTTGCTCTAGTCTGCAAATAGACATAATCATCTTGCACACCTTCCGCTGCTCCCATTGACTACGATAACCCTCTGACAGAGTTATATACACGTGCACTTCCAAAATCCCATTTGGAAAGACGTTATAGTCACTCATCTACCTGATATCATAGCCATGAACTGCATCAGCGCCAAAACATATCCATATGGACTTCAGCATAAACACTGATGTAAAAGTCTCATCACAATCCATAACGGGTATTTGATGAAAACTCTTTACAACAAGTCTAGCCTTATTAGGTTAGCACCTTTCCACCTGCACAGATCTCGAAAGATCTTCTTGCTCTTAATGGGTTTTATCCCTTCAAGAGCATCCAACAAAGTCCAAAATCCATAATTTGTTGAAGTGCGTGGAGTCCATCTTGGATAATGAAGTATCTGGTCACCTGGAAGTTACCACTTCCTATGACCTACTGATAACTAGTAGGTTCATCATCACCATGATGCTGACCTCCCTATCACCGTCTACGAGAAAACCGAAGTGTCTCTCGGGTGTCTAAGGTCACCTACTAAAATATGCGGAGTGGTTAACGGTTTGTCAAGTTCAATTGAATTCTTAGGTTCTACTAAATTTTCGGTAACCGTTTGTGGTTCTGGAATTACTTCCAATTCTACCATACGTCCACTAGTTTCTTTTGCAAAAATATCATTTTTATAAAATGGTGGCGAGTCAAGAACAATGTAACCATTGATATTGAAAATGGTAGAAACAAAATCCTAGCGAATGCTTGGGATAATCCACAAACCGCCATTACTGAAGCGTGCCTCGAGTTTGTCCGGATTCTGCTTTTAGACAGAATATGGATAACTCCACATCTTAACAAGCTGAAGATATGTAACCATTCTATATCCATATATAATCAATGCACTAATTTAGATGGAACCAGATTCAAAAGTCATGCAGCTGTTTCCAGTGCATATTACCTAATGGAAAAAGGCCAATGCAGCATTACTTATCATGGAGCGCGTCCATCGATGGGTAACCTATGAGAGAATCAAATTCTCGATATTACTATGATGGAATACCTAGCATAAGTATCTACATCTTCGATCACCTTGAAGAATCCCGATACTTCCAACGTATGGTTCTCTACTTTATTCCTATACAAACTTCTCAAAATCTTTGACCTTGCATCACTACGAATGCGTGTCTAAAACCAGAGAACTCATAGGTAATCCTGAATGAAGTAAGAGTACCAACTTTTTGTCCCGAAAGACACTAGACAACATACATCTCCATGTATAAGTCCCAAGGGTATACTAATTCAAATTTTGTGTTTTGTAAATTTAAAGCTGTATCTTGGTTAAGAATGTCTCACACCGTTATTCAATACACCTTATCTTATCGTCAACTGATAAAGGTAAATGTTTACAACACAATTTTCAAAATATATATCACTTTATAAAAATAAAGGTACAGATATTTCATTTTAAAATTTGGTGCATAATAACAGTTATTCGAAACCAAATATTCGCCGTCAGGGAAAAACCATGCGATTTAATCCAATATCACCAATTACAACGAATTCTGGTATTTAGGATCAAATCGCCCACTTCCCAATATTCTACCCTTACTCATCATCTGTAACACCGTACAGATGTGAGATCCAAATCTGGTAAATTCATACCCTTTAGTCAGATATGATTAGGAAAACAGTTCATTATTACATGTACACAGAAAAACTGAAACAAGAAAATGTTTCATAGGGGATGGTCAGGTATTCCTAGTAATGCCTTTTCCATTATTCAGAGTCATGACAGTAGTCGTAATTTCCTTTGCCCCAACTTCAGTCCCTTTATGTCTTTACTTCTTCTTACCTTTTGTATACCGTCCTTAGGCTAATTGGTTTTCTTCCTTCCCCACATTTTGGCACCAGCCTAAGGTTTGGAAGAAGACTATCCAATAAGCGTAACATGTGTACTCTCCTAATCAAGAAGCTCTCGCGACCTGAGAGAAGCTAAAAGGAAGAGACAACCGAATAATCTTATTCAATTTCTTTAGAACCTGTGGTCATCCTCGACTGAAGTAACTTCTTCGAGTTCGTATGTAACTATATGATGGCCGTTTCAAGCAATATGGATCATCGTAGCGATACGACGTGTTCTGAAGAAATGCAAAGGGTAGAGCAGGAGTGGCATGGATATATGCGACTTTGTCGTGAGTCAAGACAAGCCAAAGCCAAAAGGTGTAAAAAGGTTCGGTCAAATTGGTTCATGAGTTTTTAAGGTAAGTCATGAGTCGCTGTACCAGAGAGAGAAAAGAAACACTCAGCGTGCACTTTATCAAGATCAGATTGGTTATCATTTTATCTGATCAGGAGGGCTCCCTTTGTTTCCTCGAATTTTCCTTCAAACCTTAAAAGAAGAACTAGTCGGGATCATTGGCACTTTACAAGTTTGCTAAACCGTTCAGCCAGGCCAGTGTTGGTACTCCGAGGGAGGTCCCCTGTGCTTTCGCACGGACCCAATTAATAACCCCGTTTCCGCAGAGGCATTACCTCGTTTACACTTTCTAGACACCTAATAGGTTAGCTAATTGCGAAGTGAAAAATCTTCCGAGGAGTAATACATACTCATCAGTGGGAATCGTGTTCCAACTATCATCATGTGATAACTTGACGGAATCCACTCAAGTCACCACACTCCAGAAGGTATGTATATGCCCGGCAAGTTTCCCGTATGTTTGAAACTTCCGGTATAGTTTTTGCCCCAAGCATCTTATGACCTTGACGAAGGCCAACAAATCATAAGTCGCAAGTCAAGTTCTAAACCCACCCGTACTCGCCCTTGACGAAGGCCAATAAGGCTGTACGACTGTCCTAGATTAATGCATATCCATGCAACAGAAAAGTAACACATAGCTACCATACACTATGCCTTGACAAAGGCCAACAAACATAACATGAATACTAAGTGCTACCCGTCTGAAATGACGGAGGGCTACGACTGGTTTTTGGCGAAAAACTTTTAACGTAATGAACTTGATATCGTTGAAGGAACTCGAGTTGTTTTGAAATGGAGTGGTTTAAGCTCCGCTTTTTAAAACTAGTAACATAAACTTTTGCTTAAGAGCGAACTCCCAATGAAAGGATCAAGGCTCTTCCCTCATAGAATGAGTTGCGGGATATTCCTAACCGAATATCTCTTTGCAAATCAAAAAAATACGACTATGAATTTTGAAGAAAACCGAGTAGTTTTAAAATTGATTCCGACACCATCATTTAAGTTTATTTTTCCTTGCATTATTTCGATAATGTATTCCTATCATTTTATGTTTCCAAGCCACAAAAGAAACAACCAAAATAATATGCTTTTTATATGCTATCCACATTCGTTACGGGGCTCCGTCATGCATCGTTAAGTTACATAACTAACGACAGAGCGGGAGTTGGACTAGCGTGTATGCAAAACATATAGAAGCATCTACTATATATATATATATATCAACATCGCGGACAGATAATAATCATCACAGCAAATAAAAAATCATCACAAGCATGCGAACAATAATATGGAATAGCGGATAATCTAGGAACCTCGCGTTTCATTTGAGCCATAAATGAAACACGGCATTCCCCGGTCGTGTGGATAGCCAGTGCAATGAAGATCTTAGACCCCTACGAGTGCGGCAAGTTACCCGCCAATCTCTCAAATGAGGCAAGCCCAATCAACAAAGTGATTGGGCCACCCAACACTTCACGGAATCCGGTATCTTGAGCACCCCTCCGTGGATCAACCTATACCCCTATGAGTGTGGCGAATTGCCTGCCAATTCTAGAGTAAGCCCCCCGGTCTCAACGCCATGAGATGCGGGTCCATTTCCATCTAGAACCCGGTTATTCGAGCACTCCTTCGCGGGGTAATCCTAGTACAGAAAAGAAAATATATATACAGCGGCGACATCGACCTGAACCCGGTTGTGTCCCAATAAAAGAATATACAAACTGGCAGTGACGGCAGTCCACATGTCGGACGCTCGTCCCGCAATAAAGAATATACAAATGAATCTGAATTGTACATCTAATATTGCACACAAGGCTATCCATCACGACAATCCATCCATAACCATATATATATATATATATATAACCGCAGAAGTAAGCAACACCAGAATGTGTGCAACTCCGTCTAAATGAACATATAGCAATTAGACGACGTTCACAACACATCCACGCATGCAAATGAAGTCACAACAATAGAATTCCAAAACACAATTAGCGCACATCCCAAATTTACAAAGGATAAAAAATCAAGTGCACTAAACATCCAAAAAAATCGAGTTTTGAGCCAATTCGGAATTCCAAATCAAAACGAAACACGTCCGAACCTTCGTGGGGAGTTAGAGCACGAAATTAACTTCGAGTCGGTGGGCCTAGAGGGGGTACCCCACCCCCAAGGCCACCACAAGGTGGCCAGAGGGTGAGGCAGACCCGAAACTGCCCATAGACCAACTTGTGGTCAGAGGGGCAGTTTCGGGTCCCCACCCCCAAGACCAACTTGTGGTGGTCTTGGGGAGTGGGCCCAACCATTCGGTCCCCCGGGGTGCCACGCACCACCCCGCGGCTTCTCGGTTCAAACCGAGAGCCCGCGAGGTGTGCAAACATCTCAAAACTCAAAAATTCGGGACTGTTTTTTCGTTAGTTTTCGATGCCCGAAAAAACGTAAATTCTAATGTCGTAACTAGCTAGTTTAAGGTGTTCGGAAGGCTCTGATACCACTGCAGGGTTCCTTAGTGCCCGCGGGGCAACGGAGGCGCGGATGGCGAACAAAAAATTCAAGCAAACACGATGGAACCCCGAACCTAGAATCGATCCAAACTCCTAAACTAGCAAACCAAGCATGCAAGGTTTGAGAAATACAACCTTTATCGCGTGTCCATCCAATTGTGGAAGACCCTTCCAAGCCCGTAGCCTCCGGGATCACGCTTGAGAATTGACCATCCTTCGCCGAAGACGATCCACCCGAGGGAACGCGGAGGGGGCTCAAACCGACGACCCAAAGTTGCTATGTTTGGATGGTCGGTGATGTAAGAATACTCCACTAAATTTTTCTCTCTAGAATCTTGCTTAAATATGAGAGCAAGAAGGAGGCGAAGGAGGTTGAAGCATGGAGCATGGTGGAATGAGATTGAAGAAAATCTCATCAAGAAAAAAACTTGTAGAAAAGAATGGCTACAAAATATCAACCATACCATAATAGTGAACACAAATGGTTATATCAATATAAAATCCCTTTTCATACTTTTCTATATGTCCATAACCATGCTTCTTGTTCCCTCACTTTATACCTCATTTCCAATTTAATTTTCCAAAATAGAAAATTAAATATGAGGTGTTCTTCTTCTAGAAGCATTTCCGTATAAATACGGAATACTTCATCTGGTATATGTATCGATACATATACGCGTATCCGTATAAAAATACGGATAGCACCAAAGAGAGAAAATAAATAGTGAACAATAATACTAAAATATATGTATCAAAATACATATATAAATTATTAAATCAAAACCTGATTTAATTATCCGGCTTAATCTAAGCCGGCTAGTATTATCAACCGTCCGATTAAAGTCCGTGTATTACACGTATTTAATCGTATCCCTGCACGTACCAACGTACGACTTCTACATCTGTCGTCTGAACTGGGAAAACCCTCTGTGTGGAACTCTAAAAACTCGACAATGCGCTGGCAGTGTGTTCAACTACAAGCACATCAACGGCACTACCTATATGTAACGGCTACCCAGGTAGTTGTCGAAAGGGGGTCGACAATTAAGTAAGTCCTTACCCTACCGAGCTTGAATATGACAATCTCCGTACAGTCCGGTCTTTTCGTCAAAGAGTATCGCATATCGGGTCTTAGGGGTGGATAACGTCAGACCTCTACTAACCCGATAAGTCGTTTCTGAGTCAAGCTCATCACCAACTGAGATACTACTGATCAACTATCAGTAAATCTCACCTACCGTAGCCACGGATTTCTGGTGATAGCCAACTGAACACATCGCGACATCGACTCTTAATACCAGGAGAGACGAATCCCTGACATTCGACCATTGCCTCCATGTGGCTCGGGACTGTACTGAACTAAAACTTATTTGCACGACTCCTTTGAGCCATGGTAGGGTAGTAATCAAAGTACAGTGGGAACTCACACGAGACAAATGACGAGTTCAGGTCAAAGGACTAACCTGTACTCATGCCATCTGAGAAGTTCTATCTGACGATAGGTATAATACCATCTAGAAGTTCTCGGCGGGTCCGTCCAGTGTACTCACCTCCAGTGAGCATCTGTATACTATCTTATGTGACATAACATCAATGGCTTATGAGACCGGCCACCGCCCCTCATCGGGGTTTCGAAACGTATACACTAGTCTACTCCGGAATATCGATGTCCAGTCTCGATACTCCCACGACTAGGGACATTTAAGGATATGCTTATAGACCATCCAGCTGTCACGTATATGATCGCCATCATAATACTGGTAGTCAAGCAAGAATCCTACGGGCTTCATCATTATGTATTAGCGACACGTAATAACAAGTAAAACATGTACATATCAATGATAAAGACAAACCAGATAGTATACTATTATTTCGAGTAAGATTGTTCTAGCTGTATAGGTTCTTCCTCAATTATCATAATCGCGTGTCTGGAATTACAATAATTGTCTTGATGGCAACATATCCAACAATTAGAACATGAAGTTTTATACACACGTCTTCTTTATTATTTTCTCTTTATCATTACTTTTCCTAATTTCTTATCTAAACCCATCTTATTTTTAAACACATCTTTTTTATTATTGCTTGCCCTAAGTTTCGGTTTCTTTATTATTCCCTTTTTATTATTGATTGCCTTAGTTTCAGCCGTCATGCAAGTGGAGATGATGAAATTGGAAGAGGAGATGTGGGGATTGAGAGTGAAGGCATGAAAATTGGAGGAAATGGATCAGAGATTAAGGATTTGAAAATGAAGTTGCGAAATTAGAAACGAAGATAGGAGAATCAGAGGAGTTGCATTAGAGATGAGGGATTTGTAAATGAAAATGCAGATTTTGAAAGAGGATATTTGTGAGAGAAGATGTGAATTTGTGAGGGAAGCACCGAGGGAGAAGGAATGAACAATAGTAGTCGCGAAAGAAAACCATATAGTTTTTTTAGAGAATAATCATATGTATATTTGATTCAAAAAAATAAGGAAAAATTTGGAATTTTTGTAAAAATATCCGTAAGTATAATACATGCAATCTATTTGGGGTTGAAACATTCATATTTTATAAGTATTAGGTTTTTTTTACAATACGTGGGTTTATAAGTCATCTTTTCAAACTGGGTCCAGAAACAATTTTCCCTAATTATAATTATGGTGTTTGGCTATTACTAACTGAACATAATTGTGATGAATGTTGGCCCTTTGAACTGTTAGATATATGCATGTCCTAGAGGCCATTTTATGTATAGTGGATGCTTGGACATGTATATATGTATATGTAAGTCTATGATACCCACCCCAGTAGTTAACGGGGAGGCGGAAAGAGTAAAAATCGAATTTTTATCACAAGGTAACATAGACTATGCATTAGGATCTTTTCTAAACATTAACTCCTTATTGTGAGCTCCTTGGAATGGTGTGGATGGCTCCTCCTCACCGGCTTCTCTATATCATAGATGATCCACCCGAAGGACTCTACCTTGAGCTCCAACCTCAACAATGAAGTAACTAGAGTGCTTGACTTGCTAGACTAAAAACCCTAGAGTAAGTAGAGAAGTGTTTTGGTGGTTTTATCTCAAAGGCTCTTGATTTTCAACACATGAAACAATAGAGCTTTTGGGAGAGCAAGAGGAGAGAGCATGTCACGACCCAATATTTGGCCCGTAACCGGCACTTAAACTACGTAACGTCTACAGGCGTATGCAACTTAAGTAAGCCGAAACCCAGAAATCTAAACCGCCCAACATTGGATCAACGGAGAAAAACATAGTTTTAAACATTCCGGAAATCACAAGTAAAATCTCTAACTTTAGTTTTCTTTCTTGAAAATTTCGGCAGCACCTCCTTTGTAAAAACTAGCCCCGAAAACGGGTACAACATAGATAATATACAAAGCATCCCAAACGGGAGCAAATCACGTCCAACGGCGGAGACAACCACCACAAACATATATATACGACGCCGAAGCGAAGAAATATAAAAGGAAACTGCATAAAGAAGTGAAACTTTTCAACAAAACCGGTTTCCACGAGCACGACATCCAAAGTCACCAAATAATAATACAACACCGAATTCTCACAATACGTCTCTAAGTCAAATACAAGAAGTGGTAGATGAGAATACTAGATCCAATAAAAAAGATAATACGCTGTACAAACAGATAACCGCAAACCCACCTAAAAGCAAAGGCCTCACAGCCAAACGCAGCGGTATCCGCAAAAGTAGAGATGATAAGACGCCCTGCCATGACTACTCAGAGGGTAAATCCTGCAAAACACTGTGGCACAACGGGGGTGAGTTGCCAACTCGTGAATAGTAAACAACATCATACTGAAATCGCAAGTATGCACTAACAGCAATGATCAATAACATGTAAGCTGGTAGCATGAGTATGCCAATATGAATATGCAACTATCATGATTTAGGTACACCACCAGGGTACTATATCTACATGAATCAAATGCATATCGCTGAATACTGAGTGCGGAATAATACATAATCTCATGCACAAATCATAAGCATGGAAAAACCAGGTGTAAATCAACAACACCCCAAATCCCAAAATACTCAGATCGGCTCTTGGATCGGCCCTCAAATCCTGGAAGTCTCATGGAACCTGAGTGTCAAACATCGATACTCTAAAACATCATGAAAACCAGTGCCTAACATCGACACGTAAATACTCGTATCCATACGTTCCTCGAAACCCAAGTATCCCACTTCGACACTTGTGTTCCACGTATCGGTCTTTCTGATATCCATACGTTTTTCGAAATCCAAGTATCCCATCTCGACACTTGTGTTCTACGTATCGGTCTCCAAAATTCATATATCTCTCGGAATATAAGTGCCTAACATCGACACTTGAAATTCCCATATCCCATGAAAACATATCTCAAATGCGTAAATCCATGTAAAATAACATATGCAACATAAAACATCAATATGAGCATATCACGGGAAAAGTCCGCTATTTAACTGCATCAAGTCATTAAATATATCTCGCGGTTCCCAAATATCCAAATTCAAATTACATATATATATATATATATATATATATATACAGCGTCCCATTCGACCGATATATATATTATAAAAAAAACTGATCATGTAACAAAAGCAAAGTACATGTGCGAGCATGTAGGTATAGTATGGCATATGTATAGCCATGTAGGTATACATGTATGCTATATATCATGCGCTATCGCATAAGAATAATTGTTTCTATATCGCTAGCCAATAGCAAGGTATATCAATGAATATTTGTGTTGTGCGTGTCATGGCAATTACCGACAGTGTGTGTAGCATATCATTTGTGCTCGTGCAACATGGACTGTCAATAATAGTGCAGTGTACAAAGAATACAGGTTCAGGCACAAGAAGTAACTATATGCAATGGAACTCATGCATCATCTCTATATGAGCATATAAACATGCGGCTAATATCATATCATATCTAGCCCTGACGCTTAACGCCATACGGGCGATTTCCCCGTAGATGTTAAATCTACTCACCGATGGTCTCGAGTTATGAAAATCCAACCACCTGCTTCCCCTTGTTCGCAGCGTCCGAAGTCCCCGCTTGCGACGCTATAAAATTCACATACACATAAACAGAGCAAAATCTCAGAAATCAACCAGTATAACGTAAAACTACGTTTTAAACAACTCACTAACACTAAACTAACTCACAAGTGTCCGTCTAGTGGCTAACGTGCATAACGATACCACGAAACCTACCCAAGTGCAGCAGCTGCACAAGATCACGATTCGTGTCGGACAACGTAACACGCGGACTCAAAACACTAGATTATAGGAAAACGATCCCAGATTTTGCATACTGTAATTTCCCAAAAATTAAACAGTACCAAACACTCTTAAACCACAGTAGACAGCTACCCACAAAAAACCCAACATCCATCTCGCCTCCAAAACCGGTGTCGCCGGAATTTGCCAAAAGGGCGCCGGCCAAAGCCGGTGGGGTGGGTCTCGTGTCTCAGGTGGGATCTTAGGTTCGCCAGTACATCACTACAATCTTGTTTGGTCACTCAGTAAAAATCCTAGGTCACAGCAGATCACAGGGGTTCTAAAAAGACACTAAAAACACGATATTACACTAATCGATACTTAAAGTGTTCTACGCAACAACCAACGAGCTATACATCATAAAAACTCCTATTTAACAGATTAGGGATTTTACCTATCAATACTTGCTCCCAAGATCCAAGCTTTCCTTGCTCCAAGTGATCCACGAAGCAAAAGCAAGACTTGAAGTGTTTTGTGAGAATATTTTGAGAATTTTGGAGATTTATTAAGCTTGAATTGATGCAAATGGTGAAAGAAAAAGTCAAGGGCAGATGAAGGAAGAGGAGCTCGGCCAATTGAGGGAAGGTGAGGAAATTGTGTGGAGTTTTCTAGCCAATTCTTGCAATAAATGCACATTAATGCATATGCATGCACATGCCACCTCTTTCATTCTTTTCTTTTCTTTAAACTTTAATTCTAATACACAAACAAATATCTAGATATAATGTGAAGGTTTTATTAACTCAAACTTGATTTATTTGCAATAATTTCAAAGAAGGAAATTTCCGATGAGGAAGGCCGATGAGGAAAACCCATCCGAACTCTTACTGAGCCTGAATGTGATAATCTTCGTACAGTCCGATCTGTTCGTCTAAGAGCATCGCATATCGGGCCTAGGGGGACAGTAAACGGCAGTCCCCTAATAGCGGTATAAGTCGCGTCGGAGTGTAGCCCAAAACACCCTGAGAAACTACTGGAGTACCTACCAGTAAATCTCGCTTGCCCTGGCCAGGGACTGTGTAACGGCTCAACAAAACACAGCGCGATGTCAACCCCCAATACCGGGAGAGACGGATCCTGTCAAACCGCCACTGCCTCCAAGTGCTTCGGGACTGCACCCAACTACTACCTGTTTGCACGACTCAATAGAGCCGTGATAGGGTAGTAATCTAAGAACAGTGGGAACACACTTGAGGCGAAGTAGCAGTGTTAAGTCAACGGACTAAGCTGTACTCATGTCACCTGGGAACGGCTAACTGACGATAGGTATAGTATCAACCAACAGTATCAACCAACAGTTCCCTACGAGTCCTGTCCAGTGTACTCGTAACCTAACGAGCACCTGCATACTATCTCCAGTACGTCGTGCAGATGGCTGTGAGACAGACCATCTTCCATCCTGGGATGAGAAGCGTATACACTAGTCTACTCTGGAGTATCGATGCCCTGTCTCGATAATCCTACGACTAGGGACCTGTATAAGGATGTGCTTATGGACTACCCAGCCCCCACTAGTGTGACTGCCATCACAACGCTGGTAGTCAAGCAAGATCCTAAGGGCTCTATCAATATGTATTAGCGATATGTTAAAAGAAACATACACACATATTAAGATAGATACAAATCAAGTAGCATACTACTATATCGAGCAAGACTGTCATAAATCTGTGTATATATCCCAAGCTTCCAAAATGTAATATACAAACTAGTACTATACAATAATGGCCTTTAGGGCATATCACACTAACAATCTCCCACTTGCACTAAGGCCATGTGCTGGCATATCGCAGACCTATCATCTCGAATAGCCTCTCGAACTGCGTCTGAGGGATGGCCTTTGTGAATGGATCTGCAATGTTTGTCCTCTGTAGCAACCCTCCGAACCTCGATCTCCCGGCGATCCACGATCTCCCTGATCAAGTGATACCGCCTCAAGATGTGCCTGGACTTCTGATGGGACTTAGGTTCCTTTTGCTAAAACTATAGCCCCGTTGTTGTCATAATACAGAGGTATTGGATCAACAATGGACGGAACCACCTGAAGTTCTGTTAAGAACTTCCTCATCTAGACTGCTTCTTTTGCGGCATCAGAAGCTGCGATATACTCCGCTTCCATCGTCGAGTCAGCAACTGTTTCCTGTTTGGAACTCTTCCAACAGACCGCCACTCCATTGAGGGTAAAGACATAGCCCGACATGGATTTGGAGTCATCCTTGTCACTCTGGAAGCTGAAGTCAGCAAAGGCCTCGATCTGGAGGTCTTTTCCGCCGTAAACCAAGAACATTTCCTTAGTCTTTCTCAGGTACTTAAGAATGTTCTTTACCGCTATCAGTGCTTCTCCCCAGGGTTTAACTGATACCGGCTTACCACACTCAGTGCATAAGATACATCTGGTCTGGTACACAACATCATACATTATAGAGCCTACCGCAGAAGCGTAGGGTATAACAGACATGCGATCTCTTTCCAATCAGTCTTGGGAGACATCTCTTTGGAGAGGGTGATTCCGTGACAAGCCGGTAAATTACCGCGCTTTGAATCTTCCATACTGAATCTTTTCAGTTTGGTGTTGATGTACCTGGACTGCGAAAGTCCCAACATCCTTTTAGATCTATCACGATAGATCCAGATTCCCAGAATGTAAGAGGTATCATCCAGGTCTTTCATGGAGAACCTGTGTGACAAGAACCCTTTGACAGATTATAGTATAGGAATGCCATTTCCTATGAAGAGAATGTCATGCACGT
The DNA here is from genome assembly GCA_030015575.1 of Agapanthus africanus. Taxonomy (NCBI): domain Eukaryota; kingdom Viridiplantae; phylum Streptophyta; class Magnoliopsida; order Asparagales; family Amaryllidaceae; genus Agapanthus; species Agapanthus africanus. The sequence continues at coordinate 371,941,171 of JASDDO010000022.1, forward strand.
ACAAGACGAGGAATACAACAGTTCGTGCTACAATCTTACTATAAATGCATGGCTCATCTGGATTTTTGATAAAGTCAAATTCTTTGACTGTCTCATCAAAACAGATGTTCCAACTCCGTGATGCCTGCTTCAGTTCATAGATGGACTTAAGCAACTTGCACACTTTCTCGCTGCTCCCACTCTGAATGAAACCCTCTGGCTGGTCCATATATAGACACCCATGAGTTTCCTAGCTCAGGCGAAAAGACGTGGTGTGCATATGAGATATGCGCGGGGACCCGATTAAATACGTGTATGTGATACCGTATATTAATCGGGCGTTTTTCTATTGGTCAGGTCCGTATGTGATATGACCGGTTTGTTAAATTAAGTGTTGAACTTTTAGCTTAATTCTTTATTAAACCCTTTTCTTTATATTTGATGTATGCATGCATGTATGCACATGTTGATGTGCATGAACACATACATACATGGATGTGTGTCATGGTTGTTGATACACAAATGGTGGCAATGCAAGACTCATTTGGGAATAAAAATATATGTATTTATTTTAGAATTAAAGAAATAGAAAATCAATTCATGGTGGATAATTATCCTTGATCTTTCTCTTAACCTTAGCTCCCACCATGAGTTTACTTTCTATGGTTCTTTTTCTCCAAAATAAATATCTAGATTTTTATTAACCCATGGTTAAGGATGAGAGTGGAATATATATATATTTTCTATTCTCATTTTATCTTTCATCATATCATTATCTCTTGAGAAAAGCTTAGCCACCATTATCTTCTTCCTCCTCCAAGCTCTCTTGAAATTTCTAAAGAGTGAGGTTGATAAAAAGAAAGGGTTTTGATTATAGAATACAAACGACCTCATCATTCTTCACCTCTCTAGTCCATTTGTGTAGGGTGTTTGCTATACTTCTTTCAAAGATCAAGTAAAGCAAGGAGCTTTGGGTAAAGGGACTTCGGGTGGATCATCGTGGACCAGGAAGGCCTCTAGCGATCCGTTCCATACTCTCAAAGGTCCAAGGAGTCACCAAGGGAGGTCTACAAAGGTTGTAATCTCTTCACTTGTGGCATGTGTGATGCTTTCAAACTCTTGATTAGGTGCTAGGTAAACCCAACAATGGTATCAGAGCCAAGCTAGAGCTTTAGAGTAGCCTAGACGAAGTTAAAAACCTCGAACGAACGAAACATGTCGCCCGAATCATGCTCTCTGGAATTTTTTCAAAAAGTTGGATTTTTTCATATTAAAAATGCTCTGAAAATCGTGCAGGGTATTGTATGAGCCCACAAGAAGAACGAAGGCTTAACTCGACCTAACGACCGCGGAACCGCGGCCAAAATATCATTTTGCGGCGGTTCCGCGGCACCGTTGGTGAGGCGTGGACTGTGCCTTCTTGTGTAGGCCCGTATGAGCTTGTAACAGTCTCTGGTGTATTTTAATATTGCTCAAGTGTTGAGCTTTCTGAGAATATTTTGGGTGATTGATCGTTCGATCGAATGTTTTAACTGCGCCTAGTATTTGAGAATGTGATACAATAATTGGAATCTACATATTTGTTTGTTGCATGTAAATCTAACATTTCGGTCTCGGGTTTAGCCGGAAATATTGTTGAATTATCCGAGTTAATTTGAAAAGTGTTTTCATGGATGAGACCTAAATGTGAGCTTTACATTGTTGGACATGAAATCTTTGATATGTGGTATCCCAGTTTTATGTTGTCTAAGGGCGGTTACGATTCCAATTGGTGTAGTTTTTCAATTTTTTTTGCGACCGTAAGTGTAGTATGTGGTGTATCGTCGATTTCGTTGCTATACATCAACGACAATCGGGATACGCGTACTTACTTACGTTGATGATATATGATATTATGTGTTGCTGACATATGATATGCAGGATTGTCATGATTGAATAGCCGGGGGTTTATGTGATACGGGAGTCTTTATTTTCATTCATGTAAATATCAAGTGTATGTAATATTCTTTTATTTGGGGCACTTCCGGGTTGAGGATGTTGTCACCATTATTGTATATTATTTACTTTTCTGTATTAGGATAGACCCAAGGTGGGGAGTACAAGTGACCGGGTTCTAGGATTCAGTGGAAGGCCATCTTGAGGAGTCGAGACCGGGTCTCCTAAACTTTAGAATTGGTAGGGTCACTTGCCGCTCTTGTAGGGGTCTAGGGGTGTGGGCTTGGCTATTCATCACGACCGTGGAATCCGTATTTTCTATTGTTGGCTAAATACAAAATACAGACATCCTAGATATCCTTTTATTTTCATATGTGCTTCTGTTGTTGATATTCTTTGATGTGATTACTTAATATCTGAGACGAATGGATTATTATTATATATATGATATATAATAAACGTTGCTTATGTTTTACACCCGCGCTAGTCCCGCCCTACTATGCCATTAGTTAAGTAACCTAACGGTGCATAACGAGACACTGTGGCGAATGCGGATGGCATAAGTGCACGTTTTATTTTCGTTTCTTTTCTGTGATGGCTTAGGAACTTTAATGATGGGACTACATTAATAAGATTAATGTAAACAAAAAGAAACCTAAAGATGCTGTAGAATCAGATTTGAAACCCACTCGGCCTTTTTATGAAAAATGCAAGTTTCAAAAGATGCGGAGTTTAAGCCACTCCTTTTCTAAACTGTTTTGATTCTACAACGATATCAAGTTCAAAACGTTAAAAGTTTTCATAAAAACCATCCGCAACTCTCCGTCATTTTAGGAAGCAGAGTATTTAGTATTCGTGCTACGTATGTTGATCATAGTCAAGGCGTAGTGTACGGTAGCTAAGTGATGTTTTCCTACAAAGCATATGATGCGATCGGTTAGGACATTCATGTGATTATGTTGATCATAGTCAAGGGTCATATGGGTGGGTCTAGTTAATCTCGAAATGATGGGTAGAACTTGACTAATGTTTATGATATGTTGACCATAGCCAAGGTCATAAGCAGCTAGGGGTAAAAACCATATTGGGAGTTTCAAGAGTTGAAATTTGTAATGAGATTGCATACCATCTATATGATAGTTGGATTCCGATCCCACTGTGAGTAAGAGTTACTCCCAGGAGAGTTTTGCACTTTACAATTAGCTAATCCAGTAGGTGTCTAGAAATGTGTTAACGATGTTTGACCTCTGGGAAAACGAGGTTTATTTTAATTTGGTCCGTGCGAAAGCACGGGGAACCTCCCTCAAAGTACCGACACTGGCCTGACTGACCGGTTAGTGAAACTGTAGAATGTAATTAATCCTAGCTAGTTTTCTTTTCAGGTTTTGAAAGAAAATTTGATAAAAACGGTAGGAGACATCAATTAGATAAGATAATAACCAATCTAAATCTTTGCAAGAGCATTTTGCTAAGTGTTTTCTTTTCTTTCTCCTAATGGCAGATACCGATGACATGACTTAAGCTTCTTTTAAAGAAAAATAAACTGACAGGACCGAATTATAAAGAATGGTTGAGGAACTTGAACATTGCACTCACATATGATAAAGTATCATATGCCCTCACTACTAAAGCCCCACCCGTCCCAGGACCTGAATCATCTGTTTCGGATAGAGAGATCCGAAAAACATGGGATATTGATTGTGACACGGCCAAGTGCCTCGCGCTTGCTTCTATGGACAGTATTCATCAGAAGCAACACGAGAAGATGGATGTTCAATCCATCTTTCTTCATACAAAGCAATTGTATGCGGAGCAATCTCGGACTTTACGATACGAGGCATCTAAAAAGTTGTTTCTGATGCGTATGGCCCCTGGCACATCAGTAGAAGAACATGTTCTGAAGATGATTGGTCTTATAGAAGAACTTGAGGAACTGGGATGGACCATGGATAATGAGCAATATACAGATATTGTTCTACAGTCTCTCCCCCTGCCTTTGCTCCATTCATAGTGAATTTCAAAATGAACGATTGGAGAAATCATTGCCTGAACTTCTCAATATGTTGAGAAGTGCAGAGAGCACGCTTAAGACAGTGAAAACTCCCGCTCTGCTTGCTGGGCCATCTTCTTCCGTCCCAAAAGCCAAGGCCAAGAGAAAGAAGAAGAAGAAACCCATCAAACCGAAATGTGGAGTTCAAAAGGCGAAGGGGAAAGACAAATCTAGGGCCGCGGGAATTGGAAAAGGAGAATGTTTTTACTGCCACAGGTCGGGACATTGGAAACACAACTGTGCTCTGTTTCTTGCTGATCTCAAGAAGAAGAAGCATGATGATACTTCCGCTTCAGGTGTGTTTGTAACTGAAAACTGTTTTTCTATAAACCCTGCATCTTGGGTATTAGATACCGGTTCTGGTTCTCACATCTGCAATTGTATGCAGGGATTGAGAAACAGTAGAGTTTTGAAGACTGGTGACCATACTCTGCGGGTTGGAAATGGTTCCAATGTACATGCTGTATCCGTAGGTGAGCATCATCTGGGGTTGCCTTCGGGTTGTATTATGGTTTTGAACCCGTGTTATTATGTACCTAGCATGCTATGTAATATAATATCCGTTTCTTTGTTGGACAATGAAGGATATCATTTTGTGTTGCAGAATAATGTTATGAACATTAACTTGAATCAACAGTTGATTGTGTATGGTACACTAAATAACGGTATTTACGTCCTGAACCAACACACAGTCTTCAGTATACAACATACTAATAAAAGAAAGTTTTCAGATATAAATGAAGCTTTTCTTTGACATTGTAAACTTGGTCATATTAATGAAACAAGACTAAACAAGCTACATAAAGATGGATATTTGAATCCTTTTGAATATAAATCTTATGCGACTTGCCAGTCCTGTATCAAAGGTAAAATGACCAAAACTCCGTTTACTGGACACGGAGAAAGAGCTGTGGAACTCTTAATCCTCATACATAGTGATGTAAGCGGGCCAATGTCTATACATGCAAGAGGCGGTTTTTCATACTTCATTACTTTTATTGATGATTTCTCAAGCTTCAGACACGTGTTTTTGTTAAAGTATAAATCCGAAGCTTTGGACAAATTCAAGGAGTACAAAGTTGAACTAGAAAAGCAAACAGGCTTGAGCATCATGAAACTTCGATCAGATCAAGGTGGAGAGTATTTGAGTACAGAGTTTTCAGACTTCTTAAAAGAGAATGGGATTCTCTCTCAGCTCACTCCTCCTTACACACCACAGCACAACGGTGTGTCAGAATGGAGGAATAGTACCCTATTAGATATGGTACGGTCCATGATGTGTGATACCGAGTTACCGCTTTCCTTTTGGGGACATGCATTGGAGACAACAATGTATCTGTTAAACAGGGTTTCAACCAAGACCGTGTCTACCACTCCATATGAGATATGGTGTGGAAAGAGACCATCTCTTAAAAGAGTTATGATATGAGGTTGTCCGGCTTTTGTCAAAAAAACAGAATCCAGATAAACTCGAGACACGATCGGTTATGTGTAAATTTGTGGGATATCCAAAATATTCATATGGATATCTATTCTACCACAAGAAGAACAAAAAGTGTTTGTTTCTCAGCATGCCGCATTTTTAGAAAATGAAATTTTTACAGATTGTACTGATGGCAATACTGTAGAACTAGAAGAGGTTCTAGAGACACAAATTATTCAGGACGAATTGGTTGAAACTGATGTTGCTGTAGAACTAAAAGAACCTCAGCTGCTCCGGAGATCTACTAGAACTTCTCGCCCACCGGAGAGATACTATGGGTTTCTCATTGATTGTGATAGAGAAGATTGCATCATGGATGATGATGATCCTACTAGTTTTCAGCAAGCTATCACGAGTGGTGACTCAGTGAAGTGGCTGGAAGCCATGAGATCCGAAACGGAGTCCATGTACACCAACAAAGTATGGACTTTGGACGTTGCACCTCCTGGGATAAAACCCGTAAGGTGCAAATGGATCTTTAAGAAAAAGATTGGTGTAGATGGACGGTAGAGACCTATAAAGCAAGGCTTATAGCGAAAGGTTTTCTTCAAAGACCAGGATTGGACTATGATGAAACTTTCTCCCCGGCAGCAATGCTTAAATCCATTCGGATCCTACTTGCTATTGCTGCTCACTATGACTATGAAATCTGGCATATGAACGTTAAAACTGCATTTCTAAATAGTGATTTAGAAGAATACATTTATATGGATCAGCCAGAGGGCTTTATTGACAGTGGGAGCAGCGGGAAGGCATGCAGGTTTCTTAAATCCATTTATGGATTAAAGCAGGCCTCACGGAGCTGGAACATTTGCTTTGATGATACAATCAAAGAGTTTGATTTTATCAAAAATATAGATGAACCATGCATTTATAAGAAGATTGTAGGGAGTACTGTCACATATCTCGTATTGTACGTAGATGACATTCTCTTGATAGGAAGTGATATTCCTATGCTATAATCGGTCAAATTATTCTTATCACAAAGGTTCTCCATGAAGGACCTGAGTGATGCCTCGTGCATTTTGGGCATCAGGATCTATATAGATAGATCCAAGAGGTTATTAGGATTGTCCCAAACAAAGTACATTGACACCATCCTAAAAATGTTTAGCATGGAAGATTCTAAGCGTGGTGCCTTGCCCGCTTGTCATGGAATCACTCTCTCTAAGGACTTCTGTCCGAAGACAGATGAAGAGAGAGCTCGCTTGAGTATTATACCCTACGCTTCAGCTGTAGGATTTATAATGTATGCGATGTTATGTACTCGTCTTGATGTAGCTTATGCACTAGCTGTAGTAAGCATGTATCAATCCAACCCAGGGGAGAATCACTGGACAGCTGTGAAGAACATTCTTAAGTACTTGAGAAGGACAAAATAAATGTTCTTGTTGTATGGTAACGGTGAACTCCGTGTGGAGTCCTTTACCGATTCGAGCTTTCAGAGTGATAAGGACGACAGTATGTCGGTCTCGGGTTTTGTCTTCACCCTCAATGGAGGGGCGGTATGTTGGAAGAGCTCCAAGCAAGATACCGTGGCAGACTCGACGATAGAGGCCTTTACCGATTCAGTGAAGAACATTCTTAAGTATTTGCGAAGGACTAAAGAATTGTTCTTGGTGGATGGTAATGGGAATCTTCAGATGGAGGCCTTTACCGATTCCAGCTTCCAAAGTGATAAGGATGACAACAAATCTATCTCAGGGTTTGTATTTCCCCTCAATGGAGGGGCGATTAGTTGGAAGAGTTCCAAACAGGATACCGTTGCAGACATATTTCCCCTCAATGGAGGGGCGATTAGTTGGAAGAGTTCCAAACAGGATACCGTTGCAGACTCCACGATGGAAGCTGAGTATATTGCTGCAAATGATGCTGCCAAGGAAGCCGTCTGGATGAGGAAGTTCATCGCGGAACTAGGAGTAGTTCCATCCATTGTTGATCCAATACCATTGTATTGTCATAATAATGGGGCTATGGCGTTAGCCAAAGAACCAAGGTCCCATCAGAAGTCCAGACACATCCTGAGACGATATCATTTGATCCGGAAGATAGTAGATCGTCAGGAGATCGAGATTCGGAGAGTAGATACAAAGAATAACACCGCGGATCTACTCACCAAGGCCCTTCCACAACCGCAGCATGAGCGACTTTTTGAGATATTGGGTATGGGATACGTCAATAATTGGCCTTAGTGCAAGTGGGAGATTGTTAGATATATGTATGTCCTAGAGGCCATTATATATATAGTGGATGCTTGGACATGTATATATGTATATAGATGACTTTCTTGCTTGACATGATAGTATGCTATCTTGTTTACTTTATCTTGATATGTTCATTTGATCATGCACCTTACTCATTTGGTACATGTTGATAAAGCCCATAGGATATTTGCTTGACTACTGGGACTATGATGCAGATCATACTAGTGGGACACCTGTAGTTTATAAGAATATCCTTTAACTGTTCCTAGTCATAGGTATATCGAGACGGGGCAACGTTATTTCAGAGTAGACTAGCGTATACCATTCTTGTCCCATATGATGGGCGATGGACGATCCCATATCCATCTGGTGTGGTGACACCAAAGATTGTATGCGGGTGCTCAGTGGAGACTGGGTACACTGAACGGACTCGCCGAGAACTCCTATGTGGTATTATTTCTATTGTCGGATAACAGTTCTCAGGTGACACTGGTACTGGTTAGTCTGTAGACCTAAAATCGTCATAGTCTTGTGTGTCCTCCCATTGTACTTTGATCTCCACCCTATCACGGCTCTACTGAGTCGTGCAAACATGTGGATTTTGGGTACAGTCCCGAGGCACATGGAGGCAATGAGCGATGGGACGGGTTTCGTCTCTCCCGGTATTGAGGGTTGATGTTGTGCTATGCTCGATTGGTTATAACAGGAAGTCCCTGGCCAGGGCTGCTGAGATTTATTGATAAGTGTTATCAGTAGTTTCTCGATCTGTTATGAGCCATACATCGGCATGACTTATTGAGTTATTGGGGTCGACGATTCCATCAACCGCCATGGTCCCTAACTATGTAGAGTATTCCATCATATCATCACATCATTTCACTTAATATATCTGATTTCTCATTCATGAATGTGTGTGCTTAACCTTCCAACCCAAAGAACATGACCTCAAAGATTGCAGCTTGAGCAAGCCATTTTTATCTCTACATCAGTCATAAATATGAAAGGCTTTCACCTCATGGTAAATATCACCTTCTTGAAAATTTGAATCAGCGTTGTCTACAGTAATAACAATTCTTGCAATTACTTTGATCAACCTGTCTTTAGGATTCGGTTATCAATATAATAGGTTTTTAACTTCTATTGAATAGGGTTAGCCAAAGAGCCACTAACCAACACTATTTCTTGAGTGAATAAAATTAATTTATGGGCCCTACTGCCAGATTATTTTCGAATTGGAAAAATAGAGGGACTAAATGGAATAGACTTTTCTTCAACCTTATTCTCATGTATGTGCTTCCCCTTTTAAGGACTGGACCACCAATCTAAATTCTTCATACCAAATGGTATTGCAGGAAAAGAGGTATATTACATGTAGCCTTTTCATTTATTAGGCATATTTACATCATAACGCAAACTCCAGTGGTGTAGCTACTATCTTTAATAGATGGATTATTTTTTTAAAAAGAAAAGTTTATAAAAATTAAGAAAAATTCTCATAGAAATTACATCATTTCAACATAGCCACATCAACTATTTAAAATTTGAAATCTCCTCTCCCTCTTTTTCTTGCTTTCCAAAGCCATCTATATCATTAAATGCTTTTCTTTAGAATTTTGAATTGCGACCTTTTGAATTCAATTATCATATTCCCTATTCCCCTCTCTCGTACACAATATTGTATAGAAATATTTATTTCCTGCATGTGCATCACAAGCAAAAAATTGTTTGTCATAATCTCTCTACAACTATGAGAAATTGTTTATATTGGTGTCTTCCTACCTGGTTGAGAAAGTTTCTTCAATATCATGTTCGTATGTACACAGAAATTAGTCCTTCATATGGTGTCTCCACTCAATTCGGAAAGCTTCTTGAATATAACGACGAAAGGAGGGGATTATCATTGAGATCAATTTCTATTCAAATTACCTGTGTAAATTTATAGAAGTACACACATCGTCTTGAGAATAAATTTTTCATCATTGTGCCTAGTCTTATGATTCAGAATTTATGGTTGAACACAAGGCCTGTTTTTTATGGTCATTGAATCAAATATTTTGGAATTTTTGAGCTAGTAGATTGCAAAATATTGTTGTGATAAGGCAAGTGGCCAGGCCAGGTGCTATGCCAAGTTTCAGTACATATAATTACACATAATATAAAAGAACAAAAAATAGAAGGGAAAAGGGTGGTGGAAGAAAAGGGGATGAGAAAGAGGGGATATGATATCCCATTCTTTGATAGAGTTGGATGGAGACGAGGCTATGATACCATGAAAAAGTATGGTATAAAGAAAACAACTCTTGAGATGAGAGGGTCTTTCTCTCTCTAGTTATAATAGATAATTTGGGTTTACATGAGTCTAATCAAAATAGATCTAACTAATCTAATTTAACTGAATATAATATTACTTGTCTATCAAGTAATATCTTAACAACGTGAAAGGATTTTCTCTTACTATAAGATTCATTGCTGTCGATATCGACATATAGAATTGAACTCTCTTTATTGTCGTCTGTCTAATTAGTTCTTTAATAATTATTTTTACAACTTCATGGAGGTGATGTTTAAAATAGCTCACTACGTGGCTCGCTATTTTGCGCCATGTAGCTTAGCTTAGCCTCTTCGCAACGTAGCATCGAATAGTAGCTTAAATACAAAGTAGTTTATGTTTTTTTTTCAAATAGCTTATGCTTGTTAACAAATAGTGTACGCTACACTATGCGTACGCTATTTTCACATAAGATTTTTTTATTGGGATTCTTAAGATTTCGGTATTTAATTCTAAACTATACGAAGACGGTCTCATTGAAGTTCTAACCTGTCAATTTGAAATCATATTTAAGTAGACATGTTTCTCAAATAGAGATCATTTGATTGATTTTCGATTCGTTTAATACAATTATTTAATACAATTATGAATCATACATATGAACCCAAGGATTGAAAATTAGGCAAATATTGTTATGTTACTTATTGTTCAATGTTCTTAAGCAAATTTTATATCTTTATAATAATATAATTTATTGTAAATAGGATGATAATAATTAGTAATATTTAATAATTCATGTAGCTTATGCTATGCGCAACGTTTTTGCTTTTCGTTGTTCAGTATGGAACACTATGCTACACACTACTGCTATTTTTAACATTGGGTGCAATGTATGATGAGTTGAAGTTCATGGGCTAGTGTCCTCCTTTAGGCTATATTCAACTATTCCAAACCCTTCTAAGTGTGCACCCAACTTGGTAAGTACACCTGTAGTCTGACACGTTAGATGACCAAGGTCTGGTTTATTTTTGATTCTCTGGTTTCATGATTATTTATTATTTCGTTGATATTTTTGCCGAGTTTTTTTTCATTCCCTAGTTTTTTTGCTTGTGCATGTGTTTAGGGGGTGGGTTACGCTTGTTAAAAGTCTTCAAATTTTGGCTAGTTAAACGAAATATCTGCTACTATTGAATAATTATTGGAGTTACATGTCAAAAGGTTACAATGAAAGACCTATGATTAAAAACATTTTTGCACTTTGATTTTGAAACATCTAAATTGGTTTATGGCCAAAGCTACATAGGTTATTGGACGAGGTGTTTGTGACAGTACAACTACTTAAGCTTCTGCTATAAACCCACAAATACACACCCAATCACAAACTTTCATGGTGGTAGTTAGGTGTGTGCGTGCATGTTTGCTATTCTGCCTAAAAGCTACATATTTAGTGGTGTTTATGCCAGAACCTAATGCATTCCTCAATAATATCAATCACACAGCTGATGTAGGAGCAACATCCACACTCACAAACACACCATTCACCAGTGCTGGTAAAAAATATGTAGCCTTGAAAATTGGTTATTTGTTTGTGTAATATATAACACAAACAATTTGTTTGTGTAATATATACCCCATCTAGTATTTGCTCATTCAGTTGTCTTTCTGGAAGATTCCTGTTTTCCTCTTTTATGTTCTGAAAGATATCTTAATAAAGTCATTAGACCCTTACTTTTGCCTCTCTACTTGAGTTATTTCTTCCAAGTTTGGATGCAAAATTCATGCATGTGTTTTTGCTTATTTTTCTTTCTTTGCTGTTTTCTTATATCTTAAATTTTAAGAAGCATGTGTTTCTAATTAGATTCCCCTTCCAGGATTCTATTTATACCCTTCGCCCTTGCATGATTTTTTACCACGTGTATCTTCTAGCTGTGATTGGCGTAAAATACGAATGTCTTATTGTGTGACAAGTTGTATATAATCACTCATGCGGTCAGAATTTCCTCTCTAAGGCGAGAGGTCGCCGCTTCGATTCCTGAAGGGGCCTCATTCAAACGAAGTTGTATATACCCTCTCTTTGATCGAACAAATATATGGTGTTCTAGCAGTAGATCTCGGTGTTTTTTTTGTTGCTTTTAAGGATATTTTTGAGAGTGGTTGTCTTTATTCCTTTGTTGGAATGGGAATGACTTGGATGTTCCATCACATTACTTAAAGTAGATCTGGGGTCATGGGCTGAAGCCTTGGTTATAACTTAAACACAACAGTCGGTCTTGATTTTTATTAAATTGGAAATGGCTCCTTTTAATAATCTGCATATTGCTTATTAGCATATACCTTTGCTAAATTATATGGTTTACAGCTGTCTTATTTGAATCAAATCCGTCTTGCTTACAGCCGTTCAGTATGGCATAGTCGCAGTATTCATGATGTCTTACTCTTTTTGTAGGATGTTCTCTTATTTCAATCAATTTCGTCTTTCTTACAGCTCCAGTATGGCATAGTCGCAATATTCATGATCTGTTACTCTTTTTGTAGGCTATGTATGAAGGCATACTTGTCGACATACCATTTGCGACTTTCTTCCTAAGCAAATTGAAAGAAAAGTAAGATTTTGGAATATAATTTTTTTTTTATAATAATAGCTCTTTCTTTTATAGTTAGTTTTATGTCAATAAAAATCTTATTAATATATCATACAAGGTAGAAGTTCTCATGTTCTTGAACAGTTTTTAGTCTGAAGTTGCAAATTGTAGTCTATGATACCAGGTTGTAAAGCTCTAATTCCCGTAAACAGCTGTAAATAGTTGTTCATGTAGAGTTGGTCTAACCAAGTATGCTGTAGCTGCAACTAAAAATTGGAAAATGGTGCATGTTAAAAAATTTTGGGATCACTATATCAATATGTTTCTTCCATTCCGCTCTGTTAAAATGTTGTTTACTTACTTAAATTGGTTATCAACTTATCATTTTTAATTGCTTTAATCCATATTTGTCTAGGTTTTATCCTGATCTATTGTTGCACCATTAACTACAGTTTTGTCACTTATCCTAATTGAAGGGACTAGCGGTCTTTGTTCCACATATCCTGACCACCTTGATTAGTTCTCTTTTATTTTATCCTCTTTAGCAGCAACCTCAACCCATTACAAATGCATATATTACTTATCCTATAGTTGAGAGTATTACCACTTATCCATCTCAGCATTCTCATTTGAGCAATTATCCTATCTTTGAAAGTACTACCACTCAACTATCTCAACATTCACATTACAACTGCACTTATTTTCATGTTTTCTTAATTATCTAACATTTTCATCCATCAGCATATTTAATACTAAAGCTATAAGGTGGAATATTCTTAGGAATATTTCCGCCTCTGGTTTGGCGTATTCACAAGTAACAATCCATGAAAAATTTCCTAGATGCCCCTCTTCTGTTTTCTAATGTTAGCAAATTACCGGAAATTTAGGTAATAGCCCTCTTTTGAGCACCATCTATCATACACATGGATTAAGATGCAAGCAAAATAGGAGTCTAGGAAAATTACCTTATTTTCTGCCCTTCCAATTTTATTGCTTCCATGGAAAAGACGTGCTGGAACTTATATATGGAAAAAATGATACATCCCCCTCCTATTTTCAACCTCCTTAATCTGGAAAATTTATTGTGAACCCATTCTATTTTTTGTGCTTCATAATATCTAAATGTTGATTAAGCTTTGTTATTTAAGAATTTAGGACAATTATGAATTGTAGTTGCTTTTTGATCACCATGTGAAATTTTCATCTGGACCAATGTATTAGTCCATCTGAGTAATAAGTATTAGTAATTAATATATAAGGTTTTAAAATATTTTTAAATACATGAAATATTTTAAATAAATTATTCTAACATATAAAAAGAGGCGGTATATGGAATGATATAGTCTCTAGTTACATTGATAATGACATCATTTTTCCTTTAAAGATATATCATGCTCATTTATGTGCAACATCGTTCTACGCTGTTATGATATTGACACTTTATTTAATATCGGTAATTTATACTTAATTTGTTCTTCCTCCATATATTTCTTAATGCTGCGATAAAAAATGTATCATTTCTAAAATGAAGTTGACAGTTGTGGTTTTTATATTTGTTTCGATTTATTTTCTTATACTTTATAATAATGTGGTTTCTGATATTCGAGAATTCTTAAGCATTCGTCGACTTGATTTATTCCCTCATGTACTTTAGATTTATTCTATATTTATAATCATTTGTACAATTGTTTTCCGTGCATACAAACTTTATTTAAGCATGATTGCTAATGTAAAAAAAAGTTACTTTTTCCCTTCTTTATGTCACAACCGTCCCGATCCCCACGCATTAAGCGCGGGGGCACTTGCTAGTATAGCTAAAAAAGCCACTCTTTTTAAGATTGAGACCATCTTATAATTTTATTATATAAAATATAATTAACTATCACTAAACATTGGGAAAGCCCATTATGGTCCTTCACTTAATTACACTTAATTGCACTTATCTACTTATAGCAACAAAATTTCAAATAATTTTTTTATTTAGCTAATCAATCCAGCTTGCGCAAAATGTTAAGGCTCTGTTCATGTTTCAATCTTTCTTTATACATTAAGAAAGTGGGGTGAAATGTGAATTTTCTCATTTATTTCGGAAATACCCTTTAGAAGAGAATATTCTTCAAGATTTCTTTGGAAAGTCTCGGTTTTTTTTGTAGATTTGGATGTTTGGGTGGGGGTCTTTTTGGCAATTCAATGCAAAAATCTGCCTCGTCTTCTTCTGTGGGGTGAAGGGGCATGAACTTTTGTGAAATGCAGAACTTCACAATATTTACATATCTGGCATCATTTGGATGATAGTTTTGGTTTAAGTAAATGGTGTATGATGGAAGACAAAGAAATTAGTGTTTTAGGATGAGGGTTTTGTGGTATGATATGGAATACTTATGCTAGAAATATGTTGCGTGTGGGCCGGGGGAGGGGCAGAGTCACATGGAGTAAATTCCTCAATCATCGGGGAATTTGCTCTGTTTTTTTAAGGGGGAAAAACTATCATTGCTAAGTTTTAGCAACATATTTAATTGTCAAGATTTTCTCTTCTTTTAAATCTCTGGTTTTTTCTTTTAATGTTATCATGCCCTTAATTTATTAACTCTCATTTTTTCTTACAAACTTATATATGTTATTAAATGAATCCAAATTCACACATTACAAACTAATATATGTTATTAAGTGAATCCAAATTCACACATTAAAAATAAAAATAAATCAAATCCCTAATTGTTGAATATTTTTTCTCTTATCAATCATTAATATATTTTATTTATTCAATAACTAACATTTAATGTTTTCAATTTTTCCACTACATTATTTCATTTTCTAATAGCAATAAGGATGAGAAATAAGAAAATAAATTGTTAAAGCCGTCCAACCCCTAAAAGATTGTATTAAAAATGTATGAAGATATGTTTCAATTGCGTTTTATTTGTAGAAGAAATGATTTCTAAACAAAATTAGTTTATATGATTTTTATAACTTTTTAAATGCTGCTTGAATTTAGACTTTTAAATGCTGCTTGAATTTAGACTTTTAAATGTCGGGTTTAACAATTTTTCATTTTGTCAGCACCTTTTTTTTCTCTTTTGGAAATTAATATCTTAATAATTTATTTATTGCGTCTACCCTAGACCAGGGACGGATCCAGTAAGATCCGAGAGGGGGCACGTGCTCCTACTGAAATTTTTAAAGAAAAAAGACTAATATTGATTATAAACACGTGTTAGGATATTTTGGACATGTATTATATATATTTATGACAAACAAGATTATATAGGGCTTTAGCCTAAGTGGTAATACATCTTGCTTTTAAAGAAAAGGTTTAGGTTTCGATTCCTACCACTCACAATTATTTTGGTTGAATTATTTTTGGATTATATTAAAGAGATTATGAATTTCATTAAACTTTGTATTCATATTATATAAGTTTCTCCCATATTTTAATTAATTTAAAACTTTTATTACTACTTCTCAAATTATCTGACAAATTTATATAATATTTATTTTTAATTTCTTAACGTAACCTTGCTTTGTTTGGTGCCCGCTTTTATAAAAATTCCTGCGTCCGCTCCTTTCCTAGACCCTACAAATTTTGTTCCAAATCAGTTAACAATTTTTTCTTAAATTTCAAAAAGATCTATTCTGAATGTTAGAAAGTAGCTTTCATATACTTACTTTTCCTTTTGTCTCTTATGAATTTTAAAAGCTTTTGATTTACATTTTTTTCAAAAAAATGTTTTCAATTGAATAAAGAATAAAATTGATTTCTAATTTTTTGATAATTTTAAAATATCATATTCAATATCTTACCGAGGATTTCTTTAGCTTTTTTTTTCATAAATAAAGAAAGCTAAAATATCAAAATAATTGAAAAAGTTATGGATTAGCCCTTTTATATGTTTGTATATGCTTATAGCATTATTTTGATGAATAGTTGATTCGTTATGTATCTTTTGTATGATTTTAATTTTCTTGCAATCTATAAAACTTTTATGAATCATCCACACCCATGCATCCTATTGCTCAGGTTTTAAAGGTAAGAATCATTAATGCTAATTTTTAGCTATTAGATTTAATTAGTCAAGATTTTCTCATTTTACATGCAATTTTAATGATATGGTTATAGTAGATATGGACAAATAAAGTAAAGGATGAGAATAATTAATAAAATTTTAAATTACAATATTATAAACCATATAAATAGAATATATATGCCATAACATAATATATTACTAATAAATACCTCAAACGCTTAGATTTAGAAAAAATTGCACACAAATACCATCTACATTTATCGAATGCTGATTTTTCTTGTGGTTATTTATATGATATTAAATTAAAAGATTAAAAAAGTAAAAAGGTATATTATTTGACTAAAAGAAACTAAAAGTTCGTCCATTTATTTGTATCTAAGCAAGTTTTCTATTTTTAATTTAAATAATTTGATATTTATTTAAAAAACGCTAATACTCTATCTGTCATGACGTTTTGCATGATTATTTTAAAAACCCATGCTACGCGTGAGCCTTTATTCCTAGTTCAATTGAAGAAAAGTTCTCCACTCAAAGAGATGATAATTATTGGATTATATTTAAAGTGAGAAGCATGCACCACCACATTTTGAGATACCTTGGCTTGGTTCACATTGACAAAGCCCATAGTGCTCCTCACCTAAGGATTTATTTGCACTTTACTAATTTTAGGTACAAAATTTGGAATAGAAATACAATTTACTTAGTTGATCCAGCTTGCGAAAAATTATTAGGACTTCATTCATGTTTGAATTCAACTGAACGAAGGACCTAAACTCAAAGAGATTATGAATGCTGGATCTTGTTAGATCCTTATCATCTCCCAAATTTAATTCAATGATGCAAATTAACCTATATCATAGATCAACCAATTTAAATTTGTAATAGTTGAATGTGATCAATAATAACGGAAGAATCTCATGCTTTGTTGTTCCTAAAATCCAAACATTTACCAACATTTTACATAAAATCTAGATTAGGGGAAATATTTAACAAAATTTTGAACTAAAGAAACACCTTAGTCTTAAATTTGATGTATAAAATTTAACAAGCATTTATCTCAGATTTTTGGGATCAACTAGATCCATTTTCAGTAATCCAACTATGTCTTACATTAGTTGTCCGCTAATTAATGTAATCCTCTTTATCCTGCCTTTGGAACAAGCATCAGGGGATTGATGCACACAATTTATCAAAATTGAGAGCCTATACTCTTTTCTCCTTTTACTTGATTCCTAAATAAAGTCTGTATCCCATATTTCCAAATTAGCTTCATCATCCTTAGAGGGGAAATTAAAGTGGGATGGGCTCTTTTGCTGATTGGAGAGGAAACTAGTTTAAAGAAGTGATGTGACGGAGTGAAAAAGGTGATGAGACTGAAGCTTGCTGTTTTGGAGAAGAAATGAAATTGAAGAAGGGATGATATGTATCATTTTACTGCCGGAATAGGAACAATTGTACTCCACAACTCAGTTTCTGTTTGGCATCACATGATCACAGCGTACAAAAAATTCACAAAATACCATAAACTGAGGGGTATTCTTCTAAGTTAATATTCTACGTACCAGTGGTCTTGGAAACTGTTAGAATACCTGTAGTGTATACGGGTTTATTATATGTAATTAGATGTTTAATAGAGATGTAATAGCAAAATGGATTTGCTTGTATAAAGAGGAGGATTAGGTTTAAACCTATCTATCCATCACATTTCCCTAAACATTTTCTTTCATAATTCTATCCCCTCTGATTCTTCATATGGCATCAGAGCCAATCTGAGCCATCATCTTCTCAGATCTAATCTCAACCATCCATCATTCAAACCAAAAAAATACCCAACCCTAATACCACCGCCGCCAACCCCACAACCACCACTACCGCCGCCGCCTGCCCTCGCCGGAGCTCTTTTGAAGCAAGTTGACTTCACCGATGACTTCTAGAGGCGCTCAATGATCATCGATTGGATCTCGAGCCCCATGGCTGTTTTGATCTTGAGCTGGAGCGTCTCCTTACCTTTGATCTCAACCTAGAACCCCAAATCGACTTCAAAATCCCTCTCCTCATCTTCAATCAACCTTCTTTTTTGGCCTCTACTTGTGAACTCGAGTTTGCAGCCGTCGACTTGGCTCGACTTGGCTTGGAATTACTTCGACTGAGATCGATTTGGTTCGGATCTACTTTGACTGAGATCGATTGATCTCGTGTGTTGTTTTGGTGATTTCACGATCAATTATGATTGTTTTCAGGAGGTTTGTTGGTTGTTCTTGAGGACTTGAAGCTCTGATCTTGGAGATTCTTGTAGATTTGGCCTCGGATTTTTGGGGATCTTGGCTATTATTGGGATTTCTTCTTGATTTGGGTTATTTGTTGATTAGTTTGGGACTTTCATGGATGTTTCTTGTGTTTGGTGCATCGATTGTTGTGATATTAAGGAGTTTGGTACTCGTGAAGTTTTTGATTTTGGTATAGATCGGATCTTGAGAGATCGATCCTTTCGTCAATTTGCATTATAGTAGTGGTTCTTTGATTCTTGGAGATGGCAAAAGAGCAAAAATCCGAGAGCAAATCCATCTCCTCCACTGATGTTTTAGCCACCAAGATGGTGAACTTAAGCTTGATGATCATAATTTCCATAGTTGGAAATTGATGCTGGAAAGGTATATTAAGGGGAGGAAGAAGGGCGATCACTTGACGAAGCCTCCCCTTGATCCGATGACTGATAATTGGGAGGCAGATGATGCACACCTCAGTCATCTCATGCTCAGTTTAATGGAGCGACGCATCTTGGATGACCTTGTTCACTTGGGATTTGTGAAGGCGATTTGAGATCAGCTCCATGAGCTTAATTCTTCACAGCAGAGCCTCTCGAAGGCCTATGATTTGGTCAGTTGTACAAGTTCAACAGGGAACTCGTTAATTGCATTAGTATTACTCAGAGTTTTCGCTTCTTGCACAGCTTGTATCGGAGTTCTTGATCACTAGTGATGTTATGGAGATAAGAAGGCAGCATGAGGTTTTTTGGTGATCATTTTTCTTAGTAGGCTACGACCCGAATATTAGTCAGCACGTCTGGCCTTGATTGGGAAGACATGTATTACTCTTTCAACCATCTATCATACGCTTCACCAGATTTTTCAGTCGGAGATCACTGATGAGCAGCAGCCGACATCTGGCGAACACAGTGCACTTATTAGGCCATAGAGTTCTATATATTACTCTCCATGAGGGAGAGGGGGAGCATGTCGTTTGGGCGGCCGAGCTGGAGGTAGAGGTAGAGGTCGTGGAGAGCTTCATTTTTGCGACTGCTGCCGTCAGGAGGGACATGTTCGCTGTACCAGTTGGAAGTTGAATGGGAGGCCTCAGCCTCTTCGTCCTGCTACTCGTGCATATGTTAGGACCGCATCTCCCGCATCCTCCACCACTTCGACGGATTCAACATCTTCTGAGAGTTCCGTCAAGTCCTTGGAGGAGGAGATTGCTCGATTGAGGCTTATTGTGACCTCGTCTGCTTCTAGTAGCCAGGCTGGATCGGCTACACATCGGGCTTCAACTGTGACCACCTTGTGTCTTACGAGCGGTAACCATACGACCTTTATTACTTCAACTTCTGTATGTTGTCCTTGGCTGATTGATACGGGCGTGACAGATCATATGACAGGAGAGATGCATATTGCCTTCATATAGGCTAAGGCCCGGGTGTACCTCAGGTGACCTTAGCGAATGGCACCACCTCTGATATAGGGTCTGTTCGCGTCACACCACAGTTACCTCTCTCTACTGTCTTATATTTTCCTGGCTTTCCTTTCAATTTACCCTCTATATGCCAGGTGAGTCGAGATTTGAACTGTGACGCAACTTTCTTTTCTGGTGGATGCGTTTTTCAGTAGCTTAGGACGAGGCGGACGATGGGCATAGGGACTGAAGTTGATGGGTTGTACCAC
This sequence comes from Agapanthus africanus, assembly GCA_030015575.1. Lineage (NCBI taxonomy): Eukaryota > Viridiplantae > Streptophyta > Magnoliopsida > Asparagales > Amaryllidaceae > Agapanthus > Agapanthus africanus. The sequence continues at coordinate 371,961,633 of JASDDO010000022.1, forward strand.
CTCTATGAGTAACCACGCCCAGTAGCCTACCCAATAGCATCCACATTGTCTTTCGATGCTCATTGTCGGTTTGGTCACTCTTCACTACAGACTTTGAAGATGATTGTTCTCTATCTTGGTAGTTTGTCTAGTTTAGAATGTGTGAGCCTTATGAGTTGGGTAAGTATTATCGCTCTAACTACCCATCTTGTATTAACAAGAGCTAAAAAACTTTTTGATTTAGTTCATTCTGATGTTTGGGGGCTTGCCTTATTATTGTCCAAGGTGGCTTTACTACTTTGTAACCTTTATTGATATTTTTCTCGAGTCTGTTAGGGTTTCTAGCGCCCAAACCGCCACAACCGCGGCCTATGCCGAATGAAAAACAAAAAATTCTAGAGGCGCTAGAAACTACAAACCCTAAAATCGAATCCAAACACATGAACTAGAAAACAACATAGTGTTTTAGCTACTATGGAAGAGGGTTGTACCAAGAGATCGAGTCTTTCGGTCTTCATCTCCTCTTCCTTAGCTCCTTGGGATCTTCTTGACCGAGCTTGACCACCGGTCTTCCTCCGTCGAAGATGATCAACCCGAGGGATGTGGTTCATGGCTATAGCTTCATATTAAAAATCAAGTGGAGCAACTAAAAACTCTAGCTTGCTAATCTAGAGTGTAGTGAAGTGTTCAAGTATTGTTTCTATCTCTTTCTACTCTTGATTCTCAACTCATGAGAGTGTAGGGTAGAAGATGAAAGAGAGGATGAGCTCAAAAGGAAGGAGAGAGAAAGAAAATGGTGAAATGAAAACATCCAACACAAATGAAAAATGGTTAGCTTGGTTTTGTTCAAAGCAATTTTCAAATAGAAAATTGCAACCATGTTAATGCAATAACAAATAACAAAGCCATTATTCTTACCATGCTTCCTTTACACTTCACCCCTCCACCTCATTTCCAATTTCAATAAATAACATACAAATGAGGTGTCCTCCTTTTAGAATGTCTTTCCGTATAAACACGGAATTCACTCTACCGTATATACATACCCGTATTCGTATTAAAATATGAATACCCAAAGAGATAGAATAATACAATGAACATAATATTAGAACATATATATCGAAATATATATATGTAAATTATTAAATCAATACCTGATTTAATAATCCGGTTTAATCCTAAGCTGACTAGTATTATCAACCGTCCGATCAAAAGTCCGGGTAGCTAGTACACTTATTTGATATCTGAACCATGCACGTATCAAAATATGATCAGTACATCATTTCGCCTGAATCAGGGAAACCCTCTCTGTGGGACTTTAAAGACTCGACAGTATGCCGGGAGTAAGTTACTGGATAAATCCATAACCACAAGCACGTCAGCGGCACTAGCTGTACGTAAGGCTATCCGGGTACCTGTCAAAAAAGAAAGTCGACGAGCAAGCTCATCTGAACTCCTATTGAGCCTATCCGTAATAATTTTCGTACAATCCGGTCTTTTCATTTTAGAGTATCGCATACAGGGTCTAGGAGGTGGTAAATGTCAGACCCTAATAACCCGATAATTCGTGTTGATGTGGCTCATGACCAATCCGGGAAACTACTGATCTAACTATCAGTAAACCCCAACTGTCTTGGCCAAAATCTTATGGTACTGGCCAACCGAATACAGTGCGATATCGACTTCCTATACCGGGAGAGACGAATCCCCAACCATCGTTCACTGCCTCCATGTGGCTCGAGACTTTACTAACTAAAATATGTTTGTACGACTCAGTAGATTTATGGTAGGGTAGTAATCTAAGTACAGCGGGAACTTACACGAGATAAATGAAGATCTCAGGTCTAACGACTAACCTGTACTCGTGTCACTTGAGAACTGCTATCTGACGATAGGTATAGTACCATCTAGAAGTTCTCGGTAAGTCCGTCCAGTATACTCACCCCAGTGAGCATATGTATACGATCTTAGGTGCTAAAGACCAATGGCTGTTGGACTAACCATCGCCCTTCGTCGAGGTCCAGAAACGTATACACCAGTCTACTCCGGAATATCGATGCCTTGTCTCGATACTCCTACGACTAGGGATATTTAAGGATGTGCTTATAGACTACCCAGCCTCCACATGTATGATCGCCATCATAACACTGGTAGTCAAGCTATAATCTTACGGGCTTTATCAACATGTATTAATGATACGTAATAAGTAAAACATATATACATGATAAGATAAAAACAAACCAAATAGTATAATATCATATTGAGCAAGATTGTCATGTACATACATATGTCCAAGCATCCACTGTATATACATATACAATAATGACCTCTAGAGCATACATATCATATACAATAATAGCCTCTAGGGCATACATCCAACAAAGTCTCATGGTTATATTTGATGAAATTTAGGAATGAAGTGTTTTCTCATTTCCAGACCTTCTGTTCGCTGTGAGTATCTTGGGGAAGGATAATGCCAAGTAGTATTTTAATACACCCTTTATGACATATATGGAGCAACTTGGCATTCTTCATGAATCCTCTTGTCCTTATACCCCAACAGAATGGGGTTGCAGAAAGAAAGAATAGGCATTTGTTAGAGGTGACTCGAACTCGTTTGTTTCATATGTGAGTGCCTAAATTCTTTTGGGGATGGAGTCTTTACTGCCAATTACTTGATCAATCGTATACCCTCCTCTGTCCTAGATGGACAGATTCCTCATTTCATATTGTTCTCATCAGTGGTCTCTTTTTTTGTTCCTCCGCGGGTATTTGGATTTGTTTGTTTTGTCCATGATCTACAATCAGGGGTTCTAAACTAGATCTCAAGGCCATTAAGTGCATTTTCCTGGGTATTTTTGGACTCAAAAAGGATATCTGTTACGACCCGGAATTGGCACGTGACCGCCACTTGAATCACGTGAAGTCTATAAGACCCACCGTAATCTAAATAAGCCGAAAGCCCAGAAATCTTAACTTTTTAAGGAAAATAATGGATGTGAAGTTTTGAAATAAAGGTATAATGAAATCAAGTTCTTTTTCAAAAATATAAGTAATGTTATATAAAAATACAAGTGAGTTGCATACTATAGTTGAAAGCATTTTCGTCATTTGAAATTTGGGCAGCACCTCCTTTGTAAGTTTTGATCCAAAACCAATGCATAACAACAATAATATAGGCATCCCCAAGCGGGAGCTAGCTCTTTGCCAATCGGCGGAATCACAACCACACAAATAAATATACATACAACGTCCAAGGCGAAGATAAATCACAGAAAGAAGATAAAGAAAACCAAAATATCACCAAACCCAAAAATAAAGAATAAATACATATCTGTGACTTTAAAGTCTGAATGAATATACAAATCTGTGGTTTCTAAGTCTAGCAAATATACATAGTCTGGTTGATAGAGCTTTTAACTAGATACAACTGAATAATAATACAAATGGTGGTCACGATCCAAAGTGTACCCCACCTACCAATGCAAATCATCCAGAAGAAAGCTATATGCCAGCAAACCGCTATTGAATCCGTACAGTCGATCCTGCAAGAAAACTATGGCAAACGGGGGGGTTGAGTTGCCAACTCGTGAGTAGAAACATTAGCAGGAAAAAATCGAATGTATGACGATCTCTTAGGTCATACAGTAATTTAATAATATAATAATGTCGAGTGGTAACAAGGGTGATCGTGTAAACATAAGTATAATAATACTAATATAATTGTGCCCGTATCATAATATGGTACCATGTCATCTGTATCATATATATGTGTATAGGGGTATCATCCAACATTTTTCCATCGACACATCAAATCATAAAAACCTGAGTGCCCGGCATCGACATTCGAAAACATCATAAACCCGTGTGCAGCATCGATACGTAAATCCCCATATCTCAGGCGCCTGTCTTATCGGATCGGTCCTCATATCCATCTGTCTCAATCGCTCCGGTCGGTATCCTCCGGATATCCGCCGAGTCCAGTACCATCACCAGTAGGTAGTGTTACCCTGCCGGGCTCAACGTCTCTCTATACGATTTTCTTGTCTCGGGGTACCGTACTGGGTCCATCATGAACCCGCAGACGGTGCCTCTTCACTCCTTGAATCGGGTAGTATCATAGTTCAGAACCGAGAAATCTTATGGTGGACGGTGAAATATCATATCAAGAGAAACCGTATTTATTTAAAAACAATTATGACTTTAAAAATATATCCGCGGTTCTCAAATCCAACAATCTCATGAAAACAAAATCTCATAATCGTGTAACCATGATGGAACAATAAATGCAAACACAGAACAATACTGTAAGGTATAACCGGTGTTTTCATATTAGCATGTCATGTAACTAGGTAAGGAAGTGCAATATTTAAACTAGCATGTGCGATAATAAGTACCAAACAATAACTATAATTCTATAAATTAAGGAACAATACAGCGATATGGCAGTTTCTAATGTGTATGTGGCATGGCAATTACCGATGATGAGTGTGTGAGCCTGTGAGTATGTGTACGTGCAACATGCGTATCATCGATAATGGTGCATGTGTCCTAGCAGACGAAGTCATATAGAGATAAGTACAAGGAACGTAGTATGTATGTGCTGGGTTCCCTAGCACGGCAGCGGGGTTTCGGGCGGCATCGTCCATGCCAAATTAAAAAATTGTCGCGCTAACGAACCCAAAACATAGGATGTTTAACTAGAGAATCATACGAAATACAAATGTAAACAACTTTACAACTAAGTGAATGAGGAATACAACCTTTGTAGACCAGTCTTTCATTTCTAAACCTCCGTGTAGTAGTCCCTTCGCTCCAAGTAGTGAACACCCGAACTGTAGTAAGGGTTCATATGAAGAAATGAACAAGCTTGCTCGAAGTCTTCGAGGCCGAAAATGATCTACGTCGAGGAGACTCAAGCTCATGCTACATCTTCACTAAATTAGGGTTTAGTGAAGCAAACACCATAAACTAAATGGTTAATAGTAGAGGATGATGCAATAGGAATTGAGCTCTCTTTAGATTTCTTTTTCTCACAATATTTCATTACTTAGAAAAAACCAGCAAGCTTTTTCTCAAATGAGGAAGAAGATGATGAATGAAACTCATGGGGTTAGAAATGCAACCATGGTGAGTATATGTCATGCCTTAACCCTTGTAGAGACTAAACCATGGATAAGAGTGAAGATTTGGTTAATAAATATCTTAAGTAAAAACAAACAAGTGGACTAAGTCAAAAGTTCTACTAGCTTTCTCAAAGCTCAACCATGACTAATTCCAAATGATGTTTAATTACTTAATAATAAATATTAAACCCTAACATTAACTCTAGCATGGTGTGAGTCTCATACACCCTTGTTGCATGTATAACCTAGCATGTCACAATGATATATAACAAATATATATTATTTGTGAACAAAATAAAACAATACAATTAACATATATCACATATATATTAATGTATCATCAAGTGAGAAAAAGTAATGCTTAAGTGAGCTAATATTAGTTAATGTAATTTAATAATCCGGATATATCACATATAACCGACTAATATCAAATGCAACAACTTATCGAATTAACACTTGATCCGATAACCCGGCTATATCACATATAACCGACCAATGTCACAAGTCGCGAGAATAGAATACAGTATCACATACGTGCATTAATCTCGGTCCCGTACATATCACATATGTGCTCCTACTCCATTTCGCATGAACCAGGAAACCTCTGTGTAGGACTCTAAAGATTCGTCAATACGCCGGCTGTAGGTGATGATCAAATCAAACACCCACAAGCCGCAAGCGGTCTGCTAAACGTAACGGCCACACTGGTGTTGAGCGATCAGAAGATCAACAAGCAAGCTTGCTCATACTCCTGCGAATCCAATCAGTAAACACTACTGTACAGTCCGGTCTCTTCGTCAGATATGTCGCATATCACAGCCTGGGGGTGGTATAACGTTAGACCCCAATAGCCTGATAAGTCATGCCGATGCAAGGTCCATAACGGTTCAAGAAACTACTGATAACACTTACCAGTAGATCTCAGCAACCCTGGCCAGAGATTTCTTGTTATGGCCAATCGAGCATAGCGCAACATCAACTCCCAATACCGGGAGAGACGAATCCCCTCCTATCGCTCATTGCCTCCATGTGACTCGGGACTGTACCCAAAAACCACCTTTTTGCACGATCTCTTGACCGTGGTATGGTGGAAATCAAAGCACAGTGGGAATCAAACAAGACTCTATGACGATCTCGGGTCGACAGACTAGTGTCACCAGAGAACTGCTATCTGACGATAGGTATAATACCATCTAGGAGTTCTCGTCGAGTCCGTTCAGTATACCCAGTCTCCACTGAGCACCCGTATACCTTCTCTGATGTCAAACACCAATGGATGTGGGATCATCCATCGCCCATCATACGGGTTGAGAAGCGTATACGCTAGTCTACTCTGGAGTATCAATGCCCTGTCTCGATACTCCCACGATTAGGAACATTTGAAGGATGTACTTGCCGACTACCTCTGCCCTACTAGTATGATCCGCATCATAATCCTGGTAGTCAAGTACTCATTCTAAGGGCTTTATCAACATGTAATAGAGAGACAATAAGTGCACATGTTAAGATAAAGTGCAACCAGATAGTATACTATCATGTCGAGCAAGAAAATCCTCCCAATATATGTCCAAGCATCCACTACAATATACATCACATGTACAGTAATGGCCTCTAGGGCATACATATAACTAACAGTATGTCGCAATGAAAATAGTACGAGCATGTGCGGAAATAAGATAACGTAGCGTGAACAGTAATAAATACGTAACTGCATGTGAACCATATAGTTATAGCTTAAAATAGTATGAATTGTTGTTTTTGAAAATGGGAGCTACGGTGTTTTTGAGAAAAGATACCATTTGAAAATCCGTAGCGTCTCTTGAGGTTGTCATTTAAAAGTGCATACGATTCGTTAGCTTTGAAAATAAGTATGGTTCTAAATATATCCTAATATCTACTTAAGTGATTTAAAACAATATATTTCCGAGTCGATATATTCATAAGTCGGTGATCCATCCTCATAATATCACATTTGGTATAATCCATCGTACGGTATCATCAAATCAAAAGTGCGATCTATCGTCCTGTACATCATATCACGTACGGGATAATCTATCGTATGGTATTATCAAATCAAAAGTACGGATCTATGGTCACGTACATCATATCATCATATATATCATCTCATGTCATATCTTAGCATATATATATACATCAGCATACACACACACACATCGCCTCGCATCCTCATATCAAACATATCGACTCGTGTCATTTTATTTCATCATATCCTCATGGTTATATATATATATATATATATATATATATATATATATATATATATGCGTGTACACCTATGACTCATGGACTAAAAAAACTAGAACTAGGAATATACTTTCCTACACGTACACTACTATAGTTTATAGTATACCAGAACCCTATTAGCTGGGTATACAAATCTTATATATATATATATATATATATATATATATATATATATTGTATTTCCAATATTCTAGTACTATGGTTGCGGGGGTGCTATACGCTATTCACCCGATTTTACTCGTAGATATACATCTACTCCCCTATTATCCCCGCTCTAGCCGAAGTCGATGAATGCCTTGTTCTTCTTCGTCATCCCGGAAGTTCACGCAAATGTACCTACAAATCAAAGCATATCGTATCGAAATCAAAATCAAGTCCGAAAACCGATACGGCAAGCGAAACGTACATAGGTTAGAACCTATGGTCCACGCATACAAGAACAACCAAACAACCTCCGACGTTGATGTATAAACGTCAAACGACCGAGTCAAAACTCAAATATCAAAAATCTAGTTTTCAAAAGTCGCAAAACGAAATCTGAAACTTAGTAAAGCACTCTCAGATTTTACCTAAGGTGAAATTAGGACATTCTGCACATTGATATGCCTAGTTATCAGATGATTGAGCTATGGACCAAAAACCAAACCCTAACTCCACGACTAGGCCGCAAATTGCGGCCAAAACGATTATTTTGGCGGCGAAGGTAAGAAAGTGAGGGCTCGGGCTTCTAGGGTCTCTTTCTAAATGCCTGAATATCTCACTGTACTTGCTATTAAATTTTCAGAGCTCCTGGGTAATATCAGATTCCATTAGAACACCACAATTCAACAAAAACCCGATATCGGAAAATTCTAAGTTCGTGTTTGGGACTTCTAAACTCACTTAGCCCAGTGATTCTATCACTAAAAGGCCAGTAGTCACTCTCTACACTCTACTATAACACTACTAATTTAAACCATCAATGATCACCCTAGAATTTTTCAAGTTCACTAAACATACACTTTTAAACTCTAAACTATTTTGTGAGGTTAGGAAACATAAAAACTTGGTGAAAGGTGAGTATATTACCTCAAAAAGCCACTCAAGAAAATTCTAAGATGGCCAAATGAGCTCGAGACTAGAAATTGATCCCACCATACCATGATGCTTGTAGTGAGCTTTCGAATAATTTTTGTGAAGGTTGTGTGAGATTTGGAGATGGTTTTGAGGGTGTTTGTGGGGGGTGGTAGTGAGGGTTTTGGAGGTGATGAAGCATGAGGAAGATGGAGGAGATGAAGAAAACTAAGAGATGAAGGGAAATAATGATGGAACTAGTAACCATTTGTGACCATGGTTCATTCTCTCTCCTTCTCTCACCCCATTCCTCCTTGTCCCCTCTCTCACATTATTCTATTCTTTTCTTTTCTCTTTTCTTTTTGAAAACATAAAAACCAAAATAGAAATAAACCATGCCTAGAATACAAATGTAATGGGTCATGGCACATTAAAACATGGTTAACAAAATAAGTTTGGTTTAATGCATAATTAGGAAATATTAAACAAGTTTAGCATTAAACTTGTATATAAATAATTGTATACTAATTTATAATATGCCAAAATCAATTAAATGCTTTCATAATTAATAATTCATATTAATTTCCAAATATTTTCCCAAAACATAGGTATATAATTATACCATTTCATTAAAAATAATTTCCATACATTTATAATATTCATAAAATTTATTATTTTATTATTTAAATTCCAAAAATAATATTTTATGTTTTCTGAAATGTTACAATATCATTCTTATAGTTTTGAATTACGTCGTCGATTTATATCGGCTGACGTGACTTTTCATGAGTTCATCCCCTACTTTTCTACATCCCACGCCTTTAGATATGAACAGTTGTAAGCCGATGTCGCGCACCCCGCGGCTAGCGGGGAGGCGGAATTTTAAAAAACGATAAATATTTGATTACGCAACACCGGCTAAACTCCAGGATCTTTACTAAAACCTTAACTAGCTAATCTATTTAAGAGGTTTAACTACTCGGTAAGATAGTTATACCTCCAAGATCAAGTCCTTCGGGTCTTCTAGTGCTCCTCTCCATGGCTCCTCGGTGATCGGATGACGAAAACTCCATCGGCCTCCTTGCGTCAAAGATGATCCACCGCGAGAGAATGTGCTCCAAACTCCAACCTCTCAATGAGGTAACAAAGGTAGATGGTTCGCTAAACCAACCAGCCGAGGAGATGTAGAAAGTATAATGGATTGTTTCTCACTAAACCCTTTGTTTCACAACACATGTGAGTGTAAGGGTTTAGTTCTTGAGGAAGAAGGAGATGGAGAAATCTCAAGAGAGAGCAAGATGACAGCAACTCAAGAAATGAGCTCAAGAAATAAAATGGCTATGTGTGAAGCATTGTGTAAAGAATGGCTAATAACTCAACAAAATAATTCAAGCATGCAATAAAATACAATAGAATTAAGCACCCATGCTTTAATAGTGAGTCAAGACAAATAAAATAATACTTGAGCCATTCCTCACACCATGCCTCACAAAGTCTCCTCCATTTCCACTTCATTAATCTATTTAAGTAAATGGATAAAACCATTAATGAGGTGGCTCTTTTTAGAAGCATGCCTTGCCAAATTACAAGAATGCCCCTCACCGTATATACATACCCGTATCCGTATTTCGAAAAATACGGATACACTGAGACGATAACAATCCAATAATACAATACTGGGATCCGGTTTAAACTAAAGCCTGTTAGTGTAATATGCCCTAGAGGCCATTATTGTATAATACTAGTTTGTATATTACATTTTGGAAGCTTGGGATATATACACGGATTTATGTCAGTCTTGCTCGATATGGTAGTATGCTACTTGGTTTGTGTCTATCTTAATGTGTATATGTTTCTCTTGACGTATCGCTGATACATATTGGTAGAGCCTTTAGGATATTTGCTTGACTACCAGCGTTGTGATTGTAGTCACACTAGTGGGGGCTGTGTAGTCTACAAGCACATCCTTATAAAAAGTTCCTAGTCATAAGATTATCGAGACAGGGCATCAATACTCCAGAGTACACTAGTGTATACGCTTCTCATCCTAGTAGGGGAGATGGTATGTCCTACAACCATCAGTACGTCGTACTGGAGATAGTATGCAGGTGCTCATTGGGTTATGAGTTACACTGGACGGACTCGTAGGGAACTGCTGGTTGGTACTATACCTATCGTCAGGTAGTAGTTCCCAGGTGACATGAGTACAGCATAGTCCGTTGACTTGATACTGCTACTTCGCCTCAAGTGTGTTCCCACTGTTCTTAGATTACTACCCTACAACGGCTCTTGAGTCGTGCAAACAGGTAGTAGTTGGGTGCGGTCCCGAAGCGCTTGGAGGCAGTGTCGGTTAGATAGGTTTCGTCTCTCCCGATATTGGGGTTTGATGTCGCGCTGTGATTCGGAAAGCCATTACACAAATTCCATTGCCAGTGCAAGCGAGATTTGCTGGTAGGGAGTCCAGTAGTTTCTCAGGGTGTTTTTGGCTGCACTCCGACACGACTTATTGCTATTAGGGGTCTGATGCTTGCCGCCCCCTTAGACCCGATATGCGATACTCTTAGACGAACAGACCGGACTGTACAGAGATTGCCACAGACAGGCTCAGTAGGTGTACGGATGAGTTTGCTCGTCGGCCTTCTTATCGACAGATACCTGGGTAGCCGTTAAAGTACCGCTGACGCGCTTCTGGTTAAACCCACTGCCAGCGTACTGTCGAGTCTTTAGAGTCCCACACAGAGGGTTTCCCAGCTTCGGGCGAAACGATGTAGAGGTCATATGGTTTTACGACAGGATTCGATCACATACGTGTACTTGTGCGCATATGATGTTCGGACGGACAGTACTAGTGGGCTTTGGTTTAAGTCGGATCTTAGTATTTGATTATTGGATTAATTTCGTCTCATTGTATTCGTGTTTCTCGGAATACGGATGCAGGTATGTATATACGGATGAGAGAGGCATTCTTGTAATTTGATCAAGATTGTTTCTTGAAGTGAGACACCTCAATTAGGGTTTTTTTCTTTATTTGTGAAATCTTTTATGAGGTGGAGGAAATGAGATGGGAAATTTTGTGGTATTTTAGTGAAATGTGAACATGGCTTTGTGTTGACTTCCTTGGACTTTTGTGAGAGATGAAGACTTAGATATTTTGAGATAGTACTTAAGATATTTGTATGAGATATTTTCTTTTGGTTTAAAGTCAAAAACATAAGCCATTTTCACATTATTTTTTATCATTTATCAAACAACAGATACTTTCCTTTCTCTCATTTTCCTCAAGCTTCCTTCTCATGAGTTGAGAATCCTAGGGTTTGTGAGACTACTAGACTCCTAATCACTCTCTACACATCCTAGGCTACCTAGTTTAGCACACCAAGTGACCTAGTTACCTCAAGTTAGAGGTTAAGCTCAAAATTGGAACTCTCGGGTGGATCTTCTTCGATTTGGAGAAGCCGACGAGGAGGCGTTCTCCGTTCTCACTTTGAGGAGCTCACGACGTGGAGAAAGACAGCGAGGAGGAGAAGGACAGCGATGACTTGAGGTATAACTTTCTCACACAGTAGTTAAACCTCCGATTAAGTTTGTTAGTTAGGGTTTGGTATCGATCCTGGAGTTTAGTCGATATTACGAAGCACTTAAAAATCGTTTTTTGCAAACTCCGCCTCCCCGCGAACACGTGGGGTGCGTGGCATCGACTTACAGTTGTATCAGAGCCGACTAAACCATAACTAACAGATTAAATAACAAGTAAAATTACGAAACCGAAATAACCCCAAAACATCGAAACGTAGATCCTAGTTTCTGTTGTTTTTTTACGAGGCTCTAAATTTTTTTAGCATCTGCAGAGTACTCCTTCACTTGTAAAGTGAACACACCAAAAAAGAGACATTTCCCCTGTACTGGACCGGCCACATTGCAAGAAAGTCTGGCCTCACCGGTTTTAGTGTAGGGGAATGCTTCGTGTTTTGGTCTGTGGTCTTGTTGCTTGGATCTAGCGTTTCAGGAGTTTGTTTTTGCCAATTTTGAATATGCTGTCAATTCTTTATTATGGCAATACGGGGTGTTTCGAAGTCGCAGTTTTGACGTCGTTTAATGTTTCAAGTTGTGATAAATGTATTCGTAAACTTCCGCTAATTGCTATATGTCGGTTAGTTATGGGTTGCACATATCTGTGATGCTTTTGTGGTTTGTGTATATGAATATTGTTGGATTGTCGTGAATGAATAGCCGGGGATGTGAGGTGTTATATTATTTCATTCAAATATAAATTGTAATTTGATGTAATATTTTTTCGCGGAGCACATCCGGATTGAGGTTGTAGCCACCGTTGTATTATTAGATTTACTGTTTATTGCTCCTACGATAGACACAAGGTGGGGTGCACAAACTACCGGGTACTTTGAAGTGCCGAGTGGCCTACTCACGTTGATGAGGGAGGTTGCTTCACTTCGGGTATTTGGCGGGTAGTTTGCCGCACCCGTAGGGGTCTGGGGTGGGGTTTTGGCTATTCATCACGACCGTGGAATCCGTCTTTCGTTACAGCCTTAAACGAAACGCGGAATTCCTACTATATCCAATGTGTTCATATGTGATCTGGAATGCCTATTATTGCGTTTGACGAATGGATATTATTATTATTATATATATATTATATAATAGACGTTTCTTATGTTTTGCATCCGCGCTAGTCCAGCCCCCAGCTCTGGCGTTAGTTATCTAACCTAACGGTGTAAGACGGGGCCCCGTGGCGAATGCGGATGACATAAGCGTACGTTGTATTTTCTTCTTTTTCTGCAATGGTAGGTTAATTGATAGGAGTTCATTACATTAATGCAAAGTAAACAAACTAAAGTTGAATTGTTGCAACAATTTTAAAACCACTCGGTTTTTCCAAAACAGCAAAGCTTTTAAAATGCGGAGCTTAAACCACGCCTTTTAAAAGCTATCAGGTTCCTTCGATTATATCAAGTTCACTACGTTCACGGTTTCGCCAAAACCATTCGTAACCCTCCGTCATTTCAGTTGGACATTTAGTAGTATTCAAGGTATGTATTTTGACCTTCGCCAAGGCATAGTGATTGGTAGCTACTGAATATTCATCTGTAGTATAGATAGATGCGTTGGTTTGGGACAGTCGTACTACTATTTTGGCCTTCGTCAAGGGTATGTGCGGGTGGGTTCAAATTAATCTGGACAATGACGGGTAGATTTTGACATGTGACTTATGATATGTTGGTCTTCGTCAAGGTCATAAGAGCATGGGCCAAAAATCCACATCGGGAGTTTCTTTAAGAAACTGAAACTTGCCAGTGTTGCATACCATTTGGAGTGATAATATTGGTAGGATTCCTACGACTTTATCACACAATGATATTTGGATCCCGATCCTACTGTGAGTATATGCTACTCCTCGGGAGATTTTTTCACTTAACGATCAATGCTATAAACCAAGTATGTGTCTAGAACAGTGTTAGCGGGGTTACGTCTCCAGGAAAAAGAGGTTATTTAATTAAGGAACTTCGCGAAAGCGTCGTAAAACCTTCCTCGAAGTACTGACACTAGCCTGGCTGAAAAGGTTAAGCAAGTATTGTACGGTGAGATTAATCCTGACTAATTCTTTTTTTATGGTTTGGGGAAGGATTCGAGAAACAGTGGGAGCCATCCTGTTTAGATAAACTAAAAACCAATCTAAACTTGCAAGAGCATCATACTAAAGTGTTTCTTCTCTCTCTCCTAATTGCAGCAACCAAGATGATGGGCCTTAAGTTACTATTAGATAAAAACATATTGACAAGGCCAAACTATAAAGATTGGTTCAGGAATGTCAAGATGACAATCACGTATGACAAATTGGGCTATGTCTTTATTACTAAAGCCCCGCCGTCCCAGGTCCAGAGTCCAGCGTCGCGGATAGGGAAATCCGTAAGACCTGGGAGATTGACCGCGCGAAGGCGAAGTGCCTCGTGCTCGCCTCTATGGACAATGAACACCAGAGGCGGCACGAGAATACTGATCTTGAATCCATATTCCTCCATACCAAGGAATTATATGGAGAGCAATCTCGTATCGATACGAGACCTCGAAGAGCTATTTCAGGAGAGGTTGACCATCGGATCATCTGTAAGGGAACACGTCCTAAAGATGATCGGCTACATTGAGGAGCTCTCGCGGAACTCGGGACCGCGTTGGAGAATGAGCTGCATATAGACTTTAATTCTGCAGTCCCTCCCTTCCACCTACGTCCAATTTATCTTGAATTTTAATATTCAAGGTAAAGAAGTTGAACTTCCAGAACTTCTCAACATGTTGAGGAGTGCTGAGGGCACCTTGAAAAAATCCACGGAAACACCCGCTCTACTTGTAGGTGAAGCTTCCTCTTCTAGATCCAAGGCGAAAGCCAAAAAAAAGAAGAAGAAGGCCCCCACCAAGCCGAGAGGCGGTATTAGTAAGGTGGAAGTAAAGGGCAAGGCAAGGGTAGCGGGGCCGACAGTAAGAAAGGAAGAATGCTTCTACTGTCATAAGAAGAGCCATTGGAAGAAATATTGCAGGGCTTGGAAGGCCAAGAACCAGGACCCGAAGCAAGTTGGGGCTTCGGCTTCAGGTGTGTTTGTAATTAAAAACTGTCTGTCAATCAACTCTACTTTCTGGGTATTGGATACCGGATCCGGATCTCATATCTGTAATTCTTTGCAGGCACTGAGAAGCCGTAGAGTTTTGAAGACCGATGATATGACCCTCAGAGTTGCGAACGGAGCGAGCGTGGATGCTGTTTTCGTAGGGGAATATCACTTAGGGTTGACAAGTGGACATATTTTGGTTTGCGCAACTGTTTTTGTGTATCTAGTTTGATTTGCAATATCATTTCTGTATCTTTGTTATCTAAAGAAGGTTATGATTTTACATCTGTAAGCGATGTCGTAAACATCCATCTTAATCATGGTCTGATTGGGTCAGGTACTCTAAACAACGGTATATACGTATTAAACCAACTGCAAATTTTCAATGTCCAGAACACACATAAAAGAAAGACTCCAGAATTAAATTAAGCTTTCTTATGGCATTGTAAACTGGGTCACATCAACGAAACAAGGTTGACAAAGTTACAAAAGAAGGATATTTGGATCCGTTCGAATATCAATCTTATGCAACCTGTTAATCATGTCTCAAAGGAAAGATGACAAAGACTCCGTTCACTGAACACGGAGTAAGAGCGAGCGAGCTCTTGGGACTCATACACAGCGACGTGTGTGGTCCAATATCTACACATGTAAAAAGTGGTTATTCTTATTTCATTACTTGTACGGATGATTTCTCTTGGTATGGACATATTTTCTTGATGAAACATAAATCCGAGGCTTTTGGGAAATTCCGAGAATATAAGAATGAAGTGGAAAAATAAACCGGCAAAAGTATGAAGACACTGAGATCTGATCGAGGTGGTGAATACTTGAGTGCCGAGTTCCTGGATTACCTTAAAGAGAATGGAATTCTCTCTCAGCTTACTCCTCTATACACACCACAACACAACGGTGTATCGGAGAGAGGGAACCGAACCCTATTGGATATGATACGTTCCATGATGAGTAACGCTGAGTTACTGCGATCATTCTGGGGCTATGCACTAGAATCAACTGCATATCTTTTGAACAAGGTTTCTACCAAAACTGTGCTTACCACATCATATCAGATGTGGAGTGGGAAGAAACCCTATCTTCAATATCTGAAGATATGGGGATGTCCAGCTTTTGTTAAAAAGAAGTATGCGGACAAACTCGAGGCACACTCAGTACTGTGTAAGTTTGTGGGATACCCAAAGAACTCCAAGGGTATTTTTTTCTATTACGCAGAGGAAAAAAGGGTTTTTGTTTCTCGTCATGCCTATTTTTTGGAACATCAATTTTTAGAAAAAGAAACCAGTGGGAGCGCAATAGAACTGGAAGAAATTCCAGAACCATAAGCTATTACTGAAAACTTGGTGGAGCCAGAAGTTTCGAAAGAACAGGACATTCCGGTGCCATGCAGAGCACAGATTCGGTAAAATGGCTGGATGCAATGCGGACCGAGATGGAGTCCATGTACACCAACAAAGTATGGACTTTGGACATTGCTCCAGAAGGGGTAAAACCCGTAGACTGCAAATGGATTTTCAGAAAGAAGATTGTATAGCTAGACATGTTGAAACCTATAAGGTTAGACTTGTTGCAAAAGGATTTCGTCAAAGACCTGGTTTGGACTATGATGAAACCTTTTCTCCAGTGGCTATGCTCAAATCCATTCGGATCCTTTTTGTCATTGCCGCCTTCCACGATTATGAGATTTGGCAGATGGACGTAAAGACCGTTCTTTTAAATGAAAATTTGGAAGAGTGCGTCTATATGGACCAGCCAGAGGGTTTCATTCAGAGTGGGAGTAGCGGGAAAGTGTGCAAGTTGCTTAAGTTCATCTATAGACTAAAGCAGGTATCGCGGAGCTGGAACATCTGTTTTGATGAGATAGTCAAAGAATTTGACTTTATCAAAAATTCAGATGAGCCGTGCATTTATAGTAAGATTGTAGGGAGAACTGTAATATTCCTCGTCTTGTACGTGGATGACATTCTTTTGATTGGAAATGACATTCCTATACTACAATCTGTCAAAATGTTCTTGTCACAAAGGTTCTCCATGAAAGACTTGGGTGATGCTTCTTACATTCTGGGGATCCAGATCTATCGTGATAGATCTAAGAGGATGTTGGGACTTTCACAGTCCAGGTACATCGACACCATACTGAAGAGATTCAGTATGGAAGATTCAAAGCTTACCGGCTTGTCACGGAATCACCCTATCTAAAGAGATGTCTCCAAAGACTGAATTGAAAAGGGATCGTATGTCTATTATACCCTACGCTTCTGCGGTAAGCTCTATAATATATGCGATGTTGTATACCAGACCAGATGTAGCTTATGCACTGAGCGTGGTAAGCCGGTATCAGTCAAACCCTGGGGAGAAGCACTGGATAGCAGTAAAGAACATTCTCAAGTACTTGAGAAGGAATAAGGAAATGTTCTTAGTGTACGGTGGAAAAGACCTCCAGATCGAGGCCTTTGCTGACTCCAGCTTCCAGAGTGACAAGGATGATTTCAAATCCATGTCGGGTTATGTCTTTACCCTCATTGTAGGGGCGGTCTGTTGGAAGAGTTCCAAGAAGGACACCGTTGCTGACTCGACGATGGAAGCGGAGTATATCGTAGCTTCTGATGCCGCAAAAGAAGCAGTCTGGATGAGGAAGTTCTTAACAGAACTTCGGGTGGTTCCGTCCATTGTTGATCCAATACCTCTGTATTATGACAACAACGGGGCTATAGCTTTAGCAAAGGAACCCAGGTCCCATCAGAACTCCAGACACATCTTAAGGCGGTATCACCTAATCAGGGACATCGTGGATCGCCGGGAGATCGAGATACGGAGAGTTGCTACTGAGGACAACACTGCAGATCCATTCACAAAGGCCATCTCTTAGACGCAGTTCGAGAGGCTATTCGAGATGATAGGTCTGCGATATGCCAGCACATGGCCTTAGTGCAAGTGGGAGATTGTTAGTGAAATATGTCCTAGAGGCCATTATTGTATAGTACTAGTTTGTATATTACATTTTAGAAGCCTGGGATATATACACGGATTTATGACAGTCTTGCTCGATACGGTAGTATACTACTTGGTTTGTGTCTATCTTAATATGTGTATATGTTTTTCTTGACGTATCATTAATACATATTGGTAGAGCCCTTAGGATCTTTGCTTGACTACCAGCGTTGTGATAACAGCCACACTAGTGTGGGCTGGATAGTCTACAAGCGCATCCTTATAAAAGTTCCCTAGGCGTAGGATTATCGAGATAGGGTATCGATATTCCAGAGTAGATTAGTGTATACGCTTTCATCCCAGCAGGGGAGATGGTATGTCCTACAGCCATCAGTACGTCGTACTGGAGATAGTATGCAGGTGCTCATTGGGTTATGAGTTACACTGGATGGACTCGTAGGGAACTGCTGGTTGGTACTATACCTATCGTCGGGTAGCAGTTCCCAGGTGACATGAGTACAGCATAGTCCGTTGACTTGACACTTCTACTTCGCCTCAAGTGTGTTTCCATTGTTCTTCGATTACTACCCTACCATGGCTCTACTGAGTCGTGCAAACAGGTAGTAGTTGGGTGCAGTCCCGAAGCGTTTGGAGGCAGTGGCGGTTAGATAGGATTCGTCTCTCCCGGTATTGGGGGTTGATGTCGCGCTGTGATTCGAAAAGCCATTACACAAGGTCCCTGGCCAGGTCAAGAGAGATTTGCTGGTAGAGATTCCAGTAGTTTCTCAGGGTGTTTGGCTGCACTCCGACACGACTTATTGCGCTATTAGGGGTCTGACGCTTGTCGCCCCCAGGCCCGATATTCGATACTCTTAGACGAATAGACCGGACTGTACGGAGATTGCCACAGACAGGCTCAGTAGAGGTACATATGAGTTTGCTCGTCGGTCTTCTTATCGACAAATACCTAGGCAGCCATTACGTGCAGCTAGTACCGCTGACGCGCTTCTGGTTAAACCCACTGCCAGCGTACTGTTGAGTCTTTAGAGTCCCACACAGAGGGTTTCCCACCTTCGGGCGAAACAATGTAAAGGTCGTATGGTTTTACGACAGGATTCGATCATATACGTGTACTTGTGCACATATGATGTTCGGACGGACAGTACTAGTGGGCTTTGGTTTAAGCCGGATCCCAGTATTTGATTATTGGATTAGTTTCGTCTCATTGTATTCGTGTTTCTCGAAATACGGATGCAGGTATGTATATACGGATGAGAGGGGCTTTTTTGTAGTTTGATCAAGATTGTTTCTTGGAGTGAGACACCTCAATTAGGGTTTTTCTTTATTGGTGAAATCTTTTATGAGGTGGAGGAAATGAGATGGGAAACTTTGTGGTATTTTAGTGAAATGTGAACATGGCTTTGTGTTGACTTCCATGGACTTTTGTGAGAGATGAAGACTTAGATATTACTTGAGATATTTGTATGAGATATTTTCT
This sequence comes from Agapanthus africanus, assembly GCA_030015575.1. Taxonomy (NCBI): domain Eukaryota; kingdom Viridiplantae; phylum Streptophyta; class Magnoliopsida; order Asparagales; family Amaryllidaceae; genus Agapanthus; species Agapanthus africanus. Next base: position 371,981,120 of record JASDDO010000022.1, read on the forward strand.
TTTGGTTTAAAGTCAAAAACATAAGCCATTTTCACATTATCTTTTATCATTTATCAAACAACAGATACTTTCCTCTCTCTCATTTTTCTCAAGCTTCCTTCTCAATTTTCAAATCCTAATTGTCTCATGAGTTGAGAATTCTAGGTTTTGTGAGACCACTAGACTCTTAATCACTCTCTACACATCCTAGGCTACTTAGTTTAGCACACCAAGTGACTTAGTTACCTCAAGTTAGAGGTTAAGCTCAAAGTTGGAACTCTCGGGTGGATCTTCTACGATTTGGAGAAGCCGACGAGGAGGCGTTCTCCGTTCTCACTTTGAGGAGCTCACGACATAGAGAAGGACAGCGAGGAGGAGAAGGACAGCGGTGACTTGAGGTATAACTTTCTCACACAGTAGTTAAACCTCCGATTAAGTTTGTTAGTTAGGGATTAGTATCGATCTTGGAGTTTAGTTGATGTTACGAAGCACTTAAAAATTGTTTTTTGCAAACTCCGTCTCCCCACGAACACGTGGGGTGCGTGACATCAACTTACAAAGCCCACTAGTATTGTCCGCCCGGTCAGCATCCATGTATAAGTACACATATGTGATCGAAGCCCTGCTGTAAAACCATACAGCATCTACATCAATTGCCTGAAACAGGGAAACCCTTTGTGTGGGACTCTAAAGGCCCGACAGTACACTGGCAGTGGGTTTAACCATAAGTCCGGTACTAGCTGCACGTAACGGCTATCCAGGTATCTGTCTATCAGAAGGACGATGAGCAAGCTCATACGAACTCCTACTGAGCCTATCTGTGACAATCTCCTTACAGTCCGGTTTGTTCGTCTGAGATACTCGCATATCCGTCTAGGGGGATGGTAAGCGTCAGAGCCCTAACAACGTGATAAGTCGTGCCAGAGGAGAGCCCAATACACCATGAGAAACTACTGGAGTACCTTACAAGTATTTCTCGACTGCTCTGGTCGAAGACTTTATGTAATGGCTTTCCGAATAGTGCGTGATATCAACCCCCAATACTGGGAGAGACGAATCCTATCTGATCTCTACTGTCTTCCAGTGCTTCGGGGCTACACCCAACCACTACTTGTTTGCACGACTCCTTTGAGCGTGGTAGGGTAGTAATCTAAGTGCAGTGGGAACACAATCGAGACGAAGTAGCGATGACAAGTCAACGGACTAAGCTATACTCATGCTACCTGGGAACTGCTACCTGACGATAGGTATAATACCAACCAGCAGTTCCCGACGAGTCCTGTCCAGTGTAACTCATAACCTATTGAGCACCTGCATAACAACTCCAGTACGGTGTACTAATGGCTGTGGGACAGACCATATCCCCTGCTAGGATGAGAAGCGTATACACCAGTCTACTCCGGAGTATCGATGTCCCGTCTTGATAATCCTACAACTAGGGACCTTTATAAGGATGTGCTTATAGACTACCCAGTTCCCACAAGTGTGACTGGTATCATAATGCTGGTAGTCATGCAAAGATTCTAAGGGCTCTACCAATATGTATAAGCGATATGCTAAAAGAAACACATGCACATATTGAGGTAGAATCAAACCAGGTAGCATACTACCATTTTGAGCAAGACTGTTAATACAACCGTGAATATCCCAAGCTTCCAATATATAATATACAATCCAGTATGATACAATAATGGCCTCTAGGGCATTTATCGACTTTCCTTTAGATTTCTCATATTTTTCGTTTCACGGCATCCTTTCTGAATCGGTTGATTCTCCACATGTGTTAGAAATCATCCGTACCGATCTTATTGACCCCCCTCCCATCCCTGATTCCTCACTGTTGGGTCCTACACCACCGGTTACAAGGGTGTATGCTCGTTGAGCCAGTACAGCTCCTTAACCCCAGCTTCCTGTTGCTGATCTTCCCGAGTCTCAAGCTCCGCCGGGGGCTGACATTGATCTCGCTTGGCACCGGAGCTGCACTTCTCACCCTTTAGCTCATTATGCGGCCACTTCTCACTTGTTTTCGGCATATCAAGCATTTATCTCCTCCCTTGACTTTCATGCTCTATCCAAGTCTGTTTCTGATGCTTTGTCTCATAAAGAGTGGACCGAGGTTATGATTGATGAGATGCTTTCCCTCGAACTGAATCTGACATGTGATCTGGTTCCTCTTCCGGCTGGGAAGAAGGCTGTAGGGTGCCGCTGGGTATACACTGTGAAGGTTCATCCTGATGGGATCCTTTCCTTCTTGAAAGTACGTTCTGTTGCCAAAGGGTATTCACAGACTTACGACATTGATTATGAGGAGAAATTTTCTCCGTTGGCCAAGATGAGTTCTGTTCCTTTACTTATGTCTCTTGCGGCTACCCATCATTGGCCACTACATCAGCTTGATGTGAAGAATGCGTTTATTCATGGACCTTTTGTCGAGGTCTATATGGAGCAACTACCTGATTTTGTTGCTCAGGGGGGAGTGGTCTAATTTGCCGATTGAAGAAGTCATTGTATGGCTTGAAACAGTCTTCTCGAGCGTGGTTTGGGAAATTTACTAAGATGGTTATTTCGTTTAGCCTCAGACGGTGTGCCAATGATCATTCGGTCTTCTATTGTAATAACACCAATGGTCTTCGCATTCTATTGGTTGTATATATCGATGATATAGTAATTACTGGCGATGATGTGGCCGGTATTGTACAACTTAAGTACCACTTTCAAACAAAGTTTCAGACTAAGGGCCTTGAAAGTCTTAAATACTTTTTGGGTATCGAAATTGCTTGGTCGAAGGATGTCATCTACATCTCACAGCGGAAGTATGTGCTTGATATGCTGACTGAAGCGGGGATGTTAGGGTGCAAACCCATAGAGGCTCCAATGGATCCTAATACTAAAATGCTTTCGGGACGAGGTGACTCAGTTGAAGATCCCGAAAGATACCGATAGTTGGTCCGTAAGTTGAATTACCTCGAGTAACCTGATATTTCATACTCAGTTAGCGTCGTCAGCTCATTTGGATGCGGTGATTCGAATACTTCGTTAATTGAAGAATGCTCCACAGAAGGGTCCACTGTACTCGGATCATGGACATTCTCAAGTAGCAAACTTCACTGATGTAGATGGGCCAGATCTCCATCCGATAGCAGATCTACTACAGGATATTGCGTGTTTGTAAGAGGTAACTTGGTTTCTTTAAAGAGTAAGAAGTAAAGCGCAGTGTCCCGCTCTAGCGCCGAGCCAGAGTACCGAGCCATGTTGAATACCACTTGTGAGCTTGTATGGATTTGCTTTCTGCACGAAGCACATTGAGGGGGATTGCCACTTCGTGAGGGAGAAGGTTGAAGATGGGATCATCGATACTTACTATGTTCAATCTGCTCATCAGTTAGCAGATTTATTCATAAAGCCCTTAGGAAGGAATATAGTGCAGTTTATTTGTAACAAGTTGGGCATGTTTGATATGTATGCTCCAGCTTGAGATGGAGTGTTAGAATACCTGTACTGTATATGTGTTTATTATATATAATTAAATGCTTAATAGGGGGTGCAATAGTAAAATGGTTTTGCCTATATAAAGAGGAGGATTAGGCTTAGGCCTATCTATCCATTATATTTCTCTAAACATTTTCTCTCTCAAAATCTCTCTCTCTCTCTCTCTCTCTCAAATTCTTCATAGAAACTATGAAGGGCAATTCGTTGAGAGGCAATTCCAGGTAATATACCCACTAACTTGCTGCTCATTAAATCATATGTCAATTCATCTAATCTTCTATGGAATGTTGGTATGATAGGGTGTTTTGTACGGTACACTTATACATAATGGTGAACTTAGCTGTAGAACATAGACTATTGTTTGGATCAGTTGTGTGTGTGTAATTTACTTTCTTCGATACACGTATACATAATGGAAAACATAGCTCTATTAACACAAAAGCCGACTTTATGCCCATTTTTAGATCGGAAAGATGATTCTTCTGATCCGGATTGCTAGTGTTACCTGATTGTGAACGACTGTTCCAAATCGCTAATGGTTTAGCGATTTATGGTAACCCAACTTAGTGCATTTGCTCCCGAGCGAGTTATATTACACTCGATTATGCCTTAATCAAAACCAATATGGAGTCTATCATTGAAAATATGCAGAACTGGATTGTGATATTATCAGGAAATGGTAAATTGGCGATTCTTTGAATTAGCAGAGGCCAGTTACATGCAAGTCTCACAAAGTGTCGAAGATTGGTGCATGGGCATGTCAAATGTTATTGTGTAGGAACCATAGCACTAGCATCATGACTGGCTTGCAGAATTACGATTACATTATGGCTACATGATCTACTTAATGCTGCGGTGTTTTAAACAAAATCAGCATTTCTTGCCTAACATTAAGAATCCATTTAAATTATGCTTGTTGTTTATGGATAAAATTATTTGCATTCTTCGTGCCGTCATTTTTAAGCATTTAATTCGAGTTACATTCAACTGATCAGCATACGATTTTCTTCCACAGATGCATTCTTTCATATATAACCCCGTATAACTGATATTTATTTCATTTCAATTAGGCACAACTATCTGAACGACTTGCCTTCCTTGGATCCTGAATTGTATCATCACCTTCTCTTCTTAAAGGTATGATGGATTCTACTTTCCTTCTAGAAAATTACCATACTGTAAGTTTTGTATTTTAAAATATTTTCGTCATGGGTGATTTATCAAATCGGCATGTTATGTTAGAGCAGTCATAATAAAGTGAAATAAGGAACCAAACTCCATTTTATATTTTATTTTGTCTTCTATCTTTCTCTCTCTGGCTCGTGCTATGTTCACAAGTTATTCGTTTTTTTATTTAGCAAATGTGCAGGCGAATCTACTTGCATTTCCCATGGAAATTGAAAGCATCCTAGGACTATTTAGTGCATGAATTTTCAGCTTCTCTATTGTTGGCTTTTGATGACTGTCATGCTTTTTTTTGGCACTGGCCTATAAGCCCTAACCTATGCATACAACACACACAACACACCCACACACACATCGCGCGCGCGCAGGGGACCCATGAATTTACCCTGAAAGCATTAAATTGTGGCCACTTTCCCCACTGGGGATCGAACCCCCACACTCTCTTGAGAGAGGGAAGTGCCATACCGATTGAGCTATTGCTCATTGGTGATTGTCGTGCTTATGAAATGGTACTTTAAACAATTAGGAAAGATGCCTTTTCATTTATATTGTATTGTGTGCATGTAATTGATTTTGTTATGAGAATGAACTTAAATTTGATGCGTTAAAAAGGGACTGTTGTCTCCAACATGGTTAAGAATACAGCATACGTAATAGTATAGTGAATATCTATAAAACTTCCCCTCAACGAAAAAGAAAAGAAAAGAATACACACTGGGAAAGGGAAATAAAAGGAAAAGGGAAAAGGAAAAAGAAATTTAACGTTGAAAATAATTTTACGTATGTGAACTTCCATCTCATAAAGTTTAGTGCTTAATTATTATCATGAAGTTTCATCTCAAAGAGAAAACATTACAATATATAATCTTTTTGCCTCTATAACCTCAGATAAGCACCCAAGGATCTTGCTCAGTCCATTGTTTTTGTGATATATTGTTATGATTTAACCGCGGAGAAGGCCCTTAGCAGAGCAGAATGGAAAAGTCGACTCAAATTTTTTGGGAAAAAGGCTTGTTGTTGTTGTTAACAAACAGATAAGAATCATCTTAAGATATAATTTAGTCATGGTTAGGGTCGGGGTGAGGAGTGGGGGATTATATTTAATGACACATATTTAGTAGATGATTAGGTATCTCGGGAACATATTTCGTTAGAAGATTATCAGGATCAGGTATCATTATCATAAAAATCTAAACAGTTTGTGTATCATTGTCATGTATAATTTAAGTTGCTCAAAAAAAGACTTTGCTAACTTTATTGAGTTTCGTAGTAAAAGGTCATTTCTGGTTCCATCCCAATCTTTACTGCCCCAATAGACATGAGAGTTCCATGAGACTGGTAATGGACTAATTGCCTATGTCAAACTAATCCCCGAATACTCTAGAACTCCTGTAGAGGCTATTCTAACAATGTCTTCATATTCATTTTACTTTGTTTTATTATTTGATTAAATTGTATGGTGTTCTAACCATCAGCCAACCTTGGTTTGGGGGAAATTTAGTGTGAGTTTAGTTTAGTTTAAAATAGGATGTTGAGATGGAATGATCACAATAAGCTAAAATGTAGGTGACATATAAAGTTAACGAGTAAAAATTGCTTGAGATTGTCAAGGCACATAGAAAAGTTGCTGGTGTGGGATAGACATGGTAGTTTGTGTGATATAGGAATAGAAGACTTGAGATGATAAAAATCAACATGGTTTGATGCAGTTAAAGAAGGAAAAAATATGGTATATGCACTTGCTATAGGATTTAGAAAAGCTGACCTTGGCACTTCTATAGGTTTATAATAAAAAAATATGCATGTGGCATATAATGGATGTTGGCAAACGTTCTTGTACCTTTACGGGATTTGGTAATGTTGCTGAAGATCATTTTATATTTTCTCCCCTCTTTCCCCTTGAAAAATTAGTCACATTTTCCTCTTCTTCTAGACTCATAGTTGATACAGAACATCGGAGGATTGCTTCCATGGATGCATCGTGACTGAAGGTAGGTTTTAGACCAACTAAACGTCTTGGGATTTAATCTCTCTTTACTATATTTCATTGTGCTAGGAATTTTGCACCGACCTAGAGGGGGATATTAGTTTCATATTTGGCCTTGATTTGATTGCTCACATGCAGCTTTCCACTCCATGCTAGTTGATGCATTTTGTTGGTAATATGCTTTAGATGATTAGACGACAACGAAGATGATGGTGCTCTGATTACTTTTGTCAAGATTACTACTATAAGCATGTAATCTCTTTGGATTTGTATCCATTTCATCACAATTTGATAGGTTAGATTGAGTTCATTCAAATTGCTCGGTAAGTCATTCCATCATATGTTGTTAGTTTATATTGAGTTATTGACAGATGTGTAAATAAGTTAATCACACAATTTTTAGTTCAAGCTTTAGTTCATGACCTAATTAACAATCATCGGCTACATCACATTTTGCTCATTATGTGTGTCGTTTGCTTCCCCTTCCTCACAATTAATCTACAATCCTGGAGTTCATCTGCAGCGATATAAAGGTGATGTTTCGGAGCTGGAACTCTACTTTGTTACTGTGAGCAATGAATATGGGGAAAATGTAGAAGAAGAGCTACGACCTGGAGGAAAAAATATTCGTGTTACTAATGATAATGTTATTCAATTTATTCATCTTATTGCAAATCATCGGCTGAATTATCAGGTACAATCATATCTGGTTATTGTTCTTGTTTTTCTTGTTCTAACTATTTTTATTCATGCACTCTTTCTGGAAGGGATTCTTAAATGTAACAAATTCTGTGGCTGTAGATCCGGCATCAAAGTACACATTTTTTGCGAGGATTTCAGCAACTTATAAATAAAGAATGGATCGAAATGTTTAATGAGCATGAAATTCAGGCAAGTCTACTTGTTGGCTCCTGTATTTAAGTGTTTATCGCAAGGTTCGAGGTTTCGGCCGAAACCTCCGATACACGGTGGTTTCGTTTCGGTTTCGGTGGAGACCGATACGAAACCAACCATACAATATCGTTTCGGCTGAAACCTTTAAAACTTATTTTTTTAATACCATTTTTACTCATCATTGTAGGCCTTGGTTGTTAGAAAACCACAAAAAAAGCGAACCCAAACCCTATATTAATACTTATCTAAGTACACTTTTCAATATATTTTGCATCATGGCTGGATTTTTAACTACCAGGATCATTGTCTTGTAATATAGAATCATAAATTTAAGTATTTAATATATCTACACCATGTATGTTGTGTTACCACCGAAACCGAACCGAGATTAGCGAAACTAGCCGAAACCCAGCGAAACTAATAAAATTATGAGAGACCGAAACCGAGACTGAAACCGAGTTCTTGGACCTTGGTTTATCGCTGAACTATCCTCGTTGTTCTTGTTTTCAGAAAACGATAAAGGATATGTTGAAGAGTTTGATATGACTCTCAAACCTTGCAAGGGCCTCACTTGCAGGGCCAGGACTTGATCCAATAATTTTTAAATAGTCCGTAGATTATTCACATAACTTTTCCTCCGAATTTGAATTGGATAACCATCCTATCTTAATGTATTAATTTTTAGTATTAGTTTAGTATGTAAATCAGATGTGATCATCTTCGTATTTGATTAGTTTAATTTTGAGTGTTAAATGGAGGGAGGAAGGAGTGACAGAGATCTAATATGATATATTATATATTCAGCACCTTTTGAACTTTCCTGTTATAAAAAAAAGCAAAGAAAAGAAAAGAAAAGAAAAAGAAACATGATCTATGATATGATGTGGTCAACACTTGTCCAAGATATCATATATCATAGCACTTATCTGCATTCAAGGCTGATAACTGTTCTCCATGACCAACATCCATTCTTACTAAAATATATTATTAGCTTAAACGACATATTTAAAGAACTGATGTTTCTGGAAGTGATTTCCAATACTTCCTATTACTATTATGTTCATGACTGCTGTTTGGATATTATTTTCTGCTTTAGTTCTTGTTGAGAATGTGGTTAACATAGTCCTGCATCGTGAAAATTGTAGGATGTATATGTGTATAAAATATAAGATGGAATAAACCTTCATAAGGCTTGAGTCTTTTGGATGAAGTCTCATTATATCAAAAGCCCATGTGCATCCATGTGTGAGCCCGTGTGTTGTGGGCCCAAACCAAGTTTCATATGGTATCAGAGCTCATGTGTTTGTTTTTCCACGTTGCACATGTGAGGTTTGAGACTTCATCACACGTGAAGTTTTATTTGTCCACTTGTGTTGCACGTGAGGAGTGTTGAGAATGTGCTTAACATAGTTCCACATCGGGAAAATTGTGGGTTGCGTATAAGATATAAGATAGGGTAAAGCTCTATAAGGCTTGAGTCTTTTGGATGCAGTCCCGCTATATTAAAAGCCCATGTGCATCCATGTATTAGCCCATGTGTTATGGGCCCAAATCGAGTTTCACATCCATGTGTGGGCCCATATCTGATTCTGGTAAAAGCCCATTTGCATTCATGTGGCGAGTTACCATCTATCTCCTGCATACCGGGCGTTCCTCTCCTCCTTAGACTCTCATGCTTTACCCAAGTCATTTTCCTATACTTTATCTCATAAAGGGTGGACAAATGCTATAATTGATGAGATGCTAGTACTTAAGCAAAATCAGACATGGGATTTAGTGACTCTTCCGGCTTGGAAGAAGGCGGTAGGGTGTCGTTGGGTGTCATCTTGATGGGACTCTTTCCCGCTTGAAAGTGTGTTTGGTTGCTAAAGGGTACTCACCGACTTATGAGATTGATTATGAGGAGACATTTTCTCCTGTGGTCAAGATGACTTATGTTCGCTTATGTCTCTTGTGCCTATCCATCATTGGCCTTTGCATCAACTTGATGTGAAGAATGTGTTCCTTCATGGACCTTTAGCAGAGGAAGTCTATATGGAGCAACCACCTGGTTTTGTTGCTCTCGGGGAGTTTGGCTTAGTTTGTCGCGTGAAGAAGTCATTGTATGGCTTGAAACAGTCTCCACGAGCATGGTTTGGAAAATTTACTGAGGTGGTTATTTCGTTCGGCCTTAGACGGTGTGCTCACGAGTCATGATCATTCGGTGTTTTACCGTAACAACACCAATGGTCTTCATATTCTATCGGTGGTATATGTCGACAACATAGTGATTACTGACGATGATGTTGCCGGTATTGTACAGCTTAAGCACCACCTTCAAGCGAAGTTTCAGACTAAGGACCTTGGAAGCCTTGAATATTTTTTAGGTATCGAGGTCGCTCGATCGAAGGATGACATCTATATCACACAGAGAAAGTATGTGCTCGATATGACGACTGAAACTGGGATGTTAGGGTGCAGACCTATAGAGGCTCCAAGGGATCCTAATACTAAGCTGGGTCCGGGACTAGGTGATCTGTTTGAGAATCCCGGAAGATATCGACAATTGGTCGGTAAGCTTGATTATCTTACCGTCACCCAACCTGATATTGCATATCCGGTTAGCGTCGCAAGCCAGTTCATGGCCAATCCTTGAGTTGCTCATTGGAATGCGGTGATTTAGATACTTCGATACTTGAAGAGTGCTCCAGGAAACTACTGTATTCAGATCATGGACATTCTTCGGTAGCAGGGTTCACGGATGCAGATTGGGTTGGGTCCCCATCTGATCGCAGATCCACTACAGGATACTGCGTGTTTATAGGAGTCAACTTGGTCTCCTTGAAGAGTAAGAAGCAGAGCTTAGTATCTCGTTTCAGTGCTAGTGCGGAGTCATGGTGACTACTTGTGAGCTTGTACATTGTTCTAAATATCGAATATCGGTATCGTATCGGCTCGACGATTTTCATATCAGATAGTGTATATCGCGATATAACGGGAGATATATTCTAAAAAAATATTTTTTGTATCATAAATGTTATAAAAAAAAGTCTCGATATGAAATTGGCTCTTTTAGATGAGTTTTCCTCAGTAGCTCAGTGGTAGAACAGTCATATATAATGGCTGGTCGTAAATTCGAATCCTACTTGAAAAGATTTGATGTTAACACAAATAATCGAATTTGAAAATATTGATATTAAACATATGTAAGAGATTATATTAATAAAGCATAAACAAAATAAGGTATTAACAATCACCTGCATCCAAAGACCCAAAATAAAACTCGAAAAATACCATACGATTTGGTTAGATATATCGGACTAAATATATTGGCCGATATTACGATATATCGGCCGATATATATCCAAAATTAAAAAAGATATTATTTCATCATATCATTTCGTTTTCTCTCCAAAACCGATATATCGGCCGATATAGATATATCAGCGATATTTAGAACACTGAGCTGATATGGATCAACTTTCTGCCTGGAGAGATTGGATTTGGGCCCATATCTATACAACTATAATGTGATAATAAGGCCGCAATTTATATCGTCTTGAATCTTGTATTCCACGAGCGAACGAAACACATCGAGGTTGACTGCCATTTTGTGCGGGATAAGGTTGAAGATGGGACAATCGACACTTATTATGTTCAATCTGCTCATCAATTAACAGATTTGTTCACGAAACCTTTAGAAAGGAATAGAGTTTATTTTATTTGTAACAAATTAGACATGCATGATATGTAAGCTCCAGCTTAAGGGGAGTATTAGAATACTCACATTATATACGGGTTTCTAGCGTAATCTAGAAGACCAATCTTTATTTGTAATTAGGTACTAAGTAGGGGTGTAATAGCTAAATGACATTGCCTACATAAAGAGAAGGATTGGGGCCTATTCAATCTATCCATTTTTACATTCCCAAAATACTCTCGTAATCATCTCTCACCCTTGATTCTTAACATGGTATCAGCTCGGGCGTTCCACGTTGCACATGCACGTGAAGTCCTCTTTGTTCTTATGCGTTGCACGTGATGGGAAGAGTTGAGAATGTGATTAACAGTCTCCCATCAGGAAAATTGTGGAATGCATGAGTATTAAGATATAAGATGGGTTAAATCTCCATAAGGCTTGAGTCTTTTGGATGGAGTCCTACTATATTAAAGCCCATTTGCATCTATGTGTCGGTCCATGTGTTGTGGGCCTAAACCGAGTTTCACAGTTCCTATTTCAAGTATATTTCTTTAGCTTTTCGTTTTTGTTTATTTTTTCCTTCACTTTATGTCACGCCCCGAGACGGGGTAATCTAGCCGGTCGCAATTCCATGCACCCAGAGAATTGCAAGATCTAACTTGCAAGTATCAGAACATAAAGGTCACGTCCCAAGAATACATTATGACTAAACTTTATTTTTATATATCATCAAAATATGGTTTCTAGGTTGCATGGACACGTCTCGTTGGTTGTCGTAACCGTGTCGGACACGTATTCATGCCCGACACGTGTCCGACACATTTTCCGTGTCCCATTTCGAAACAAGATGGTTTTGGATTCAGACACGTATTGGACACGTGTCAAACACGTTTTAGTGAAAGCACGACACAAAAAACTATTTTTTCAATTAAAAGCAGAAAATCTTAATATTATTATGACTTTCTTGATTTGTTCATATTTCCTTTTATTTTACTCAATTTTGCTGCTTAATATAATTTCTATGTGAAATATATAAAGTATTTTTGTTAATTTGTTAGGAAATTGCTGAAATTATATGATTTTGCTAAAATTATGTTACGTACGGTTAGGAGACCACTAAAATTATATTGTTATTGCCGAAATATGTTAATTACAGGTAAAAAAAATGCCGAAATCATATTTTGCTAAAGTTGTGCTAAAATAACTAAGTTTTTTGCCGAGATTTGATAAATACAGTCAAAAATGTTAAAATGCTAAGGTTTTTATTAAATATGTCGTTACAATGATATGATATTATATTTCTTATAATTATATTATTTATATATATCCCCGTGTCTCCGTATCTTATATTTTGGGATTTTGTCGTATCGCCGTGTCGCATCGTATTATGTCCGTGTCTCCGTGTCCATATTCGTGCAACCTTGTATGGTTTACATATATATGATCGGGTCTAACATCTTAAAGATGTCACCAACGTATAAATCAGGGTTCAAATCTGGACCACTGCTTTTGATGCATCAATATGAAAAATCTTTAAATATATGGAATGGGCTATGTGCTCAGCAAGTGAATGAATCATATCATAATACTCATGTCGATGTATTGATATAATAATGACGAAAAATATCGTTAATAAATCTGAAAAGAGAATGCAAGATCCACAATTTAATTATATATGATGAAGGAAAAGAAACTTAAGCAGTATTATAGGGTACATGATCCCAATTACTCACCAATAGATGAGTTGACCTACCGCGGTCCGTCTACAATGGAAAAAGTAACAAAATCCTCGGGTTCTACAATGACATATCCGCGGGGTGCTGGCATAGCTAAATAGCACTCATAACGATGTAAACTACTTAAATTTCTAAGTGTACAGCTCTAACAAAACGATTATATTATCAAGGAAAAATCAACAAAATGATACACGAGCACAATGGCACCAATATAATAATCCATTTGATAATTCAATCAAGGATTATCACAATTTTCCAATCGCATAATATGCGACAATTCATAAAGAGCATGTGATGTATAATAATCAACATGTAATAACAATGTGAAATGGATATTTGATTACTATTTTGATATTACAGCGAATAAGGTATCAAATGAATGAATCATAAGTTTCAAAACATGATACATCCACCTACCGAATTCCGAAGTTTCTAATGTCGCCGCCTTACACTTCAACTTAATTTTTTTTCTTTGCAAAAGATTTCAAGAGAATGAAGAAATTTGAAAAGAGAACTTGTAAAGAGAAATGAGAAGGCTTATGGTTTGTAAATATAGTGTAGAGAAAGGAGGTGGTGGTATTTTAAGGAATGAAGTAGGTAAGTGAAACAATACATCTTACTAATCTTACTATTAGTAGGAGGTGTCAATTAAGGAGAAATCTTCACCAACTCAAAAAGCTTGAGGTGTACTCTTACCAACGTTAAAAAGTATCAAGTGTATTTTCTTTTCTTTATAATTAGTTACTATTTTACAATAAAGCCCTAAATATTTTATATTTAAAATTCTCATATCATGTTGTGTGTGTGTGTAGCATGGGCACTACACTTTGTTTTCTTTTGCTGTTGTCTTATTAGGGCTATAATTAAATATGTTTTGAAGGGACAATGTATTTCTTCAAATGTTTCAGCTTCTTATATCAGGATCACTTGATAGCTTGGATGTGGATGACCTCCGTTCTAATGCTAATTATTCTGGCGGTTATCATCCTGTAAGTTGCATCTTCACCTAAAAACAATTGTGATGTTTTAATTTAGAACCGAAAATCTGAGTAGAGAAATTTAAGAAGCCTTCTATGCATGACACAGGTCTCATTCTGATCCTTGTTTCTTTAGTGATTAATTAGGCTGATCAATTCCTTTAAATTTATCATGCTAAGCATTTCACAGTCTGGTATATTTTTTGACCAAGCCAAAAGATACTGAAAAAATGACGCAAGTTTATTAGCATAGCCTCAAACTTTTAGTTTGAGATGAATGCAGAAAAATCAGATATTATATGCAATGGTTCAAATTTGAAGTTTGAGAAATTAGCGGAAAAGTCAGATATTGTTTGCAATACCTCCATAGTTTTATTTTAGCTGTTGAGGATGTATTGCCATTATTTATGTAAAATCACCGGTTCGTAAAGAAAACTGAAAAAAGCTTCAATTCGTTGTCAAAGTAATCGTTGCTGAACACAAGTAAAATTTCACAATTAATTCCTGGAATTTGCAGGGAAGAATGCACAAGTTGTGAACCATCCATATAATTTGCTAACCCACAGATATCTTTGATGTATTCAGATGAGTAGTTGTTCGCAAGTAGTTTGAGAATTTATTTACTAGGTTAATCAACAAGATTATTCCATCCTTTGATGTTTAGACGAGTTCACTTGTCATAAACTATAAAACCAAACAACATATACACTTCGTACTGACTCCAGCTTGTATATGTAAAGTATGCGACTGCCATTATATTATATTTAAATCCTGAACATTTTCTCAAAAATCTTGCAATTCAGGAGTGTTTAATCTCTGAGATTTTGTCATTTGTTATGGAAAAGTGTTATTTTACAAGTATACTATATCTATATTAGTGGTTTTGAAGACCACATGATATCCCATTCATAGATTCTTTAAAGCATGGAGACTTGAGACCATGATGAACATTGTGGATGATTCGCAGAGAGTTCCACTGTGTGATTCTGGGCCATTACATCAAAATCATGTATCCTTTTCTTGGTCCTTATACTCTGGCTATATTGATAGTTGAGATATGACTGTTTAAGTGATTGAGGATCATGTTATTTGCAATGCGTTCTATTTTTGCTAGGGAATGTTTATGGCCACATCCTGGAATCACTAGTTATTATTGTTTCTGGCAGGATCATCCCGTGATTGATATGTTTTGGGAAATTCTCAAAAGCTTTTCGTTAGAGCATCAGAAGAAATTTCTGAAGTAAGTCACAGTATCCAAATTCTTTGTTGTCACTTATCTAAACAAAATGGTACCGCTTTCCTTTGACACATCTTTTCTCATAATCTTTGTGCAGTACAACTGCTTTATTTTATCTTTCAACTGTACAAGCAATAATAGTTCTAAAAAATGATCTAGAAAGATGACAAGGCGTCTGCTTAGGTGGCAGCGGCCTTAGACCATTCGCTTTGGGGCTAGACGATGGAACTAAGTGGTTAAAGCTACTATCTTAAATTTTAAGCTGATTGGGTGGTTTAGGCGAGAGTTAAACAGAGTTTTGATGTTCTATACATTGTTATTTGTCAATTTGATGGATTTAGTCATTATCCAAGTAATTTTATACATATTAAATCGTCTCTTGCATTGTTACATGTATATTGGCTACATTTTTTTTATAGTATTTATATATTTTTGGAATGAGTATAATGGAGAAAAGAGGCCCTAGGAGGCTTTTTCGTTAGGCGGCGCAAAAAATCTATATCCTCCACGAATTTTTTCGAGATCGGCACCCATCATCATCATCTTTATCATGTAAGATGTGGATACACCAAATTTCATGTGATTCCACCACTTTTTCACTGTCGAATTAACAAGGTAAAAAGTTCAATTGTCGGTAAACCGTTAATTTTGCACCCCATTAAATCAACGGTGAAAAAGTGATGGAATCACATGATATTTGGTTTTTCGATATCTTACATGATAAAGATGATGACTGATGGAGGCCTTTTTCAGGCCTCCTCCAGATGTTGTCTTCCGTCGATCTCCCGGTGGATTTTGGAGACGATCTCTTGTTGCGTGTGGGTCTCAATGGGTTTGAGGAGATTGGTGATTTGAGGAGTTTAGCGCCGAGTTCATGCAAAGAAGTCCCGGGATGGTTTGGTACCACCGAGGACCCTCCGACGAAGTTTGTGCTAGATCCGAGCAGAGTAACGGCTAAGTGGAATAAAAATGACTACTTGACCCCTTTGTGATAGGGGTTTATATAGGGGTGGCGGCACGCAGCAGTGAGCGCGAGAATCTCGCCGGCGGTTACGCTCCCGACGTCACGCCCGCATAGAGAGCGGATCGCCCATTAATGGGGATCGTGGAGGCGTGGAACGTGGGATGCTGCTGGCGGGGAATCCGCGCATGGCGAGATTCGCGGAGCGGCGGTTACGCCCGTGAGCGGTGGAGCTGGTCGGAGGAACGAGGAAGACGGCCTCGGCCGGGGGGCTTGGGGACGAGCGAGAGGGCCGAAAGGCCTTGGTCTTGTGGCAGCTCAGGGCGAGCTGAGGGGCCGAGGAGGCCAATCAACATCAGGGAGCCCCGAGGAAGGCTAGCTTGTGCTAGCAGGTCGGGTACAGGGGCGGCCCGGTCGGCCTTTGTGGGCCATTTCTTCTGATTTCTAGGACATGCCATCCGCCACGTGTCCTGATCTTGAGGATCGTCAATATCGAGCGTCATCATTAGCCCCCCACTCTTGTCCCGACCAGCTAGCGGGTCGGGTCAGGAGTGGACTGCCGGGCCGCCCGGGGTGAGCTCCTTCCTAAGGTTCCGTCGGGACACGTCCCCAGGCTGTGAGCTGTCTTTTCTGCTAGTGAATCAGGGCGAGATCCCTGTATTTAAGGAGGGTGCGCCGGTTCGTGCATCGTCCATTAAAGCGATGGTCCACGTGTCACGCGTCGGTTGGCTGACGGGACGTGTGTCAACCTGCGACGTCTGAAAGGGTGCGGTCCAGCGTGGGAACGACAAGTGGAGCAATTGGAGCCGTCGGATGCGAGGAGGCGTTTTGGCGGGAGACGAAGGGCGCCGTTGGATGAGGTTGCTCGTGGTGATAAAATAGGGGTGGGGCCCGTTCCAGGGCCCCTACTCCTTCGTATTACGTTTCTTCTAAGTTTTGGTTGCTCGGCGCTCTTCTTCCTTAGGACACATGGTTCGTTCCCACCCTTTGGGTCGCTCGCTCCAAAGGGAGGCCCGCAACGCGGTCGTGCCCCTGGCTGGCCTAGGTGCTGCGTCGAACGTTCTGCCGGCGACAGGGTTCTCCGCCTCGTTGGCGGCTCCTGGGGGTTTTTTCGACGGCGGTCAGAGGCGTCCACGGTCATCCGAGCCCCACACGGGAGACGGAGGGTAGGACGAGGACGGGGTCCCCCTTAAGAGGAAAAGGACAATTTCTCGTGCGCCGCCGTCAATGGTCCCTGAAGGGATCCCCGTGCATGAGGGCGATGCCGTCTTCATGGTTTCGTCTGGGCTTTCCGTTGCTGCCGGCTTGCTCGCCGGGATGGAAGAGTCGGCAGGAGGAAGACTTCTGTGCGACACCCTGAGGGCCCAAATGGAGGCCATAGCCCAGGGGCGGTCCAGATACAAACCCCTTCACGCGTTGTTTTAGCCTTCCTTTCTTTGGCCCCAGCGACTCCCGGTTTCTCATCCGCTTCCCGTCAGGTCCTTCAACACTGCGCCATCGCCGCCCGTATGGAGGCCGAGGGGGCGTTCCAAGCACCGAGGCCGGTAGAAGCATTTCCTTCGGAGGTCGAGGTCTTGCGGTGTGACCTGCGTCTGGAGAGGGCTAGGGCCGATGTCCTGGCAGCCCGTGCGGAGGCTGCGGAGCTCGCCAATTCAGCGAATCAGGGCGTCCTCCGTCGCCTGAGTGCATCTCACCGGGTCGCCGAGAGGAAGCTGGCGGACCTGGCCTATCGCTTCGCGGCCATGGAGAAGGAGAGAGACGCCGGCAGGAGAGATGCCGAGGCGGCGCTCCTGGCGGCTCAGGCTGCCGAGGTCCGGGCCAGGATAGCCATGGCCGATTACAAGGTGTCAGAGCAGTTTTACGTCGAGCTTGGTGAGTATTCCGCCGTCGCGTGGAATAAGGCTCTGGATGCCGTGAAGGAGCAGCTTCCCGAGTTCGCCGATGGCGAGCTCCGTGCTCAGGTCCCGCTCCCGGTGGCAAGGCCTCCGGCTGACAACGATGGGGGAAATGAGGCGCGCCCCTGGTGGCAAAACCTCCGGTGGTGAAGCCCTCCAGTGATGAGGGAGGAGGTTTGGAACTTAGGCCTTTTTGATATTTCCTCGTCCCTCTTTTGTAAGCCTCCGGGCAGCTTGTAAGGCTGGGGAGCCCAAAGTACCCTTTGTAAAGACTGCGCGCTTGATAATAAAACTTCTTTGTTTTCATGGGTCCGCGCTTTATCTTCTGTTTGTGAAGAATGCTTGTAAAATATCTCTGCTTGCGCTGTTGGGCTTTTCATGCCAGGTCGGCCATCTGTCTAGCGATCGTTCGTCGAGTTGATTTTGATCACTTGCCAAGCGTGTCAAGCGCCGCCGAGAAGGAGGCGTCTCCATGGCCCCGAAGTTGAGGGGGGATCGCTCGAGACTTGGATAGACCTGATGCCTCTTGTTGGTGGCTCGGATCCTCTGCATGTGATGGGCAGAGGGTTGTTCGCCTTATTTGTGCCGAGGATGGATGGAGGCCGCTCCGTTGCCCTTTGGCGAGGGCTTCTGATTTCCGGCGTTGTGGGTAGGCAACTACCGGCCTGGGATGACCGAGTGGGGTAGCCGCTCGGATGCCTCTTGCGAGGGCTTCGATCCCTGGCGTCATGGGTAGGGAGCTACCAGTCGAAGATGACCGAGCAGGGTAGTTGCCCGGTTGCCTCTTGCGAGGGCTTTGATCCTTCAGGACGGAGACCGAGCAGGGTCACTGCCTAGTGCCTCTTGGCGAGGACTTTGATCCCAGGTGTTGCGGTAGGGAAGCTACCTGCCGAGGATAACTGGGCAGTGGAGCTGCACGGTTGCCTTTTGGCGAGGGCTTTGATCTCTAGCATTGTGGGCAGGCAACTACCAGCCTGGGATGACCGAGTGGGGAAGCCGCTCGGATGCCTCTTGCGAGGGCTTCGATCCCTGGCGTCACGGGTAGGGAGCTACCAGTCGCAGATGACCGAGCAGGGTAGCTGCCCGGTTGCCTCTTGCGAGGGTTTTGATCCTTCAGGACGGGGACAGAGCAGGGTTACTGCCTAGTGCCTCTTGGCGAGGACTTTGATCCCTGTCGGTTGTGGTAGGATGCTACCAGCCGGGGATAGCCGAGCGAGGACTCGACTGCCTCTGGGAGGACTTTGGTCCTTGGCGCAGGAGGGGCTGTAGAAGCCTACCAAGGGCCCTTGGCCGGGCAGGGTTACTGCCTGGTGCCTCTTGGCGAGGGCTTTTGTCCTGAAGGATAGCCGAGCGAGGGATCCTCGGGCTCGACTGCCTCTGGGAGGGCTTTCTGATCCCTGGCGTTGTGGTAGGGAAGCTACCCGCCAGGGATAGCCGAGCGATGGTTGGACCCGACTGCCTCTGGGAGGACTTTCTGATCCCTGGCGTTGCGGTAGGGAAGCTACCCGCCAGGGATAACCGAGCAGGGCAGCTGCCGGGTTGCCTCTGGAAGGGTTTTCCGATCCCCGGCGTAGCGGTAGGGTAGCTACCCGCCGGGGATAACCGAGTAGGGCAACTGCTGGGTTGCCTCTAAGGAGGACTTTTGGTCCTTAGCGTTAGAGGGGCTGTAGGAAGCCAATAAGGATAACCGGGCAGTGAAGCTGTGCGGTCGCCTCTTGGCGAGGGCTTTGGGTTGTAAAGACAGAACTCCATTCGAGATGTTCCGACGTTTCTTTATTCGAATGGACATGATTTTTAGAGAACATTTTACATCATTTTTGCGAAGAAAAAGAAAGGAGGGGTACACATTTGCTGGCTTTGACCTCATTGGTATAGCTTGAGCTTCTCGGCGTTGTATGGCCGCGGGAGCTTGCATACGCCCGCGTCTTATAGGCGGTAGGCTCCGCCGGGGAACGCTTCAGAGACGAGGAAGGGACCATCCCACTTCGGGGAGAACTTGTGAAGCCAGCCTTGGTCGATGAACTCGTTTCGCCGCAGGACCAGATCCCCGGTCTTGAAGGAGCGGTGCTTGACCCGAGCGTTGTAGTATCGGGCCGTTTGTTGTTGATAAGCGGCAACTCTGATTTAAGCCCGGTCTCTTTTTTCCAACAAGATGTCCAGGTTTGTACGTAGTGCCGAGGTGTTTGCGTCATCATCGAAGTGCTCGACCCGGTGACTGGGTAGCCCGATCTCCGCTGGGACCATCGCTTCGGTCCCGTAACAGAGGCTGAAGGGGGTCTCCCCGGTGGGAGTCTTCTTTGACGTGCCCAGGGCCCATAAGACCCGCGGTAGTTCTTCGACCCAACTGCCTTGTCGCCCATCTAGGCGGGTCCGGAGACCTCGGAGGACATCTCGGTTAGCGACTTCGGCCTGCCCGTTGCATTGAGGATGCGCGACCGCGGCGAACTTCATGAGGATATGGCATTCCTTGCAGAAGTCCTTCACTTTCTCGTTCTCAAAGTTCGTCCCGTGGTCGGTGACGATACACCTCGGGATGCAGAACCGGAGTATCAGGTTGTTTTGCAGGAACTTGATGGTTGTGGCGGGGTCCGGTTTCCTGATGGGGACGGCCTCAATCCACTTGGTGAAGTAGTCTACCGCGATGAGGATGTATTTGTGCCGCCTGTACCGGTAGGGAACTGGCCAATCATATCCAATCCCCACTGGGCGAACGGCCATGGGGATGTTAAGGCAGTCAGCTCGGTAACCGGGAGGCGGGGGATGCTGCCGTGGAGCTGGCAGCTCTTGCATCTCCTGACTAGCTTTCGGGCATCCTCGTGAATGGTGGGCCAGTAGTACCCCTGGAGCAACGCCTTTTGGATCAAGGTTCAGGCCCCCTGGTGTGCACCGCCAACCCCCTCATGGATTTCCCGAAGGACATAGTCGGCTTCGTGTGGGTCAACGCACCGGAGTAGGGGCTGAGTGAAGGCCTTCTTGTAAAGGTTCCCATTGCTCCTGACGAAGTGGCGGGCTTTGGCCCGGAGACGGCGGGTGGCTTCCCGGTCTTCTGGGAGCGTACCGTCCTTCAGGAATTCCACGAGGGGCTTTCTCCAATCTTGGTCGCCCTCCTGCGCCGTATACACGTGGAGTGTCGTCGCCTCGTCTTCCACGCTGGGTCGAGCCAAGGTTTCAAAGAGGATGGACCGCTTATTATTGGCCGAGTATGACGAAGCCAGTTTGCTCAGGGCGTCAGCTTGGGCATTCAGCTGCCTGGGTATTTGTTCTACCTGGACTTCGTCAAAGTTCCTCCGGAGTTTCCTCACCTCGTCCAGGTACTTCATCATCAGAGGCTCTCGAGCTTCATAGCGGCCGGTCACCTGACCGACAACAAGGGCTGAGTCGCCGCGGAATCGAATTACCTTCAGTCCCAGCCTGGCGGCCATGCGCAGTCCGGCCAGGAGGGCCTTGTATTCTGCCGCGTTGTTTGAGGCCTTGAAACCGAGCTTCAGGGAGTACTCCATCTCTGCTTCGTTCGGGTCCCGGATAATGAGGCCGGTACCGCAGCCTTCCTCGGTTGAAAACCCGTCGACGTAGATGACCCACTCAGGAACCGAGCCAGGCCTTCCCGCGATGGGACATTGAGTTGCGAGGGGCGGCGTGGACTCCGGCTTCTTGCTAGGGATGGTGCATTCAACGATGAAATCGGCCAGGGCTTGCGCTTTGATGGCCTGCCTCGGGCAATATTTTATATCAAACTGAGATAGCTCCCACCTCCACTTTCCTAAGCGGCTCGAGGATTCTGGTGACGCTTGGATAGCCCCCAACGGACGCTCGGTGAGGATGATGATGGTGTGTGCTTGGAAGTAGTGCCGCAGCTTCCTTGAGGCTACCACGAGGGCTAAGACAATCTTCTCTATGGCAGGGTACCTCGTTTCTGCGTCCTTAAATACGTGGCTCATATAGTACACCGGCTTCTGCGCTCCATCGGCCTCCCGGACGAGCACCGAGCCTGCTGCTTGGTCGGATACCGCCAGATACAGCGACAGCTCGTCTCCTTCAACTGGTCGGGTGAGCAGTGGTGGTGTCGCGGGGTGCTTCTTCAATTGGTCGAAGGCGGCTTGGCACTCCTCCGACAACTCGAACCTCGGGATTTTCCTCAGAGCCTTAAAGAACGGAAGGCATTTCTCTCTTGACCTGGACCTGAAACGGCTCAGAGCTGCGACTCGTCCCGTTAGCCACATGATCTCGACGTTGGTCTTCGGCGCGACCATGTTGAGAATAGCGTCAATTTTCTCTGGGTTAAGCTTCGATTCCGCGGTGAGTGACCATGAACCCTAGGAATTTTCCTCCGGTGACTCTGAATGCGCACTTGGCGGGGTTTAGCTTCTTCTTGAACTTGCGGAGCACTTCGAAGGCCTCGCCCGGATCCCTGGCGTGGTCGGCCGACGAGACGGATTTGACGAGCATGTCGTCAACGTA
The DNA here is from genome assembly GCA_030015575.1 of Agapanthus africanus. NCBI lineage: Eukaryota > Viridiplantae > Streptophyta > Magnoliopsida > Asparagales > Amaryllidaceae > Agapanthus > Agapanthus africanus. The sequence goes on from JASDDO010000022.1 coordinate 372,003,597, forward strand.
GACTTCCATATTCCTGCCGATCTGTGGCTTGAACATGCGGTTGACCAACCTTTGGTACGTGGCCCCGGCGTTCTTGAGGTCGAAGGGCATCACCTTGTCGCAATATACCCCATGTCCGTTGTGAATGCGGTGAGATCTCCATCTTCAGGATTCATACAGATTTGTTTGTAGCCGGAGAAAGCATCCATGAAACTCAACAGCTCGTGGCCGGCTGAGCTGTCGACGAGCTGGTCTATCCGGGGGAGTGGATAGTTGTCCTTGGGGCAGGCCTTATTGAGGTCGGTGAAGTCGACGCACATGCGCCACTTCTCGCTTGACTTCTTGACCAGAACTACGTTCGCCAGCCACTCCGAGTAGGATACATTTCTGATGAAGTTGGCGGCGAGAAGCCGATCAACTCCTCTTCGATAGCCTTCTGTTTGACCGGGGTGAAGCTCCTCTTCTTCTGTCTGACGGGTCGGGCCGCAGGATCAACCCCGAGCTTGTGGGAGGAGATTTTGGGATCAATCCCAGGCATGTCAACAGGCGCCCAGGCGAAGACATCGGAGTTATCTCTGAGGAATCTGACCAGTTCATCTCGCTGAGTCTCTGTCAGGAGTGATCCGACCTGGACGGTTTTTCCCGGGTCCCCCTCTGCTAGGGCACCTTGGTCAGGGTTTCGACCGGCGCCCCCCGGACCTCCTTCCGCTCATCTCGGGTTTCTAGGGAACCCTTGATGTCGTCGCTTACCTCGACGTCGTCGGCCGGCCGCTCGGGCGAAGACGTTTCGGTAATGCATATCTTCGCGACCCGCTGGTTCCCGTAGACCCGACATATCCCGCCCTGGTCGAGAGGGAACTTTATCGCCAGGTGGTAGGTCGATATCTGGACCTGGAGGGAGTTCAGCGTCGGACGGCCGAGGAGGACGTTGTAGGCCGATGGGACTTTTGCTACGATGAAGTCTATAGGCAACGTACACGTGCGGCCGGGCTCCCCGATTGTGAACCGCAGGGTGACCATCTCTTGCGCCGGGATGGAGTGGTTGGTGAACCCCGAAAGGACGTGAGAGGTCGGTTTCAAGTCTGCTGGGGTGAGCCCCATGCGTAAAAAGCAGTTGTGGAAGAGGATGTTCACCGAGCTGCCTGAGTCGACGAGTATCCGGTGGATCTCGTACCCGTGGATTCGGGCCGTGATCACCAGTGGGTCGTTGTGGGGCACGGATATGCCGTGGAGGTCCCCGTCGCCAAAGGTAATGGGCTCGTGGCCTCTGGCCTTTTTGCTCGGGCGGTCGTCGGCGCCTGTTGCCGGCGTGGGGTGCCGGGCCTCGCAGGAGCTAGACTGGCCCCCGGTCGTCATGACCATAGCTCTTGATGGGCCTTGGTTTCCTTCGGCGGGGCCCGCGAGGCGGTGGCCGGAGGAGGGGCCGATGACATTCGGTTGAGGTTCGCCCGTGCCTCCGCTGAGGGAAGGGTGGTGGCTGGTACCCGGACTTTCAGGATGGTTGCCGGCCATACGGACGGAGATCGGAAGGCCAACTTTGTTTTTGTGGAGTTTCGTTTCCACAGACGGCGCCAACTAATGGAGGCCTTTTTCAGGCCTCCTCTAGATGTTGTCTTCCGTGGATCTCCCAGTGGATTTTGGAGACGATCTCTTGTTGCATGTGGGTCTCAATGGGTTTGAGGAGATTGATGATTTGAGGAGTTTAGCGCCGAGTTCCTGCAAAGAAGTCTCGGGATGGTTTGGTACCACCGAGGACCCTCCGATGATCAAGTTAGTGGTAGATCCGAGCAGAGTAACGGCTAAGTGGAATAAAAATGGCTTACTTGACCCCTCTGTGATGGGGGTTTATATAGGGGTGACGGCACGCAGCAGCGGGCGCGAGAATCTCGCCGGCGGTTACGCTCCCGACGTCATGCCCACATAGAGAGTGGATCGCCCATTAATGGGGATCGTGGAGGCGTGGAACGTGGGATGCTGCTGGCGGGGAATCCGCGCATGGCGAGATTCGCGGAGCGGCGGTTACGCCCGTGAGCGGTGGAGCTGGTCGGAAGACGGCCTCGGCCGGGAGGCTCGGGGACGAGCGAGAGGGCCGAAGGGCCTTGGTCTTGTGGCAGCTCAGGGCGAGCTGAGGGGCCGAGGAGGCCAATCAACATTAGGGAGCCCCGAGGAAGGCTAGCTTGTGCTTGCAGATCGGGTACAGGGGCGGCCGGGTCGGCCTCTGTGGGCCCTTTCTTCTGATTTCCGGGACATGCCATCCGCCACGTGTCCTGATCTTGGGGATCGCCAATATCGAGCGTCATCAATGACGATGGGTGCAGATCGCCGAAAAAAATCACGGTGGGTGTATTTTTTTTGATGCCATAGGAGGATATTTCCTCCTATGGCACCTTTCCTCCATTATTCTCTTTTGGAATATTAGTAAATTACTCATGCTTTTCTTTGCTATTGTTTTGCATATATGCATGTATTTACTTTGTAAAGGTATAAACCGCCTAGGCACTTAGGGACTAGACGGTATCCCTACCGTCCAACACCGTCTAGCGCTTTTTACAACCTCAGACATTCGACAAGGGAAATTATCGCCATTAAGTATAAGATCGTTCCATTAACTGCACTTGATGTATTCTGTATTTAAATTTTGCATGCTTGACCTTTTCCCATAGTTTCTGCATTGATAGTCATGTAAGCTGAATATTATATCATTACTGTTTAACAAATTTGTAAGGTTGTTTAAATATCTAAACAACTCTCTGTTTAATCCAAGGTTCGAGGTTTCGTCCGAAACCACCGATACATGATCTTTTCATATAGGTTTTGGTGGAGACCGATACGAAACCAAACATACAATATCGTTTCGGCCGAAACCTGAAATAACTTTTTTTTTTTGCCGTTTTCGCTATTCTCATGATCACTATAGGCCTTCATCGTTAGAACTGAGGTATTTTTATGATGAGTAGTCGTTACATACTCGTTAAAGACGGTTGATCTTGACTATTGAGAAAGCTATAAGAAAAAAAGAAAACCCATCGAGCTGGAAGAGAGGGGGAGATGAGAGAGGGAGAGAGGGGATTGCAAAACAACGGGTCAGGACTTTTTTTTTAACTTTCAGGGCTGCGAATTTTTTTTAGCTTTTAGGATTTTTATTTGTGGTATAGTTGGTCAGGTTATTTTCATCCTAACAAAGCCACAAAAGTCGACCCAAACCCTATATTAATACTTATCTAAATACACTTTTCAATATATTTTGCATTTGATCTTGTCTTGACTGGATTTTTTAACATTAAGATCATTGCCTTGTGATATACAACCATAAATATGATATATCTACACGCGCACACGCACACATATAACCGTCAAAACTGAAACCTGAACCGAAATAAGCGAAACTAACCGAAACCTACCGAATCTAATAAATATTTGTGAGACCGAAACCGAGTTCTCGAACCTGGGTTTAATCTAAGTTTGACTTAAAATTATAATTTATTGAGAATAGGAATTCATTAATTTAATGGATACCAAATTAAGTTTCCAGAGGTCCATATGAGTGTGAAATTGATATTTGAAGTTTAGTATATTAATAAACTGGTCTGGCTGCGATTTTTGAGCATCTTAGTATACGCCCTGATTTGATAGTGGCTTTTATCTGTATATATTTTTTTCTTTGTTATGATGTTTACTGAATTTCGCTCATTAATACCATTTTAATATATTTTTGAGCAGCAGACAGCGATCTGATTGAGGGGTGTTTCTGCACTAATTGCTATATATCATATAATGAAAGTTCCAGACTAACAGCTAGCTACAGCTAGTTTTCTCACATTTTGAGAAAGCACGAGTGATGATGCACAAAATTTCACTTCTCTCTCTCTCTCTCTCTCTCTCTCCCCTATTCTTTTTTGTTTCTCTTTTTGCCTTAGTTAATGTTTTTGGCCAAATTTCTGAAGCCCCCCCCCCCTCTTTTTCCCATGTAGCAGGTTACCATTCTAAATATTAGAAAGCTACATCTTACCTCCAATTTTACAAGATGTAAATTTTTGTTTCTACAGAATTATACCAAAATGTTCCAGGTTTTTGCCGCTTTCTCATTGACATTGCATATTTGATCCTTATGCCAAGGTAAATCTGGGAAGAAAATGAATCATGAACAGAAAATATATACGTTAGCGCCAACACTTTATACAAGTTAGGGCGGTATCCCCCTATATAGGCAAAAGTGTGGGGTTCTCTGAAATTTAGCCAATGTTTTATGTACCTTGCATGACATCCAAATGGATATTTCGACTTTTATAAAACATACCCTCAGTGGGTACACAATATATAGCTCTGATTTCAGTTGTAATTTACAGATTTGTGACTGGATGCTCTCGAGGACCACTTCTTGGATTCAAGCATCTTGAGCCAAAATTCTGTATACAAAGGTTTGGCATTTCTTCAGTTTGATTATCTATACATGGGTACTCAATTAATGACTGTACCTTCTTCAACCATAGGACTGCTTCCATACAGCTTGTAGATACTGATCTTGATCGTTTACCAACTTCAGCTACTTGCATGAATTTATTGAAGCTCCCGCCGTATAAAAGGTCAGCAAGTGAAATTTTCCAAAGATCTTCAGTTCCAAACAGTTGATTTAGTACAAACTTATTTACAAGTCCAATGACTTGTAGATAAAAATAACCCTAATATGAAATGGACAACTTAATTTCAAATAACCATGTAACCAGAGGTAAAAATCTAACAAGCATCATGTGTCACATTTATCTTCAACAGTTAAAATTTGATGAGATTAGATCTTACCTAGTGGATTTGGATCTATTACACAACCTGTAGAACTAGCCTTAAAAAGAGGAAGTCATTTCCAAACCATTTCCAGCAATGAGTGAAAAATCAATTTCTTTCAAAAAAAACAATATCATATATACTGTTAAAATTTGCACTCTATTTATAGACTGTTAAAATTTCCTGTTATTTACATATATGGCATCAGTACCCTAATCCCTTAAGAAATATACATGCTCTAATAGCTCCCCGAAGGATTGGAAGACTGTAATTCATACATGACACTGTAGATCTCATTCTGTGCCTTCTCTTGTAGTTTTTGGTTCTCCGTGTACTCAAATCTTGCATCTTATTTAAAGGTCAAATTTCTATCTAAGGGTATATGACAAGGAATTTTTTTTTTGAGGGAGGAGATTTGTAGTGGTTTAGAGAACCGTGTCAAAATTCCTGAAGCCAAACCCAAATTTCGACCTAAAGGGTCCACTTATAAAGAAGCAGATCATTAGGTATCGAAGATGGATATCTCATAGACCTGTATCCGAGAGAAGCTCCGGCTAGCTCTTGGAAATGCATGATTGTTGTTGTAGACTTGTAGTCAATAGTTTTTATCTCCAGTAGATTCTAGGGAGCAACTAGCCTGCGAGGTTGACTATTGTAGTAATAGTATTCCTACCTATTCTACATCAAGCTTGTTTCATATTTCTACTAGTAAGAAAATGCTAGACTGCTTATTGAGGAACGTTGGGCAAGAGTTGCTGGTTTAGTTTAGTTCAGAGTATTGGTTTGTGTTTTCAGTAGAGCATCAGGGATGGGGTATTTTAAGAAAGAAAAAAAATGCTTGTTTCATTTTTCTCTAAAAATGTTCAAAACTTTCTTAAGTTTAAAAATGTTGCTACATGGCTTTTTTAACCAACTTGGTTTCTCTTTGCTTATGCTCTTCCTGCTAATTGCTCTTTCATTAAAGAATTTAAGATATAAAATTTCTTTTTCTCGACTTGATTCACCGTAGGCATGTCCATTTCGGTTTTTATCGTTTGTAATATGCTCACGACTGAGGTTTAGAACTGGAGAAGTTTCCTAATTAGCATGTGATCTTAGCATAGAAATTCTACTGATAAAATGTAGATTCTAAAGAAACAGGCTTCGATTTCCTAGTGTTTTCAACTGAATTTGGTCCATACGAGTTTTTGCTTTTAATTATTTGTTCTCCAAGGATATTTGACTTTCAGAATTTCCTGGATATTTTTGGGTACTGGAACTAGTTTCTTGTGGTAAACACCCAAGTCGTGATCCCTTGGATGTCACAAGGGGACATAGGAAAATAATTTCTTCCACTTATAGCACTGCCACCACCAATCACATCAAAGGCATTGTTAAAAACTATCTTCAAGTAAAGTGTGACAATTGTATCTTTAAGACTTGAAGAAACAGTACATACTACATGCATTTTAACTGTAGCGGTTTTCTTTTGAATTGCAGCAAACAACAAATGCAAGCCAAATTGATGTATGCCATAAGTGCAGATGCTGGCTTTGATCTGAGCTAATAAAGAATATTGCATTTTGGATAATTTTTCCTCGAGATGGACAGAAGCTGGGTATTCTCTATTTCATAGTTCGAGGAGATTTATGGCTTTGAGGGAAGAGTTGCCAGCCAAGGTAAATGATGTATATGGGGGGAAAGAATATGTAAATATTGGAATGCATCTTGCAACGTACCTTATACACCTTGTACAAATCTCTGTAGTGTTGTATAATTCAAGAGATCGTCAATTGGATTGTTGATGTAGTACGCTTGCTACATGTTACTTTCACCAAGACTGAAATTGCGCCAATGGCATGAGATGCTTTATTTCCTTTTGCTTAGGAAGAGGCTAAATTGAATCGGCTGTTCTCCACAGCAAATATCCTCCTTTTTATTTATTTATTTTTTCTTTTTGGGCAAAAAATGGTTGCGCACTGCTTGCTTTTGTCCGTATGGCATTGAGCAAGACACCATCCTTGTTAAATATTTGAGATCAAGAACCTCTGCTGGTACTGCCTGCTATTTTCCATGCTATTGTTACATCCCATCCGCATCATAGATTAAAAAATAGGAACTTGTGGGCCCTCTTGTTCAGCCCTGAAATGTAATAGCTGTAATAGTAGAGAGCAAATAATGTGTGAATTCCAAATATTGCATTCTGCTGCTGCTCCTTTAAAACTGCGTGGTGCCTCAAGCCTGTCATATAATCTCCAAGTTGCCGGCCAAGGAAATTATATATGGACAAGGCAACCGTTTCATAATTTTCCTCTAAAACGTTGAATGTTAGTTTCTATGTACTTCTGGACTGGAAACAGTCTAGAGAAAGAAGCAGATTTGTTAGGAAATTATATTAGGCTCTGAAACTCAAATAAGCCAAAGAGTCCAACAAAACAAACTCTCAACCAGTTATTTGCTAAACTAATTTGGGCAAAATAGTCGACATCAGGTGAAGGTTTGAAATTCTAGGGGATCCTGATCTGAGATTTCCATTTTGATCTCAACAATGGCCATTCAGGTTTTGATACCGAGCTTTGTAGGTTTACTATTAGGTTCATCAATTGGCTATTGATGTTTCAGTGTTAACTTTATTAATGAGTTGATAAGTTTAGATTGTGTTATTGATTAGTTTAACAGTATTATGTACTAATAAAATGTCACAAAATTTTTTGTTATCTTTATAACATAAACAACCATTCTAGAAGTCAATTAATTTACTAAAGTGTGTTGATGGTTGTTGATGGTTTTTTTATTTTTTTATTATTACAAACTTTTGAATATTGTTTACCTAAACGATGAAAAAACTAATATTCCTAATCTAAGATAGTCAATTCCAATTCCAAAAATAATCATATATCAGAATTGATGCCAAGATTTTTAACCTTGCTTTCAACACATCTTTCAAGATATTTATAATTCTTTTATATATCTTTTTATCTTTATCTCTTTGTATAGGGATATCTTTATTTCTTAGTATTGGGATTTAATATTGTAGGCAATATATAGAGAGGCATGTTGTGTATTGCATCTTTTGATCAATCATCAATAATATTTTTTCACTTCCCAGTCTACATGGTATCAGAGTCCCGACCCTAACCATTGATTGATTTCGGTTATCACCGTTCAAGTTTTCGAGACCTCACCCTTCGTCGTTGCAGATTGAACCTTCGTTGTCTCCCTCATCATCGCCCTCGCCGCATCGTCATCTCTGCCATCGCTGCCATTAGAACCTCTTGACGTCCCTACGTGTGCAGCTCCTCCTCCCCTCGATCAAAACCCTAGAACGGTCCTCTCTGCCTCCTCGATCCTTGCCGGGATCGTTCTCGTCCACGAGTCCGACCACTTCCTTGCTGCCACCCTCCAGTGGCATCCACGTCAGCAAGTTCGCCATCGGATTCGACCTCGACCACCTCAAGAACCGCCCATTGTCAGATCATCTGAAAATCTCAGATTTGAGCAGAATCGAGAGTTTTTGATTCTATTTTGAGCAAAATTGTTAGATCTGGCCTTTCTCTATCTCTGATCTTGAGATCTGGTCCTTTTCGCTTCTAATCGTCTTGAAAACCCTAGAAATTGCGTTATTTGTTTTTTCCCCCTAATTTAAACTATCTGAATAAAGTTAATAGCGCTGAATAAGATAAAATTATTGTTAATAAAATTGGGAGAAAAATTGAGGTGATTTTTTTAAAGCTATTTATTAGCTATTTCTTTCGAGTCGTTTTCATTTCTATCAAGATATGGACAAGCGTGGACTCTATTCGTTTCGCTAGATCAACATCTTCTCATCAAGTCTGCGGATTATACTTGTTGACCCTTACTATGCAGTACAATTTTTGAGCTTTGGTATTGTGGTGCTATATTGATGGCACTTGTTTGTCCTCTTTCTACCACCACTTCTTCCGCTACGCCTATGACTTCAACCGATCACTCTAGTTCTTCCACTGATATTTCAGGTCTGTATACTCTCACTCATGATCGATGGATGCAAACTGATCAGCATATTATATCATATATTGTACGTTTGGTAGTGGCTCATATTCGTTTGTCTATTGGACGACTGGCTACCTCTCGTCAACAGTGGATTGCTTTTAGCCACATGTTCGTTCAGACAGGTGCCGCTCATGAATACCAACTGCATTAGTCTCTTCAGGATGCTCGATAGGAAGATCGTTCTGTTTAGGATTTCTACTCTTTTATATCAGGGTATTGGGAAGAATTACACCTAATGGAGGTTCAGATTCCAGCATCATTGGGGGATGTCTCCATCGAGTACTACAAGCAGCATGATCGTCCAAGATGCTAAATTACCTACTCAAGATGATCGTTCTATTCTGTTCTAGATGATCATTCTACTAGCGTGATCGTTCTGTCCAAGATGTTAAATTACATGTTCCTTTCAGCGTGATCGTTCTGTTCAAGATGCGTCTTCGACCGGAGCTTCAAGGACTATGTAATCAGATACTTCATTGTGTTCCTTTGCCTAGCATTGAGGCTGCAGTAGCCGAGTTCATCTCTGAGGAGACCCGCCTCCAGATGTTGACAGCTACATCTACCAGTACTCGTGATACGGTACCATCAGCTACTGTTTTTGCTGCATAAATCAGACCCGTCACAGCTCTACCACTGCCTTCTTCTCCTTCCGACGAGTTTGTACATGCTGCAAGAAACATGGACATCATATCTATCAGTGCTCGGTACTTAAGAACAAGTTGACAAATACTTAAACTCGTTCAGCTACTCGCCATTGCAATGACCCTCCAACTGCATCTACTGATATATCATCAGCAGCCTCTACTGCAACTTCAGGTTTATTCTCCTCCGCACAGATAGCAGAGATCACGAATATTGTTCAACAGAGTCTTCGTGTCAGTGGAACTCCTGCACCTTCTACCACTGTCTCAACTGCTAATTCTGGTATTTCTATTCCTAAGATATTTGACTCGGGTGCCCGCATCATATGACTTTTGATAAATCCTTTCTTACAAACAGTTCTACTATTCCTATGTCATACATACATACTACTAACGGTTCGTCACCTGCAGTAAATCAATGTGGTGACATCATATCTACTACTCACTCTTCAGGTAATCTTAGTCTTTCATCTGTATTACATGTTCCTAAATTAACAATGAATCTTTTATCTGTTAGTCACTTGCTGATTTTGATTGCACCATTATCTTCTCATCCACTTCTTATATTGTGCAGGATTTGAGCACCGATCAAAGGATTGGGGAGGGTCATAGAGTGAATTGACTGTACCAGTGGAGCATATTCACTTTCCTATATTGAATAAAACTGTAGCTGGCTTGGCTACTTTTGATCTATGGCATCGTCATTTAGATCACATTTCGAGTTCTCGTCTTAAATTTTTATCTGAGTCTGGAGTCTTAAGGTTCTTTCGTGTTGGTACTTTAAATAAGTGTGTTGGATATCGTTTGGCAAAACAAACTGCTTTACCTTTTGTGTCACATAATAAAAACTTTATTATAACCTTTTGATTTGATTCATTCTGATATTTAGGGACCTGCTCCTGTTGTTTCCATGTCTGGTTATCAATATTATGTTAGCTTTATAGATGATTACTCTCGTTATTCCTGGGTTTATCTTATGCATGCCAGACTGAGATTCCTTCCATTTAGACTGAATTTACAAATATGATTTATACTCAATTTAAAAAATGAATTAAAATTTTTAGATCTGACAATACTTGTGACTATATTTCTTCGTCTATGCAAACTATTCTTAAATCTCATGGTACACTTCCACAACAATCATGCCCATGTTGGATATAGTGCCCTCAAGTCAATTATTTTAATGACAGGTAGGCTATTGTGATGATTGAGGGAGGACCTATACGGGTAGAACATGTGGGGGTTCCTAGCGCCCTGGCCGTCGACCGCGGCCGTTGCGGAACGAAAACTTTTGGATTTAAAAACTTTGGCACTAGAAACAACTACCTAGAATAGAAACTAAACATGAAACTAGCAAGCTCCAAAGATGTTATTTACTGTGATAGAGTCGTTTTACCAAAAGATCCGTGTCCTTCGGTCTTCTACCCTCTTCCTTAGCTCCTTGAGGTCCTTGATCGAGCTTGGCCGTTGGTCTTCCTCCGTCGAAAATGATCCACCTGAGAGATGTGGTTCATGGCTCTTGCTCCATACTAAAAATCTAGTGGAGCAACTAGGAACTCTAGGTTGCTAATCTAGAGTGTCTAGTGATGTAGTGAGTTGTTCTTAGTGTATATCTATCTCTCTTCCAACCTTGATTTTCAACATATGAGATGGTAGGGTAGAAGATAAAGAAAAAGGACGAGGAGCTCAAGAAAGGCTAGTGAGGAGAAATGAGCAAAAAAATGGTGAGAATCATTTTTTCCAACCAACCAAGTGAGAGAAAAATATGAAGCATGGTTTTGTATAAAACCATTTTCCAATAAAAATATAGCAACCATGCTTGAATAGTTTGCACAAATGAATTTACAATTCATTTGTCAACACTATTCAAGCATGGTTCTCACCATTCTCACCTCGCTACCTTTACATCTCATTTTCCATTTAAATTAATAAATGGATAAACTAAAATGAGATGTCCACCTTCTAGAATGTTTTCCGTATAAATACGGAATACACTTAACTGTATATACATACATGTATTCGTATCAAAATACGAATACCTAAAGAGATAGAATAACACAAAAAACATAATACTAGAATTTACATATCGAAATATATATACGTAAATTATTAAATCAATACCTGATTTAATAATCCGGCTTAATCCTAAGCCAGCCAGTATTATCAACCGTCCGATCGAAAGTCTAGGTAACTAGTACAATCATTCGATCGGAACCCTGCATGTATCAAAATACGGCTACTACATCATTTCGTCTGAACCAGGGGAACCCTCTATGTGGGACTTTAAAGACTCGACAGTATGCCGATAGTGAGTTATTGGAAAATTCCATAACCACAAGCACGTCAGCGGCACTAGCTGTACGTAATGGCTACCCGGGTACCTGTCGAAAAGGAAGGGCGACGATTAAACTCATCCGGATCCCTACCGAGCCTATCTATGACAATCTCCGTACAGTTCGGTCTGTTCATATAAGAGTAGCATATTGGGTCTAGGGGGTGGATAAAGTCAGACCCCTAATAACGTGATATTTCGTGTCGGTGTGAAGCCCATCACCCACTAAGAAACTACTGATCCAAACCAGTAATTCTTGTCCACCTTGTCCAAGGATTTCTGGTGATGGCCACCCGTGCACAACGCGACGTCAGCCCCCAATACCGGGAGAGACGAATCCCCGATGATCTGCTCACTGTCTCCATGTGGCTTGGGACTATACCCAACTAAAACCTACTTGTACGACTCCTTTGAGCCGTGGTAGGATAGCAATCAAAGCACAGTGGGAACTTACATGAGACAAATGACAATCTCAGGTCGAAGGACTAACCCATACTCATGTCATCTGAGAACTGCTATCTGACAATAGGTATAATACCAACTAGCATGTTCTCGGCGAGTCCGTCCAGTGTATTCACCCCCAGTGAGCACCTGCATACGATCTTAGGTGCGAAAGACCAATGGCTGAGGGACCAACCATCGCCCCTCGTCGTGTCTAGAAACGTATACATTAGTCTACTCTAGAATATCGATGCCCAGTCTCGATACTCTCATGGCCAGGGACATTTAAGGATGTGCTTATGGACTACTCAGCCCCCACATGTATGATCGCCATCATAACGCTGGTAGTCAAGAAATAATCCTACGGGCTTTATCAACTTGTAATAGTGATCTGTAATACCACATAATATATGTATATGATGATATAGACAAACCAGAAAGCATACTATTATCTCGAGTAAGACTATTCTACCCGTATAGGTCCTTCCTCAATCATCACAATCGTCTGCCTGCGATTACAATAATTGACTTGAGGGCATTATATCCAACAATTTCTCACTTGCACTTAAGGCTAATTTTTGTGGTGTCGTATACTCACAGCCCGTATGATACCGAACACCCAACTTCTCTACTAATCAGTCTCACAAAGCACGTTTGTGAAACTATCGCATTCGAGAAATAGCCTCAGTGAGTGGATCCGCTCCAATGTTTCTATCTTTATCTCTTTATATCTCAACTTCGTTGAGAAAGACTATCTCCCGAAATGAGCGATACATGTCTTAGAATTTTTTTGGATATCTGATAGGACCAAGTTCACAAATGAACTCCAAATCCAACAAACTTCTTAGACCGTATCTTCCACTGAATTTAATCAGTATCCTGCGCCATGCCTTCCTCAGTATCCACTTGGACCACATTTCCAAGATACTGCCCTTCAAAAGAGGGAAAACTATTAACTCTGACAGCTACTCTGTCATCCACGTTACCTTGGAAGTCTGAAATGATAACCGCCTCCTGAAGGAGGCTGCCGTTGCTATATGCCAAGAACATCTACTTATGTTCACAACTGCTTCCTAAATGTTTCTTCAGGATTGGATTAATATATGTTTATTGCAGTTAGTGCAAAAAGAAATATCCTGTGTGGTACTTGACATCTCATGATTGACTCAATTGCCTAAGCAGGTGATATGTCAATCATGCAAATCCCTCTCCTCATGAGTCTAGAAGACATCTCTTTAGAGAGGGTGACTCCATCACCTGCGGATTCACCACCACGCCAGGAGTCGTATATTCTAAAACACTTTAGAATAGTGTCAATGTACCTAAATTGGGACACTTCCCAAATCTAGATCTAAAACCATAGATCTAGTGACCAGAATCCCTGATATTTTATCCAGATCCTATGTGGAGAAGCACTTTGTGACAACCACGGTATAACCGATTGTAGTATAGGAACATCATTTCCTATAAGGAGTACGTCATCCAAGGACATCACTCCCTACTATCTTCTTACCAAGTCCATCTATTGTTCTGATGAAGTCAAACTCTATCACCGTCACATAAAAAATAGACGATCTATCTCTGCTATAGTTGCTTTAGTCTATAAATAGACATAAGCTCCTGGCCTATCATGCTTTCGCTGCGCCCACTGACTACAACAACCCTCTGGCAGAGTCATATACACGTGCACTTCTAAAGCTAATTTAGAACGACGTTATATTCATCCACCTACCAGATCTTATAGTTTAGGACAACAACAGTGGCAAGCTTGGGTCATTAAAAAACTTCCTGTCACCGTCTTTGAGGAGACCGAAGTACCTCTCGGGTGGATGAGGTTACCTATTATATCTGCGGAGTGGCTAATGGATTGTCGAATCCAATTGAATCTTTAGGTTCTACTAAATTTTTAGTAATTGTTTGTGGTTCTGGAATCACTTCCAGTTCTACCATACTCCCACTTGTGTTTTCTGAAAAGAATTCATTTTACTAAAGAGGTGGCGAGTCAAGAACAATATACCTATTGATCCTCCAAATGGTAGAATGTTAACCCTCGTCAAAGCCCGGGATAACCCACAAACTGCTATTACTGAAACGTGTCTTGAGTTTATCCAGATTCTGGTTTTAAGCATAAGCCAGACTACTCTATATACCTTAACATCGTTAAGATGTGAATCCATTCTATATCCAATATAGAAACAAAGGCACAAATTTAATTTGAACCAGATTCAAAAAACATGCAACTGTTTCCAGTGCATATCGACTAAATGGAAGAAGGCTAAGCAGTATTACTCATCAAGGAGCGTACCCTCGGATGAGTAACCTGAGAGAGAAGCAAGTTCTTAAATATATTACTTATGACGGAATACTTAGCATAAGTATCTACACCTTCGATCACCCCGAAGAATTCTGATACTTGCAACGTATGGTTCTCTACTTTATTCTTATACATATAACTTCTCAAAATTTGGACCTTATATTTCAACGAAATGCTTGTCTAAAACCAGAGAAGTCAAAAGTAAACGGAATATAGTACGAGTACCAACCCCTTTGTCCTAATGGACATCGGACAACATACAATACTTTGTATAAGTCCTCTGAGTTTAATAACTCAAATCCTGTGCGTCGTAGGTTGAAAACTATTTTATGGTTAAGAAGAATTACACCGTTGTTGAATGCACCTTACCCAACCATCAACTGATATAGGTAAACGTCATAAACATAATTTCAAAAAGTTATATCTCACTTTATGAAATAAACGTACAGATATATCAGTTTGAAATTGGTGCATAACAACAGATATTAAAAACCAAATATTTGCCGTTAAGCAAAACCCAGGCGATTTCCTCAAATATCACCAATTACAAAGAATTCTGATATTGAGGATTTAATCACCAAATTCCTAATGTTCTACTCCCACTCAGCATCTGTAATGCCATACAGACGTAAGAATAAAATCTGGTAAACACATACCCTGATGTCAGAATCTAATTGGGAAAGCAGTTTTCAATTATCACGTCACAGTAAGACTGAAACATGAAAATGTTTCGAGGGGATGGCTGGGTATTCCTAGTAATGCCTCTTCTACTATCCAGATTCATGACAGTAGTTGCAATTTTCTTGCCCTCACTCAAATCCCTTTATATGTCTTTACTTCTTCCCTTCTGTACACCATATTTAGGCTAATTGGTTTTCTTCCTTCCCTACCTTTTGACACCTGCCTATGGTTTGGAAGAAGACCATCCAATAAGCGTAATAAGTATACTATCTTTATATTATGAGCCTTCGCAACCTGAGAGAAGGTAAAGAGAAAAGACAATCGAATAATTCTATTCAATTTCTCCAGAACCGGAAACCATCCTCGTACCGAAACAAGTTTCTTTGAGTTCATATGTAACTATACGATGGCATATCCAAGCAATATGGATCTTCGTAGTGATACGGAGTGTTTTGGAAAAATGCAAAAGGGAATTAGGAGTGGCAGGGATATATGTGACTTTTTCATGAACCATGACAATCCAAAAGCCAAAGTGTTTAAGAAGGTTCGGTTAACTTGGTTTATGAGTTTTAGTTTAAGGTCAGGTCATGGTCACTGCCAAAGAGAGAGAGAAAAGAAACACTCAGCGTGCACTCTAACCTAGATTAGATTGGTTAATCACTTTATCTAATCAGGATGGCTCACATTGTTTCATCGAATTCTCCTTCAAACCTTTAAAAGGAGAACTAGCTGGGATCATTAACACCTTACAAGTTCGCTAACCGTTCAGCCAGGTCGGTGTTGGTACTCTGAGGGAGGTTTCCCGTGCTCTCGCACGGATCTAATTAAAATAAACCTCGTTTCCGCAGGAGCGTAGTCCCGTTAACACCTTTCTAGACACCTAATATGTCAGCTAATTGTGAAGTGAAAAATATCTCCCAAGAGTAACCCTACTCATCAGTGGGATCGGGATCCAACTATCATTGCGTGATAAACTAGATGGAAGCCACTCTAGTCACCACACTCCAGAAGGTATGCAATGCTAGCAAGTTTCCTGTATATTTGAAACCACCGATGTTGTTTTTGCCCCAAGCGCTTATGACCTTGACTTTGGCCAACAAATCATAACAAGCAAGTCAAGTTCTACCCGTTATTATCCAGATTGATTTAGACTCACCCGTACACACCCTTGACTTTGGCCAACAAGGCGTTACGACCGTCCTAAACCAATGTATCTATCTATACTACGGATAAGTAACATATAGCTACCATTCACGATGTCTTGACTTTGGCTAAAAAACATCGCATGAATACTATGTGCTATTTATCCAAAATGACGGAGGGCTACGGATGGTTTTTGACGAAAAAATCGTGAACGTATTGAACTTGATATTGTTGAAGGAACCGAATAGCTTTGAAAAGGAGTGGTTTAGGCTCCGCTTTTAAAAACTAGTGGTTTTGAAGAAAACCGAGTAATCTATAGTATCATAAACTTTTGCTCAAGAGATCACTCCCCGTGAAGGGATCTAGGCTCTTGCCTCCTGGAATGAGGTGCTGGATATTCCTGAACGAACACCACTATGCAAAGCAAAAGAATACAACTATAGTTTTTCGAAATTTGTTCCGACAACTTCTTTTAGGTTTATTTTCCTTACATTAATCAAAATTAATGTGGTCCCATCAATTAATCCCTATCACATCAGAAAACAACGAAAATACAATGTACGTATATGCCATCCGCATTCAGCACGGGGTCCCGTCATGCACCGTTAGGTTACTTAACTAACGGCAGAACGGGAGCTGGACTAGCGCGGATGCAAAACATATACAATATCTACTAGTATATATAAATATATATAACATTCATCCCAGGCATGATATAAGCAACATCACAGAAAAGCAATAAGCAATACAGAATAACAGATAATCTAGAAGCCCCGAGTTTCATTTGAGCCGCAAATGAAACCTGACGTTCCCCGGTCGTATGGATAGCCCATGCAATGAAGAACCAAGACCCCTATGAGTGCGGCAAGTTACCCGCCAATCCCAGAAGTGAGGCAACCCCAATCAACGAAGTGAATGGGCCACCCAGCATTTCACGGAATCCGGTAACTTGAGCACCCCTCTGTAGGTCATCCTATACCCCATACGAGTGCGGCGAATAGCCTGCCAATTCTAGAGCGATGCCCCCTCCGTCTCAACGCCATGAGATGCGGGCCCGTTGCCCTCTAAAACCCGGCTACTCAAGCACTCCATCGCGGGGTAATCCTAGTACAGAAAAGAAAAACATATATACAAAGGTGACATCGACCTCAACCCGGTCGTGTTCCAATAAAAGAATATAAAAACTGGCGGAAACAGCAGTCTACGTGTCGGACGCTCGCCCCGTAATAATGAATATACAAATGAATCTGAACTGTACAACTACATTGCACTAGGGGCTATCCAACACGACAATCCGAACATGCCATCATAAATATCAACATCACAGCAGTATAAGCAAGTATGTGCAACCCCATCTAAATGACATATAGCAAATAGACGACGTTTGAAAAACACATACACCACATCACAGCTATCAACGATGCAAAATTTCAAGTTTTGAAACTTTCCAAGTTTCCCCAAAGCAAAGACAACACTAAGTGAAATCTGGGGCAAATCAAACAAGACCAAAAATACTAATTTACAAAACCCCATGCAATGGATGAAAACAAGGCCCATAGATGAACAGTAAACCGTCAGAAACGGGAATTTTTGGGTTTTGGCCGGCCAAAATTGGTTGGATCCGCCTCGTTTTCATCGTGTGTCGCATACATGTCTAGAGTAAGTCTCTGCATTTGTTTAAAAAAATTTCAGAGTCCAAAAAATTTTCAGAACGGAGAGAGGGTTTTGAAATCGGAATTTTTCGGTTTTGAAACTAATGCATAGTCTACTACTAGTTTCTAATGTTTGGGTGGCTCTGATACCATATTAGGGTTCCTAGCGCCCTGGCCGTCGATTGCGGCCGTTGCGGAATGAAAATTTTTGGGTTTACAAACTTTGGCGCTAGAAACAACTACCAAGAATTGAAACCAAATATGAACTAGCAAGCTACAAAGAGGTTATCTACTGTGATAGAGTTGTTTTACCAAAAGATCCATGTCCTTCGGTCTTCTACTCTCTTCCTTAGCTCCTTGAGGTCTCCTTGATCGAGCTTGGCTGCCGGTCTTCCTCCATCGAAGATAATCCATTCGAGAGATGTGGTTCATGGCTCTAGCTCCACACTAAAAATCTAGTGGAGCAACTAGGGACTTTAGGTTGCTAATCTAGAGTGTATAGTGATATAGTGAGTTATTCTTAGTGTATATCTATCTCTCTTCCATCCTTAATTCTCAACACATGAGATAGTAGGGTAGAAGATGAAGAAGGAGGAGAAGCTCAAGAAAGGATAGTGAGGAGAGATGAGCAAAAAAATGGTGAGAATCATTTTTTCCAACCAACCAAGTGAGAGAAAAATATGAAGCATGGTTTTGTATAAAACCATTTTCCAATAAAAATAGAGCAACCATAATTGAATAGTTTGCACAAATGAATTTACAATTTATTTGTCAACACTATTCAAGCATGGTTCTCACCATTCTCACCTCACTACCTTTACACCTCATTTTCCATTTAAATTAATAAATGGATAAACTAAAATGAGGTGTCCACCTTCTAGAATATTTTCCGTATAAATACGGAATACACTCAACTGTATATACATACCCGCATTCGTATCAAAATACGAATACCTAAAGAGATAGAATAACACAAAGAACATAATACTAGAATATACATATCGAAATATATATATACACACGTAAATTATTAAATCAATAACTGATTTAATAATCCGGATCAATCCTAAGCCGGCTAGTATTATCAACCGTCTGATCGAAAGTCCGGGTAACTAGTACAATCATTCGATCGGAACCCTACACGTATCAAAATACGGCTACTACATCATTTCGCCTGAACCAGGGAAACCCTCTGTGCGGGACTCTAAAAACTCGACAGTACGCCGGTAATGAGTTACTGGATAAATCCATAACCACAATTATGTCAGTGGCATTAGCTGTACGTAACGGCTACCCGGGTACCTGTCGAAAAGGAAGGCCGACGAGCAAACTCATCCGGATCCTTACCGACCTATCTGTGACAATCTCCGTACAGTTCGGTCTGTTCGTCTAAGAGTATCGCATATCGGGTCTAGAGGTGGATAAAATCAGACCCCTAATAATAAGATATTTCGTGTCGGTGTGAAGCTCATCACCCACTAAGAAACTACTGATCCAAATCATTAATTCTCGTCCATCTTGGCCAAGGATTTCTGGTGATGGCCACCCGTGCACAGCGCGACATCAGCTCCCAATACCGGGAAAGACGAATCCCCGATGATTTGCTCACTGCCTCCATGTGGCTCGGGACTGTACCCAACTAAAACCTACTTGTACGACTCCTTTGAGCCATGGTAGGGTAGTAATCAAAGCACAGTGGGAACTCACATGAGACAAATGACGATCTCAGGTCGAAGGACTAACCTGTACTCATGTCATCTGAGAACTGCTATCTGACAATAGGTATAATACCAACTAGCATGTTCTCGGTGAGTCCGTCCAGTGTACTCACCCCCAGTGAGCACCTGTATATGACCTTAGGTGCGAAAGACCAATGGCTGTGGGACCAACCACCGCCCCTCGTCGGGATCTAGAAACGTATACACCAGTCTACTCCGGAATATCGATGCCCAGTCTCGATACTCCCATGTCCAGGGACATTTAAGGATGTGCTTATAGACTACCCAGCCCCCATATGTATGATCGCTATCTTACGGACTTTATCTAAATGTAATAGTGATCTGTAATACCACATAATGAATGTACATGATGATAAAAACAAACCATATAGCATACTATCATTTCGAGTAAGACTATTCTACCCGTATAGGTGCTCCCTCAATCATCACAATCGCCTGTCTGCGATTACAATAATTGACTTGAGAGCACTATATCCAACAGAACAGTCTTAATCGAGATGATAATATGCTATCTGGTTTGACTTTATCATCATGTATATGCATTATGTGGTATTACAGATCAATATTACATGTTGATAGAGCCCATAGGATTCTTGCTTGACTACCAGCATTATGATAGCGATCATATACGAGGGAGCTGGGTGGTTTATAAGCACATCCTTAAATATCCCTAGTCGAGCGAGTATCGAGACTGGGCATCGATACTTCGGAGTTGATTAGTGTATACTTTTTGAGACCCCGACGAGGGGCGGTGGCCGGTCTCACAAGCTATGGTGTCACCTAAGATAGTATACATGTACTCATTGGGTTATGAGTTATACTGGACGGACTTGTCGGGAACATGCTAGATGGTATTATACCTATTGTCAGATAGCAGTTCTCAGGTGAAATGAGTACAAGTTAGTCTGTCGACCTGAGATCGTCATTTGTCACGTGTGAATTCCCACTGTATTTTGATTACTATTCTACCATGGCTCAAAGGAGTCGTGCAAACAGGTTTTAGTTGGGTACAGTCCCGAGCCACATGGAGGTAGTGAGCGGATCGTCGGGGATTCGTCTCTCCCGTTATTAGGGGTTGATGTCGCGCTGTGCACGGGTGGCCATCGTCAGAAATCCTTGGCCAAGGTGGACAAGAATTACTGATTTGGATCAGTAGTTTCTCAGTGGGTGATGGGTTTCACACCGACACGAAATATCGCGTTATTAGAGGTCTGACTTTATTCACCCCTAGACCCGATATGTGATACTCTTAGACGAACATACCGGACTGTACGGAGATTGTTACAGACAAGCTCAGTAGGGGTATGGATGAGTTTGCACGTCGGCCTTCCTTTCGTTCAATACTTGGGTAGCTGTTACGTACAGCTAGTGCCGCTGACGTTGTTTGTTGTTAAACCCACTGCCGGCGTATTGACGATTCTTTAGAGTCCCACACAGAGGGTTTCCACGTTTCAGGCGATATGATGTAGATGACGTATGTTAGTACATACATGTGTCCGATTAAATGTGTACAGGCTACACGAACTTTAATCAGACGATTGATAATACTAGCGGCTTAGGATTAAGCCGGATTATTAAATCAAGTTTTGATTTAATAATTTATATATATTTTTAATATATGTATTCTAGTATTATTGTTTGCTATTCATTTTCTCTCTTGGCTATTCGTATTTTTATACGAATACGGGTATACGTATTTCGATACGTATGCCGGGTTGTATTCCGTATTTATACGGAATATCTTCTAGAAGATGAACACCTCATCATATGATTTTCTTTTTAGAAAATCATTTGCAAATGAGGTGGAGGGTGAGGTGGCATGAGCATGGTTGGATGTATGTAGAGAGGAATGGGCTTTGTTTGTTTATTGTAAAAATGTTGTGAGATATTTTGTATGGATGAAAAATGATTTAGAAGCCATTCCACTCTATTCCTTTTGAGTTGCTCAAGCCTATGTTTTCCTCACCTCCTCCTCCTTTTTCTGTAGTTGCTCACTTGAGCTTAAGAAATGAGAGAAAAAGATAGTGGATAATTCCTACATCCCCACTCTCCATTCCTAGCGACCTTGGAGTGTCGGTTGCTTCGCTAAGCGAAGCTGGAGCTTGGATCATTTCCCTAAGGTGGATCATCTTCGGTGAAGGAGACCGGCTTGCAAGAGAGATCCGGAGCACTTGAAGAAAGTTTGAGGATATGAGTATTCTACACATAATAGATTAGTTTAGCTCCCTAGGTTTTGGGTAGCAGTTCTAGCTCTTTAGTTTGATTCTTGGTTTGGGAATTTTAGCAAACTAGAAATTTTTGAAATCCATATCGCCATCTTGAAAAATTAGTTTGCTCGTGTGCCTAAGTTCCCAGCAGTGGTATCAGAGCCATGTTAAAAACTAGACTTGTTTGCACTAATTTAGAGATTCGATCGACGGAATTTTCCGATTCACATTTTTATAATTCTTGCTTGTTGTTCGAATTTCAAAGTTTTTCAAAAAAAAATTCCGGTTGCATTAAAATTATGTGCAGGCAATATTAGAGCTATGAAAAAAATTTGGGCACCTAAACCCAAAATTCGACCGCCGAACAGAAGCCAAATGCGCCATTTGGGCGCTGAACCGCGGTCCAATTTTGGCTACAGTGCCCCAAATTTTTTCTGGGGCTCTAATACATGGAAATATGATTTTTGGAATATTTGTTTTTGGTCCAGATTTTTTTGTGTACTGGTTTGTACTTGGAGGGCCAATACGGAAAGTTTTAATCGATCGCAATTTTAAATTTGTGTTTTTCTGAGCATTTGTTTCTGCGATCATGAATATCATAGCACGGTATAATTCGACCGGTTGCTATATGCACAATCAGACGGGTTTACGAACATGATATTCGCGTTGAGTGTTGCTCTGTGATTATGGTTATATTGGATTTGTCGCGATGGATAGCCCGGTGTACATAGTATTAGATATAGTTCTCTGTGATGTAATGTATATTCATATTGCGTGGCGAGCGTCCAACATGTGGACCGCCGTCATCGCGTCATGTATTATTATTTGGGGTGTTAGTTATATATATGCCCTAGAGGCCATTGTTGTACATATGATGTATATTATAGTGGATGCTTGGATATATATAGAGAGGACTTTCTTTCTCGACATGATAGTATGCTATTTGGTTTCACTTTGTCTTAACATGTTGACTTATATTGGTTTACTATCTTGCTCTCACATGTTGATAAAGCCCTTAGGATATGTACTCGACTACTAGGACTATGATGCAGATCATACTAGTGGGGCCAGGGTAGTCAAAGAGTACATCCTATAACTGTTCCTAGTCGAGGGAGTATCGAGACAGGGCATCGATACTCCAGAGTAGACTAGTGTATACGCATCTTGACCCATATGATGGGCGATGGATGATCCCATATCCATTGGTGTTTGACATCAAAGATGGTGTACAGGTGCTCAGTGGAGATTGGGTACACTGAACGGACTCACCGAGAACTCCTAGATGGTATTATACCAATCGTCAGATAGCAGTTCTCCGTGACACCGGTACAGGTTAGTCTGTAGACCCGAGATTGTCATAGAGTCTTGTGTGATTCCCACTGTGCTTTGATTTCCACCTTACCGGGTCCAAGAGGGCGTGCAAAATGGTGGCTTTTGGGTACAGTCCCGAATCACATGGAGGCGATGACCGATAGGAGGGGTTTCGTCTCTCCCGGTATAGGGAGTTGATGTTGTGTTGTGTTCGATTGGCTATAACTGGAAGTCCCTGGCCAGGGCTGATTTGGAGTGTTGCTGGTAAGAGTTATCAGTAGTTTCTCGACCTGTTATGAGCCTCACATCGACACGACTTATCGGTTACCGGGGTCTGACGTTTACCACCCCAAGACTGGATATGCGACATATCAGACAAAGAGACCGGACTGTACGGTAGTGTTACTGATTGGATTCACAAGAGAATGTACAGGCTTGCTTGTTGATCTTCTGATCGCTCAATACCTGGGTGACTGTTGCGTTTAGCTGATCGCTTGCAGCTGTGGGTGTTTGATATGATCATCACCTACTGCCGGCGTATTGACGATTCTTTAGAGTCCTACACAGAGGTTTCCTGGCTCAGGCAAAACGGAGTATGTGCGGGACCGAGAATAATACGATATGAGATATCGTATTCTATTCTCGCAATATGTGATATTGGCCGGGTATATGTGATATAGCCGGGTCATCGGATCAAGTGTTGATTCGATGAATAGGTACATGTTATATTAGCTGGTTATATGTATTATAGCCGGGTTATCGGATCAAGTGTTGATTCGATAATTTAATGTATAATTATATACGTGATATATTGCATTACGTTAACTAATATAAGCTCCTTTTATTGATTCATTTTCTCACGGGATAATACATTGATATATATGCGATATATGTTAATTGTATTATTTTCTTTTGTCACAAAATATATTGTGTATGTGATATATAATATTGTAACATGTTAGGATTACAAATGCAACATGCTTTGTTGAGTTTAAACATGGTTAGGGTTTGGATTAGGGTTAGCTTTTACATGAAGCTTCCATGAAGCTTTGACTTTGTCTTTAGTTTTGATATTTTGTATAGATATTTGTTAACCCAATCCAAACCATTAACTATAGTTTATTCTCTACATGAGTTAATTCCTTCATGCTTAACTCATGGGTGAATAAGTAACCATAACAATAATTCATTATTTATCACAAAAGGATAAGCATCTTCTTCTTCTTCATTCTCTTGAAAGAAAACCTTCACTAGCTTTTCATTTGTGATGAATAAGTGTGAGAAATTGAAAACAAAAGAGTGCAAAATTCCTACTTCATCATCCGCATCTATTCTAGCCACTTAGATTAAGGTGTTCACTTCTCTAATAAGTTGTTTAGTGAAGTGTAAGTTTGGGTTAGAGATTCTTCAAGGTAGATCATCTTAGATCATGAAGATTTCAAGCAAGATGCATCATTCACCTCTTGGAGCCTCACGAGAGTCGGAGTTCTTGATGATCGCAGCGAAGGGACCTCAACACAGAGCTTATGAAGTGAAGGAACGGACTACAAAGGTTGTAATCCCTATCTCTTTTACTTATTTGTATGTGATACAAACTTGTTACCCTAGAAATTGTAAGTCTATGTCGCTCACCCCGCAAGCTAGCGAGGAGGCGGAACAAGTAAAAATCGAAACTTTCTTACATAGCAACATAGACTAAAGCTAAAGGATCTTTGCCAAACCATTACTAACGAACTATGGAGGCTTAATCTACTGTGTTGTAAAGATTATACCTCACGAAAACTGTCCTTCGGTTCTTTTCTCCGCTGTCCTCCTCGTCCGTGCGAGTTCCGAGGATCGATCTGGGTCTTGGTCACCTCCACGGCCTCCTAGAGTCGAAGACGATCCACCCGAGAGTCTATAGTCTGAGCTCCACCCCAAGCCGAGGTAACTAGGGCAACAAGTTTGCTATGCTTGATGTCCTAGGTGATGTAGAGGAAGAAGATGGATTTGTTTGTCTATTTTATTTCTATTTTTCTCAACACATGAGAGCTATAGAAAAACTAGAGAGGAGAAAGAAGGAGGAGCCATGTGAGCTTTCTTTTGAATGAGAGAGAATGAGCTAGAGATAATCATCCATATAAAATATATTTAGTAATCTTTTATCATGATAATTTTGATGGCTACCCTAGATTTGACCATTATCATCTCAAAGATAAATCCAAATGAATAAGAAGAATCTAGAGCTCACAAAATATCTAAGTCAACAATAGTCAACTAGGTCAAATGGTCACGCATGGTCAAATGGTCAAACCAATTAGCCATAACACAATTATCATTAAAAAGATTAGTAAATATTTTCCTCCACCTCATAATGGTTTTGACCAAGTCAATGGTCAAAACCCTAATGAGGCACCTCCTTCTTCGCTCCTCGCAACCGTGCATACACACCCGCATCCGCATTCCGTAGAACACGAATACACAGAAGATAAAACTAATCCATCTGTACAATACTAGGATCCGGCTTAAACCAAAGCCCACTAGTATTGTCTACCCGAACATCATACGCGCACAAGTGCACGTAAGTGATCGTAGCCCTGCCGTAAAACCATACGGCCTCTACACCTTTTGCCCAGTGCAGGGAAACTCTCTGTGTGGGACTCTAAAGAACTCTAAAGACTCGACACTACGCTGGCAGTGGGTTTAACCACAGACCGCAAGCGGCACTAGCTGTACGTAACGGTCCCCGGATAGATGTCGATAAGAAGGCCGATGAGGTAAACCCATCCGAACTCCTACTGAGCCTGAATGTGACAATTTCCGTACAGTCTGGTCTGTTCGTCTAAGAGTATCACATGTCGGGCCTAGGGGGCGGTAAACGTCAGACCCCTAATAGCGGTACAAGTCGTGCCGGAGTGTAGCCCAGAACACCCTGAGAAACTACTGGAAACACTACCAGTAAATCTCGCTTGCCCTGGCCAGGGACTTTGTGTAATGGTTCTTCTAGACACAGCGCGATATCAACCCCTAATACCGGGAGAGACGAATCCTATCTAACCGCTACTGCCTCCAAGTGCTTCGGTACTGCACCCAACTACTACCTGTTTGCATAGCTCCTTTGAGCCGTGGTAGGGTAGTAATCAAAGCACAGTGGGAACACACTCGAGGTGAAGTAGCAGTGTCAAGTCGAAGGACTAAGCTGTACTCCTGTCACCTGGGAACTGTTATCTGACGATAGGTATAGTACCAACCAACAGTTCCCGATGAGTCTTGTCCAGTGTACTCGTAACCTAACGAGCACCCGCATACTATCTCCAGTACGACGTACTAATGGATGTAGGACAGACCATCTCCCCTGCTGGGATGAGAAGCTTATACGCTAGTCTACTCCGGAGTATCGATGCCCCGTCTCGATAATCCTACGACTAGGGCATATACACTAACAGAAATTCTAGCATGATTCTTTGTTTGCTTGCTTTGCACCTCTCTAAATTTTAAAGTGGCGTGAGTGATGTTACCAAACCCTAGACTTAGGTGCAAGGGAAGCCCAACGTGGTATCAGAGCCAAACTAGAATTCGAGATACGGTGTTATAATAATTACGAAAACGAAAATCACTTCGAAATACGGTATTAGGAAACCTCATTCTTGCTCTCTGGAAATTTTACAAAAAGTCCTTTAAAATTTTTTCAAACAGGTGCAGAATGGTCTCTGGGCCAAAATATGAACATGGGAGAAATACGGGGGGAGGGGCTCGGATTTTGGCCGAGCCCCTAGCCAAGAATTCCGGCTAGGCCGTCCCCACCACTTCCTATGGACTTCGTATTTCCCCTGTGGTCTTATGTCTCCAGTTTGGGTTTCCTAGTATTGTTTATTTAGCCCAATTTTCATGTGATGATTTGTTTGACCTGGGGCTAATTCGTGGTGCTTCGTAGTCATATAATTTAACACTGTATTGGTAACCTTGACTATTTTTAGAAGTTCGATCGAACTTCGCACACCACATTTTGTATCCCGTTGAAATTTCCAAGTGTTGAAATTTTCCGAAGTTGATTGTACTCGTAAAATCGTGCAAGTTCCCCTATGGACCCCCTAGAAGACTATAATAATCTTAACTCGATTCTATGGCCACGGAACCGCGTTCGAACCTTCGGGTTTGCCGTAGTTCCGTGGTGTCATAGGTGAGGCGTTGGTTAACTCCTTCTACAGCTGGTCCATGGACACTGTGGCACGGTTTTTGAGTATTTTGACTTTGCTCAAGTGTTGAGCTCACGGGGGTAATTTGTGAGTGTATGTTGATTCGATCGAAACGTTAAACATCGTCTTGATATTCTGTGATTGTGATACAATATGTGGAATTCATATAGTTAGGCATAAAATCCGTAATATGTGATATTTCGGGTTTACGATATCTAAGGTGTTTTTGGATTCCAAATATTATAGTTTTTCACTTTCTTTTCTGCGACCGTAAGTGTAGTATATGGGGTATTGCCGGCTTCGTTACTATACATCAACGACAATCGGGATACGCATACTTGCTTATGTTGATGATATGAGATATTATGTGTTGCTGTTATATGTTATATTGGATCATCGTGTTCTAAATAGCCGGGGTTTTTATGTGAGATGAGGGTTTCTTTTTCATTCATGTAAAATTCATTGTATGTAATATTCTTTTATTGGGGCATTTCCGGGTTGAGGATGATGTCACCATTGTATATTATTTACTTTTCCGCATTAGGATAGACCCAAGGAGGGGAACACAAGTAACCGGGTTCTAGGGTCCAGTGGGAGGCCATCTCGAGGAGTCGAGACCGGGTCTCCTAACCTTAGAATTAGCAGAGTTACTTGCCGCTCTCGTAAGGGTCTATGGATGTGGGTTTGGCAATTCATCGCGACCGTGGAATCCGTGTTTTATACAGGCTCGATATAAAGCACGGACCTCCTAGTATATCCAATATTTCATATGTTTCTTCTGCTGCTGATATATTGTGATGTGATCATATTATATGCGTGAGACGAATGCTTTATTATTGTATATATGATATATAATAAACGTTGCTTATGTTTTACACCCGCGCTAGTCCCGTCCCGGTATGCCGTTAGTTAAGTAACCTGACGGTGCATAACGGAACATTGTGGCGAATGCGGATGGCATAAGCGTACGTTGTATTTTCGTTTCTTCTGTGATGCTTAGGAAGCATAAATGATGGGATTTATTAATGAGATTAATAAAAGAAAAGAAACCTAAAAGATGTTGTAGAATCAAATTTTCAAAAAGGGTAGCTACAGTTTTTTGCTTTACATAGCGGTATATGTGATATACCCTGCACCTTAATCGATGAGGAAAGAGCCGAGATCCCTTCACCGGGAGTGACCTCTTTAGCAAAACTGGAAGATACTACAAACTCACGGTTTAGTTTTTGATTGCTTCTATAGTTCTTGCTTTGCATAGCGATATTTGTGAAATATCCTGCACCTTATTCAATAAGGAAAGAGCCGAGATCTCTTCACCGGGAGTGACCTCTTTAGCGAAACTAGAAAAGCTTAAAAAACACTCCTTTTCAAAATCACCTGTTTCTACAACGATATCAAGTTCATTACGCTCATGGTTTTCTGAAAAACCTGCGTAGCCCTCCGTCATTTCAGATAAGTAATATTTAGTATTCATGCTGCGGTAGTTTGGCATGCGTCAAGGCGTTGTGTACGGTAGCTGATTACTACTTATCTGTAGCATGAGATGCGATTGGATTAGGGTATTCGTACGTCGTTGTTTGGCATGCATCAAGGGTCGTGCGGGTGGGTTTAATTCAATCACGAAATGTACGGGTTGAACTTACTAGCGGACTATGGGTTGTTTGGCATGCGTCAAGGTCATAGCACGCTATAGGTAAAAGCATTATCAGGAATTTCAAGTGTTGAAATTTGTAATGAGATTGCATACCTCCTATGAGATAGTTGGATCCCGATACCCACTGCGAGTAAAAGTTACTCCTGGGAGAGTTTTACACAGGACAATTAGCCGGTTAAGTAGGTGACTAGAAAGGTGTTTACGGGGTTATGCCTCTGGAAAAACGAGGTTTATTTTAATTAGGTCCGTATGAAAGCACGGGGAACCTCCCTCAAAGTACCAACACTGGCCTGGCTGAAAGATTGGCGAACTTGTAAAGTGTAATTAATCTCGGCTAATCTTACCTTTTAGGGTTTTAAGAAAGATTTGATAAAAAGCAGTAGGAGCCATCCTGATAGATAAGATAATAACCAATCTAATCTTGCAAGAGCATACGCTAAAGTGTTTTCTTCTCTCTCTCTCTAGGTAGCGACCATATCAGACCTTAATCAAGATAATAACATAGATGTATTGACTGAACCCGCTTATTATACTGAGCAGGGGAACGTTGGTCCCGCTCCCACTTATAATTGTTACAAGTCTGAGCAGGGAATAGGAGAATATCTGGATTCTCACGCTACTCAAACGAAGAATAAGCATAATGATGCATCTTCTTCAGGTGTGTTAGTTATCGAGAACTGTTTCTCAGTTCACTCTACGTCCTGGGTATTAGATACCGGATCAGGATCCCACATATGTAATATGTTACATCGGCTACGAAAAGATAGGGAATTGGGAGAGGGTGATCATTCCGTAAGAGTAGGGAATGGTGCAAATGTTGCAGCCAAAGTAGTTGGCGAATATCACCTTGTGTTACCAAATGGTAATACATTAGTTCTGAACGAATGTTATTACATTCCGACCCTGATATGCAATCTTATATCAGTTTCTTTATTGAGCAAAGAAGAATATAATTTTGTAGTACAGGATAATGTTATGAACATATTCCTAAATCAAAAGTTGATTGGATCAGGATCGTTAAATAATGGCATATACGTTCTCAACCAAACTACAGTACTTAATGTACAAAACACACACAGGAGGAAGAGTTCAGAAATGAACGAATCCTTCTTGTGGCATTGTAGACTAGGTCATATCAATGCGACACGGCTAACTAAGTTACATAAGGATGGATATTTGAATCCGTTTGAATTTTCATTTTATGATACTTTCCAGTCATGTCTCAAAGGCAAGATGACCAAAACTCCGTTTAGTGGACACGGAGAAAGAGTTACAGAACTCTTGGGACTCATACATAGTGATGTATGTGGTCCCATGTCTACATATGCCAGGAACGGTTCTTCCTACTTCATCACATTCATTGACGATCTCTCAAGATACGGACATGTGTTCCTGATGAAACACAAGTCTGAAGCTTTTGAGAAATTCAGGGAATATAAGCATGAAGTAGAGAACCAAACGGGCAAAAGTATTAAGATCCTACGATCTGATCGAGGAGGAGAATACTTGAGCAATGAGTTTCTGGACTATCTAAAAGAGAATGGGATTCTCTCTCAGCTTACTCCTCCCTATACACCACAGCACAACGGTGTATCGGAGCGGAGGAATCACACCCTATTAGATATGGTGCGCTCTACGATGAGCAATGCTGAGTTGCCTATTTCCTTCTGGGGGTATGCACTTGAGACAGCCATAGACCTATTGAATAGGGTTCCCACCAAATCTGTGCCAACCACTCCATATAAGATATGGAAAGGAAAGAGACCACATCTTAATTACATTAAAATATGGGGTTGTCCGACATATGTGAAAACACAAAATCCGTACAAGCTCGAGGCAAGGTCAGTTTTGTGCAAGTTTATTGGATATCTCAAGCATTCGCAAGGGTATATCTTCTACCACTCCGAGGAACAAAAAGTGTTTGTTTCTCGACATGCCACCTTCTTAGAAAAGGGTTTTCTGATGAAACAAGATAGTGGCAATGAGGTAGAACTGGAAGAAGTTCCAGTTACACAAACTGCAATAGAAGATTTGGAAGAACCAGAGGATTCAGTAGTTCCCAACGAACCCCATCCTCTCCGCCGATCTAGTAGGGTTCTTCATCCACCTGAGGATACTACGGTTTTCTCATAGACGGCGGGAGCGAGGATTGCATCATGGAAGATGATGACCCCACTAGCTTCGAGCAGGCCATCACGAGTGGGGACTCTGTGAAGTGGATGGATGCAATGCGATCTGAGATGGAATCCATGTACACCAACAAAGTATGGACTTTGGAAGTTGCTCCTGAAGGGGTAAAACCCATTGGGAGCAAGTGGATCTTTAAGAAGAAACTTGGTGTAGATGGAAAAGTTGAGACTTACAAAGCTAGACTTATTGCAAAGGGTTTTCGTCAACGACCAGGTGTGGATTATGACGAAACCTTTTCTCCAGTGGCTATGCTTAAGTCCATCCGGATCTTACTTGCCATTGATGCATACCATGACTACAAAATCTGGCAAATGGATGTTAAGACCGCCTTTCTAAATGGTGATTTAGAGGAGTGCGTGTACATGACTCAGCCAGAAGGCTTCGTAGATAGTGGGAGCAGCTGAAAGGTGTGCAAGCTTCTTAAATCCATCTACGGGTTAAAGCAGGCATCGCGGAGTTGGAACATCTGCTTTGATGTTGTAGTCAAAGAGTTTGACTTCATCAAGAACGTAGATGAACCTTGTATTTACAAGAAGGTTGCAGAAATTAAGGTTGTCTTCCTCGTATTGTATGTGGATGACATACTCTTGATAGGAAATGATGTTCCTATGCTGCACTCGGTCAAGCTCTTCTTATCACATAGATTCTCAATGAAAGATTTAGGTGATGCCTCTTCCATTTTGGGAATAAAGATCTAAACGGATACTGGGATTGTCCCAATCCAGGTACATTGACACCATACTAAAGAGGTTTAGTATGGAAGAATCCAAGCGTGGGAACCAACTCACGATCTCTGGACTCACTCTCTCCAAAGAGATATCTCCCAAGACTGATTTGGAAAGAGCTCGCATGCAAGGGATACCCTATGCTTCGGCAGTAGGCTCTATCATGTACGCGATGCTATGTACTAGACCCGATGTAGCATACTCACTAAGTGTAGTGAGTAGGTATCAAGCAGATCCTGGAGAGAGTCACTGGACAGCTGTGAAGAACATTCTCAAGTACTTGAGAAGAACTAAGGATATGTTCTTGGTGTATGATAATGGAGAACTCCAGGTGGAGTCCTTTACCGATTCGAGCTTCCAAAGTGATAAGGACAACTCTAAGTCGCACTCGGGATTTGTCTTTACCCTAAATGGAGGGGCGGTTTGTTGGAAGAGTTCCAAGCAAGAAACCGTGGCAGACTCGACGATGGAGGCTGAATACATCGCTGCCAACGATGCTGCCAAAGAGGCTGTCTGGATGAAGAAGTTCATCACTGAACTTGGTGTGGTTCCATCCATTGAGCATCCAATACCTTTGTATTGTGATAACAATAGAGCTGTGGCTTTGGCTAAGGAACCCAGGTCCCATTAGAAGTCCAGACATATTCTGAGGCGGTATCACCTGATCCGGGATATAGTTGATAGCCGCGAGATCGAGGTCAGGAGAGTTGACACGAAGGAAAACACTGCGGATCTATTCACGAAGGCCATTCCCCAGATAAAATTTGAGAGACTCTTCGGGATGTTGGGTATGAGATACTACAACAGCTGGCCTTAGTGCAAGTGGGAGATTGTTAGTTATATATATGCCCTAGAGGCCATTGTTGTACATATGATGTATATTATAGTGGATGCTTGGATATATATAGAGAGGACTTTCTTGCTCGTCATAATAGTATGCTATTTGGTTTCACTTTGTCTTAACATATTGACTTGTATTGGTTTACTGTCTTGCTCTCACATGTTGATAAAGCCCTTAGGATATGTACTCGACTACTAGGACTATGATGCAGATCATACTAGTAGGGCCAGAGTAGTCAAAGAGTACATAGTAAAACTGTTCCTAGTCGAGACAGGGCATCGATACTCCAGAGTAGACTAGCGTATACGCATCTTGACCCATATGATGGGCGATGGATGATCCCATATCCATTGGTGTTTGACATCAAAGATGGTGTACGGGTGCTCAGTGGAGACTGGGTACACTGAACAGACTCACCGAGAACTCCTAGATGGTATTATACCAATCGTCAGATAGCAGTTCTCCGGTGATACCGGTACAGGTTAGTCTGTAGACCCGAGATCGTCATAGAGTCTTATATGATTCTCACTGTGGTTTGATTTCCACCTTACCACGTCCAAGCGGTCGTGCAAAACGGTGGCTTTTGGGTACAGTCCCGAATCACATGGAGGCGATGAGCGATAGGAGGGGTTTCGTCTCTCCCGGTATAGGGAGTTGATGTTGTGCTGCGTTCGATTGGCTATAACTGGAAGTCCCTGGCCAGGGTTGATTTGGAGTGCTGCTGGTAAGAGTTATCAGTAGTTTCTCGACCTGTTATGAGCCTCACATCGACACGACTTATCGGTTACTGGGGTCTGACGTTTACCACCCCTAGACTGGATATGCGGCATATTAGATGAAGAGACCGGACTGTACGGTAGTGTTACTGATTGGATTCACAGGAGAATGTACAGGCTTGCTTGTTGATCTTCTGATCGCTCAATACTTGGGTGGCTGTTACGTTTAGCTGACCGCTTGCAGCTTGTGGGTGTTTGATATGATCATCACCTACTGCCGGCGTATTGACGATTCTTTAGAGTCCTACACAGAGGTTTCCTAGCTCAGGCAAAACGGAGTAGGACCACATATGTGATATGTGCGGGACCGAGAATAATACGATATGAGATACCGTATTCTATTCTCGCGATATGTGATATCGGCCGGGTATATGTGATATAGCCGGGTCATCGGATCAAGTGTTGATTCGATAATTTAATGTATAATTATATATGTGATATATTGCATTACGTTAACTAATATAAGCCCCTTTATTGATTCATTTTCTCACGGTATAATACATTGATATATATATGCGAAATATGTTAATTGTATTATTTTCTTTTGTTACAAAATATATTGTATATGTGATATATAATATTGTAACATGTTAGGGTTACAAATGCAACATGCTTTGTTGAGTTTAAACATGGTTAGGGTTTGGATTAGGATTAGCTTTTGGAAGCTTCATGAAGCTTTGACTTTGTCTTTAGCTTTGATATTTTGTATAGATATTTGTTAACCCAATCCAAACCATTAACTCTAGTTTATTCTCTACATGAGTTAATTCCTTCATGCTTAACTCATGGTTGAATAAGTAACCATAACAATAATTCATTATTCATCACAAAAAGATAAGCATCTTCTTCTTCTTCTTCTTCATTCTCTTGAAAGAAAACCTTCACTAGCTTTTCATTTGTGATGAATAAGTGTGAGAAATTGAAAACAAAAGAGAGCAAAATTTCTACTTCATCATCCTCATCTATTCTAGCCACTTAGATTAGGGTGTTCACTTCTCTAATAAGTTGTTTAGTGAAGTGTAAGCTTGGGTTAGAGATTTTTCAAGGTAGATCATCTTAGATCATGAAGACTTCAAGCAAGATGCATCATTCACCTCTTGGAGCCTCACGAGAGTCGGAGTTCTTGATGATCGCAGCGAAAGGACCTCAACACGGAGCTTATGAAGTGAAGGAACGGACTACAAAGGTTGTAATCCCTATCTCTTTTACTTATTTGTATGTGATACAAACTTGTTACCCTAGAAATTCTAGCATGATTCTTTGTTTTCTTGCTTTGCACCTCTCTAAATTTTAAAGTGGTATGAGTGATGCTACCAAACCCTAGACTAGGTGCAAGGGAAGCCCAACGTGGGGCACGTCCAGGTTGCGGACGTAGTCACTGTTGTATATTCAGTTTTTCATTACATTCACTGGGATTACCCCGCGGTGGAGTGCTCGAGTAGCCGGGTTCTAGAAGGCAACGGGCCTCCATCTCATGGCACTGAGACTGGGGTGCCTTACTCTAGAATTGGTGGGTTATTCGCCGCACTTGTAGGGGGTATAGGATTGACCTACGGAGGGGTGACCAAGTCACCAGATGTTGGAAGTGCAGGATGGCCCACGCACTTCATTGATTGGGGTTACCTCGCTTCTGGGATTGGCGGGTGGCATGCCACACTCGTAGGGGTCTAGGGTATGATACTACGGGCTATCCATACGACCGGGAAAATTGCATTTCATATTTGGCTCCATTGAAATGTACTTTTCCTAGTTTATCCGCATTTCCATATTGTGTTTGCTTCCGCTGTGATTCTGCTGTGATGCTTCTGTGATGTTACTTGATATCATGCATGAGACGAATGTTTATATATATTATATATATATTTAGTAGACGCTATATAAGTTTTGCATCTGTGTTAGTTATGTCCATGCCCTGCTGTAAGTTAAGTAACCTTATGGTGAAGACCCGTGACCCTGTGGCGAATGCGGATGGCATATATGTGCGTGATTATTTTCGTTTCTTTTTGGCATGATATGATTAATTGATGGGACTGCATTAATTATGATTAATGCAAGGAAAACAAACCTAAATGATGTTGTTGGAACCAAATTTTTGAAAACTGACATTACAGGCATTTCCTTTTGCTTTTCACAGCGGTATTCGATTATGAATATCCAAACCTCAATCGACGAGGCAAGAGCCTAGATCCCTTCTTGGGGAGTGACCTCTTGGGCAAAAGTTTGCGTCATTGTAATAACTTCACTATAGTCGATTATTTTTCTTTGCACAGCGGTATTCAATTAGGAATATCCAGCACCTCATTCGATGAGGAAAGAGCCTAGATCCCTTCACAGGGAGTGACCTCTTTGGCAAAATTTTGCGCCACTATATATTTGTAAACCCACTCAGTCCCTTCAATGATATCAAGTTCATTACGTTAAAGGTTTTTTGCCAAAAACCAGCTGTAGCCCTCCGTCATTTCCTACGAGTAGTGCTGTCACGCCCCGCTTCCCAGAGTACGCAGGATTGGGCACGTAACATAGCCAACCATGCTACCTGTGGGTAGGAAGTATCCATCCACAGTCACATTACGGTTGTAAGGATATCAAGAACAAGATAATGAACTAATCTAACACATGTCCAAATCCATAATAACAAGAATCAATAAACAATAAGTGCGGAAGCAAATGATCCAATACAATAATAGAAAGGTACGTCCCATAATGCGGGATCGCACCTGGAAATAAAATGCAATAAACGAACTAACCACTATAGAACTCAAATCAGCCTGCTGGCTGAAGTACTCCTGCACGGTCGGCGACAGTGGTAAAGAATCTGGGCCATGCAAAACCCAGACGTCAGCGCGTCATGTCAACCGAATAATATAATATAAACATGGTAATAAGCAATGCAGGTATGAACATGAAATAAGCAATATTATGAAACAACAGTGCAGGGTAATGTGCAATGGGTAACTAAACTGTTCTATCAGGTTTCTACTCTAAAGTCTTTGAAATCAATTGATGAATCGTCGATGTAACTCAATAGTATCCCGTGCGTGCTCGGGACCACGGTCAAGGTCCTCGGGGCTGAATCCGAGACTTGCCGCTAAGCAGTAATAGGTAGCAAGATGGGCGAGTGATGTCAGCATCACCACTTCGGGGCTGGCCAAGCCCGTAAGACTGATCAGAACAAGTATCGAACTGTTGAGTTACAAGTCGGTTTCACCTTTGATTTCCCCATACCCCCAAGTTATGTATGTCAGGTCAGGTATTCAGTAGTCAAGGACTAATGCCAACACAAAATCCGGTAAGAGTAGGTCTGTCTGGATAGACAGCAGGAATGGTCAGGTTTGTCGGCATTAGGCATGAAATCAGGTAACAGGTCATGTCACGTTTCAACAGGTTGAGTCGATATGTACAGGGTGTCATGTCCGGTGTATCAGTACATGTGAATATAACAGGTGTAGCAGGGTCAAGTCAATATGTAATGTAACCGAGTATGTGCTCTCAACAGAGGTACGATCAAATGAGTAACAGCAGCAATAAAGTAATTAACAATAACGGCTCACTTAATCACAATGTTACAAGAATACGGTGCAGTTGTATTATATTAACAGGTTCGAGCACCCTTGAGGTGCAATAATCACTGGGTAGTGCAAAATCAATAACAGAACGTAATAAAGCTGTATATGTGTATAATTATTGTCTTTTAAGTAGCAAAATGATTAATTGGTAGTTTTGTTATTAGGGTTACAGTGGCAAAATACGGTTCAGGTTACGTATCACGATATATATCATATTCCGTCCAATTGAGCAAGGTAACAACACTAGTTAATATTAACAGGTTTTAGGAGTCAAGTACACTTAATTAGTCTAACATAGCATGTAGCAAGTAATACTTGCCTCGACGGTTTCGCAAACCGGAAAGCACGGATGCAGTGTCGGCAGAAAACACGAGACGGGTGCACGGGCCACGGATCGAGTCCTAATAGAGAACAACGGGATCACACGGACCAGGGTACCTCGCTGGAGCGTCGGGTTCAAAAGACGGCGCGGTCGGAATCCGGTAAAAGTCATCGGCAACGAGTTAGCAACAAGATAAACGTAACAAGGATCAGCGGGGAAAGGGATCTAGCACAAAGGAGCGATGAGGAAGGCTTACCGGGAGACACCAGGGGTAACCCCGGCGGGCTCGACGGCGAGGCAGCGACGGCGGCTGCGAAGGCCTGAACAGCCTCGGGGTTCGCTGGAGAGGGTGTTGCGACGAGTAGAGGAGGGTGGTGGTTGGCTCTGGTGGTCGAGGGGGAAAGGAGGTGGTCGGAGGTGGCGCGGTGACGTCGGTGAGGGTCGACGGCACGGTTCCCGGCGAACTGCAGAGGGTGGTAGGGCTGGGCTCGGGTCTGTTGGTGGTCCGGCGAGGGGAGGAGGAAGGCGACGACGAGGTCGCGACGAGGAGGAGGAGAGGGAGTCGCGGGCGTCGTCGGTGGCTGGAGGCGACGTCGACGACGAGGTCTGCGGTGCAGAGGGTGGCGTCGGGGTTGGGTGCAGGCGCGGAAAGAGGCGGAGGAAGGAGGTAGGAGGGGTGCGGCAAGGTTGAGGAGGTGCTGACGGCGACGGCGAGGTCGCGGGGAGGCCGGCGGCGCGAGTACGAGGGGCTAGGGTTTGGGTCCTCGTGGGTTGTTCTCGTGATCGATAGTGAGAGGGGAGGCGGCTGCATGAGGGAAATAAATATAGGAAGAGAGAGAGAGAGAGATTGGAGAGAGAGAGAGGGGATTTGATGAGGAGAGAGATAGAGAGGGAGGCGGTTGAAGGGGGCCCACGAAAGGAAACCCAAGCTCGCGATTGGCTGGAAGGAATAACAGTAAAAATTTGAAATGATTTTACTGTTAAGGATATATATATTGAGTTGGTTATATTATATAGTTTTAGATATTAAATTAAATGGGCCTTTTGGCGCTAAATGAAACATTTCCAAATCGCGCCCGGGTTGCACCCAAATGTTCTAAATTCAAATTATAGGATTTTAAGCGAGGTCCAAATTTTGAAAAGAGGTGTTTAGTGATTAAAATGCATGCCCCCAAGTCGGACACTTGCACGCGCGCGTAGCCGTCCAAACTTGCCCGTTTAGCCGAACGGGAAGAAATCTCGACACTCGGACGCTACCACGCGACTAGTGGCGACGAGTAGGCCAACATGGATATTTTAAATTTCATTTTAGGAGTTAAAATTTGTTATGTGCCAAAATGATTTAACCGGTTAAAATTTTGCAAAAAGCACCAAACAATCAGGATAATTGGAATGAGCAATATATAACACTCAACTAGTAAAAGAAATAGTATTATTGGGCTCGGGTGTTACATCATACCCAACTACAAAGAATTTCGTCCTCGAAATTCCAAGAATTCAAGATAGATAACTACAGGAAAAGGTGAGGAAACTTCTGCCGGATCTCGTCTTCTCGCTCCCAGGTGGATTCTCCATGCGATCGATTACCCCAAGAAACTAGCACAAGAGGGATAACCTTGTTCTTAAGACCATTTTCTCTTCGATCCTTGATTTCAACTGGTCGCTCTTCAAAAGTTAGGTCCTCCCGTACGGTCAACTCCGAATGATCCAAGACATGAGTCTCATCACGAACATACCTCCGTAGTTGAGACACATGAAACACATCGTGAACTCCTGCTAATGACTGTGGTAACGCCAACCGGTACGCTACCTCTCCAACACGCTCCAATATCTCGAAGGGTCCAACGAATCGAGGACTAAGCTTTCCCCGACTTCCAAAGCGAATCACCCCTCTAGTCGGTGATATCTTCAGGAATACCAAATCACCCACGGCGAACTCTAGAGGTCTTCTTGACGTGTCGGCCCAACTTTTCTGTCTGTCTTGAGCTGCCTTCATATGCTTTCTGATTGTATTCACCTTCTCGACTGTCTGTACCACCAAATCTGGCCCTAGTAATCTTCGTTCACCAACACCATCCCAACAAACAGGTGAACGGCACTTACGACCATACAACGCTTCAAACGGAGCCATCTGAATAGTCGCTTGGAAGCTATTGTTGTACGAAAACTCTACCAGGTGTAGATGATCCTCCCAAGAACCTTTGAAGTCTAACATGCAAGCCCTCAACATATCTTCAAGGGTCTGGATCGTCCTTTCTGATTGTCCATCAGTCTGAGGATGATAAGCTGTGCTAAACTTCAATCGAGTCCCCAAACTTTCTTGTAAACTCCTCCAAAAGTGCGACAAGAATCGAGTGTCCCGATCGGACACGATGCTTACCGGCACTCCATGCAATCTCACAATCTCTTGCATGTACCGCTCTGCCAAAGTCTCTGTCGATTGACCAACCCGAAAAGGAATAAAGTGAGCTGCCTTGGTCAAACGATCGACAATCACCCATACGGCATTGTTGCCCTTTGGACTCCGCGGTAAAGCCGTCACGAAAACCATGGTTATATGTTCCCACTTCCACTGAGGAATCGGAAGTGGTTGCAACAAACCAGCAACCCTTTGGTGTTCAGCCTTGACTTGCTGACACACCAAGCACTTAGCCACGAAGCGAGCAATTTCCCGTTTCATACTTTCCCACCAGAAGTGCTGTCGAATATCTCGGTACATCTTTGTCCCTCCTGGATGTACAGAGTAAGCTGAACTGTGTGCCTCCTTCATAAGCTCTTCACGCACATCTCCTTTTGGCACACACACACGGCTACCATATCTCAACGAACCATCTTCGTGGATCAGCAAATCGGTTCGTAGTCCGGCTTCAACCTGCTCTCGAAACTTTTGCAGTCTAGGATCCTGCGATTGCGCCACTTTAATCTTCTCAACTAAGGACGACTGTACTTGCAACTGCATCAACTGTCCTGTAGCATGTGGTAGCACAACCTCCAAGTCAAATCTCTGAAAATCCGCAATGATCTCCCTTTGTGCAGTCAATATCTGAATTGCTGGTAACCGACTTAGCGCATCCGGCACGACGTTGACTTTTCCCGGATGGTACTTAAGATCAAGGTCATAGTCGGCCATCAGCTCCAACCATCTGCGTTGCCTCATGTTCAACTCCTTCTGAGTGAACACATACTTTAAACTCTTGTGATCTGTAAAGACTTCAACCCTCTCGCCCAAAAGGTAGTGTCTCCAAATCTTCAGGGCGAAGATCACGGCTGCAAGCTCTAAGTCATGAGTCGGATAGTTCTTCTCATGAGTCTTCAGTTGTCTCGATGCGTAAGCGACTACTTTCCCATTCTGCATCAAAACACATCCCAATCCCTTTCCGGATGCGTCGCTATGAATCACCAGTCCTCCTGAATCATCCGGTACGGTTAGGATAGGGGCGGTTATCAACTTCTGCTTCAACGTCTCGAAGGTCAATGCACATCCATCCGTCCAAACAAACGGTACCTCCTTACGCGTAAGCTTGGTTAACGGCTCAGCTAAACGAGCGAAGTTCTCCACAAATCTTCTGTAGTAACTGGCGAGTCCAAGAAAACTTCTTATCTCCGCAACATTCTTTGGAATAGGCCAATCTCGAACTGCTGCAATCTTCTCGGGATCAACGACGATTCCATTGCCCGACACAACATGCCCCAGAAACTTCACTTCTTCCAGCCAGAACTCACACTTACTCATCTTCGCAAATAACTTCTCTTGTCTCAGCGTCTGCAGTGCGATCCTTAAGTGCTCAGCATGCTCTTCCGGACTCTTCGAGTATATCAGAATATCGTCAATGAATACTATAATAAACTGGTCCAGGTATGGTGAAAAGACCCTGTTCATCAAATCCATGAATATTGCCGGCGCATTCGTCACTCCGAAGGGCATCACTAGATACTCGAAATGTCCATATCGAGTTCGAAACGCCGTCTTGCAAATGTCTTCTGCTTTTACTCGGACCTGATGATATCCTGATCGCAAATCCAGTTTCGAGAATACCCTCGCGCCACTAAGCTGCTCAAAAGTTCTCCAATGCGAGGGATCGGGTACTTGTTCTTAATAGTCACCCGGTTCAACTCTCGATAATCAATGCACATCCTTCTCGTGCCATCCTTCTTCTTTACTAAAAGAACTGGAGCTCCCCAAGGCGAGTTGCTGCTTCGAATCCAACCTTTCCCGAGTAATTCACCAACTTGTTTCTTAACTTCTTCCAATTCCACCGGTGCCATCGGATAATAAGATTTTGATACTGGCGCTGCACCAGGAATAAGGTCAAACGCCAACTCCACATCTCGCTTCGGCGGTAAGCCCGATATATCTTCAAATACGTCCATAAAATCGCGAACAACTGCCGGCTCTTCTTTACTATCAACTTCCATAGCTGCAAGAACACTGTTTGTCGGCCTAGC
The DNA here is from genome assembly GCA_030015575.1 of Agapanthus africanus. Lineage (NCBI taxonomy): Eukaryota > Viridiplantae > Streptophyta > Magnoliopsida > Asparagales > Amaryllidaceae > Agapanthus > Agapanthus africanus. Next base: position 372,045,522 of record JASDDO010000022.1, read on the forward strand.
CCTAAACTCGACTGGCCCGACAGGACTGCTTCTTTACCGCAACTGCTGTCTGCATCGTTGGCCGTGAAAGGTCCAGCGAGACTACTGAGTCTCGTCCATTCTGTTGCATGCACGTCCACGGTTGCTCCATTCTGTCTTAGTCCGATGAACCTCTCTTCCATTTCCTCCCGTGCAGTCCGCGGGAAGAATTTCTCCAGGAAACTCTTAGAGAAATCCGCTCAACTGATTGGCTTGGGCAAGCGGGTCTCCTCCACAGGCCATCACTCTCGGCGTAAACCACTAGCTGAAGCGCATCACGACAACTCTCTTGTCCTCTGGGATCTGTGCCGCAATCAGTAAATCCTCCGTGTCACTAGCCTCTGCTCGGCTGGTAACAGCTCCTTTAAACCAGTAAATGTAGACGGACCCAAAGTCTGAAATCTGCTACGGTCCTTACTCGTTCGACTGGTCTAGTTCCATCGTTGTTTACAGACTGCTGAACGATCTGCAAACCTTCCTGAAACAAATCCGCTATTGCTGATTCAGCTCAGTCTGGCTCTTTGATTTCCAGCATTTCTCTTATCACTCCAAGCATGGCGGCTTCGCTCACACACCTCCGGTACGTCTTCAACTTCTTACCTGTCGTAATCCTGAACTCAAAACACCCAACATTAGCATGATGATAGATTCTGAATATAGATCAAGGCTAGAACTCCAAGATACTTAAATAGAGTACTGCATTGTAGCTATGCCGCGGTATCATAGCCGCAATTACTTAACTCCACCCAAGTCGCCCAAGTCCTAGGGATAACAAGAAATCAGGTTTCCGAGTCGACATGCAAAGTAAGTTTGCACGTCGTAAAAGATATAATCAGGAAGAATGTGATTCAAGAATGGTAAAACGGTCAATGTGGCTGGACATGTTTCCTAAACACGGGTATTCTGATTCGTGTATTGGGTACAATACCCAACTACAAAAGAATCAACCCGACTAACCTATGGCTTTGATACCAAAAGAACCATGTCACGCCCCGCTTCCCAGAGTACGCAGGATTGGGCACGTAACATAGCCAACCATGCTACCTGTGGGTAGGAAGTATCCATCCACAGTCACATTACGGTTGTAAGGATATCAAGAACAAGATAATGAACTAATCTAACACATGTCCAAATCCATAATAACAAGAATCAATAAACAATAAGTGCGAAAGCAAATGATCCAATACAATAATAGAAAGGTACGTCCCATAATGCGGGATCGCACCTGGAAATAAAATGCAATAAACGAACTAACCACTATAGAACTCAAATCAGCCTGCTGGCTGAAGTACTCCTGCACGGTCGGCGACAGTGGTAAAGAATCTGGGCCATGCAAAACCCAGACGTCAGCGCGTCATGTCAACCGAATAATATAATATAAACATGGTAATAAGCAATGCAGGTATGAACATGAAATAAGCAATATTATGAAACAACAGTGCAGGGTAATGTGCAATGGGTAACTAAACTGTTCTATCAGGTTTCTACTCTAAAGTCTTTGAAATCAATTGATGAATCGTCGATGTAACTCAATAGTATCCCGTGCGTGCTCGGGACCACGGTCAAGGTCCTCGGGGCTGAATCCGAGACTTGCCGCTAAGCAGTAATAGGTAGCAAGATGGGCGAGTGATGTCAGCATCACCACTTCGGGGCTGGCCAAGCCCGTAAGACTGATCAGAACAAGTATCGAACTGTTGAGTTACAAGTCGGTTTCACCTTTGATTTCCCCATACCCCCAAGTTATGTATGTCAGGTCAGGTATTCAGTAGTCAAGGACTAATGCCAACACAAAATCCGGTAAGAGTAGGTCTGTCTGGATAGACAGCAGGAATGGTCAGGTTTGTCGGCATTAGGCATGAAATCAGGTAACAGGTCATGTCACGTTTCAACAGGTTGAGTCGATATGTACAGGGTGTCATGTCCGGTGTATCAGTACATGTGAATATAACAGGTGTAGCAGGGTCAAGTCAATATGTAATGTAACCGAGTATGTGCTCTCAACAGAGGTACGATCAAATGAGTAACAGCAGCAATAAAGTAATTAACAATAACGGCTCACTTAATCACAATGTTACAAGAATACGGTGCAGTTGTATTATATTAACAGGTTCGAGCACCCTTGAGGTGCAATAATCACTGGGTAGTGCAAAATCAATAACAGAACGTAATAAAGCTGTATATGTGTATAATTATTGTCTTTTAAGTAGCAAAATGATTAATTGGTAGTTTTGTTATTAGGGTTACAGTGGCAAAATACGGTTCAGGTTACGTATCACGATATATATCATATTCCGTCCAATTGAGCAAGGTAACAACACTAGTTAATATTAACAGGTTTTAGGAGTCAAGTACACTTAATTAGTCTAACATAGCATGTAGCAAGTAATACTTGCCTCGACGGTTTCGCAAACCGGAAAGCACGGATGCAGTGTCGGCAGAAAACACGAGACGGGTGCACGGGCCACGGATCGAGTCCCAACAGAGAACAACGGGATCACACGGACCAGGGTACCTCGCTGGAGCGTCGGGTTCAAAAGACGGCGCGGTCGGAATCCGGCAAAAGTCATCGGCAACGAGTTAGCAACAAGATAAACGTAACAAGGATCAGCGGGGAAAGGGATCTAGCACAAAGGAGCGATGAGGAAGGCTTACCGGGAGACACCAGGGGTAACCCCGGCGGGCTTGACGGCGCTGGAACACCGGCGAGGCAGCGACGGCGGCTGCGAAGGCCTGAACAGCCTCGGGGTTCGCTGGAGAGGGTGTTGCGACGAGTAGAGGAGGGTGGTGGTCGGCTCTGGTGGTCGAGGGGGAAAGGAGGTGGTCGGAGGTGGCGCGGTGACGTCGGCGAGGGTCGACGGCGCGGTTCCCGGCGAACTGCGGAGGGTGGTAGGGCTGGGCTCGGGTCTGTTGGTGGTCCGGCGAGGGGAGGAGGAAGGCGACGACGAGGTCGCGACGAGGAGGAGGAGAGGGAGTCGCGGGCGTCGTCGGTGGCTGGAGGCGACGTCGACGACGAGGTCTGCGGTGCAGAGGGTGGCGTCGGGGTTGGGTGCAGGCGCGGGAAGAGGCGGAGGAAGGAGGTAGGAGGGGTGCGGCAAGGTTGAGGAGGTGCTAACGGCGACGGGGAGGTCGCGGGGAGGCCGGCGGCGCGAGTACGAGGGGCTAGGGTTTGGGTCCTCGTAGGTTGTTCTTGTGATCGATAGTGAGAGGGGAGGCGGCAGCATGAGGGAAATAAATATAGGAAGAGAGAGAGAGATTGGAGAGAGAGAGGGGATTTGATGAGGAGAGAGATAGAGAGGGAGGCGGTTGAAGGGGGCCCACGAAAGGAAACCCAAGCTCGCGATTGGCTGGAAGGAATAACAGTAAAAATTTGAAATGATTTTACTGTTAAGGATATATATATTGAGTTGGTTATATTATATAGTTTTAGATATTAAATTAAATGGGCCTTTTGGCGCTAAATGAAACATTTCCAAATCGCGTCCGGGTTGCGCCCAAATGTTCTAAATTCAAATTATAGGATTTTAAGCGAGGTCCAAATTTTGAAAAGAGGTGTTTAGTGATTAAAATGCATGCCCCCAAGTCGGACACTTGCACGCGCGCGTAGCCGTCCAAACTTGCCCGTTTAGCCGAACGGGAAGAAATCTCGACACGCGGACGCTACCACGCGACTAGTGGCGACGAGTAGGCCAACATGGATATTTTAAATTTCATTTTAGGAGTTAAAATTTGTTATGTGCCAAAATGACTTAACCGGTTAAAATTTTGCAAAAAGCACCAAACAATGAGGATAATTGGAATGAGCAATATATAACACTCAACTAGTAAAAGAAATAGTATTATTAGGCTCGGGTGTTACAAGTGCTTAGTATTCGTGCTGCGTTTGTTGACTCCGTCAAGGCGTAGTGTACGGTAGCTAAATGGTGCTTGTTTGTAGCATACGATGCGATTGGTTAGGACAATCGTGCGGCCTTGTTGACTCTGTCAAGGGATTGTGTGGGTGGGTTTAATCCAATCAAGATAATGACGGCTTGAACTTGACCAGGACTCTTTGATTTGTTGACTCCGTCAAGGTCACTAGGGTCCTAGAGGTAAGAACCATATCGGGAGTTTCAAACATAAAGGAAACTTGCCAGGCATGCACATTGTTTACCCCAATCAGAGCAAAGCTCTGTTCAAATTCCGAGGCGGGAGATGAAGAAACGCTTCATCTTCCCCCAATCAGAGCAAAACTCTGCTTTGAAAATTTAAACTTTAATAAATGAAGCAATGCTTCAGATTATTTGCGCTGCGCGCAACGCGTCACGTGTCAGGCGCAGACACATCAGCGCAGCGCCCAAAACAGCGCACCCAATCAGAGCAAAGCTCTATTTAAAGAAAAATTAAAGGAAGCAACGCTTCAGTTACGCAAGCGCTGCGCGACGCGTGTCAGCGCAGATGCGCTAGCGCAGTTGCGCTGCGCTGTGCGCTGCTTGACACGTGTCACGCGCTGGGGGCGTCTGCGCCAAACAGAATTAAGATTCTAAAGAAATTTTTCAGTTATTGTTAAAACAAGAATATTTTCTTCTGTAAAACAGAAGCCCTTGGATCAAAGATCCAACGGTGGGGAAAATTCCCCAAATCACTCAGAGAAAAATCTCTTTAACTAATTTATGGGCACTATAAAAAGGACCATAGACCTCAATTCAAAGGAATCAATATTTTTTTTTGGTGAAGAATCAAGAACTTCAAACAGAGAAAACTCTGAAGAAACTCCAAAAGAAGAAAAGGTAAAAAACCTTTAGGAAGAAGAAAAAATTCTCTTATGAACAGATTATTGATCTAAGAGCAAGATCAATAATGTTAAATAAACAAAAAAAAATAAATAATAATAGTGCTTTGCACTTTCTTATGAACCATTGGTTCTTTGAAAACAAGAAAAAAAACTTGTTTTCTTTGATTTAAAATCGATCAAAATATAAAACAGTTCTTTGCACTTGAAAAATTGCACTGTTGCGCTCCTTTGTTGGCGCAAGCCACCACGGAGCGCCACGTGTCAACAGCGCAACGGCGCAGCGCACTGACACAGCGCACTGTGCTATTGCGCTTGCATTCACCGGAGTGCGACACGTGTCGCTTCCACGAGCGCTTGAGCTCATTATTTGGCGCAAAGCGCCTGAAAAGCCACTGTCAAATAATTAGTGCACCGCATTGCTTACAAAAGGGCCAAGCCCAATTAAAGAAGGCCTAACAGGCCTAATAAAATGCAATGCATTATTTTAAAAAGGGCAGAGCCCAAACCAAAACAGATGCTCTGCATCATTTACAAAGGGACAGAGCCCAAATAAAAAAGGCCTAGCAAGGGCAAAGCCCTAGCATAAGCCTAATAGGCCAAAGATAAATAAAAACGTTGAACATTCTTCAACTGGACTTAGTCCAATCATGGCCATAAGTCCTCAAATTAAATTGACTGAGCGCAGCTCTCTCTTAAATCAATTTATATCCGGTTCGAGGGTACATCTCCGAACTCCTCTAACACCTGTCGTTGTAATCCCTCAACGACGTCAGAGAGGTGGCGGGTCCCGACGACCACACATCAATATGGACTGCGGGGTCCTTAAACTCGTGGACCGAGACGTCCTTAAACTAATATCAGACCGAGACGTCCTTAAACTAATATCGGACCGAGACGTCCTTAAACTAATAGTGGACCGAAACGTCCTTAAACTAATAATGGACCACCATGTCCCTAAACTGGAACATGGACCACTACGTCCCTAAACTGGAACAACAGAGCCTCCAAATGCTCTTTTGCCAGATCTAAACGGTCTCGTTTAAGTTGATCTTAGCCCCAAACACGGCTAACGTATCCTTAAACATTTAAATGGACTATAAAACTCCAAATCGACTTTGGTTCAAGGGTACATCTCCGAACTCCTCTGACACATGTCGTTGTAATCATTCAACGTCGTCAGAGAGGTGACGGGTCCCCGACAGCCATATATTAAATGGACCATTACGTCCTTAAACTGGAAATGGATCTAGACGATCCCGTTAAGTTGATCTTAGTCTCAAATCAGACTAACGTATCCTTAACGAACGTTTAAGTTGATCTTAGTCTCAAATGCGGCTAACGTATCCTTAAACTAAAAACACCAAACCCAATTCTAAGTAAATACGGATTTGGACTAATCCACGTCCTACGGGCGACGGCATTACTCAGTCTCCATATACAATCCACGGGCAACCACAAACAAAACAAACACCCACGACACGAAGTGAAATTCTGGAGAAGGAGAAAGTTGTTACCGCGATGCGGTAGCGTAATTAACTGCAGGGGCTTGCGCCTGCAGGGAAGAGCGTCCCCACAATCAAAAACCCCTCAAGCGAGGGAGAATCTGACGAAATCTGCTACATCGGCCGCATCCGTCTAAACCTCCGATACACGGTGCCATAAATCAACTTGGCATCTTCGGAGAGGTAGACGGATAAAACCATATAGCATCTGTCCTGAATCTCAGGCTAGACGTCCTCACGTCGTCGCCGTCTTTCGGAGGGGAACAGATTCTGGCACGCCCGGTGGGACCTTTTCCTCTTTCCACTCCACACTTCGTGTGTCGTGATTCGCGAACCAATCGCGGTTTGTTAAATGGTTACCTTCGGATTTCAAGTTACTAAGATTTGGTCTTTTGCCTGGCGCAGAACTCAAGATTCAATGGCCTTTAACTGCACCAACTGCTCGAAGTGCCACTGCAACGGACGCTCCACCTCACTGGGAGGTGTAGCATATGGGCCCCAAGCGGCTTCCTTCCTCGCTCTGCCGGTAGACCAGGTGACCCAGGCCACCACCGGCCTGTTTTTCGGGACCATGATCCCGCCTACAAGCTTCTCTATGCCAATACCTGCACCGGAAGTGAACAAGAAGTCGGTTTTCGACCGGCTCACTGCTACGACGGCCCCTGTCAACGGGTCGCCCACTACCAAACCAACATCCTTTGTTTTCGTCAAGATAGATCAGAACTCTAAATTGGCTGTCCCAAGGAAGGCAATAACTGCTGCTCCAAAAGTCGTCAAGGCGGCTTCCCCTGCCAAAGAGTCAGTCTTTTCAAGACTGACGATTCCTGCTCCTGCCCCTGCTCGAGGATCCATCTTCGACAGGTTGAATATCACCCCTCAAAGGACAATCTCAGTCTTTAAGAGGTTAACACCAGCGGCGCCTCATTCTGACAGGGGGCAAAAAGAAGATGTCTCAATCTCCGAGCCAGTCCCAACGGCTCGTCACGCTCGACGTCGCCATTGGCAACGAGTGAGGAAGGCAGGGGGCAACTCCCCCTCAGGGCTAACTCCACCGGCTCCAGTGGTGGAAGTCAACGCTGCTGTTCCAACTGGGAACAGCTTTGAACTGCTGAGGAGGGTACGTAAGAATTCTTCAACCGCTACACTGAAAAGATCTCCTCCGCCTGCGGAGAGAGTTCCAGAAACGAAGCAAGAACACCCCTTCAACGGCTGTCCTCAAGAATTTATAAAGTTTGACGGAGGGTTCAAGACTCCGTGATCGACCCGGATCATTCTCGTCAACGAAAGAAGACGAAGGTGCAAAAAGGAAAAGACCGTCCTATTGAACAGCAAGGGACAACGATCGCTAGGGTACCCACTGCAACGGCCCCTTCAACTTCAACGGCCCACAAAAGAAGAAGGCCAGAGAAAACCCCTGCGCCGGCGACAAATATCCAAGGTGGTGGACCCAAACGCCCTAAGTCAGGGGGCATTATAGTTCACACCGTCTACGTGGCATCTGGTAAAGAAGATAGTCGCATATCTACGGGTCATCGACCGCTTACCTGATCAGTGACCAAGGCGCAGGAGCAACAGCAAAAGCTCCAAGAGATGATGAACGCTATGGCCGCACTTACAGGGCCAAAAGAAAACCCTGAAACGTCCTCGGATGAACGCCAAGAGGAAGTAACCGATGCAGAATTCCTTCGTCGAATATTGGAAAAGGACAAAGAGGCTGCTGAACAAGCAGCCAACATACAGCGTATGGGCCTCCTCTTCCAAGACATGATAGGGATGATGATACAACAAGATCCTTCGGCTGAAGATCCCCCGATCGTCCCTGGTGACGATAGGGGAGAAACGTCGAATCCTCCGCCAGCCCTGTCAACAGCTAAGGAGGATACAATCTCCAAAGCTGATTTGGATGAGTACATCGCCCAACAAATACGGGTTCATCATGCGACCGAAGCAGTCGGCCAGGTCGTAAAAACGGGGCGGTCATATCCAAGTTGGTACGATCAAATCAAGTACCCATCCGGTTACACAATTCCCAAGTTCCATATCTACAAGGGGACGGGCAATCCTCACCAGCATGTTGCCCAGTTCAGGGCACTCTGCGGCAACACCGGTGGTGATGACAAGCTTTTACTTCGCCAGTTTGTTGGAAGTTTATCGGATACAGCGTTCGAGTGGTACTCCGAGCTCCCGAACGACTCTATCAAAACCTTCGCGGAGATGGAGCTGTTGTTTACTCAGCGTTTTGCAAGCGCCAGTGAACGTACCCCGATGACAACACTGATTAACGCCAGGGTAAAGCCAGACGAGACGTGGGTTCAGTACGCTATACGATGGCGGAACTTATGGTCGAAGTGCGAGCAGCGCATTGAAGAAGCTCCCGCAGTGGGTATGTTTGTGGGAACCCTCGATCCACAAGCAACCATCTCGCAGTTTATGATGTTTTTCAAGCCGACTACCTTCCAGGCCTTGATTGACAAGCTAGCGCAGATGGATCAGATGGGCCATAAACCTCCTCTTCCAAAGCCGGACTCCCGAAATGACAAAGGGAAGGGAAAATCGATCGTCGTCGCTAATGCTCAACAACAACCGAGCAACTCGAAGCCGGTTGTGCGTCAAAATAATATGTGCCCGTACCTAGACCTTGAAGAGAGGCTAGGGCGTCTTTATTCTTTTCCCCGCGATAAAACGAGAAGGTTATTCGAGCTGGCATTGCGCAACAGACTCATAAATCTGCCGGATCCAAAACGCCCGTTACAACCAAGTGACGTCAACGAGCCCAACTACTGTCCTTATCATCGAGTACTGGGTCATCCGATCGAGGATTGCTACGTTTTCAAAAATTGGCTTGAAAACCAGTACCGACAGGGCAAATTCACGTTATTTGACAAATGGAAGGTGAATCCCCCGCAGCCCCACACCTCTAAGGGGACGAATACGCCGGGGGCAACATGCTCTGTCGTTGAAGAAGCTCCTTGGGAGGTTGTATTATTAGCTAAGACAAAGAAAATGCTGAACGACCTTCAGGCGTGCCCAGCAATCAAGTGGGAGAACCCATTGGAACCGCAGGTCATTGAAGGGATGCTGAAGCCGCGTACAACTCCAAAGACCGATGGTGGTGGCCCGAGCACTCGCAACCAGCCGTCAAAATCTTCGAAAAAGAAGAAGAAGAAATCTAAGAAGCCCGTGAGGCATGGTGACAAGCGCACGGACTTGCAAAAACAAATCGACGCGCTGGAGGAATACAACCAGAAGGCACGGACTCCCATTACATTCCAAGAGTTCCTCAATCACGTCTTTCAAAAGGAAGATGAGGGAGAAAGTTCATCTGATGAATCTGAAGAATGCGTGGCGAGCTGTCATATGATTTCCCATTCGTTCATGGACGATGAGGAAACTCCTTGTACCGAAGCGCTGGGGGCAAATCTTGAACCAAAATTTCCGGAGCTATCAGATGAAATGATTGACGCGTTCCTTAACGAAGCTTGATTGAAAAGTAAAGCTGATCGAGAACGCGAGACGGCTATATTTGAAAGGGCCAAGCGCCAGCGACTTGATGAAAGAGCTGAGATGATCCCGCTGGAGAAAAACACCTCCGCTACCGACAAAAGCCAATTCGAGATGAGGAAAAAGTTTGCTAAGGCCATATCAATGGGCATGAAGCTACCATCCTCTGAAGGAAACATCACCGGTGAAGTGGAAACGCACCCCTCCTATTGCTTTTATCATCAAAAGATTTCGCACCCCACTCAAGAGTGCAAAGCATTCGATAGATGGTGGCAAGGATATGTTGCTCATCGACAACGCTTTAAGCGGGAAAAGCGTAAAACTCGCCGAGAGCAAAGAAATACGACCGAAAGGATTAAAAGAACTACCGGCAATTGTCGCATGGTTAACATTGGCGGGTCACAAGTGCCTACATTCGGGAGAGATTCTGATGAAGAGCTGGAACTTGCCCCTCTCTTTAAAGAATCCACTTCGGGAAAAGAAGAAGAGCCGAAGGTCTGCGAAAATATCCGGCTGCGGAATCGGACGCTGCCTGAAAAGAATCTCGGACCCTCAAACAGAAAAGATAAAGGGAAAGAAAAGGTCTCTGAAGATATCGTCTTAGATGACCAAGTTCTGGAGGAGCTAAGCGCCAACAACCCGCCGAAGAAGAATAAGGTGGATTACAACGTCCTAGCGCACCTGAGGAAACTACCCTCACAGCTCAGCATTCTCGACGCCCTTTTGCTATCAAAGGAGGCGAGAGATTCGTTGATCAAGGCACTATAAGATCCGGAACAATTCCAAGCATGCCTGGCCGAGGAAAAGATGAAGGATGAGTTGGAGGAAGTGCACACGGCCGATGTCACTTTCGGCGACGAGGACCTTCTCCTCGGGACTTGCGAACACAATCGCCCCCTCTATGTCTCAGGATACTTCCACGATATAAAGATAGGCAAAATCTTGATCGACAATGGATCCTCCGTTAATCTCCTCAACGTGCGGGTGTTAAAAGAAATCTGCATGAGCGTCCAGCACCTTGCTCGTGACAAGATCACCATCTCCGGGTTCGACTCCTAGTCATCAAGAACTCTTGGGTCTGTGATACTGACGCTACGCTTCGGGCTACTCGTCACGGACGTTAAGTTCCACGTCATAGACGCCAAGACATGCTACAACGCTTTGCTCGGCCGACCATGGTTACACGAGTACAACATCATCCCTTCTACACAACATCAGTGTATGAAGTATTTTAAGGATGGTTTCGAGTATACCGTGACGGGAGAACTGAACCCGTTCTCTGTCAACGAGGTCCGCAAATACGAAGATGCCAAATACTTCTTACCGGATTTCGAAGACACGGAGAGGTGTCACAAGCCGGAGAACGAAGCTAACGCCACGCCACCATCCCTGTCTTCGGCAGTGATACTGAAGAGGAAGCGGAGATAGTTTGTTCGGGTCCGTCCCAACACAACAAGCCAGGACCGTTCACTCCTACGTTGGTCTTTGGTAGAGACTCGGAAGATGAGATCCATGATGTATTCTCTGCTCGATCTTCAATACGAACGTCTGCTGACGAAGAGCAAAGTCTACAAGTCGCCATAGTGTCGCTTAAACACCATAAAGAACTGGATGCGCTTAATATTTACAATGTAGAAGAGCTGCAAACGTTCTATATCCCTCCCAGGCGAGAAAGCGAGAAAGCAATTATGTTCTACCGCTCTGAAGAAACCAAGGTGGAAAAAGAAATCTGGCATGGCGCGGATCCTACGCTCCACAGGCTTCAGCCTATCCGTCTTCCCAGATATTATACAGAGGGTTTGAAAAAGCTGCTGAAACGTCAGGGGATATCCTTCAATCAGACCGTTCGAAAAGCCAAGTTCTATGACAAAATCTGGAACGTTCCCGGGACTCAACGCAAACTGCCTAATGGGAGAATGGAGACGAAAGGACTTGGATACATCCTGTCAAAGAAACGAGAGCTACTAAACAGCTACTATGTCATGTATGACTTCGATGAAGAAGCGGATGCTCAATGGGAGGACGCTAATCCTGAGACGGTGAAAGTTCCAAATGCAAAAGAGCCCAGTCCGTCGTTCGAAGAACAAATGGACAAGCTCATAAGGGAAGCGGATCAAAAAGTCCGAGACGACCATAGCCGCGAAATGGTCATCTATGAGAAAGCCAAGACGCAACGCCTTCTCCAACAGGCCGTGAAGGATGAAAATGCCGCTCCTTGTCAACCCGTTATAAAGAAGGCTCGGCGCAAAAGCAGAAATAAGTCGAAAGGCCAAAAAAGCGCTCAACAGCAACAAAGCAGGGCTAAGAAGCCACGCAAACGGGAGTCGAGCGTTATTGATCTATCCCTCATGAAGAAAATGGGTCGAGCGTACTCGTTTCCTCGGGACAAGACAAAGAAGATACTTGATCTTGCTCTAAAACATCAAATGCTTACACTGCCGGAGTCCAAAAACCCTGAACAAGCGGACAAAGTCTCACACCCGAACTATTGCTCTTACCATCGGGTAATAGGGCATCCTCTTGAAGATTGCTTCACTTTCAAGAACTGGGTTGAAGATCAGTATCAGCTTGGCAAATTCACTCTGTCTGACAACTGGAGGGTAGGCCGCCACAGAAGCACGAGCCCAAGGCCACGAAAGAAGAACTGGTTCCACATTGGGATTGGAAGCGAATTCGCACCTGTCACATGATTACAATATTAAAAGAAGAGCCCGAGGACATAGATGAGCTCCCTTGGTGCTTCGAAAACAGCAACGACGAGATAATCTCAGAATTCCCACCAGCGCCAAAAGAGCTGGAAGATGGAATCCATACCACAGCAGATAACCTCAAGAAAATTGAGTTGGGGACGGCAAACGATCCACGGCCGACGTTCAGTGAGCTGCTATCTGAAGAAAGGGTGGCTGCGTTAAAAGACCTGCTTATGCAGCACAAAGATTGCTTCGCATGGAACTATTCCGAAATGCCGGGACTAGATCCAGAAATTGCTGTGCACAGACTGGCGATATCTCCGGACGTCAAGCCAGTCAAACAAGCGCCGAGAAGAATGCGGCTCGAGCTTGAGATGAGCATCAACGCCGAGGTCAAAAAGTTAATCGACTCTGGCTTCATCCAGGAAGTTCAATACCCTGAATGGATCGCCAACATCGTCCCGGTGATGAAGAAAAATGGGACAGTGCGCATATGCGTGGACTTCCGGGATCTCAATAAAGCCTGCCCGAAGGACGATTTCCCAGTGCCAGTCACCGAACTGATGATAGACAACACGTCCACTCATGAGGTTTTTCTCCTTTATGGACGGCTCGTCAGGGTATAATCAGATAAAGATGGATCCCGAAGACCAGAAGCACACCGCCTTCAGGACTCCTCTGAGAATATTCTGTTACAAGGTGATGCTCTTTGGTCTAAAGAACGCCGGTGCCACCTACCAAAGGGCCATGACGAAGATCTTCGATGACCTTATACACGAAATCGTCGAATGCTATATCGACGATCTCGTGGTTAAAAGAAAATCATACGAGGAACATCTCAAGCATTTGAAGACTGTATTTCAACGCCTTCGGCAATACAACTTGAAAATGAACCCTCTCAAATGTGCATTTGGAGTTTCCTCAGGAAAATTCCTGGGATTCATCGTCCGACACCGGGGTATCGAGATAGATCCGTCAAAGATCAAGGCGATCATGGAAATGCCTCCGCCAAGGACTCTCAAACAGCTGCGGTCTCTCCAAGGGAAGCTCGCGTATATACGGCGATTTATAGCCAACCTTTCAGGAAAGTGCCGTCCTTACAGTCACCTGATGAAGAAGGGAACCCCGTTCGTCTGGGATCAAAAATGCCAAAGCGCACTAGACGAGATCAAGCAATACCTGCAGAACCCGCCAGTGTTGGCTGCTCCGGTCAAGGCAAAACCCCTCATTCTTTATACAACCGCCCTCGAAGGTTCCTTAGGCGCATTATGGGCACAAGAGAACGATCAAGGGAAAGAAAGAGCACTCTACTACTTAAGTCGAGTTCTGCTGGGGGCAGAAAGCAACTACTCTCCCATTGAAAAACACTGCCTGGCGTTGATCTTCGCGATAACAAAGCTCAGGCACTATGCGTTGGCGCACGAGGTCCGTCTCATTTCAAAGGTGGACCCCCTTAAATACTTGATGTCGAAGGCCATATTGACGGGACGACTCGCTAAATGGGCCCTGCTCTTGATGGAGTTCTCGATAACATATCAACCTCTCAAGGCAGTGAAAGGCCAGGCCATCACCGACTTCCTCGCTGAGCATCCGATACCGGCCGACTCTCCTTTAAACTGCGATCTTCCAGACGAACATGCGTTTGATGCGATCGACGGTGATAATACCCGATGGGAGCTTTATTTCGACGGAGCATCTTCCGTGAAGAAGCGCAAACAAAGTACCCCTATAATCAAATCGGGGATAGGACTCATCTTTGTAACTCCACAAGGAGGGATAATGCGCTACGCGTTCTCCCTGACGGAGCCGAGGACAAACAATGAAGCCGAATACGAAGCTCTGATAGCAGGCCTCGAGATCGCAACTGACATGGGAATTGAAAACCTCCTCATATACGGAGATTCTCAACTGGTCGTTAGTCAAGTAAACGGCGACTACCAAACGTGCAAGCCAGAATTGGTAAAGTACGGCGAAAAGGTGCAACAATTGTTGACCCAAATTCCCTCTTATACTTTGGAGAACATACCGCGCGCGGAAAACAGCAAAGCAGACGCGTTGGCCAAACTTGCTAAAGAATTGGCTGACGAGAACCTCGATGACGTTAGAATCGTGGTACAAAGCCGTCGAGTGCTTGCCCTAGCAGAAATATCTCCGGAATCATCCGAAGAAAAGGGAGCGAGCGAGCAGACGACCCTGCAAGTAAAAGATTGGAAAAGTGCCGAGGATTGGAGAGAATTCTTCATAGACTACTTTAAATCCCACCGAATGCCTGAAGAAGTGTCCACAAGACATCAGCTCATGAAACGAGCTCTGTCTTTCGCCTGTTAGTTATGTATATGCCCTAGAGGCCATTGTTGTACATATGATGTATATTATAATGGATGCTTGGATATATATAGAGATGACTTTCTTGCTCGTCATGATAGTATGCTATTTGGTTTCACTTTATCTTAACATGTTGACTTGTACTGGTTTACTGTTTTTCTCTCACATGTTGATAAAGCCCTTAGGATCTGTACTCGACTACTGGGACTATGATGAGATCATACTAGTGGGGCCACGGTAGTCGATGAGTACATCCTATAACTGTTCCTAGTCGAGGGTATATCGAGACAGGGCATCGATACACCAGAGTAGACTAGCGTATACGCATCTTGACCCATATGATGGGCGATGGATGATCCCATATCCATCGGTGTTTGACATCAGAGATGGTGTACGGGTGCTCAGTGGAGACTGGGTACACTGGACGGACTCGCCGAGAACTCCCAGATGGTGATATACCACACGTCAGATGGCAGTTCTCTGGTGACACTGGTACAGGGTAGTCTGTAGACTCGAGATCGTCATGGAGTCTTGTGTGATTCCCACTATGCTTTGATTTCCACCTTACCACGTCCAAGAGGGCGTGCAAAACGGTGGCTTTTGGGTACAGTCCCGAATCACATGGAGGCAATGAGCGATAGGAGGGGATTCGTCTCTCCCGGTATAGGGAGTTGATGTTGTGTTGTGTTCGATTGGCTATAACTGGAAGTCCCTAGCCAGGGCTGATATAGAGATATACTGGTAAGTGTTACCAGTAGTTTCTCGACCCGTTATGAGCCTCACATTGACACGACTTATCGGTTTCTGGGGTCTGACGTATACCACCCCTAGACTTGATATGCGACATATCAGACGAACAGACCGGACTGTACGGGAGTGTTACTGATTGGATTCACAGGAGAACGCACAGGCTAGCTTGTTGATCTTCTGATCGCTCAATACCTGGGTGGCTGTACGTTTAGCTGACCGCTTGCAGCTTGTGGGTGTTTGATATGATCATCATCTGCTACCGGCGTATTGACGATTCTTTAGAGTCCTACATAGAGGTTTCTTGGCACAGGCGAAACGGAGTAGAGGCGCATATGTGATATGTGCAGGACCGAGAATAATGCGATATGAGATACCGTATTATATTCTCGCGATATTTAGATATGAACCGGGTCATCGGATCAAGTGTTGATTCGATGAATCGGTACATGATATATTAGTCGGTAATATTCGATATAGCCGGATCGTCGGATCAAGTGTTGATTCGATGATTTAATGTATAATAATATATATGATATATTGTATTACATTATCTAATATTGGCTCGCTTTATTATTTCATTTTCTCACTGGATGATACATTGATATATATGCGATATATGTTAATTGTATTATTTTCTTTTGCTGCAAATATATAATATATATGTGATATATATTATTGTGACATGATATGATTTATTATTAAACATGTTTAAGGATGATTAAAAGAGATTAGGGTTTGATTAGGGTTAGCTTCTTCTTGCACCTTCTAGAAGCTTTGTTTTTGTCATGCTTAAGATATTATGGTTGATATTTTTGCATGACTCATAACTTAACCTAACCAAACCCTAACCCTAGTTTATTCTCTACAAACTCTTAGCCACTCATCCTTGACCATGGTTGATATATCAATCATATAGTTTTCTTTTCTATTCATCACAAAAGGAATTATCATTATCATTTTCCATCATCTTCTTCTTCTCTCTTGATTTTGAGCTCACTAGAAATTCCATTTGTGATGATAAATTGTGAGAAAGTGAATTAAAAAGAAAGCATAAATACTACTCCTTCATCCTCATCTCATCTAGCCCATGAGATTAGTGTGTTCATCTCTTTAGAGTGAGAAAGCTTGAGTTATTGAAACTTCGACGTAGATCATCGGAGATTTGGAACACTTCAAGCTAGCATGGATCGTTCGAGTCGTGGAGCCTCTCTTGAGTCCGGGAGATCGAGGATCGCGACGAAGGGACTTCTACTCGGATCTTGTGAAGCGAAGGAGCGGACTACAAAGGTTGTAATCCCTCACACTTAGATAAAAAGTTGTTATCTTGCATGCTTAACCCTAATAATCTAGCAAAGATCCTGTCTTTGGGTTGTTCGGCACGTCTAATTTTTTATCCGAGCATGTTTGATGCCTTATGAACCTTCACAAGAGTGCCTAGGAACCCTACAGTGGTATCAGAGCCTAGCTAGAGCATTAGGCGACATGTTTACGAAGTTAAAACTCCGATCGAACCCGAACCGACAAAATTTACCCCCTCTCTGGAAATTTTTCAAAAACTAGGATTTTTCTGAATTAAAAATACGTAAAAAAATCAGCAGGGAATTCTAAGAATTACCATGAAACACGGGCCCACAAATCCACTAAACCGCGGTGGGAACCTGCTTCCCGCGGCGGTTCCGCGGCCTAATTTTAGAATTATGACACGTGGCTTCATGATAATAACCGTAGGTGCTTGTTGATGCTTCTGGGTATTTTTAAAGTGACTTAAGTGTTGAGTATTCAGGGGTTTTTTTTGTAATAGTAGATTCGATCGGAATATTTAAATTCGTTTTTATTTCCGGATATTTAGAAACTGTTAAACTATTTGAACGGATATCATTAACTCACTTTTTCCCGGCACGGCAAACTTTCAAGTGTTGAATTTTTATCGGGTTTAAATCTTTCGGAAAAATTGTACAAGTTAAGCGGTGGACCCTCTAGAAGACAACAAACCTTAACTCGATTATGTGACCTTCTTGAACTGCCTTTTGAACCTTTGGGTTTGGGGCAGTACGGCGTGCCACATGTGAGGCGTTGGCTTGACCCTTCTACGGCTGGATCACCGGTATTGTGACATATTTTGGGATTATTTGAACTCCGCTCAAGTGTTGAGCACTTTAGGAAATTTTGGGTATTTGATTATCTGTTCAAAAAGTTTAATACTATCTATTTATCTGGAATGTGATACAATATGTGGAATTCATACAGTTAGGCATGAAATGCGGAGTATGTGATATTTCGGATTTACGATGTCTAAAGTGATTGTGGATTTCAAATATTGTAGTTTTACACTTTCTTTTCTGTGACCGTAAGTGTAATATGTGATATCGCCGGTTTCGTTGCTATATGTCAACGACAATTGGGATGCGCATATTTACTTACGTTGATGATATGTGATATTATGTGTTGCTGTGATATGTTATATTGGATCGTCGCGTTCTGAATAGCCGGGGGTTTTATGTGAGATGAAGGTTTTTATTTTCATTCATGTAAAATTCATTTGTAATGTAATATTCTTTTATTTGGGGCACTTCCAGGTTGAGGTTGATGTCACCAGTGTATATTATTTACTTTTCCGCATTAGGTAGACCCAAGGAGGGGAGCACAAGTAACCGGGTTCTAGGGTCCAGTGGGAGGCCATCTCGAGGAGTCGAGACCGGGTCTCCTAACCCTAGAATTGGCAGTGTTACTTGCCGCTCTCGTAGGGGTCTAGGGATGTGGGTTTGGCTATTCATCACGACTGTGGTATCCGTGTTTTATACAGGCTCGTATTGAAAACACGGACGTCCTAGTATATCCAATATTTCATATATGTTCTTCTGCTGCAATGTTCTGTGATGAGATCATATTACTGCCTGAGACGAATGCTTATACTATATATATATATGCTGATATATAAATATTACTGCTTTCGTTTCTTCTGTGATGCTTAGGAAGCATAAGCTGATGGGATTTTATTAATGAGATTAATAAAAAGAAAAGAATCCTAAAGATGTTGTAGAATCAAAACTTTATAAAAAAGGTAGCTACAGTTTTGCTTTGCACAGTGATATATATGATATATCCTGCACCTTATTTGATGAGGAAAGAGCCGAGATCCCTTCACCGGGAGTGACCTCTTTAGCGAAACTGGCAGATGCTACAAAACTCGGTTTGTATTTTGATTGCTTTTAGAGTTTTGCTTTGCACAGCGGTATATATGATATATCCTGCACCTTATTCGATGAGGAAAGGGCCGACGATCCCTTCACCGGGAGTGACCCCTTTAGCAAAACGAGAAAAGCCTAAAAAACACTCCTTTTCAAAAACACTCGATTCTACGACGATATCAAGTTCATTACGCTCAGGGTTTTCTGAAAAACCTGCGTAGCCCTCCGTCATTTCAGATAGATATTATTTAGTATTCGTGCTGCGTTTGTTGACCTTAGCCAAGACGTGGTGTACTGTAGCTAATTAGTATTTATCTGCTAAAACATGAGATGTGATTGAGTTAGGGTAGTCGTGCGACTTTGTTGACCTTAGCTAAGGGTCGTACGGGTGGGTTTAATTCAATCAGGAAATGACGGGTTGAACTTGATTAGCGCTTATGATTTGTTGACCTTAGCCAAGGTCATAAGTTGCTAGGGGTAAAAGCATTATCGGGAATTTCAAGTGTTGAAATTTGCAATGAGATTGCATACCTCCTATGCGATAGTTGGATCCCGATACCCACTGCGAGTAAGAGTTACTCCTAGGAGAGTTTTACACAGGACAATTAGTCACTCAAGTAGGTGTCTAGAAAAGTGTTAACGGGGTTACGCCTTTGGGAAAACGAGGTTTACTTTAATTAGGTCCGTGCGAAAGCACGGGGAACCTACCTCAAAGTACCGACACTGATCTGGCTGAAAGATTGACAAAATTGTAGGGTGTAATTAATCCTGGCTAATCTTACCTTTTTAGGGTTTGAAGGTAGATTTCATAAAAACAATGGGAGACATCCTGATTAGATAAGATAATAACCAATCTAATCTTGCAAGAGCATACGCTAAAGTGTTTTCTTCTCTCTCTCTCTCTCCAGGTAGCGACCATGTCAGGCCATAATCAAGATAATAATATGGATGTATTGACTGAACCCGCTTATTATACTGAGCAGGGGAACGTTGGACCCGTTCTTTCTTATAAGAGTTATAAGACTGGACAGGAAACAGGAGAATATCTGGATTCTCAAGCCGCCCAAAAGAACATGCATGTTGATGCATCTTCTTCGGGTGTGTTAGTTAATGAGAACTGTTTCTCAGTTCACCCTACGTCCTGGGTATTAGATACCGGATCAGGATCCCACATATGTAAATTGTTACATGGGCTACGAAAAGGTAGAGAACTGGGAAAAGGTGATCATTCCGTTCAAGTAGGAAACGGTGCTAGTATTGCAGCCAAAGCAGTTGGCGAATATCACCTAGTATTGCCAAGTCGTAATACACTGATTCTAAATGAGTGCTATTATATACCGAACATGATGTGCAACATTATATCAGTCTCTTTATTAAGTAAAGAAGGATATACTTTTGTAGTAAAGGATAATGTTATGAACATATTCCTAGATCAAAAATTGATTGCATCAGGCTCGTTACATAATGGCATATTCATTCTAAATCAGAATACAGTCCTCAATATACAAAACACACACAAGAGGAAAAGTTCAGAAATGAACGAATCCTACTTGTGGCATTGTAGACTTGGTCATATCAATTCGACATGACTGGCTAAGTTACATAAGGATGGTTATTTGAATCCGTTCGAATTATCATCTTATGATACTTGCCATTCATGTCTCAAAGGAAAAATGACCAAAGCTCCGTTTAGTGGACACGGAGAAAGAGTTACAGAACTCTTAGGACTGATACATAGTGATGTATGCGGTCCCATGCCTACGCATGCTAGGAACGGTTCTTCCTACTTCATTACATTCACTGACGATCTCTCTAGATACGAACATGTGTTTTTGATAAAACACAAGTCTGAAGCTTTTGAGAAATTCAGAGAATATAAGCACGAAGTAGAGAATCAAACGGGCAAAAGTATTAAGATTCTTCGATCTGATCGAGAAGGTGAATACTTAAGCAATGAGTTCCTAGATTATCTAAAAGAGAATGGGATTCTCTCTCAGCTTACTCCTCCTTATACACCACAACACAACGGTGTATCGGAGCAGAGGAATCGCACCTTATTAGATATGGTGCGCTCTATGATGAGTACACCTGAGTTATCTATTTCCTTCTGGGAGTATGCGCTGGAGACAGCCATATACCTATTGAATAGAGTTCCAACTAAATCTGTGCCTACCACTCCATATGAGATATGGAATGGAAAGAGACCATCTCTTAAAAGAGTTAAGATATGGGGTTGTCCGGCTTATGTTAAAAGGCAAAATCCGGACAAACTCGAGGCACGATCAGTTCTTTGTAAGTTTGTAGGATATCCAAGCAATTCGTATGGATATCTATTCTACCACAGTGAACAACAAAAGGTGTTTGTTGTTCAACATGCCACCTTTTTAGAAAAGGAATTTCCTACAAAAGAAATTAGTGGCGATGAGGTAGAGCTGGAAGAGGTTCCAGCAACACAAACTACAACTGAAGATTTAGTGGAACCAGAGGATTCAGTAGTACCCGACGAACCCCAGCCACTCCGCCGATCTAGCAGGGTTTCTCATCCGCCTGAGAGATACTATGGTTTTCTCATTGATGG
This sequence comes from Agapanthus africanus, assembly GCA_030015575.1. NCBI lineage: Eukaryota > Viridiplantae > Streptophyta > Magnoliopsida > Asparagales > Amaryllidaceae > Agapanthus > Agapanthus africanus. The sequence goes on from JASDDO010000022.1 coordinate 372,066,845, forward strand.
TGGAAGCGAGGATTGCATCATGGAAGATGATGACCCGACTAGTTTCGAGCAGGCCATCACGAGTGGTGACTCTGTGAAATGGCTGGATGCAATGCGATCTGAGATGGAATCCATGTACACCAACAAAGTATGGACTTTGGAAAATGCTCCTGAAGGGGTAAAACCCATTGGGAGCAAGTGGATCTTTAAAAAGAAATTTGGTGTAGATGGAAAAGTTGAGACTTTCAAAGCTAGACTTGTAGCAAAGGGTTTTCGTCAAAGACCAGGTGTGGATTATGACGAAACCTTTTCTCCAGTGGCTATGCTTAAGTCCATCCGGATCTTACTTGTCATTGCTGCATACCATGACTACGAAATCTGGCAAATGGATGTTAAGACCGCCTTTCTAAACGGTGATTTAGAAGAGAGCGTGTACATGACTCAGCCAGAGGGCTTCGTAGAAAGTGGAAGCAGCGGAAAGGTGTCCAAGCTGCTTAAATCCATTTATGGGTTAAAGCAAGCATCGCGGAGTTGGAACATCTGTTTTGATGCTGTAGTCAAAGAGTTTGACTTCATCAAAAATATAGATGAACCTTGTATCTATAAGAAGGTAGCAGAGGGTAAGGTAGTCTTCCTCGTATTGTACGTGGATGACATACTCTTGATAGGAAATGCCATTCCTATGCCGCAATCAGTCAAGCTCTTCTTATCACAGATATTCTCAATGAAAGATCTAGGTGATGCCTCCTGCATATTGGGAATCATGATCTATAGAGATAGATCTAAACGGATACTGATATTGTCCCAATCCAGGTACATTGACACCATACTAAAGAGGTTTAGTATGGAAGAATCCAAGCGTGGGAACCAACCCACGATCTCTGGACTCACTCTCTCCAAAGAGATGTCTCCCAAGACTGATTTGGAGAGAGCTCACATGCAAGGGATACCCTATGCTTCGGCAGTAAGCTCTATCATGTATGCGATGCTGTGTACCAGACCCGATGTAGCATACTCACTAAGTGTAGTGAGTCGGTATCAAGCAGATCCTGGAGAGAGTCACTGGACAGCTGTAAAGAACATTCTCAAGTACTTACGAAGGACTAAGGAGATGTTCTTGGTGTATGGTAACGGAGAACTCCAGGTGGAGTCCTTTACCGATTCTGGAGGGGCGGTATGTTGGAAGAGTTCCAAACAGGATACCGTTGCAGACTCGACGATGGAGGCTGAATACATCGCTGCCAACGATGCTGCCAAAGAGGCTGTCTGGATAAAGAAGTTCATTAGTGAACTTGGTGTGGTTCCATCCATTGAGCATCCAATACCTCTGTATTGCGATAACAATGGAGCTGTGGCTTTGGCCAAGGAACCCGATCCCATCAGAAGTCCAGACATATTCTGAGGCGGTATCACCTGATCAGGGAGATAGTTGATCGCCGGGAGATCGAGGTCAGGAGAGTAGATACGAAGGACAACACTGCGGATCCATTCACGAAGGCTATTCCCCAGATACAGTTTGAGAGATTATTCGGGATGCTAGGTATGAGATACTACAGCAGCTGGCCTTAGTGCAAGGGGGAGATTGTTAGTTATATATATGCCCTAGAGGCCATTCTTGCTCGTCATGATAGTATGCTATTTGGTTTCACTTTATCTTAACATGTTGACTTGTACTGGTTTACTGTTTTTCTCTCACATGTTGATAAAGCCCTTAGGATCTGTACTCGACTACTGGGACTATGATGAGATCATACTAGTGGGGCCACGGTAGTCGATGAGTACATCCTATAACTGTTCCTAGTCGAGGGTATATCGAGACAGGGAATCGATACACCAGAGTAGACTGGCGTATACGCATCTTGACCCATATGATGGGTGATGGATGATCCCATATCCATCGGTGTTTGATATCAGAGATGGTGTACGGGTGCTCAGTGGAGACTGGGTACACTGGACGGACTCGCCGAGAACTCCCAGATGGTGATATACTACACGTCAGATGGCAGTTCTCTGGTGACACTGGTACAGGGTAGTCTGTAGACCCGAGATTGTCATGGGGTCTTGTGTGATTCCCACTGTGCTTTGATTTCCACCTTACCACGTCCAAGAGGGCGTGCAAAACGGTGGCTTTTGGGTACAGTCCCGAATCACATGGAGGCAATGAGCGATAGGAGGGGATTCGTCTCTCCCGGTATAGGGAGTTGATGTTGTGCTGTGTTCGATTGGCTATAACTGGAAGTCCCTGGCCAGGGCTGATATAGAGATATACTGGTAAGTGTTACCAGTAGTTTCTCGACCCGTTATGAGCCTCAAATCGACACGACTTATCGGTTTCTGGGGTCTGACGTATACCACCCCTAGACTTGATATGCGACATATCAGACGAACAGACCGGACTGTACGGGAGTGTTACTGATTGGATTCACAGGAGAACGCACAGGCTAGCTTGTTGATCTTCTAATCGCTCAATACCTGGGTGGCTGTTACGTTTAGCTGACCGCTTGCAGCTTGTGGGTGTTTGATATGATCATCACCTGCTACCGGCGTATTGACGATTCTTTAGAGTCCTACATAGAGGTTTCTTGGCTCAGGCGAAACGGAGTAGAGGCGCATATGTGATATGTGCAGGACCGAGAATAATGCGATATGAGATACCGTATTATATTCTCGCGATATTTAGATATGAACCGGGTCATCGGATCAAGTGTTGATTCGATGAATCGGTACATGATATATTAGTCGGTAATATTCGATATAGCCGGATCGTCGGATCAAGTGTTGATTCGATGATTTAATGTATAATAATATATATGATATATTGTATTACATTATCTAATATTGGCTCGCTTTATTATTTCATTTTCTCACTGGATGATACATTGATATATATGCGATATATGTTAATTGTATTATTTTCTTTTGCTGCAAATATATAATATATATGTGATATATATTATTGTGACATGATATGATTTATTATTAAACATGTTTAAGGATGATTAAAAGAGATTAGGGTTTGATTAGGGTTAGCTTCTTCTTGCACCTTCTAGAAGCTTTATTTTTGTCATGCTTAAGATATTATGGTTGATATTTTTGCATGACTCATAACTTAACCTAACCAAACCCTAACTCTAGTTTATTCTCTACAAACTCTTAGCCACTCATCCTTGACCATGGTTGATATATCAATCATATAGTTTTCTTTTCTATTCATCACAAAAGGAATTATCATTATCATTTTCCATCATCTTCTTCTTCTCTCTTGATTTTGAGCTCACTAGAAATTCCATTTGTGATGATAAATTGTGAGAAAGTGAATTAAAAAGAAAGCATAAATACTACTCCTTCATCCTCATCTCATCTAGCCCATGAGATTAGTGTGTTCATTTCTTTAGAGTGAGAAAGCTTGAGTTATTGAAACTTCGACGTAGATCATCGGAGATTTGGAACACTTCAAGCTAGCATGGATCGTTCGAGTCGTGGAGCCTCTCTTGAGTCCGGGAGATCGAGGATCGCGGCGAAGGGACTTCTACTCGGAGCTTGTGAAGCGAAGGAGCGGACTACAAAGGTTGTAATCCCTCACACTTAGATAAAAAGTTGTTATCTTGCATGCTTAACCCTAATAATCTAGCAAAGATCATGTCTTTGGGTTGTTCGGCACATCTAATTTTTTATCCGAGCATGTTTGATGCCTTATGAACCTTCACAAGAGTGCCTAGGAACCCTACATCGCCTTCGTCAATGATACTCTATACAAGAGGTCGTTTGATTCTCTGTGGTTGAGATGCCTGGGACCTGACGAAGCGAAAAGGGTCGTCCAGGAAGTTCATGACGGACTCCGTGGTTCTCACCAAGCGGGCCCAAAGATGAAGTTGAAGATAAAACGGATGGGCTACTACTGGCCCACGATGATTCAGGACTGCCTCGAATATGCGAAGCAATGCCACTCATGCCAAATTCATGGGGACTTCATCCACCAGCATCCAAATCCACTACATCCGACGGTGGCTAGCTGGCCGTTCGAGATGTGGGGAACTGACATAGTCGGCCCCATCGAACCAGCATCGTCCAGAGGACATCGTTTCATCCTGGCAACGACTGACTATTTTTCCAAATGGGCAGAAGCAGTACCGTTGAGGGAAGTGAAGACGGAGAATATCCTCCACTCCTTCAAGACGCACGTCATATATCGGTTTGGAACGCCAAGACGGATAATCTCCGATAACGGGCCAGCCTACAGAAGCCATAAGATCAGTCGCTTCGCACAGCAGCATAATATAGACTGGAGATATTCTTCAGTTTACAATCCGCGAGTTAATGGTCTAGCTGAAGCCTTCAACAAGACCCTGATGAAAATCATGAAAAAGACGGTGTCCCGAAATAAGAGAGACTGGCACGAGAGACTGCAAGAGGCTCTTTGGGCGTATCGAACTACGCTCAAGACGACCATGAGCACAACGCCGTATGCGTTGGTATTTGGGACAAAAGCGGTACTCCCCCTCGAGATAGAGTTACCCTCTCTACGAGTGGCAGTCCACTACGAGCTGACGGACGAAGAAAATGCTCACCTTCGGCTTGAGGAGCTTGACGCCCTTGATGAAACTCGGCTCATAGCGCAACAAAATCTGGAGGCCTATAAAGCAAAGATGACGCGCTCATATGAAAGATTGACCCGACCGAGGACATTCCGCCAAGGCGAACTCGTGTTAGTGGTCAAAAGGCCTATGATCCCCAATCGCGCCAAGCGGGGAAAATTCGAGCCAAACTATGAAGGCCCGTACATCATAGATAAAGTTTACCAGGGTGGGGCCTATCTACTCATGGACATGCACGGTGAAAGGCCTTTCAAGCCAATAAACGGTCGCTTCCTAAAGAGATACTACGCTTAATGAGCCACGGCCTAGGTCAATGATAGATGACGACGACTATGTCCGCTCGCTATCTTCCTAAGCTCAAGCTTTATAAGCAGTAGCCGGCCTTCTCCATGACGGACCGAAATGTCCTTAAACTAACAACGGACCGAAATGTCCTTAAACTAACAACGGACCGAAATGTCCTTAAACTAACAACGGACCGAAACGTCCTTAAAACTAATACCGCAGCATCCGTAGGCTGACAAAATAAAAAAAATGTATAAAAAAAAATATAAATATAAAAAAAAACGGTATGTCCATAAGCAAAAAGGGCACGGATGAAAACCCGAAAGGGCTCCGTGAGTAAAAACAGCAGGGCTACCGGCGAGTGTCCGTGAAAACCCGAAAGGGTGCGACCTCGTAGAAAAAAGAAAGAAAGAGAAGAAGAAAATAAATAAATAAAAAAAAATATAAAATAAAAACGGTATGTCCATAAGCAAAATGGGCACGGATGAAAACCCGAATGGGCTCCGTGAGTAAAAACAGCAGGACTACCGGCGAGTGTTTGTGAAAACCTGAAAGGGCGCAACCTCGTTAAAGGACACTTATAGGGTCCTCTCGACCTTGTAAGGAGAAACCACCCGCGTGAGATCCTTACGACTCACAAGGGAGCAACACACTTAGGGATCCCCACGATTCCTAAGGAGAAAATACACTTGCGAGATCCTCACGACTCGTAAGGAGAACTCTCTTATGGGACCCTCACGGCTCATAAGAGTTGAAAGTCTTAAGTTACAGAGACCTAAACCTGTGCTTAAGTAACCCTCACAACTTCCGATATTGCCCTACAAGTGGCTCAATACTGACCCTTGTATACAATCCACGGGCGCGAATAAATATTTCCCTAACCAAATTTCATTCGTGTGTGCGCATGATGAACAACCCTTATAAGTCCTCTCGACTTACAAAGAGAAAACCCTCTTGTAGGATCCTTACGACTTACAGAGGAACATACATTTAGGAATCCTCACGATTCCTAAGAAAAAAATACGCCTACAAGATCCTCACGACTTGTAGGGAGAAATACCTTTGTGAGACCCTTACGGCTCATGAAGTCAAAAGCCTTAGTCGGCGAGACCTTAACCCTATTCGCTAAGCCACCTTTGTTCGACACCGACGGAGGCAAATGATGATTCGCTCCTGGCAATATCCCAGTTGTAGCGGTGCTGATGCCGAAATCGACGTCTAATTTCAGGTTTACGGCGAAAAGCCAATAGGCCGCACATGCATACGAAATAGCCGAAATGATAGGGCAACTTGCAATAAAAAGCAGCAAGAAAAAATGTATGCATGCAAAATAGCCGAAATGATTGGGCAACTCGCAATAAAAAGCAGCGAGTGAAAACAAAATAAACAGCCGAAATGATTGGGCACCGCGAAAAATAGCCGAAATGATTGGGCAATCGCGACCTTCGCGATATAAAAGCTGAAATGATAGAGGATCGCGGAAATAAAACAAAAAAAAGAAGATGATAAAACTTTGGCCCTACAGTTAAGATCACATCGATCCCTATATACAATCCAAGGGCGTAAACAAACAAGAGGGAACTATAGTTTCCCAACAGGCTCCGCCAGTAAACGAAGCCAAATCTCGACGGTTCATTCCAACTCCGAAGAAATCAGTGTCTTCAGCAAATACCTCGACTCACGGATACAAACACTCCTTGACGAGAGCCTCCTGATCCGCGTCGACTCGCAGAGTAACTAGTGCCTCCGTGGGAAATTCTCGACTCGTTTCAACCCCAAGGAACAAATAATCCTTGGCGCTAGGGAAACAAATAATCCCTAGCAAATTCCTTGACTCACGGATACAAACACTCCTTGACGAGAGTCTCCTGATCCGCGTCGACTCGCAGAGAAACCAGTGCCTCCATGGGAAATTCTCGACTCGTTTCAACCCCAAGGAAACAAATAATCCTTGGCGCCAGGGAAACAAATAATCCCTAGCAAATTTCTCGACTCACAGATACAAACACTCCTTGACGAGAGCCTCCTGATCCGCGTCGACTCGCAGAGCAACCAGTGCCTCCGTGGGAAATTCTCGACTCGTTTCAACCCCAAGGAAACAAATAATCCTTTGCGCTAGGGAAAAAAATAATCCCTAGCAAATTCCTCGACTCATGGATACAAACACTCCTTGACGAGAGCCTCCTGATCCGCGTCGACTCGCAGAGCAACCAGTGCCTCCGTGGGAAATTCTCGACTCGTTTCAACCCCAAGGAAACAAATAATCCTTGGCGCTAGGGAAACAAATAATCCCTAGCAAATTCCTCGACTCACGGATACAAACACTCCTTGACGAGAGCCTCCTGATCCGCGTCGACTCGCAGAGCAACCAGTGCCTCCGTGGGAAATTCTCGACTCGTTTCAACCCCAAGGAAACAAATAATCCTTGGCACTAGGGAAACAAATAATCCCTAGCAAATTCCTCGACTCACGGATACAAACACTCCTTGACGAGAGCCTCCTGATCCGCGTCGACTCGCAGAGAAACCAGTGTCTCCGTGGGAAAATTCCCGATTCGTCTCAACTTGCAAGATGAAGCCTCAGGCAGCAGGAACTAAAAAACTTGCTTCCTGAACAATGGGACCCTGCAAGTCGATCCAAAAAGATCTCTTGCATACTATTCACGGGTCTCACTCTCCAAAGTCGAATCTCGACAAGGAGGGAAACAACCGCTTACGGGCCCTCTTAACCCGTAAGAGGGAAAAATTCTCTTATAGGATCCTTACGACTTATAAGAGAAAACCACACTTAGGAATCCTCACGATTCCTAAGGAGAAAAACCCACCTACGAGATCCTCTCGATCCGTAGGGAGAAAGTCTCTATGAGACCCTCACGATTCATAGAGTTGAAAAGTCTTAGGCAGCAGATCTGAACCTGCGGCCTAAGCCATCGCTGTTTCTTGAGGGGGTCAGGATACTCGCCCTAATCATCCGTCAACCATGGTTACTAAGGTGACATACTGATAATAAAAGAAAGAAAAGACGGAGAAAATGACAGAAAGAACATCCGATTTACATTTGATCGAGCATTCGAGACACACTCATTCATGCATGGGCAGAAGACTCAGGACGAGAAATAAGACAAGCTGAAATAAAAAGTTTCCATTCATATTGCCAAAAATTCTTACAATCATAAAAAGCAATGAACGAAAAATATTATTACAATGGAATAACTTCAGATCCAGGGCACGGGTTGAGAAAGTCAAAAGTAAGGCCATCCAGAGTTCTTCTGGCCTTTCTGATTATTCTTATGCGCAGCCTCTCGCGCTCCTGTGTGTAAAGATCCTCGGCAAGCCCTCCCGGCCTTCGATAAGTAGCAACTATCGTCGTCTGCTGGAAGATTTGATGTAGGATGTCAATGAGGCTGTCCCGCCGTTTCTTCGAGATCAGCCCCGTCAGGTACACTGAATGCACCTTGTCTTCGGCATCATCCAGCGCATTGAGCGGTAGGGCCTCGTGAAGACCCGGAAGTGCTCTCCATATTGCTCCTAACACGACCTTCAAGAGAGTTGAACGACGAGGAAGTAGCCAACCACCGCTTGCGTTGAGGCGATCCATGACCTCCGCGCACTGGGCGTCCGTAAACTCCTGGTTTTGATGACGGCCATGTGCGCGGATATCGTCATAGGTGATGAACTCGTGCAAACTGTAAAGACGCACCGCCATTATGCCTGGAGAAAATACCACAGGAAGATTAGCGATAAAAGAAAAATAATATACACAGAAGGCTAAATTCCTCGAGAGCAAAGCTCTGTTCATGGGTTAGAACCCATGAACAAGATCTCTGCAGATCTATAAGTGTTTGAGAGCAAAGCTCTGTTTATGAAACCCCAATGGGGATCTCTTTAGATCAAAAGATCTGTGAGAGCAAAGCTCTTTGACTGAGATTAATTTAAATTAATTTGATTTATATTAATTTTACCTAAAGTTTCTAACTTTGAAAATGAGCAAAGCTCTGCTGGTGAAACCCCTTCGCTGCTGGTGAAACCCCGAAGGGATTTTCTTTAGATCAGAAGATCTATAAGAGCAAAGCTCTGCTGGTTAAGATTAATTAAAATTAATTTAATCTGAGAATCAATTTTACCTAAAGTTTTTCTAAAAAACTTTGGAAAGGAGAGCAAAGCTCTAGAGTTCTTGAAGGCAAGAGCAAACCTTTGAAGTTTTTTGAAAATAAAAATCTGAAAGATGATAAGCATCTATGGGGGACCAAAGATCCTATTTACAGGCATCAAGTGCCTCTTCAACTTCCAAAATTTGCCACGGCGGTTGGAATTCCGCCACCGTTGCTCTCACGTTTGGGGCCACGTAAGCGCAACGGTGGGGGGGGCATTTGTTTATCCCAATCAGAGCAAAGCTCTGTTCAAATTCCGAGGCGGGAGATGAAGCAACGCTTCATCTTCCCCCAATCAGAGCAAAGTTCTGCTTTGAAAATTTAAACTTTAATAAATGAAGCAACGCTTCAGATTATTTGCGCTGCGCGCAACGCGCCACGTGTCAGGCGCAGACACATCAGCGCAGCGCCGAAAACAGCGCACCCAATCAGAGCAAAGCTCTATTTAAAGAAAAATTAAAGGAAGCAACGCTTCAGTTGCGCAAGCGCTGCGCTGCGCGACACGTGTCAGCGCAGTTGCGCTGCGCTCTGCGCTGCGCGTGTCAGCGCAGGTGCGCTGCGCTTTGCGCTGCGCGACGCGTGTCAGCGCAGATGCGCTAGCGCAGGTGCGCTGCTTGACACGTGTCACGCGCTGGGGGCGTCTGCGCCAAACAGAATTATGATTCTAAAGAAATCTTTCTGTTCTTGTTAAAACAAGAATATTTCTTCTGTAAAACAGAAGCCCTTGGATCAAAGATCCAACGGTGGGGAAAATTCCCCAAATCACTCAGAGAAAGATCTCTTTAACTAATTTATGGGCACTATAAAAAGGACCCTAGACCTCAATTCAAAGGAATCAACATTTTTTTTTTGATGAAGAATCAAGAACTTCAAACAGAGAAAACTCTGAAGAAACTCCAAAAGAAGAAAAGGTAAAAAACCTTTAGGAAGAAGAGAAAATTCTCTTATGAACAGATTATTGATCTAAGAGCAAGATCAATAATCTTAAATAAACAAATAATAATAATAATAATAGTGCTTTGCACTTTCTTATGAACCATTGGTTCTTTGAAAACAAGAAAAAAAACTTGTTTTCTTTGATTTAAAATCGATCAAAATATAAAACAGTGCTTTGCACTTGAAAAATTGCACTGTTGCGCTCCTTTGTTGGCGCAAGCCACCAGGGAGCGCCACGTGTCAACAGCGCAGCGCACTGACACAGCGCACTGCGCTATTACGCTTGCATTCACCGGAGTGCGACACGTGTCTCTTCCACGAGCGCTTGCGCTCATTATTTGGCGTAAAGCGCCTGACAAGCCACTGTCAAATAATTAGTGCACCGCATTGCTTACAAAAGGGCCAAGCCAAATTAAAGAAGGCCTAACAGGCCTAATAAAATGCAATGCATTATTTTAGAAAGGGCAGAGCCCAAACCAAAACAGATGCTCTGCATCATTTACAAAGGGACAGAGCCCAAATAAAAAAGGCCTAGCAAGGGCAAAGCCCTAGCACAAGCCTAATAGGCCAAAGATAAATAAAAACGTTGAACATTCTTTAACTGGACTTAGCCCAATCATGGCCGTAAGTCCTCAAATTAAATTGACTGAGCGCAGCTCTCTCTTAAATCAATTTATATCCGGTTCGAGGGTACATCTCCGAACTCGTCTAACGCCTGTCGTTGTAATCCCTCAACGACGTCAGAGAGGTGGCGGGTCCCGACGACCACACATCAATATGGACTGCGGGGTCCTTAAACTCGTGGACCGAGACGTCCTTAAACTAATATCGGACCGAGACGTCCTTAAACTAATATCGGACCGAAACGTCCTTAAACTAATATTGGACCGAGACGTCCTTAAACTAATATCGGACCGAAACGTCCTTAAACTAATATCGGACCGAGACGTCCTTAAACTAATAGTGGACCGAAACGTCCTTAAACTAATAATGGACCACCATGTCCCTAAACTGGAACATGGACCACTACGTCCCTAAACTGGAACAACAGAGCCTCCAAATGCTCTTTTGCCGGATCTAAACGGTCTCGTTTAAGTTGATCTTAGCCCCAAACACGGCTAACGTATCCTTAAACATTTAAATGGACTATAAAACTCCAAATCGACTTTGGTTCAAAGGTACATCTCCGAACTCCTCTGACACATGTCGTTGTAATCCTTCAACGTCGTCAGAGAGGTGACGGGTCCCCGACAGCCATATATTAAATGGACCACTACGTCCTTAAACTGGAAATGGATCTAGACGATCCCGTTAAGTTGATCTTAGTCTCAAATCAGACTAACGTATCCTTAACGAACGTTTAAGTTGATCTTAGTCTCAAATGCGGCTAACGTATCCTTAAACTAAAAACACCAAACCCAAATCTAAGTAAATACGGATTTGGACTGATCCATGTCCTACGGGCGACGGCATTACTCAGTCTCCGTATATAATCCACGGGCAACCACAAACAAAACAAACACCCACGACACGAAGTGAAATTCTGGAGAAGGAGAAAGTTGTTACCGCGATGCGGTAGCGTAATTAACTGCAGGGGCTTGCGCCTGCAGGGAAGAGCGTCCCCACAATCAAAAACCCCTCAAGCGAGGGGGAATCTGACGAAATCTGCTACATCGGCCGCATCCGTCTAAACCTCCGATACACGGTGCCATAAATCAACTTGGCATCTTCGGAGAGGTAGACGGATAAAACCATATAGCAGCTGCCCCGAATCTCAGGCTAGACGTCCTTACGTCGTCGCCGTCTTTCGGAGGGGAACACACATATCTTCTGGAGTGTGGTGACTTGAGTGGCTTCCGTCAGGTTGTCACGTGATGATAGTTGGATCCCGATTCCCACTGATGAGTAGGTGTTACTCCTCGGGTGATTTTCAGATGATCCTTATTAATTCTCCTTTTAGGGTTTGAAGGAGAATTCGAGGAAACAGTGGGAGCCATCCTGATTAGATAAAGTGATCAACCAATCTAATCTAGGTTAGAGTGAACGCCGAGTGTTTCTTTTCTCTCTCTCTGGCAGCGACCATGACCTGACCTCATATTAAAACTCATGAACCAAGTTAACCAAACCTTCTTAATCTTTGGTTTTTGGATTGTCATGATTCACAACAAAGTCATATATATTCCTGCCACTCCTACTTGTTAGTTATATATGCCTTGGAGGCCATTATTGTATAGTACTGGATTGTATATTACATTTTGGAAGCTTGTGATATACACAGATATGATAATAGTCTTGCTCAATATGATAGTATGCTATCTTGTTTGATTCTATTTTAATCTGTATATATGTTTCTTTTAACGTATCGCTAATACATATAGATAGAGCCCTTAGGATCTTTGCTTGATTACCGGCGTTGTGATGGCAGTCACACTAGTGGGGGCTGGACGGTCTATAAGCACATCCTTAACCTTGTCCCTAGTCGTAGGATTATCGAGACAGGATATCAATACTCCAGAGGAGACTAGTGTATACGCTTCTCATCCCAGTCAGGGGAGATGGCCTATCCCGTAGTCATTGGTATGCGATACTAGAGATAGTATACAGGTGCTCATTAGGTTATGAGTTACACTGGACGGACTTGATAAGAACTACAAGTTGGTATTATACCTATCGTCAGTTAGCAGTTCCCGGGTGACATGACTATAAGTTAGTCCGTTGACTTGACATCACTATTCGTCTCGAGTGTGTTCCCACTGTACTTAGATTACTACCCTACTACGGCTCAAATGAGTCATGCAAACAGGTAGTAGTTGGGTGCAGACCTGTCACGACCCGAAATTGGCACGTGACGGCCCTTAAACTACGCAACGTCTACAGGTGTAACGCAATTTAAGTAAGCCGAAAACCCAGCAATCTAAACCATCAAAAATAGTAAGAAATAATAACATTTTTAAAACCTTTGAAATCGCAACCCAAATTCTTTAAAAGTCCAACTTTATTTTCTTAAAATTTTGGCAGCACCTCCTTTGTAAAAACCAGCCCCAAAAATGGGTACAACATAAATATAAGTAAAGCATCCCCAAACGGGAGCAAATATACGTCCAAAGGCAGAAAACAACCACCACAACAGATATACGACGCCATAGCGAAGAAATAAAAGACGATATAAAAGGAAACTGTATGGAAGACAACCAAGTCACAAAATACTATACAATATCGTCCTCACATCAAGTCTCGAAGTCAACATGAAAGTAGTAGATGGAGAGTACAAGGATACAACAAATATACAATACAACAACGAATAACCACAAAACCCACCTAAAGCAAAAATGCGCACTATGAGCCGATGCGGTATCCGCAGCAAAAGATGATTAGATAGATTAATAGCCTGCCTCGACTACTCTGGGGAACAACCTGCAAAACAAACTGTGGCACAACGGGGGTGAGTTTCCAACTCGTGAATAGTAAATAACATATACAGGTAATCGCAAGTATGCACGTACAGCGCGAATCTAACATATGTGAGCTAATAGCATTAAAAGTCATATGAATGCAATAGTCATGAAAGGTACACTAATGGTTACTACAAATACATGAAGCAATAATATGACAATCGGTATGCAATAATCATGTCAAGGCATATGTGTAAGCATGTAGGTATACAGGTATGCTATAAGTCATATGCATAAAGAAATATGAATCAATGTCTCAATGTCCCTAACCAAACAATATTATTTCTATATGTGGGTTGTGCGTGACATGGCAATTATTGACGGTGTGTGTGGCATACAATCAGTGCTCGTGCAACATGAGCCGTCAATAGTAGTGCAGTGTCCTAAGGATACTAGTCCAAGCACAACAATTAATTAAGCAGTAGGGTGTATGCGCAACTCTATAAATGAAATAGAATATGCGACAATTTTAACATCTCTAGCCCAGACGGATAACACCATGCAGGCGATTCCCCTGTAGATGTTAAATCTACTCACCAGCGCTCCTGGCTAAGTGAAGCCCACAACCTGTTTCCTTTTCCTCGTAGCGCCCAAAGTCCACGCCTGCGAACCTAAAACGATAAAACAAGTGTATATTAGTAAAAGACCCAAAACACGTACAAACTACATTTGACCGACGCAACAACACAAAATATACTTTCAAGTGTTCGTATTGTGGCTAACGTGCGTAGCGACACGACGAAACCAACCCGAGAGCAAAATCACACAAAGTGCAGATCCGTGTCGTATAACGTATCGCGCTTAAACAAAACACAAGAAACTACCTATGTGATCCCAGATTTTTCATACTGAGAAAACTCAACAACCAAACAAGACCAAATACACCTAAACCACTGCAGACACCTACCCAGAAAAACCCACACCCCAACTCCAACCCAAAACTGACGTCACTGGAATTCTCCCTCTAGTTGTCGGCCGAGTCCGAGCTCCATAGGTTCGTGCTCCAGGTGATGTCCTATGGTCTCAGGTATAACACAACTACATTGTTTGGTTTTCTAGTAAACTCTCCGGATCACAGCAGGCTACAGAAGTCACAAACGACACTATAAATACGATATTTGCACATAAACTTAACTTTAAACAATCTAAACTAAAACTAAAAGTACACAACACAAAAACTATATAAAGAATAGATAGAGATCATTACCTACACAAAAGAACTCAAAGATCCAAGCTTTACAAGCTCCAAGGCATCCAAGAGGCAAATCCAAGAAAAAGATGTGATTTATGTGAGTTTTGTGAAGGATTTGATATGGTTTTGTGATGGAAACTCAAGTGTTCAGTTTGTAAAGGAGAGAGAAATGAGAGGATAAAAGAGATAGAGAAATGAGACGGTGTGAGGTTAAAAAGAGAGGGAGGTGAGTGTAGGGTGAGAGCTGAGGTGAGTGTAACCATTAGCATTAACTCACCATTAATGCTTTCATACCACTCATCATGCCACATCCTCACTCCAAAAGAAATATCTCTCTCCCTCACAAAATATCCAGGGTTTAGGTTAAGGATTAAAGCAAGGATTAGATAAATGGTTAAGTTGTCATGGTTGCTAATCTAGATTAACACAAAACAAACCCTCACATTAACGTGCACACGTGCGTGCATGTCCATAACAAATAATATTAAAATAATAATTAAATGTTATAGAATGTGAGGAAGCTGAATTGGTAAACTTTTTACAGTAAACCCGCATTAACGTCTAAACTAAGTCAAATCGAAATCTAAGGCGTTACAATCTCCCCCTTATAAAAATTCATCCCCGAATTTAAAATTTTCACTAAGCGTACCTTCAAAGAGAAGAGTACAAAACCCTCATATCTCGCTTGTAGCCTTTCCAAGTGATCACCTCACTATACGGCTACGCCTAAGAAAAACTCTCCACAGATGGCAAGACCCTTGACCGAAGTTTCTCTACCTGCCGAGCCATTAACACAATTGGCTACCGGTGAACGAAAAGATCGCGTCCAAGCTAAATGGTCTGGTGCTGAATCATGTGATAAAGTCATGAAGGTAATTGCAAAGTATCGACACAAGGAATACGGGGTGAATACTTAATAATCTGGGTGGAAGTGCCAAATTATAGGCAACGGAAAAACTCGCTTTAAGGATCTCAAAATGATCTACAATCCTGGGATAAGCTTCCCAAAACTCAACACGCCATTCATCGGAAAAATCCGTAGGAATACATGATCTCCCACTGCGAACTCAAGTCTGCGACTACCACGGTCGGCATAAGACCTCTTTCTGCACTGGGCTGTCCTCGTCCTGACCTGAACCAACTGGATCATCTCCGAAGTCTCTAGACTAGCTGGGGTCTAAAAAATCCTATTTATGCAGAGTCAGAAAAACAGAATGGCGATCGACACGACCTAACAACAAAACCTAAAGGTTGCCAATTAGAGTGCCTCCTGATAACAGCTATCGAAGGAGAACCCTAACAATGGCAAGTGACGATCCCAACTGCCGACAACAATTAGTACGTACGCAGAAGCATATCCTCCAGAGTTATAGCCTGCTCTCACAAAACCATCATCCTGCGGATGGAAAAACGGAGCTAAAGCTCAACCAGTAACCAAGGCTTCCTGAAGCTCCTGCCCAAGACGGCAAGCGAACATGGTGCCTTCATTGGATACGACCCATGAAGGAACTCCGTGCAACGCACAACTTAACAAAGAACAACTGAGCAAACTGAGCATAACCGGACAACAAACACCCAAATGGAGTCACACCCTATCTAGACCGGGATAGACGCCACAACGAATATTCATGGACATCTGCTCCCACTCCCACTCCGGAACGGTTAAAGGTTGCAACTCTCCAGCCAGTCTCTGTAAGTCTACGCTAGCGCCCCGGCCATCTACAGACGCCAAATGCGGAACAAAAAACTTTTAACTTGCGCTATCGTATACTTTAACCCGGATCTTCCATTATTGCTAAACTAACAAACTGTATAGAGTGTAGAAAGGTTATACCGAACGATCCGAGTCCTTCGTTCTTTAACCATCATCCCACGCTCCGTTGCGGCTTCTTTGATCTCGTCGATCTCCGATCTGCTCGTCTAGGTGGCACCACGTCGCTGATTCTTTAAACGGGCTCCCGCTTCTGACTTGAGGCAACTCGGTCGTCAAGTTTGCTAAAAGAGACAACCAAGAATGATGTAGAGAATGAGTAGAGGACTTTGTCTCACTTCGTCCAAAACCGTGGACGATCGGTTAATGAAGTTGCCGAGGGAATCGGGTGATGGAATGAAATGAGCTGTGAATTCCATACACCCCAAAATCTATCATAATCTTTTTCAAGTGAAACCTCAAGTGAGTGAGAGAGAGGAGGGGGGCCGGCCACTTATAGGAGTGGGGGGGTGAGTGTAGGAGAGGGGAGAGTAACCTTAAGAACAAATATCATATGTGAACACAAAAGAATATCTTAAGGAAAACAAGAATGGTTGAAATCAAAGCATGAGTCACAATCCTTGTCACCATTTTCTAGAACCTTCTAGAACCTTCTAGAAGCATGACTCACTCTCATCCAAGAAAAGATAAATCCGACTTTAACCGAATGTTAAAAGACGGCTGATAGAAAACTGGAAACTGGCAACTTCCAAAAGTGATCCTGAAACGACTTTCAGGATAACCCCGTAACTGTATAAATATACCCGCATTTGTATTACGACCGAATACAAATGCAACTGAGACAAAGATATTATACCTACTCAATATAATACTCGGATCCGGCTTAAACCAAAGCCGACCAGTATCATCTGCCCGAAAAATAACACGTACGTAAAGGCACGTGCATTTTCCGAACCCTGCCATAAAACCATACGGCCTCTACAACGTTTCGCCCGAACTTGGGAAACTGTCTGTGGGGGACTCTAATGACTCGTCAGTACCCTGGCAGTGGGTTTAACCACAAACCGTCAGCGGCACTAGCAATGCGTAACGGCTGCCCATGGACTGACCTCAAGGGAAGCTGATGAGCGAACTCATCCAGAAACCCTACTGAGCCTAACAGTGACAATGTATATACAGTCCGGTCCGTTCGTCTATGAGTATCGCATATCTGCCTAGGGGGCTAGTAACGTCAGACCCCCAATAGCAGTATAAGTCGTGTCGGAGTGTAGCCCAATAACACCCTGAGATACTACTGGAGTACCTACCAGTAAATCTCCTGCCATGGCCATGGACTTTGTGTAATGGCTCTCCTAGACACAGCACGATCTCGCCCCCAATACCGGGAGAGACGAATCCCCTGCCGATCCGCTCACGTGCCTCCATATGGCTCGGGACTGTACCCAAAAGCTACCTGTTTGCACGACTCCTTTGAGCCGTGGTAGGGTAGAAATCAAAGCACAGTGGGAACTCACACGAGACAAATGACGACCTCAGGTCGATGAACTAACCTGTACACATGTCACCAGGGAACTTCTATCTGACGATATGTATAATACCAACTAGCAGGTTCCCGGCAAGTCCTGTCCGGTGTACTCATAACCCAATGAGCACCTGTATACATCTTAGGTGATCCAACTGTCACCAGTGGCTTGTGAGACCGGCCACCGTCCCTCGTCGGGGTCTCGACTGTACACACTAGTCTACTCCGGAGTATCGATGCCCTGTCTCGAAACTCCCACGACTAGGGACCACAATTAAGGATATGCGTATAAACCACCCAACTCTCACGTATATGATCGCCATCATACTGTTGGTGGTAAAGCAAGATCCTAAGGGCTCTATCAAAGTGTAACATGTAATCAGTCACCTGATCATGTACACGACTGATAAAGGCAAACCAGATAGCATACTATCATCTCGAGTAAGATTGTCCTACCGGTATAGGTCCTCCGCAATCATTGCAATCACGTACCTGCGATCCAATAATTGACTATGAGGGCACTATCTCCAACAATCTCCCACTTACACTCAAGGCTAATTATTGCGATGTTGACTACTCACAGCCCGTGTGAAACCGAACATCCAACCCCTCTACTAATCAGTATCACAAAGCTCGTTTGTAAAACTATTGTGTTCGAGAAATAGCCTTAGTGAGTGGATCCGCCTAGAAGTTTCTTTCTATATCTCTCTTAATCTCAAGTTCGCGGAGAAAGCCATCTCCCGAATCGAGTAAAACCTGTCTTAGAATATGTCTGGATATCTGATGGGACCTAGTTCATAAATGAACTCCAAATCCAAACTTCTTAGACTGTATCGATCACTGAACCTAATCAGTATCCGGCACCATGCCACCCACAGTATTCTCTTGGACCACCTGTCCATAATACTGTCCCTCTTCGTCAGAGGGAAAAACTATAACTCTGACAATCACTCTGTCATCCATGTCACCTTTGAAGCCTGGAATGATAACCGTCTCCCGAAGGAGGCTGCCGTCATCAAATCCGTAGAACATGTACTTATGTTCTAAAACTGCTTCCTTATGTTTCTCCAGGATTGGATTAATACAAACTTATTGCATCTAGTGCAAAACCAACATTTGGTGTGGTACTTGACATCTCATGATTGACTCAATTGTCTAAGCAAGTGATCTGCCAATCATGCACATCCCTCTCCCCTTTAGTCTGTAAGACACCTTTAGAGAGGGTGACTCCATCACCTGCAGGTACACCACCATGCTAGGAGTCATCTATTCTAAAAACCATCAGAATATCTGTCAAAGTACCCATATTGGGAAACTACCCAAATCCAGATCTAAAACAATAGATCCAGAAACTAGAATGTCAAATATTATATCCATATCCTGTCTGGAGAAACAACTGTGTGACGACCATAGTAAGACCGATCGTAGTATAGGAATTTTACTTCCTAGTCTGTGTATGTCATCCACATACCATGACACCACACCCTACTAACTTCTTAACAGATCCATCCCTTATTCTGATTGAAGTCAAAACCATGACTGTCACATCAAAAATAGATGATCTATCTCCGCTATAACTGCTCTAGTCTATAAATAGACATAAGCTACTTGCCCACTATGCTTCTGCTGCTCCCACTAACTACGACAACCCTCCTACCGGGTCTCATAGCCTGGAACAACAGTAGTGTCAAGTCTGGGTAGATAAGAACCTCCCTGTCACCGTCCTTGAGGCTACCGAAGTACCTCTCGGGTGTCTGAGGTTACCCACCATATCTGCGGAGTGGCTATTGGAATGTCAAACCTGATTGAATATATAGGTCCTATTAAATTTTCCGTAATCGTTCGCGGTTCTGGAATCACTTCCAGTTCTACCATACTCCCACTACTGTTTTCTGAAAAAGATCCATTTTTACTAAAACTGTGGCAAGTCAAGAACAATATCACTATTGATCTTCCAAATGGTAGAATATCAACTCTCGTCATAGCCAGGGTCAACCCACAAACAGCCATTACAGAACCGTGCCCTGAGTTATCCAGAGTCTGGTTTTAAGCATAAGCTGGACAACTCCACGTACCTTAACATCTTTTAAGGTAAGAACTATTCTATATCCAATATAGAAACTTTGGCACTATTTAATTGGAACCATATTCAAATCATGCAGCTGTCTCCAGTGCATATCATCTTTAATGGAAAGAGGCTAATCAGCATTACTCAACTTAGGAATCCATCCAATTATGAGTAACCTGAAAGAGAAACACGTTTCTCAAAACCATTACTATCATCTGAATACCAATCACAAGATTCTACATCTTCGATCTCTTTGAAGAATCCCGATACTTGTGATACCCGGTTCTCTACTTTATTCTTTTACCCACAACTTCTCAAAACTTAGACCTTGTATTTCTACGAAACACTCGTCTAAATACTAGAGAAGTTATAAGTAAACAGAACATAGTACGAGGACCTACCCCTTTGTCCTGATGGACGCTGGACAACATACAATACTCTGTATAAGTCTGCTGAGTTTAACAACTCAAAACTTGTGCGTTGTCGGTGGAAAACTGTACCCTGGCGATTTCCTCAAATATCACCAATTACAACGAATTCCGATATAATGAGGATAATTACCTAATTCCCAATAACTTACTCCCACTCATCATCTGTAAAACCATACAGATATGAGAATGAAACCTGGTAAATACATACCCTTGGAGTAAGTGTCTAATCGGGAAAACAGTTTTCCTTTAACAATGCATTGAAACATGAAAATGTTTCGTAGGGGTATCCTGGTATTCATAGTAATGCCTCTTCCATAATCCAATTCATGACTTCAACCGTATATTTTATTGCCGTCTCTCCAAATCCCTTTATTTGTCTTTAGTCGTTACCTTCTGTACACCATCGTTAGGCTAAATGGTTTTCTTCCTTCCCTACCGTTCGGCACCAGCCTATGGTTTGGAAGAAGACTATCCAGTAAGCATAATAGGTGTACCCTCCTAAACCAAGGAGTACTCGCATCTCGAGAGAAGGTGATGATAAAAGACAACTGAATAATACCTTATTCTTTTAAAGGTGAAATAGGAGTGGCGATGAAGTATGCGGTTTTGGTCGTGAATGATATCAGTCGCAATTTACTTTGCCCTCTTTCTAATCCCTTTATTTTGTCTTTACATATTACCTTCTGCACACCCTACTTAGGCTAATTGGTTTTCTTCATTCCCTACCTTTCGGCACCAGCCTATGGTTTGGAATAAGACTATCCAATAAGCGTAATAGGTGTACTCTCCTAAACCAAGGAGCTCTCGCAACCTGAGAGAAGGTGATAATAAAAGACAACTGAATAAACCAATTCTATTTCTCCTGAACCTGGATCCATCCTCGAAGAAGTCCCTTCGAGTTCGTATATAACGATACGATGGATCTATCCAATGGAAGTGGATATCCGTAGTAATACGGGTGTTCTGAGAAATTCAAAGGGTAGAAGAAGGAGTGGCAATGACTTATGCAACATAGACAATCCAAAAGCCAGTATTTTAAGAAGATTCGGTCAACCTGGTCGCTGAGTCATAGTCTAGGGTCGGTCAAAGGTCGCTGCCAAAGAGAGAGAGAAAAGAAAACACTCTGCGTGCACTCTAACCTAGATCAGAATGGTCATCACTTTATCTAATCCGGAAACCTCCCACTGTCCTGTCAAATTCTCCTCCAAACCTAAAGAAGAATCAATCGGAATCACCCGAAGAGTAAACCAACTCATCAGTGGGAATCGGGATCCAACTCTCATCGCATGATAACGTGATGGAATGCATCCACGTTACTCATACTCCAGATGGTATGCGCATACTTGGCAAGTTTCAGTTTCTTTAGAAACTCCCGATATAGTTTTTGCCCCATGCTCTTATAACCTTGGCGTTAGGTCAAAATGTCATAAGTCACATGCCAAGTTCTACCCATCACTATCTTGTTAATTTGAACCCACCCGCACATGCCCTTGGCGTTAGGTCAAAATGGCAGAACGGCTGTCCCAAACCAACTCATCTATCTATGCAACAATTGAATACCCAACAGCTACCAAACACTATGCCTTGGCGTTGGTCAAAATACATAGCTTGAATACTACTGAATACCCAAAAGAAGTGACGGAGGGCTACGGCTGGTTTTTGGCGAAAAAACCTTTAACGTAGTGAACTTGATATCGCTGAAGGAACCTGATAGCTTTTTAAAATATAGTGGCGAAAACCTTTTCTAAAGAGGTCATTCCCGGTAAAGGGATCTCGTCTCTTTCCTCGTGGAATGAGGTGCAGGATATTCCACTGAATACCGCGATGCAAAGCAACTTGTAATCGACTATAGTGAAGTTATTACGCTGACGCAAACTTCTGCCCAAGGGGTCAGTCCCGGTGAAGGGATATCGGCCCTTGCCCCGTCGAATGAGGTGCAGGATATTCCACTGAATACCGCTATGCATAACAAAAGGAAACGTCTTTGTAACAATACTTTTTAAATTTGTTCCAACAACTGTAAACAGGTTTGTTTTACTTTGCGTTGATCAGAATCAACACAGTCCCATCAATTAATCACACCAGAAAAGAACGAAAATAAAATGTACGTATATGCCATCCGCATTCGTCACTGGGTCCCGTCATCACCCGTTAGGTTACTTAACTAACGACAGAGCGGGGACTGGACTAGCGCGGGTGTAAAACATATACAACATCTAATAGTATATAAACCAATATACAATAATCGCTCCAGGCGTGATAGTATGCAACATTACAGAAAAGTAATAAGCATTACAGAACAATACAGATAATCTGGGATCCCCGAGTTTCACAGAGCCGCTGCTGAAACTCGACGTTCCTCTGTCGTGTGGATAGCATGTGCAATGAAACCTAGACCCCTACGGGTGTGGCAAGTTACCCGCCAAAACCTGAAGCGAGGCAGCCCCCTTACAGCATAGTGAATGGACCACCCAGCACTCCACGGAATCCGGTAATCTTGGGCACCCCTCCTTGGGTCAACCTGTACCCCCTACGAGTGCGGCGAATAGTCTGCCAATTCTAGAGTGGGACCCCTCTGCCTCTCAAAGCCATGAGATGCGGACCCGTTGCCCCCCAGAACCCGGCTATCCGTGCACTCCGTCGCGGGGCAAAACCTAGTACAGTAATGAAAAATAGTATAATAGGTACATCGACCGCAACCTGGTCGTGCCCCAAAAGAATATTATACAACAGGCAGTGACGGCAGTCCACATGTTGGACGCTCGCCCCGCAATATCAAATGTACAAATAAACTCAAACTGTACTACCATTGCACACTGCTATCCACCACGACAAATCCGCAACATCACAGCACAACACAGAACATCAACGCGAATGTCACGTTCGCAAACCCATCTAAAAGAACTATAGCAATCAGACGCGGTTTACCGATCAAATGACATTCCCGGTCGGAGATATAATGTAAGCACTGTAAACTAACGTGTTTAAATTTTGATCGACCAAATATCAAAAAGTGGGCCCCACGACTTACTGGTGAACAGTGACAAAATCTGGGCCAAAACGATATTTACCAAAAACCACAAAATCCAACAGAGAACTCACTGTACGAATTTGGGAGCATGAGCTCACCAAGTGGCCGCGGATGCGCGGCCAAACCATGGGTCTGGCCGCATTTCCACGGTGGTTTGGTGGAGTCATGTCCCCAAATTTCGTCGTGGTTCTTTGAAACTCCTGCACAGTGTTCTGAGACATGTAGAAAAATTTCAGGAGGTCATTTAAAATCAACAGAAACTGTCAAGTTGGAATTTTGCAATTTTCGATTTCCGGTTCGATCGATGTTTTAAACGCGTTAGCACAAGTTAGTATAGCAAAATGGTTAGGCTCTGATACCACTGTAAGTCTACGCTAGCGCCCCGGCCGTCTACAGACGCCAAATGCGGAACAAAAAACTTTTAACTGGTGCTATCATATACTTTAACCCGGATCTTCCATTATTGCTAAACTAACAAACTGTATAGAGTGTAGAAAGGTTATACCGAACGATCCGAGTCCTTCGTTCTTTAACCATCATCCCACGCTCCGTTGCGGCTTCTTTGATCTCGTCGATCTCCGATCTGCTCGTCTAGGTGGCACCACGTCGCTGATTCTTTAAACGGGCTCCCGCTTCTGACTTGAGGCAACTCGGTCGTCAAGTTTGCTAAAAGAGACGACCAAGAATGATGTAGAGAATGAGTAGAGGACTTTGTCTCACTTCGTCCAAAACCGTGGACGATCGGTTAATGAAGTTGCCGAGGGAATCGGGTGATGGAATGAAATGAGCTGTGAATTCCATACACCCCAAAATCTATCATAATCTTTTTCAAGTGAAACCTCAAGTGAGTGAGAGAGAGGAGGGGGGCCGGCCACTTATAGGAGTGGGGGGGTGAGTGTAGGAGAGAGGAGAGTAACCTTAAGAACAAATATCATATGTGAACACAAAAGAATATCTTAAGGAAAACAAGAATGGTTGAAATCAAAGCATGAGTCACAATCCTTGTCACCATTTTCTAGAACCTTCTAGAACCTTCTAGAAGCATGACTCACTCTCATCCAAGAAAAGATAATTCCGTCTTTAACCGAATGTTAAAAGACGGCTGATAGAAAACTGGAAACTGGCAACTTCCAAAAGTGATCTTGAAACGACTTTCAGGATATCCCCGTAACTATATAAATATACCCGCATTTGTATTACGACCGAATACAAATGCAACTGAGACAAAGATATTATACCTACTCAATATAATACTCGGATCCGGCTTAAACCAAAGCCGACCAGTATCATCTGCCCGAAAAATAACACGTGCGTAAACGCACGTGAATTTTCCGAACCCTGCCATAAAACCATACGGCCTCTACAACGTTTCACCCGAACTTGGGAAACTGTCTGTGGGGGACTCTAATGACTCGTCAGTACCCTGGCAGTGGGTTTAACCACAAACCGTCAGCGGCACTAGCAATGCGTAACGGCTGCCCATGGACTGACCTCAAGGGAGGCTGATGAGCGAACTCATTCAGAAACCCTACTGAGCCTAACAGTGACAATGTATATACAGTCCGGTCCGTTCGTCTATGAGTATCGCAAATCTGCCTAGGGGGCTAGTAACGTCAGACCCCCAATAGCAGTATAAGTCGTGTCGGAGTGTAGCCCAATAACACCCTGAGATACTACTGGAGTACCTACCAGTAAATCTCCTGCCATGGCCATGGACTTTGTGTAATGGCTCTCCTAGACACAGCACGATCTCGCCCCCAATACCGGGAGAGACGAATCCCCTGCCGATCCGCTCACGTGCCTCCATATGGCTCGGGACTGTACCCAAAAACTACCTGTTTGCACGACTCCTTTGAGCCGTGGTAGGGTAGAAATCAAAGCACAGTGGGAACTCACACGAGACAAATGACGACCTCAGGTCGATGAACTAACCTGTACACATGTCACCAGGGAACTGCTATCTGACGATATGTATAATACCAACTAGCAGGTTCCCGGCGAGTCCTGTCCGGTGTACTCATAACCCAATGAGCACCTGTATATATCTTAGGTGATCCAACTATCACCAGTGGCTTGTGAGACCGGCCACCGCCCCTCGTCGGGGTCTCGACTGTACACACTAGTCTACTCCGGAGTATCGATGCCCTGTCTCGAAACTCCCACGACTAGGGACCACAATTAAGGATATGCGTATAATGTAAGTCTACGCTAGCGCCCCGGCAGTCTACAGACGCCAAATGCGGAACAAAAACTTTTAACTTGGCGCTATCGTATACTTTAACCCGGATCTGCCATTATTGCTAAACTAACAAACTGTAAAGAGTGTAGAAAGATTGTACCGAACGATCCGAGTCCTTCCTTCTTCAACCATCATCCCACGCTCCGTTGCGGCTGCTCCGATCTCGTCGATCTCCGATCTCCTCGTCGAGGTGGCACCACATGATCGGTTCTTTAAACGGGCGCCCGCCTCTAACTCGAGGCAACTCGATCGTCAAGTTTGCTAAAAGAGACGACCAAGAATGATGTAGAGAATGAGTAGATGGCTTTGTCTCACTTCGTCCAAATCCGTGGACGATCGGTTAATGAAGTTGCCGAAGGAATCGGGTGATGGAATGAAATGGACTGTGAAATTCCATACACCGATAAAACCTATCATATCTTTTCTACAAAATGAAATCAACAACAATGAGAGAGAGAGGAGGGGGCCAGCCTCTTATAAAGAGAGGGGGGTGACCGTAGGAACCAAGTGGTGACCCTAAGACAAGAAGCTTCTTACAAAATATCTTTAGCTAAATAAAAGATCTTAACCAAAACAAGAAAGTGGTTAAAATCAAAGCATGAGTCACAAGACACCTCACCAAATCTAGAACCTTCTAGAACCTTCTAGAAGCATGACACACTCTCATCCAAGAAAAGATAAATCCGTCTTTAACCGAATGTTAAAAGACGGCTGATAGAAAACTGGAAACTGGCAACTTCCAAAAGTGATCCTGAAACAACTTTCAGGATAACCCTGAAACTGTATAAATATACCCGCATTTGTATTACGACCGAATACAAATGCAACTGAGACAAAGATTTTATACCTACTCAATATAATACTCGGATCCGGCTTAAACCAAAGCCGACCAGTATTATCTGCCCGAAAAATAACACGTGCGTAAACGCACGTGCATTTTCCGAACCCTGCCATAAAACCATACGGCCTCTACAACGTTTCGCCGGAACTTGGGAAACTGTCTGTGGGGGACTCTAATGACTCGTCAGTACCCTGGCAGTGGGTTTAACCACAAACCGTCAGCGGCACTAGCAATGCGTAACGGCTGCCCATGGACTGACCTCAAGGGATGCCGATGAGCGCACTCATCCGGAAAACCCTACTGAGCCTAACAGTGACAATGTATATACAGTCCGGTCCGTTCGTCAATGAGTATCGCATATCTGCCTAGGGGGCTAGTAACGTCAGACCCCCAATAGCAGTATAAGTCGTGTCGGAGTGAAGCCCAATAACACCCTGAGATACTACTGGAGTACCTACCAGTAAATCTCCTGCCATGGCCATGGACTTTGTGTAATGGCTCTCCTAGACACAGCACGATCTCGCCCCCAATACCGGGAGAGACGAATCCCCTGCCGATCCGCTCACGTGCCTCCATATGGCTCGGGACTGTACCCAAAAGCTACCTGTTTGCACGACTCCTTTGAGCCGTGGTAGGGTAGAAATCAAAGCACAGCGGGAACTCACACGAGACAAATGACGACCTCAGGTCGATGAACTAAGCTGTACACATGTCACCAGGGAACTGCTATCTGACGGTAGATATAATACTAACTAGCAGATTCCCGGCGAGTCCTGTCCGGTGTACTCATAACCCAATGAGCACCTGTATACATCTTAGGTGATCCAACTGACACCAGTGGCTTGTGAGACCGGCCACCGCCCCTCGTCGGGGTCTCGACTGTACACACTAGTCTACTCCGGAGTATCGATGCCCTGTCTCGAAACTCCCACGACTAGGGACCACAATTAAGGATATGCATATAAACTACCCAACTCTCACGTATATGATCGCCATCATACTGTTGGTAGTAAAGCAAGATCCTAAGGGCACTATCAAAGTGTAACATGCAATCAGTCACCTGAACATGTACACGACTGATAAAGGCAAACCAGATAGCATACTATCATCTCGAGTAAGACTGTGCTACCGGGATAGGTCCTCCGCAATCATTGCAATCACGTACCTGCGATCCAATAATTGACTATGAGGGCACTATCACCAACAATCTCCCACTTGCACTCAAGGCTAATATTGCGATGTCGACTACTCACTGCCCGTGTGAAACCGAACATCCAACTCCTCTACTAATCAGTTTCACAAAGCCCGTTTGTAAAACTATTGTGTTCGAGAAATAGCCTCAGTGAGTGGATCCGCCGAGAAGTATCTTTCTATATCTCTCTTAATCTCAAGTTCGCGGAGAAAACCATCTCTCGAATTGAGTAATACCTGTCTTAGAACATGTCTGGATATCTGATGGGACCTTAGTTCATAAATGAACTCCATATCCAAACTTCTTAGACAGAATCGATCACTGAACCTAATCAGTATCGGGCACCTTGCTTCCCACAGTATCCTTTTGGACCACCTGTCCATAATACTGTCCCTCTTCGTCAGAGGGAAAAACTATAACTCTGACAATCTCTCTGTCAACTATGTCACCTTTGAAGCTTGGAATGATAACCGTCTCCCGAAGGAGGCTGCCGTCATCAAATCCGTAGAACATGTACTTATGTTCTAAACCTGCTTCCTTATGTTTCTTCAGGATTGGATTAATACAAACTTATTGCATCTAGTGCAAAACCAACATTTGGTGTGGTACTTGACATCTCATGATTGACTCAATTGTCTAAGCAAGTGATCTGCCAATCATGCACATCCCTCTCCCCTTTAGTCTGTAAGACACCTTTAGAGAGGGTGACTCCATCACCTGCAGGTACACCACCATGCTAGGAGTCAACTATTCCAAAAACCATTAGAATATCTGTCAAAGTACCCACATTGGGAAACTACCCAAATCCAGATCTAAAACCATAGATCTAGAAACCAGAATGTCAAATATTATATCCATATCCTGTCTGGAGAAACAACTGTGTGATGACCACAGTACAACCGATCGTAGTATAGGAATTTTACTTCCTACTCTGTGTATGTCATCCAGATACTATGACATCACACCCTACTACCTCCTTAACTGATCCATCCCCTATTCTGACTGAAGTCAAACCCATGACTGTCACATCAAAATTAGATGATCTATCTCCGCTATAACTGCTCAAGTCTATAAATAGATATAAGCATCTTGCCCACTATGCTTCCGCTGCTCCCACTAACTACGACAACCCTCCTACCGGGTCTCATAGCCTGGAACAACAGTAGTGTCAAGTCTTGGTAGATAAGAACCTCCCTGTCACCGTCTCTGAGGCTACCGAAGTACCTCTCGGGCGTCTGAGGTTACCTACCATACCTGCGGAGTGGCTATTGGAATGTCAAACCTGATTGAATGTATAGGTCCTATTAAATTTTTCCGTAATCGTTCGCGGTTCTGGAATCACTTCCAGTTCTACCATACTCCCACTACTGTTTTCTGAAAAAGATCCATTTTACTAAAACTGTGGCGAGTTAAGAACAATATCACTATTGATCTTCCAAATGGTAGAATATCAACCCTCGTCATAGCCAGGGTCAACCCACAAACAGCCATTACAGAAACGTGCCCTGAGTTATCCAGTGTCTGGTTTTAATCATAAGCTGGACAACTCCCCGTACCTTAATTTCTTTTAAGGTACGATCCATTCTATATCCAATACAGAAACTTTGGCACTAATTTAATTGGAACCATATTCAAATTATGCAGCTGTCTCCAGTGCATATCAACTTAATGAAAAGAGGCTAATCAGCATTACTCAACTTAGGAAACCATCCAATTATGAGTAACCTGAAAGAGAAAACTCGTTTCTCAAAACCATCACTATCATCTGAATACCAATCACAAGAATCTACATCTTCGATCTCTTTGAAGAATCCCGATACTTGTGACACCTGGTTCTCTACTTTATTCTTATACCCACAACTTCTCAAAACTTAGACCTTGTATTTCTACGAAACACTCGTCTAAATACTAGAGAAGTTATAAGTAAACAGAACATAGTACGAGGACCTACCCCTTTGTCCTGATGGACACTGGACAACATACAATACTCTGTATAAGTCCGCTGAGTTGAACAACTCATAACCTGTGCGTTGTAGGTGGAAAACTGTACCCTGGAGATTTCCTCAAATATCACCAATTACAACGAATTCCGATATAATGAGGATGATCACCTAATTCCCAATATCTTACTCCCAATCATCATCTGTAAAACCATACAGATATGAGAATGAAACCTGGTAAATACATACCCTTGGAGTAAGTGTCTAATCGGGAAAACAGTTTTTCCTTTAACAATGCACTGAAACATGAAAATGTTTCGTAGGGGTATCCTGGTATTCATAGCAATGCCTCTTTCATAATCCAATTCATGACTTCAACCGTATATTTTATTGCCATCTCTCCAAATCCCTTTATTTGTCTTTAGTCGTTACCTTCTGTACACCATCGTTAGGCTAAATGGTTTTCTTCCTTCCCTACCGTTCGGCACCAGCCTATGGTTTAGAAGAAGACTATCCAGTAAGCATAATAGGTGTACCCTCCTAAACCAAGGAGTACTCACAATTGAGAGAAGGTGATGATAAAAGACAACTGAATAATACCTTATTCTTTTTAAAGGTGAAATAGGAGCGGCGATGAAGTACGCGGTTTTGGTCGTGAATGATATCAGTCGCAATTTACTTTGCCCTCTTTCTAATCCCTTTATTTTGTCTTTACATATTACCTTCTGCACACCCTACTTAGGCTAATTAGTTTTCTTCATTCCCTACCTTTCGGCACCAGCCTATGGTTTGGAATAAGACTATCCAATAGGCGTAATAGGTGTACTCTCCTAAACCAAGGAGCTCTCGCAACCTGAGAGAAGGTGATAATAAAAGACAACTGAATAAACCAATTCTATTTCTCCTGAACCTGGATCCATCCTCGAAGAAATCCCTTCGAGTTCGTATATAACCATACGATGGATCTATCCAATGGAAGTGGATATCCGTAGTAATACGGGTGTTCTGAGAAATGCAAAGGGTAAAAGAAGGAGTGGCAATAACTTATGCAACTCAGACAATCCAAAAGCCAGTATTTTAAGAAGGTTCGGTCAACCTGGTCACTGAGTCATAGTCTAGGGTCGGTCAAAGGTCGCTGCCAAAGAGAGAGAGAGAAAAGAAACACTCTGCGTGCACTCTAACCTAGATCAGAATGGTCATCACTTTATCTAATCCGGAAACCTCCCACTGTCCTGTCAAATTCTCCTCCAAACCTAAAGAAGAATCAATCGGGATCACCCGAAGAGTAAACCAACTCATCAGTGGGAATCAGGATCCAACTCTCATCGCATGATAACGTGATGGAATGCATCCACGTTACTCATACTCCAGAAGGTATGCGCATACTCGGCAAGTTTCAGTTTCTTTAGAAACTCCTGATATAATTTTTGCCCCATGCTCTTATAACCTTGGCGTTGGTCAAAATGTCATAAGTCACATGCCAAGTTCTACCCGTCACTATCTTGCCAATTTGAACCCACCCGCACATGCCCTTGACGTTGGCCAAAATGGCAGAACGACTGTCCCAAACTAACTCATCTATCTATGCAACAATTGAATACCCAGCAGCTACCAAACACTATGCCTTGGCGTTGGTCAAAATACGTAGCTTGAATACTACTGAATACCCAAAAGATGTGACGGAGGGCTACGACTGGTTTTTGGCGAAAAACCTTTAGCATAGTGAACTTGATATCGCTGAAGGAACCTGATAGCTTTTTAAAATATAGTGGCGAAAACCTTTTGCTAAAGAGGTCATTCCCGGTAAAGGGATCTCGGCTCTTTCCTCGTGGAATGAGGTGCAGGATATTCCACTGAATACCGCTATGCAAAGCAACTTGTAATCGACTATAGTGAAGTTATTACGCTGACGCAAACTTCTGCCCAAGGGGTTAGTCCCGGTGAAGGGATATCGGCCCTTGCCCCGTCGAATGAGGTGCAGGATATTCCACTGAATACCGCTATGCATAACAAAAGGAAACGTCTTTGCAATAACACTTTTTAAATTGTTCCAACAACTGTATACAGGTTTGTTTTAACTTTGCATTGATCAGAATCAACGCAGTCCCATCATTTAATCACACCAGAAAAGAACGAAAATAAAATGTACGTATATGCCATCCGCATTCGTCACTGGGTCCCGTCATCACTCGTTAGGTTACTTAACTAACGACAGAGCGGGGACTGGACTAGCGCGGGTGTAAAACATATACAACATCTAATAGTATATAAACCAATATACAATAATCGCTCCAGGCGTGATAGTATGCAACATTACAGAAAAGTAATAAGCATCACAGAACAATACAGATAATCTGGGATCCCCGAGTTTCACAGAGCCGCTGCTGAAACTCGACGTTCCCCTGTCGTGTGGATAGCCTGTGCAATGAAACCTAGACCCCTACGGGTGCGGCAAGTTACCCGCCAAAACCTGAAGCGAGGTAGTCCCCACAGCATAGTGAATGGAACACCCGGCACTTCACGGAATCCGGTAAATTGAGCACCCCTCCTTGGGTCAACCTGTACCCCCTACGAGTGCGGCGAATAGTCTGCCAATTCTAGAGTGGGACCCCTCTGCCTCTCAAAGCCATGAGATGCGGACCCGTTGCCCTCCCGAACCCGGCTATCCGTGCACTCCGTCTCGGGGCAAAACCTAGTACAGTAATGAAAAATAGTACAATAGGTACATCGACCACAACCTGGTTGTGCCTCAAAAGAATATTATACAACAGGCAGTGACGGCAGTCCACAAGTTGGACGCTCGCCCCGCAATATCAAATGTACAAATAAACACAAACTGTACTACCATTGCACACAGCTATCCACCACGACAAATCCGCAACATCACAGCACAACACAGAACATCAACGTGAATGTCACGTTCGCAAACCCGTCTAAAAGAACTATAGCAATTAAACGTGGTTTACCGATCAAATGACATTCCCGGTCGGAGATATAATGTAAGCACTGTAAACTAACGTGTTTAAATTTCGATCGACCAAAGACCAAATATCAAAAAGTGGGCCCCACTGCTTACTGGTGAACAGTAACAAAATCTGGGCGAAAATGATATTTACCAAAAACCCCAAAATCCAAAGAAGAACCCTCTGGAAAAATTTGGAAGCACGTGCTTCCCACGTGGCCGCGGATGCGCGGCAGCTTGGAGGAATCACGAGTCCAAATTTTGTCGTGGCTCTTAAAAAAGCCTGCACGGATTTTTAAGACATCTAGAAATAATTTTCGACACCGTTTAAAAACAACAGAAACTGTCGGCTTGGATTTTTGCAGTTTTCGATTTCCGGTCGGATCGATGTTTTAAACGCGTTAGCACAAGTTAGTATAGCAAAATGGTGAGGCTCTGATACCACTGTAAGTCTACGCTAGCGCTCCGGCAGTCTACAGACGCCAAATGCGGAACAAAAACTTTTAACTTGGCGCTATCGTATACTTTAACCCGGATCTGCCATTATTGCTAAACTAACAAACTGTAAAGAGTGTAGAAAGATTGTACCGAACGATCCGAGTCCTTCGTTCTTCAACCATCATCCCACGCTCCGTTGCGGCTGCTCCGATCTCGTCGATCTCCGATCTCCTCGTCGAGGTGGCACCACATGATCGGTTCTTTAAACGGGCGCCCGCCTCTGACTCGAGGCAACTCGATCGTCAAGTTTGCTAAAAGAGACGACCAAGAATGACGTAGAGAATGAGTAGATGACTTTGTCTCACTTCGTCCAAATCCGTGGACGATCGGTTAATGAAGTTGCCGAAGGAATCGGGTGATGGAATGAAATGGACTATGAAATTCCATACACCGATAAAACCTATCATATCTTTTCTACAAAATGAAATCAACAACCATGAGAGAGAGAGGAGGGGGCCGGCCTCTTATAAAGAGAGGGGGGTGACCGTAGGAACCAAGTGGTGACCCTAAGACAAGAAGCTTCTTACAAAATATCTTTAGCTAAATAAAAGATCTTAACCAAAACAAGAAAGTGGTTAAAATCAAAGCATGAGTCACAAGACACCTCACCAAATCTAGAACCTTCTAGAACCTTCTAGAAGCATGACACACTCTCATCCAAGAAAAGATAAATCCGTCTTTAACCGAATGTTAAAAGACGGCTGATAGAAAACTGGAAACTGGCAACTTCCAAAAGTGATCCTGAAACAACTTTCAGGATAACCTCGAAACTGTATAAATATACCCGCATTTGTATTACGACCGAATACAAATGCAACCGAGACAAAGATATTATACCTACTCAATATAATACTCGGATCCGGCTTAAACCAAAGCCGACCAGTATTATCTGCCCGAAAAATAACACGTGCGTAAACGCACGTGCATTTTCCGAACCCTGCCATAAAACCATACGGCCTCTACAACGTTTCGCCGGAACTTGGGAAACTGTCTGTGGGGGACTCTAATGACTCGTCAGTACCCTGGCAGTGGGTTTAACCACAAACCGTCAGCGGCACTAGCAATGCGTAACGGCTGCCCATGGACTGACCTCAAGGGATGCCGATGAGCGCACTCATCCGGAAAACCCTACTGAGCCTAACAGTGACAATGTATATACAGTCCGGTCCGTTCGTCAATGAGTATCGCATATCTGCCTAGGGGGCTAGTAACGTCAGACCCCCAATAGTAGTATAAGTCGTGTCGGAGTGAAGCCCAATAACACCCTGAGATACTACTGGAGTACCTACCAGTAAATCTCCTGCCATGGCCATGGACTTTGTGTAATGGCTCTCCTAGACACAGCACGATCTCGCCCCCAATACCGGAAGAGACGAATCCCCTGCCGATCCGCTCACGTGCCTCCATATGGCTCGGGACTGTACCCAAAAGCTACCTGTTTGCACGACTCCTTTGAGCCGTGGTAGGGTAGAAATCAAAGCACAGCGGGAACTCACACGAGACAAATGACGACCTCAGGTCGATGAACTAACCTGTACACATGTCACCAGGGAACTGCTATCTGACGGTAGATATAATACTAACTAGCAGATTCCCGGCGAGTCATGTCCGGTGTACTCATAACCCAATGAGCACCTGTATACATCTTAGGTGATCCAACTGACACCAGTGGCTTGTGAGACCGGCCACCGCCCCTCGTCGGGGTCTCGACTGTACACACTAGTCTACTCCGGAGTATCGATGCCCTGTCTCGAAACTCCCACGACTAGGGACCACAATTAAGGATATGCATATAAACTACCCAACTCTCACGTATATGATCGCCATCATACTGTTGGTAGTAAAGCAAGATCCTAAGGGCTCTATCAAAGTGTAACATGCAATCAGTCACCTGAACATGTACACGACTGATAAAGGCAAACCAGATAGCATACTATCATCTCGAGTAAGACTGTGCTACCGGGATAGGTCCTCCGCAATCATTGCAATCACGTACCTGCGATCCAATAATTGACTATGAGGGCACTATCACCAACAATTAAACCACCCAACTCTCACGTATATGATCGCCATCATACTGTTGGTGGTAAAGCAAGATCCTAAGGGCTCTATCAAAGTGTAACATGTAATCAGTCACCTGATCATGTACACGACTGATAAAGGCAAACCAGATAGCATACTATCATCTCGAGTAAGATTGTCCTACCGGTATAGGTCCTCCGCAATCATTGCAATCACGTACCCGCGATCCAATAATTGACTATGAGGGCACTATCTCCAACAGTCTCAGATGCTCAACCTTAACTCACAATAAGACAGACACCTTGAAACGAAATCCGAAACTTCACTCTTCATCCCTGTCCACCCGTAACTATTTCACAAGTCACGCTACAAATTGGTGGAACTTGAATGAACACCGAAAGCAGACTGATATGCCTGCTCTAGGATTTCGCGTCTCTGCCCATCAGCAACAGGTACACACAAACGCGTCCCTAAACGTAGCACACCCTTGTCACAAATCAAGGACTCCGGATCACTACCCAGCCGAGTATGCTCAAGAATCTTTGACGAACGAGTATCGGCGGGCTGTGCCTCGTGAAAACGATTAAGGAAAAGTGGACAGGCGCGGACATGAGCAAGTTGTCCCCTCAGTAGAGGCGAACTTAAGCTGTACTCAACGATCGCATAAGAACTGTAAATCTGCAGAAGACTATCTCAACAATCAAAACCCGCTGCAGGAAGATATACATTAAGCTCTGGTGGTCCGTGAAAATCTGACACGACTCTCCGAACAAGTGGTGTCTCCAAATCTCCAATGCACGACCACCACGGCCATTTCCAGATCATGAGTGGGATATCCTGCTCGTACTTTCTCCAACTGTCGGGAAGCAAAAGCGATAACTCTATAGTGCTACATCAATGCAAAATCGAGCCCTACTCGCGAAACATCACAGTAAAACAACAAGTCGCCCGAACCAGCAAGCAAGTGTAGGGTTCCTAGGCACTCTTGTGAAGGTTCATAAGGCATCAAACATGCCCGGATTAAATTTTAGACGTGCCGAACAACCCAAAGCCGTTGCTAGATTATTAGGGTTTTACATGCAAGAAGATAACTTTTATCTAAGTGTGAGGGATTACAACCTTTGTAGTCCGCTCCTTCACTTCACAAGCTCCGAGTAGAAGTCCCTTTGCCGCGATCCACGATCTCCCAGACTCATGAGAGGCTCCATGACTCTAACGATCCATGCTAGCTCGAAGTATTCCAAATCTCCGATGATCTACCTTGAAGTTGCTACGGCTCAAGCTTTCTCACTCAAAAGAGAAGAACACACTAATCCCATGGGCTAGATGAGATGAGGATGAGAGAGTAGTAATTTAGCTTTCTTTTTAAATCATTTTCTCATTTTATTTCATCACTTAAAGAAAAACTAGCAAGCTTTCTTGAAGAAGGAAGAAGATGATAATGAAAAGATAATGAATTCTCTTTTCTTTTGTGATGAATAGAATAAAACCTATATGATTGATTATTAACCATGGTCAAGGATGATTGGCTGAGAATGTGTAGAGAATAAACTAGAGTTAGGGTTTGGTTGGGTTAATAATGTGTCATCACAAAAATATCTTAACCATGACAAAAGAAATAGCTTCTAGAAGGTGCATGAAGCAACTAACCCTAATCAAACCCTAACCTCAATTAATCATCCTTAAACATGTTTAACAATTAATCATATCATGTCACAATAATATATATCACATATATATTATATATTTGCAACAAAAGAAAATAATACAATTAACATATATCGCATATATATCAATGTATCATCCAATGAGAAAATGAAATAATAAAGCAAGCCAATATTAGATAATGTAATAATATATCATATATATATTATTATACATTAAATCATCGAATCAACACTTGATCCGACGATCCGGCTATATCGAATATTACCGACTAATATATCATGTACCGATTCATCGAATCAACACTTGATCCGATGTCCCGGTTCATATCTAAATATCGCGAGAATATAATACGGTATCCCATATCGCATTATTCTCGGTCCTGCACATATCACATATGTGCCTCTACTCCGTTTCGCCTGAGCCAAGAAACCTCTGTGTAGGACTCTAAAGAATCGTCAATACGCCGGTAGCAGGTGATGATCATATCAAACACCCACAAGCTGCAAGCGGTCAGCTAAACGTAATAGCCACCCAGGTATTGAGCGATCAGAAGATCAACAAGCTAGCCTGTGCGTTCTCCTGTGAATCCGATCAGTAACACTCCCGTACAGTCCGGTCTGTTCGTCTGATATGTCGCATATCAAGTCTAGGGGTGGTATACGTCTGACCCCAGTAACCGATAAGTCGTGTCGATGTGTGGCTCATAACGGGTCGAGAAACTACTAGTAACACTTACCAGTAAATCTCTATATCAGCCCTGGCCAGGGACTTCCAGTTATAGCCAATCGAACACAGCACAACATCAACTCCCTATACCGGGAGAGACGAATCCCCTCCTATCGCTCATCGCCTCCATGTGATTCGGGACTGTACCCAAAAGCCACCGTTTTGCATGCCCTCTTGGACGTGGTAAGGTGGAAATCAAAGCACAGTGGGAATCACACAAGACTCCATGACGATCTCGGGTCTACAGACTACCCTGTACCTGTGTCACCGGAGAACTGCCATCTGACGTGTGGTATATCACCATCTAGGAGTTCTCGGCGAGTCCGTCCAGTGTACCCAGTCTCCACTGAGCACCCGTACACCATCTCTGGTGTCTAACACCGATGGATATGGGATCATCCATCGCCCATCATATGGGTCAAGATGCGTATACGCTAGTCTACTCTGGTGTATCGATGCCCTGTCTCGATATACCCTCGACTAGGAACTGTTATAGGATGTACTCATCGACTACCGTGGCCCCACTAGTATGATCTCATCATAGTCCCGGTAGTCGAGTACAGATCCTAAGGGCTTTATCAACATGTGAGAGTAAAACAGTAAACCAATACAAGTCAACATGTTAAGATAAAGTGAAACCAAATAGCATACTATCATGACAAGCAAGAAAGTCCTCTCTGTATATATCTAACCATCCATCATAATATACATCATATGTACAACAATGACCTCTAGGGCATATACATAACTAACAATCTCCCACTTGCACTAAGGCCAGCTGCTGTAGTATCGCATACCTAGCATCCCGAATAATCTCTCAAACTGTATCTGGGGAATAGCCTTCGTGAATGGATCCGCAGTGTTGTCCTTCGTATCTACTCTCCTGACCTCGATCTCCCGGCGATCAACTATCTCCCTGATCAGGTGATACCGCCTCAGAATATGTCTGGACTTTTGATGGGACCTGGGTTCCTTGGCTAACGCCACAGCTCCATTGTTATCGCAATACAGAGGTATTGGATGCTCAATGGATGGAACCACACCAAGTTCACTAATGAACTTCTTGATCCAGACAGCCTCTTTGGCAGCATCGTTGGCAGCGATGTATTCAGCCTCCATCGTCGAGTCTGCAACGGTATCCTGTTTGGAACTCTTCCAACATACCGCCCCTCCATTGAGGGTAAAGACAAAACCCGAATGCGACTTAGAGTCGTCCTTATCACTTTGGAAGCTGGAATCGGTAAAGGAATCCACCTGGAGTTCTCCGTTACCATAACCAAGAACATCTCCTTAGTCCTTCGTAAGTACTTGAGAATGTTCTTCACTGCTGTCCAATGACTCTCTCCTGGATCTGCTTGATACCGACTCACTACACTTAGTGAGTATGCTACATCGGGTCTGGTACATAGCATCGCATACATGATAGAGCGTACTGCCGAAGCATAGGGTATCCCTTGCATGCGAGCTCTCTCCAAATCAGTCTTGGGAGACATCTCTTTGGAGAGAGTGAGTCCAGAGATCGTGGGTTGGTTCCCACACTTGGATTCTTCCATACTAAACCTCTTTAGTATGGTGTCAATGTACCTGGATTGGGACAATCCCAATATCCGTTTAGATCTATCTCTATAGATCATGATTCCCAATATGCAGGAGGCATCACCTAGATCTTTCATTGAGAATCTCTGTGATAAGAAGAGCTTGACTGATTGCTGCATAGGAATATCATTTCCTATCAAGAGTATGTCATCCACGTACAATACGAGGAAGACAACCTTACCCTCTGCTACCTTCTTATAGATACAAGGTTCATCTATATTTTTGATGAAGTCAAACTCTTTGACTACAACATCAAAACAGATGTTCCAACTCCGCGATGCTTGCTTTAACCCATAAATGGATTTAAGCAGCTTGCACACCTTTCCGCTGCTCCCACTATCTACGAAGCCCTCTGGCTGAGTCATGTACACGCACTCTTCTAAATCACCGTTTAGAAAGGCGGTCTTAACATCCATTTGCCAGATTTCGTAGTCATGGTATGCAGCAATGGCAAGTAAGATCCGGATGGACTTAAGCATAGCCACTGGAGAAAAGGTTTCGTCATAGTCCACACCTGGTCTTTGACGAAAACCTTTTGCTACACGTCTAGCTTTGAAAGTCTCAACTTTTCCATCTACACCAAATTTCTTTTTAAAGATCCACTTGCTCCCTATGGGTTTTACCCCTTCAGGAGCATTTTCCAAAGTCCATACTTTGTTGGTGTACATGGATTCCATCTCAGATCGCATTGCATCCAGCCATTTCACTGAGTCACCACTCGTGAAGGCCTGCTCGAAACTAGTCGGTTCATCATCATCCATGATGCAATCCTCGCTTCCACCATCAATGAGAAAACCATAGTATCTCTCAGGTGGACGAGAAACCCTACTAGATCGGCGGAGAGGCTGGGGTTCGTTGGGTACTATTGAATCCTCTGGTTCTACCAAATCTTCAGTTTCAGTTTGAGTTTGTGTAGCTGGAATTTCTTCCAGTTCTACCTCTTCGCCACTAATTTCTTTTGCAAGAAATTCCTTGTAGCGTTTTGAAAATCGTTTCGGTGAAATTTCGAAAAAATCGGTAAAATAAAGGGGTTTTCTGTAAAAAGTCAAAATACAAATATCTTATTATAAAAATTAAATATACATATTCTAGCTATGTAATTGCTATTATTTGGTGTTTATTGAGCCGCTGGTGAAATTTCAAATTTTCTGAAAAAAATATTATTTTATTATTATTTTAAGCCGTCACTAATACATTTAATTAGGGAAAATTACAAATTGAAATGAGTTGAAACAAATTTTGTGCATCATAAAACATTAAATAAAAATTTATCATGTGGTTTTTGGAACGAAATCATTTGCCAAAACGGTTTAGAAATTATTGAAGAAAAAAGACTTTTTTTTAGCGTAAATGGATGTTTGGGGTATTGTATTTATCATTTTTCATCACCCCACACCCGTGCCCACACCCACACACCCCCACTTACCCCTCCCCTTAGCCAAATTCAGCAGCCCTCACTTTTTCCCCACTTGGTTTGCAAAGGAAAAAGAAATGAAATGAAATAAAAGAAAAGATTAGAAAATAGATAAAGTAGTTAGACTTTGACCTTACCTTGACCTTGACTTTCCTCCCTTGCATTTTCCTCACCTCCCTCTCTCTCCCCTCACCCATTTCTGGCCGAAATTCCCAGCCCCAAAACAGCAGCCCCTCCCTCCCTCTTCTCCTCTCATTTTCCATCAAAAAATTCACCCATTTCCATCAAAAATCAAAGCTAAAATGCAAATCCAAGCCCTACCCATTTTTCCTTAGCCTATCTAGCATGGATCTTGGTGAAAAGTTTGCATTTTGGAGACAAGTTTCATGTTGATCTCAAGATGGTTATGAGGTATAAATCTTGTTCTTTTTTTTTGAGTTGTTTGTTATTACTTCAAATTATGTTAATGAAAGGTTTAGTTTAGATTATAAATTTAGAGTCCAAATTCAAGATTAGGGTTTATGAAATTGAAGTGGGGTTTTGTGTTGGAGTTGAATGGTGATCAATTGTGCATGGTTATGTGATGTATTTTGTATCTTAGGGCATGCAAAATGTAATCTTGTTGCTTAGTGCTAATTGTAACATTAAAATATCCAATTTAGCTTTATTTAAGCAAACTAGTTTTTAGCTTTTGGTTCCAAATGGGTGATTTAAAATCTAATTAAGGTTTTGATGACTTTATTAACATTATAAAATGTAGTTTAATGCTTTAAATCATGCAAATCCAAACTAGTTTGTTGTATGTGCATTTTGCTATAAAATGGTCGAAATTGGTTAAATTTGCAAACTAGTTTTTGTAAATATTGTGTTAAATCGAGAATTAAAATATGGTTAGGGTTTTTTATCATATTATTAACTTTATTAAGTGTAGTTTAACACTTTAGTTCATGGAAATCCAACCTAAATTGTAGTTTGTGCATTTTTGCTATGAAATTGTAAAAAGGGTATTTTGTAAACTAGAATATTAGGGTTTTTGGAATTTAATGAGATTAAATTCCGGAAATGTTTTTTTATGACTTATGTAAGATATTTAATAAATATATTGGCCGCTACATTCATTTAAATATCGTGTTTTGTACAAGAACGGCGAATTGTGCTTGCTAGATTTTCGGAAAAATGACTTTTTGAGTGAAATTGGCGTTTTGTGAGTTTCAACCTAGTTTATATTAAAATTAGTGTTCGTGGATGTGCAAATGAGTGTGATTGGATTTTCCTCGATGGTTTGACGTTTGTACATCGACATCGAGGGTTGGTTTGACTATTCTTGTATGCGTAGGCGATGGGTTTGGACCTATGCGTGATACGCGTGCCGATTTGGTTTTCTTATGCCGTTTCGATTTCGAATTTAGTTTTAATGCGATATGGTGCGTTATGATATGTAGGTACCCCCATGTGGACTTCGAGACGACAAGCAAGCGCGTGGCGACGTCGGCACCGGCGAGCGAGGTTCAGGTGAGTAGATTTATATCTACGGGGAGAAGTCGGGTGGATGGCGTATAGCATCCCCGCAGTCCGTGGTGGTGTATACGGATGCGTATACACACCAACATTTATTGTATGTTATTTGGGATTAATAACGTTGCTTAGGATGGATATTGGCGTGTTGGATTACCTTAGTGTTGTGAACCCTAGGGTAGTGTTGCACACACATACACACATACATACTTGCATACATTCCTATTGATATGTGCTCATGGGATTCTTTATAGTTATGTGTTCACATGGGTATGGGACTATGTGTTCACATACGGATTGAGGTTGATACTTGGGATTGAGCTGAGTCGATGAG
Source organism: Agapanthus africanus (assembly GCA_030015575.1). Classification (NCBI taxonomy): domain Eukaryota; kingdom Viridiplantae; phylum Streptophyta; class Magnoliopsida; order Asparagales; family Amaryllidaceae; genus Agapanthus; species Agapanthus africanus. The sequence continues at coordinate 372,109,144 of JASDDO010000022.1, forward strand.
ATTCGATTTGAGGCCGTGAGATCGGTGATATAGCAGGGTTCGTATCTTAGATACGACATGACGTTGTAGCGGGTCCTTGACGTAGTGTTTCACACACGTCCATGCATACGTAGGCGGTATTAGTATGGTACTAGACGTAGATCAGTACCCCGATCATGATATTTGATAAAGAGGATACCAGGTGAATAGTATGATGAATGTGATATTGACCCGTACCCAGATTGGGATGCCGTACGACGGATTTACGTACGAGCTATATTGATGATTGATCCGCACTCTTGACTTGGGATGCCTGATTATAGATATGGTATCAGATATGATATTATTGAGGCGGGATCACCGACTATACATATACAGGTATGTATATGTACCGACTCAGATGATAGGCGGTTTCCTTACCTGTAGTTCAGCTTGTTAGTTCAGCCGTATAGTTTAGTGTAGTTGTTAGATTAGATTAGACTGCGTACCTATTTATAAAACTAACGAATCGTGGGCATTTTTAAAGACAGCTCAAAGGAATCTACGGATATTTCAAAAACGACGTATCTTTTCATAAAAACACCGTAGCCCCTATTTTCAAAACCCCATGATTCGTGTTATTTCAAAAGGCACCATTCGTAGGACTTATATTAGATTATTGCAGATTAGTTATCGTTGTGTCTAGTTTTCAGCTCCCGCACATTATTGTTGTTCGCTCTGCCCCGCATATTTATTTTGCTGCATATTCCATTATTGATATCATGCTGTTAAGACACCAGCACCATTACCGACGATGCGTATGTACCACGTACACCTACGTGCCGGCTCACACACATCTTCATCGGTAATTGCCATGTCACGTACACTTTAGAGAATATAATTGCTTGACTTAGATTGTTAGCTGGTAGTTTTGACATGATATTAGTGTATTTCCCTTATATGCCATATTAGACATTGTAGTTATTACCTACCACTTCATGCATACTGTTATTCAGTTGTTCATGCCTAGTTCATTATCATTGACATATGCACTTGTGATAATTTCTTGAGATTTATGATATTTCTGGATTTCGGGGAAAGCCGCAAAATTTACAACTTATGATCTTTTAAAATATAAAATGTTGCGGTTTTCTAGTGATGTAAAGTGTCGTCCACCATGAGTTTGCTGTGGTTTTGGAGATCCGTGTCGAGGAGTGGAGGAACCGTCACGGGTACATGGTGGGCCCGGTATGGTACCCCGGGGCAAAAGGAATGTGGTGTTGACGTTGAGCCTGGCTGGGGATGTAGGGTTGCTAGGCACACGCACAAGGGTCTACGAGGCATCAACCATGCCCGAATAAAAATTTAGCCGTGCCGAACAACCCGAATATGGAACTTTAAACTAGAGATTAGGCGATAACTTGGCTAAACACTTTAACACTAAGAGAGAGGGATTACAACCTTTGTAGATCCGGTCCTTCACTTCATATGCTCCGTGTTGTGGTCCCTTCGCTGCGATCATCGGGTTCCGGGCTCTCGAGAGGTTCCACGAAGAGAAAGTCGCAACCTTTGCTACCGATCTTCGATACTACGATGATCTACCTCGAAGTTTCTTTAACACAAGCTAACACTTATCAAATGATGTGAACACCCTCATCTAAATGGCAAGTGAAGATGAGGATGATGAAGTAGGAATTTTGCTCTATTTATTTATATTTTTCTCACATATATCCATCACAAAATCAAAGCTAGAAACCATTTCAAGCTTTTTCATGGAAGAAGATGAAGGAGGAAGAAGAAGCTTAATCCATTTTTGATGAATAGGAAATAATAATATGATAGATAAAGCAACCATGGTTCACTTAACCTATGTAGAGAATTGACTAGGGTTAGGGTTTTGGGTAATTAAAAGAATGAGTCATTTGTAAATATCTTACACATGACAAAACAAATCCTTCTAGAAACTTCTAGAAAGATTAACCCTAATCCGAACCCTAATCAAGTTTAAACTCCACTAAACGAGTTGCATTAGTTATCATATCATGTTACAATATTATATATCACATATATAATATTTACCGTAACAAAATAAAATAATACAATTAACATATATCGCATATATATCAATGTATTACCCGAGTGAGAAAAAGAATCTTTTAGTGAGCAAATATTAGTTAATGCAATTTAATATATCACATATATTATTATACATTAAATTATCGAATCAACACTTGATCCGACAATCCGGCTATATCGCATATAACCGGCTAATATTTATCCGTACCGATTCATCGAATCAACACTTGATCCGATGACCCGGCTGATATCAAATATCGCGAGAATACAATACGATATCACATACCGCATTATCCTCGGTCCCGCACATATCACATATGTGCTCCTACTCCGTTTTGCCTGAGTCAAGAAACCTCTGTGTAGGACTCTAAAGAATCGTCAATACGCCGGCAGTAGGTGATGATCATATCAAACACCCACAAGCTGCAAGCGGTCAGCTAAACGTAACAGCTACCCAGGTATTGAGCGCTCAAAAGATCAACAAGCAAGCCTGTACATTCTCCTGTGGATCCAAACAGTAACACTCCCGTACAGTCCGGTCTCGTCGTCTGATATGTCGCATATCTCACCTAGGGGTGGTAAACGTCAGACCCCAGTAGCTCGATAAGTCGTGTCGATATGAGGTCTATAACAGTTCGAGAAACTACTGATAACACTTACCAGTAAATCTCAGCAACCCTGGCCAGGGATTTCCGGTTATAGCCAATCGAACACAGCACAACATCAACTCCCTATACCGGGAGAGACGAATCCCCTCCTATCGCTCATTGCCTCCATGTGATTCGGGACTGTACCCAAAAGCCACCTTTTTGCACGCCCTCTTGGACGTGGTATGATGGAAATCAAAGCACAGTGGGAACCACACAAGACTCTATGACGATCTCGGGTCAACAGACTACTCTGTACCAGTGTCACCGGAGAACTGCCATCTGACGTATGGTATAATACCATCTGGGAGTTCTCGGCGAGTCCGTCCAGTGTACCCAGTCTCCACTGAGTACCCGTACACCATCCTTGATGTCAAACACCGATGGATATGGGATCATCCATCGTCCATCATATGGGTCAAGATGCGTATACGCTAGTCTACTCTGGTGCATCGATGCCCTGTCTCGATACACCCTCGACTAGGAACAGTTATAGGATGTACTCGCCGACTACCGTGGCCCTACTAGTATGATCTCATCATAGTCCCAGTAGTCGAGTACATATCCTAAGGGCTTTATCAACATGTAACACAGAGACAATCAGAGTACATGTTAAGATAAAGTACAACCAGATAGCATACTATCATGTCGAGCAAGAAAGTCCTCCTTATATATGTCCTAGCATCCACTACAATATACATCGTATGTACAGTAATGGCCTCTAGGGCATACATATAACTAACAATCTCCCACTTGCACTAGGGCCATCTGTTATGGTATCGCATACCCAACAATTAGCTGCGGTTGAAGTATCTCATACTCAACCATCCCATAAAAGTCTCTACTGGGAAAAAGGCCTTTGTGAGTGGATCCGCGCTGTTGTCCTCTGTGTCTACTCTCCTATCCTCGATCTCCCTGGAGATCAACCATCTCCATGATCAGGTGATACTGCCTAAGAATTATATCTGGATTTCTGATGGGACGGTAGTTCCTTGGCTAAAAGCCACAACTCCATTGTCACACAATGGTAGGAACGAAGTTCATCTTATGAACTTATATATATCCAGACTGCCTCTTTGGTAGTATCCTTGGTAACGATGCATCTTGCCTTTAATCGTCTAGTATGTCACGGTATCTAGCTTGGAACTCTTCCAACATACCGTCCCTCCACTGAGGGTATAGACAAGCCTGCGACTGACATTCAGTCATCCTTATCACTCTAGAACCCTTCCAGTGATTCTCCTCAGGATCGATTGATACCATCTCACTACAACTAGTGAGTATCCTAACATCCAATTAGATCTATCTCATAGATCCAAAACCCAGGATTTAGGAGGTATCACTTTGATCCTATATGGAGAATCCTTGTGATAAGCGGAGATTGACCGAGCGTAGCATAGGAAACTCTTTCCCTATCAAGAGTATGTCATCCACGTACTCTACGAAGATCACCACCATACTCTCTACTACCTTTTTGTATATACAAGGTTCATCTACCATTCTGATGAAGTCAAACTCTTTGACTACCACATCAAAACAGATGTTCCAACTCCGCGATGCCTGTTTTATCATATAAAACATCTTGCACACGTTTCCGCTGCTCCCACTGTCTACGAAGCCCTCTGGCTGTGTACTTATAGACGCTCTTTAAAACATCATTTAGAAAAGCAGTCATGACACCCAACCACCAGATATCGTAGTCATGGTATGTAGCCGTGGCAAGTAGGATCTGAATGGACTTAAGCATAGCTTTGAAAGTCTCAACTTTTCCATGTACACCAAGTAATCTTCTCAAGATATACTCGCTCCTGATGGGGATCTAACCCTTCAGATAAAGCAACCAAAGTCCATACTTTGTTGGTGTATAAGGATTCCATCTCAGATCGATAAGCACCCAGCCATTCTTACAGAGTCCCACTCCTGATGGCCAGCTCGAAACTAGTTAGGTCATCATCTCATGATACAATCCTCGCTTCCACTGTCATAGAGAAACCGAAGTATCTCTCAGGTGGGTGAGAAACCGTACTAGATCGGCGGAGAGGCTGAGGTTCGTTGGAAACTATTGAATCCTTTGGTTCTACCAAATCATTAGCTGCAGTTTGTATAGCTGGAACATTTCCAGTTCTACATAACAGACCTTGCCTCGAGCTTGTCCGGATTTTGCTTTTAGACATAGGCCGGACAACCCCAAATCTTAACAAACTTAAGATATGGGCTCTTCCCATTCCATATCACATATGAAGTGTTAGATAACTGATTTGATTTGAACCCTATTCAATAGGTATGCAGCTTCTCAAGTGCATAACTCCCAAAAGGAAATAGGAAACTCAGTAGTACTCATCATAGAGCACACCGTATCACATAGGGTGCTATTGCTCCGCCCCGATATACCATCGTGCTATGGTGTATACGGAGGAGTAATGCTGCGAGAGAATCTCATTCTCCTTTAGAATTGTCCAGGAATCCCGTGCTCAAGTATTCTCCTCCTTGATCTCATCAAAGGACATAATACTTTTACCCGTATTTTGGTTCTCTACTTCTAATTTATATTCTGTGAATATCTCAAAAGGTTCGGACTTGTGTTTCAACAGGAACACATGTCTGAATCTTGAGAGATTATCAGAGAACGTAATGAAGTAAAAAGAACCGGTCTTGGCATGTGTAGACAGGGGACTTTCATACATCAGCATGTATCAATCCCAAAAGTTCACTAACTCTTTCTCTGTTTCTAATAAACAGAGCTGTGGTCATCTTATCTTTGTGACATGATTGGCAAGTTTCACAAGATGTAAATTCAAACAGATTTAAATATGCATCTAAATGTAACTTCAGCCAGTCGGGTCGCATTGATATGACCTAGTCTACAATGCCTCAAGAAGGATTCGTTCATATCTGAACTCTTCTTCTTGTGTGTGTTCTGTATACTAAGAACTGTAGTTTGATTTAGAACATCAATGCTTTTAGATAACGTGCCTGAACCGATCAACTCTTGATATAGGAAATGTTCAAAACATTATCCAACAATACAAAATTATATCCTTTCTTTACTAATAAAGAGACTGACATGATTTTGTATATCAGGTTCGGTATCTAATAACATTTGTTCAGAATCAATGTATTCCGGTAATACAGGGTGACAGTGACCAACAAACTTGGCTACAACACTTGCACCGTTTTCTGCCTCATGAAACTTATCACCCGTTCTCAGTTCTCTACCTATCTGTAGCCCATGTAACAGATTACATATACGGGATCCTGATCCGGTATCACATACCCAGGACGTAAAGGATACTGAGAAACAGTTCTGTGTAATGAACACACCCGAAGACGATGCATCAGCATGCACTTTCTTCGTTTGGGCGGCACGGGAAATCTGGTATTCCCCAATTTCCTGCTCTGTCTTATAACAATTATAAGTTGGAGCGGGACCAACGTTCCCCAGCTCAGTATAACAAGCGGGTTCAGTCAATATATCCGTTTTATTATCTTGATTAAGGCGTGATATGGTCGCTATCTGGAGAGAGAGAGAAGAAAACACTCAGCGTATACTCTTGCAAGATCAGATTGGTTATCTAATATATCTAATCAGGATGTCTCCCACTGTTTTAGTCAAATCTTCCATCAAACCCTAAAGGGAAAGACTAGCCGGGATTAATTACACGCTACAAGTTCGCCAATCTTTCAGCCAGGCCAGTGTCGGTACTTTGAGGGAGGTCCCCCGTGCTTTCGCACGAACCTAATTACAGTAAACCTCGTTTTCCCAGAGGCGTAACCCCGTTAACACCTTTCTAGACACCTACTTGATCGGCTAATTGTAATGTGTAAAACTCTCCCAGGAGTAACTCTTACTCGCAGCGGGTATCGGGATCCAACTATCTCATAGAAGGTATGCAATCTCATTGCAAATTTCAACACTTGAAATTCCCGATAATATTTTGCCCCTAGCGTCCTATGACCTTGACGAAAGCCAAACTCTCATAGTCCGCTAGTCAAGTTCAACCCGTATATTTCTTGATTGAATTAAACCCACCCGCACGACCCTTGACGAAAGCCAACAAAGCCGCACGACTACCCTAATCCAATCGCATCGTATGCTAGCAGATAAGGAGCATATAGCTACCGCACACTGCACCTTGACGAAAGCCAACAAATGCAGCACGAATACTATATACAACTTATCTGAAATGACGGAGAGCTACGACAGGTTTTTCTGAAAACCTATTGCGCAATGAACTTGATATCGTTGTAGAATCGAGTGATTTTAAATGGAATGCTTTTGAGGCTTTTCTAGTTTTGCTAAAGGGGTCACTTCCGGTGAAGGGATCGTCGGCCCTTTCCTCATCGAATAAGGTGCAGGATATATCATATATACCGCTGTGCAAAGCAAGAACTATAGAAGCAATCAAAAGACAAACCGAGTTTGTAGCATCTGCCAGTTATTGCTAAAGGAGTCACTCCCGGTGAAGGGATCTCGGTCCTTTCCTTATCGAATAAGGTGCTGGATGTTCTACAAGGAACACCGCTATGCAAAGCAAGAACTGTAGCTACCAGTTTTTATAAACAAGTTTCTACAACATCTTAGGTTTCTTTTATTTCATTAATCTCATTAATGAAGTCCCATTTTAATTATGCTTCACAAGCATCTCTTTTGAAACGAAATCTGCAATATAACATATATCTCATATATATAATATATAAACATTCGTCTCAAGCAGTAATATGATCTCATCACAGAACATTGCAGCAGAAGAACATATATGAAATATTGGATATACTAGGACGTCCGTGTTTTCAATACGAGCCTGTATAAAACACGGATTCCACGGTCGTGATGAATAGCCAAACCCACATCCCTAGACCCCTACGAGAGCGGCAAGTAACACTGCCAATTCTAGGGTTAGGAGACCCGGTCTCGACTCCTCGAGATGGTCTCCCACTGGACCCTAGAACCCGGTTACTTGTGCTCCCCGCCTGGGTCTACCTAATGCGGAAAAGTAAATAATAAACAACGGTGACAACTTCCGCTACCTGGAAGTGCCCCAATAAAAGAATATTACATACAAATGAATTTTACATGAATGAAAAAGAAAAACTCTCATCTCACATAAAACCCCCGGCTATTCAAACGCGACGATCCAATAGAACATATCACAGCAACACATAATATCTCATATCATCAACGTAAGCAAGTATGTGTATCCCGATTGTCGTTGATGTATAGCAACGAAGCCGGCGATACACCACATACTACGCTTACGGTCACAGAAAAGAAAGTGTAAAACTACAACAGTTGGAATCCGCAACCTTCTTAGACATCGCATGCCTAACCAAATGAATTCCTTAGACATCACATGCCTAACAATTATAAACCCCGCATTTTAGTCTCATTTATCGAAAACTCTTTTCAATGCCAAGTCGGCCAATTCAACAAGATTCCCGACGTCCTGATCGAATGCTCGTCGCAAACTTTAGTAGACGGCCGCACCCCCGATACCGTCGACGAAGTGCACCAAGGCGGAACACCGCTACCGGAAGCACCCGAACGGATGCTTTCGGCGACGGGGTTCTCCTACAGTCACTTAGTCGGGGCTATGGAGTGAGGCTGTCTGTTAAGTTTACCCGGCGAGTATCCGCGTACACTACGTGATTGCGACGGACTTTTGATCACATCAAAATTCTGTGGCAACCGATCATCTGAGACTAAACTGCTAGATTTATAACATTCATTTTAGTTATCTCATAACTACTTGTGAATTCCAATTATTGTATCACATTCCAGATAAATAGAAAAAGTTAAACTTTCCGATCGAATCATCAAGCACCCAAGAATTCCCCAATATATTTCAACACTTGAAAACCGTTTAAAAAATGTCCATTACATGCCACAGTACCAATGATCCAGCCGTAGAAGGGTCAAGCCAACGCCTCACATGTGGCACGCCGTACTGCCCCAAACCCTAAGGTTCAAAGGGCAGTTCAAGACGGTCACATAATCGAGTTAAGGTTTGTTGTCTTCTAGAGGGTCCATCGCGTTACTTGCACGACTTAGAACATTCTTAAACACGAGAAAACATCCAACTTTTGAAAAATTTTCCGACAGGAGAAAAAGTGAGTTATTGATATCCGTTCGAACTTTTTAACAGTTTCTATAAGATATCCGGAAAAAACAAAACAAAGTTATAATATCCGATCAAAACTTTAAGTCCCCAATACAACCTGGATAATTCAACAGTTGAATAAAAATAAATAAAAATTTCCAGAAAATACAACATTATAAAATATGAGTTACTGTGAAAAGCACGTGCGCCAAATCGATCACCTGGCCGCGGAAGCGCCGCGAATGCTGGGGTGGGGCCGCCCTTCCACGCTCACTTTGTCGAATTACGCGCACGTGTTTCACAGTAATTCTTGTAATTACCTGCTGTAATTTTTGGACATTTTTAATTTGGAAAAATCCCAGATTTTAGAAAATTTCCAGAGAGCATGTTTTATCGGGGTTTCGGGTTTCGATCGGACTTTAAACTTCGTTCAGACTTCGCCTAAAGCTCTAGCTTTGCTCTGATACCACTGTAGGGTTGCTAGGCACACGCACAAGGGTCTACGAGGCATCAACCATGCCCGAATAAAAATTTAGCCGTGCCGAACAACCCGAATACGGAACTTTAAACTAGAGATTAGGCGATAACTTGGCTAAACACTTTAACACTAAGAGAGAGGGATTACAACCTTTGTAGATCCGGTCCTTCACTTCATATGCTCCGTGTTGTGGTCCCTTCGCTGCGATCATCGGGTTCCGGGCTCTCGAGAGGTTCCACGAAGAGAAAGTCGCAACCTTTGCTACCGATCTTCGATACTACGATGATCTACCTCGAAGTTTCTTTAACACAAGCTAACACTCATCAAATGATGTGAACACCCTCATCTAAATGGCAAGTGAAGATGAGGATGATGAAGTAGGAATTTTGCTCTATTTATTTATATTTTTCTCACATATATCCATCACAAAATCAAAGCTAGAAACCATTTCAAGCTTTTTCATGGAAGAAGATGAAGGAGGAAGAAGAAGCTTAATCCATTTTTGATGAATAGGAAATAATAATATGATAGATAAAGCAACCATGGTTCACTTAACCTATGTAGAGAATTGACTAGGGTTAGGGTTTTGGGTAATTAAAAGAATGAGTCATTTGTAAATATCTTACACATGACAAAACAAATCCTTCTAGAAACTTCTAGAAAGATTAACCCTAATCCGAACCCTAATCAAGTTTAAACTCCACTAAACGAGTTGCATTAGTTATCATATCATGTTACAATATTATATATCACATATATAATATTTACCGTAACAAAATAAAATAATACAATTAACATATATCGCATATATATCAATGTATTACCCGAGTGAGAAAAAGAATCTTTTAGTGAGCAAATATTAGTTAATGCAATTTAATATATCACATATATTATTATACATTAAATTATCGAATCAACACTTGATCCGACAATCCGGCTATATCGCATATAACCGGCTAATATTTATCCGTACCGATTCATCGAATCAACACTTGATCCGATGACCCGGCTGATATCAAATATCGCGAGAATACAATACGATATCACATACCGCATTATCCTCGGTCCCGCACATATCACATATGTGCTCCTACTCCGTTTTGCCTGAGTCAAGAAACCTCTGTGTAGGACTCTAAAGAATCGTCAATACGCCGGCAGTAGGTGATGATCATATCAAACACCCACAAGCTGCAAGCGGTCAGCTAAACGTAACAGCTACCCAGGTATTGAGCGCTCAGAAGATCAACAAGCAAGCCTGTACATTCTCCTGTGGATCCAAACAGTAACACTCCCGTACAGTCCGGTCTCGTCGTCTGATATGTCGCATATCTCGCCTAGGGGTGGTAAACGTCAGACCCCAGTAGCTCGATAAGTCGTGTCGATATGAGGTCTATAACAGTTCGAGAAACTACTGATAACACTTACCAGTAAATCTCAGCAACCCTGGCTAGGGATTTCCGGTTATAGCCAATCGAACACAGCACAACATCAACTCCCTATATCGGGAGAGACGAATCCCCTCCTATCGCTCATTGCCTCCATGTGATTCGGGACTGTACCCAAAAGCCACCTTTTTGCACGCCCTCTTGGACGTGGTATGATGGAAATCAAAGCACAGTGGGAACCACACAAGACTCTATGACGATCTCGGGTCAACAGACTACTCTGTACCAGTGTCACCGGAGAACTGCCATCTGACGTATGGTATAATACCATCTGGGAGTTCTCGGCGAGTCCGTCCAGTGTACCCAGTCTCCACTGAGCACCCGTACACCATCCTTGATGTCAAACACCGATGGATATGGGATCATCCATCGCCCATCATATGGGTCAAGATGCGTATACGCTAGTCTACTCTGGTGCATCGATGCCCTGTCTCGATACACCCTCGACTAGGAACAGTTATAGGATGTACTCGCCGACTACCGTGGCCCCACTAGTATGATTTCATCATAGTCCCAGTAGTCGAGTACATATCCTAAGGGCTTTATCAACATGTAACACAGAGACAATCAGAGTACATGTTAAGATAAAGTACAACCAGATAGCATACTATCATGTCGAGCAAGAAAGTCCTCCTTATATATGTCCTAGCATCCACTACAATATACATCGTATGTACAGTAATGGCCTCTAGGGCATACATATAACTAACAGGGGAGCACTACCTACCGGTGATATTACCCGACGCGTCGGATATCCGGAGGATACCGTCGTGGTCTTGAGATGGATGGTAGGGGCCGGTCTGGACTGACGGCGCCCTAGATATTGAGATTGAGACATTGATATTTCGAGACAGTGAGATTTATGTTTTGTGTCGATGCTAGACACTGTTGATACAGATTTCATTATGATACCTCAGTTTTAAAAATACGAAGGAAATCTCACTAATTTATGAAAACAGTTTCTTCATTTACATGTATTCTGTTTCATGCATTCAGACCTCATTCATATGATATATTGCTACCTGAGGCACTGACACGGGCACATGTGATTACACTCGGGTTAGATATTACCCTAGACATTGTCATAGGTTGCCTGTTATACATATATTTGAGGATATATTATGATCATTGACCTAGGATTGCGTTATTTATGCGATTTCTGTGCGTAGATATTTTCTATTCATGAGTTGGCAACTCACCCCCGTTGTGCCCCAGTTTCTTGCAGGTTTGCCGTACCGGTTTCCTTACGGCTTTGCGGGCATAGTTTCATTCGGGTGATTTGCTAGTAGGTGGGTTTACTTGTATCATACCCCCATTATTTACCTTGTATGATATTATTCAGTTGTATCTAGTAAATTCCATCAACCAAACATGTATTTATTGAGTTAGAGACCAGTGTTGTTTATTCTTTTCACCTTAGAGTCGCTCGTTATATTTCTGGTGGTTTTGAGTTCCTTTTGAGTTTTGATCCCCGCCGTTGGCGTTGTATATTATATTGCTTGTGTGGTTGTGACCGTCGATTGACGAAGAGCTAGCACCCGCTTGGGGATGCCTTTTTATTGATTTCGTATACTATTCATGTTGTATCCCGTTTGGGGGCCAGTTTTTACAAAGGAGACTCTGCCGAAATTTTTAGTAAATTTTGATGTTCTTAAAAACCGCATAATTCGGCTTATGCTATTAAAACTACTTGTTTTAAATTGGTTTTCCTTCACTCTACTTCTTTTCTTGGTTTGGATTTCTGGGTTTTCGGTTTACTTAGATTACGTACGCCTCGAGACGTTCCGTAGTTTAAGTGCCGGTCATGTTCCGTACTTTCGGGACGTGACAAAGTTGGTATCAGAGCGTTAGGTTTTACCTTCGGAGCGTAGGATGACCCTTGGTTGATGGAATAGGTGACTAAAGTAGAGTGACGTACCGTTGGTATGTTCCGCGGCATATTTACGACACGCCACTCCACTTATGAAGCCTTAGGATGTACATTTCCTTGTTCAGTATTATATTCCTTCCTGATCTAGCCTCGTCGGTACCAGTTTGGTTTTGCTGCTACGGTTACCGGCAGGGAGAGCTACGGCTAGAGGTGCGGTCAGCACAAGCTCGTCACGAACGAGGACTGACCAGGGCGAAATTCCGGCGACACACGATTGCAGAGATGTGTCTTTTTACTGTGTTTCCGTGCCACGAGCGTTTGGCGGATCGCCTTTATGAGGTTACTCGGAGGTGCTGATCGACACTAGAGGATTGAGCCACTGACAGAGGCCAGCCAGATTTTGATGACCGTTGGTGTGTTGCTTATTCATGATGGTCGAGGCACTGTTCAGCGTGCAGGTGAGCGAGCTAGTTATTGCTGCGAACGACGAGATATTGCCCCAGATGATGGCGTTAGTGCAGAACGAGTTGTACTAAGAGATGATAGAAGGTCGCTAGTCATCGAGGATGAATGACTAGGACTTATGGATCGTTCGCCTACCCCGATGCGAGGTCATCAGATAGATTGATTCCAGCTGGAGACGATTTCACGCGGAGACGTTGAGAGTCAACAGAGACGATCGAATGTCAGCAACCTATTATTCCAAGTTTTAAGTAGTCGGAAAGACATGCAGGCAATTCTATGGTCCCTCTAGAAGAATGAAACCCTAACTCGACTTAATGACCGTGTGAAAGCCTTTGAACCTTCGGGTTTGCGGCAGTTCTACGGCGCCATTAGTGAGGCTTGGGTTTGCCCTTCTACGGCTGGACCACCGATGCTGTGGTATGTACTCGATACTATTAAACTGTGCCCAAGAGGTTGAGCTCTTGGGGGAATTATGAGGTTTTGACGACTCGATCAGATGACTCGACTTAATTCGGATGCTAGGTGGTGAGATGCATTCTTGGGAGACTCCAGATACGAGGATAGTCGTTGGAGCTCAGTCCATGCAGCCGCGACGAGACGAGTCCAAAGCAGACGACATTAGAGAAAAGTGAAGTAAGAGGTTCGTACCAGATCTAGATGAGATGACGTTCCACTCCGCCGACATTAGAGATGCGATGCGCATGCCGAGGCAGAGTACTGGATATACCTTCCAGAAGGAGTCACGATGGGTATGCAGCCGTTACAGAGCAAGATGCAGATATAGGAAAGGACAATGACTTCCGGACAGTTGGCAGAGACAAGACATGGAAGAGACCGTAAGCAGGATTCCTTTCAGGGTACTGCTGCAATGATACTTGCACCCAGGATCAGATGTATCACGTACATTCAGAGACCCAGAGGCCGACGCCAGTAATATGCTGTCTTACGAGTGGTCGTGATGATTGACCAAGAGATGACCAGAGAAGTGCCAGAACGGAATCGTCCCCGTTAGTACACCTGACAGGACCGATGAGCCGATGGACCAAAAGATTGGTAATTCACAGTGAAGACCTTGATCCAGGAGTGGTCATGGTTACGCACGCCAGCAGGACAGAGTTCATGATCATCGACGAGACGTCCCACTAGTGACCGCGACAGTTGGCCGAGATTCTTAAAGAATGCAATTGAGCGGTACTATTCCGCCATTATTGATTCCGATGTTTTGGGTGATTTATTCGTATGATTTGATTTTTGATGATTGAGGATTTACGATCTTTGCACAGTGTTGCACTTGATATCGTTTTCGTTCTTTAGTTTCACATGTTTGTGATTTTACGGTTTTAGACATTTGAGTTGATTTTGTGCATATGCACGCACACGATTTGGTTCCTGCACTCTGTATAGTTTATATATGCTTGCAGTGCAGTGATACGCCTTTTGTGCACTTAGATGCACTGGACTTCGATTTCGATTGTGATACTCGATATTTGTTTTGTGCACCTGATTGATTTTGCGCACGTTCGGTGCTTGATATTGGATTTCATGATTTCGTGCACGCTGGATGCACCTGATATGGATTTTCGCGCATGTTGGACGCATGTTTTGAAATGCGATTTTGGTGCACACCCGATGCACTTAGATGTTGTTTCTGTGCGCATGTATGGCACATTCATGGATTTTGATTTCCGTGCGCACCAGACGCACGTAGTATTCATGTGCATATTTTGGGATTGATTTCTTATAGAGTAGTACGTTTTTATGATATTGCTATGTGTTTTCGTACTGAGCAGGACTAGTCAGAGGACAGTACCTGAATATATTTGGCATGCATTGATAGTTATTGAAGGGATTTCCAAAAAGCGAGCTATAGCCTCAGTATTTACCTACGTGTCTGATATGACACGAAATGTTTAAAACAAGGAGACCCTTCTAAATTGTTTCCAAAACGGCGGAACGTACATTTCAAACAAGGTATATATGTATATAGTTATTTTCTTATGATAGACGTCCGCCACTGTGCAGTGTTATACACGTTGCACAGCGACTTAAAGAGATTTGGCATGCATTTCCTTCAGATACTTACAGATATAGATTCGATATTTACATGTATAGTTTCGAGTTATGTCATATTGGTTTTGATTTGGATTTGGCATTAATGTCTTCTCCATGACTCCGATGATTGCGGGATGCTTGACGGAGTTTTGATTTGAGTTATATGCTCATTTTTCAAGCGCATGCGCTGCGCAACGATTTGTTTTATGTATTTACAATTTCGGAGCCCCGACGACATGATGGTTTTCTTAGATGTTTTAGTATTTGGGGGATTTTTAATTTAAATTCGGGGACCGAATTTCTTTAAGGGGGAAGATTGTAGCGTTTTGAAAATCGTTTCGGTGAAATTTCGAAAAAATCGGTAAAATAAAGGGGTTTTCTGTAAAAAGTCAAAATACAAATATCTTATTATAAAAATTAAATATACATATTCTAGCTATGTAATTGCTATTATTTGGTGTTTATTGAGCCGCTGGTGAAATTTCAAATTTTCTGAAAAAAATATTA
The DNA here is from genome assembly GCA_030015575.1 of Agapanthus africanus. Classification (NCBI taxonomy): domain Eukaryota; kingdom Viridiplantae; phylum Streptophyta; class Magnoliopsida; order Asparagales; family Amaryllidaceae; genus Agapanthus; species Agapanthus africanus. The sequence goes on from JASDDO010000022.1 coordinate 372,124,740, forward strand.
TTTTATTATTATTTTAAGCCGTCACTAATACATTTAATTAGGGAAAATTACAAATTGAAATGAGTTGAAACAAATTTTGTGCATCATAAAACATTAAATAAAAATTTATCATGTGGTTTTTGGAACGAAATCATTTGCCAAAATGGTTTAGAAATTATTGAAGAAAAAAGGCTTTTTTTTTAGCGTAAATGGATGTTTGGGGTATTGTATTTATCATTTTTCATCACCCCACACCCGTGCCCACACCCACACACCCCCACTTACCCCTCCCCTTAGCCAAATTCAGCAGCCCTCACTTTTTCCCCACTTGGTTTGCAAAGGAAAAAGAAATGAAATGAAATAAAAGAAAAGATTAGAAAATAGATAAAGTAGTTAGACTTTGACCTTACCTTGACCTTGACTTTCCTCCCTTGCATTTTCCTCACCTCCCTCTCTCTCCCCTCACCCATTTCTGGCCGAAATTCCCAGCCCCAAAACAGCAGCCCCTCCCTCCCTCTTCTCCTCTCATTTTCCATCAAAAAATTCACCCATTTCCATCAAAAATCAAAGCTAAAATGCAAATCCAAGCCCTACCCATTTTTCCTTAGCCTATCTAGCATGGATCTTGGTGAAAAGTTTGCATTTTGGAGACAAGTTTCATGTTGATCTCAAGATGGTTATGAGGTATAAATCTTGTTTTTTTTTTTGAGTTGTTTGTTATTACTTCAAATTATGTTAATGAAAGGTTTAGTTTAGATTATAAATTTAGAGTCCAAATTCAAGATTAGGGTTTATGAAATTGAAGTGGGGTTTTGTGTTGGAGTTGAATGGTGATCAATTGTGCATGGTTATGTGATGTATTTTGTATCTTAGGGCATGCAAAATGTAATCTTGTTGCTTAGTGCTAATTGTAACATTAAAATATCCAATTTAGCTTTATTTAAGCAAACTAGTTTTTAGCTTTTGGTTCCAAATGGGTGATTTAAAATCTAATTAAGGTTTTGATGACTTTATTAACATTATAAAATGTAGTTTAATGCTTTAAATCATGCAAATCCAAACTAGTTTGTTGTATGTGCATTTTGCTATAAAATGGTCGAAATTGGTTAAATTTGCAAACTAGTTTTTGTAAATATTGTGTTAAATCGAGAATTAAAATATGGTTAGGGTTTTTTTATCATATTATTAACTTTATTAAGTGTAGTTTAACACTTTAGTTCATGGAAATCCAACCTAAATTGTAGTTTGTGCATTTTTGCTATGAAATTGTAAAAAGGGTATTTTGTAAACTAGAATATTAGGGTTTTTGGAATTTAATGAGATTAAATTCCGGAAATGGTTTTTTATGACTTATGTAAGATATTTAATAAATATATTGGCCGCTACATTCATTTAAATATCGTGTTTTGTACAAGAACGGCGAATTGTGCTTGCTAGATTTTCGGAAAAATGACTTTTTGAGTGAAATTGGCGTTTTGTGAGTTTCAACCTAGTTTATATTAAAATTAGTGTTCGTGGATGTGCAAATGAGTGTGATTGGATTTTCCTCGATGGTTTGACGTTTGTACATCGACATCGAGGGTTGGTTTGACTATTCTTGCATGCGTAGGCGATGGGTTTGGACCTATGCGTGATACGCGTGCCGATTTGGTTTTCTTATGCCGTTTCGATTTCGAATTTAGTTTTAATGCGATATGGTGCGTTATGATATGTAGGTACCCCCATGTGGACTTCGAGACGACAAGCAAGCGCGTGGCGACGTCGGCACCGGCGAGCGAGGTTCAGGTGAGTAGATTTATATCTACGGGGAGAAGTCGGGTGGATGGCGTAGAGCACCCCCGCAGTCCGTGGTGGTGTATACGGATGCGTATACACACCAACATTTATTGTATGTTATTTGGGATTAATAACGTTGCTTAGGATGGATATTGGCGTGTTGATTACCTTAGTGTTGTGAACCATAGGGTAGTGTTGCACACACATACACACATACATACTTGCATACATTCCTATTGATATGTGCTCATGGGATTCTTTATAGTTATGTGTTCACTATGTGTTCACATACGGATTGAGGTTGATACTTGGGATTGAGCTGAGTCGATGAGATTCGATTTGAGGCTGTGAGATCGGTGATATAGCAGGGTTCGTATCTTAGATACGACATGACGTTGTAGCGGGTCCTTGACGTAGTGTTTCACACACGTCCATGCATACGTAGGCGGTATTAGTATGGTACTAGACGTAGATCAGTACCCCGATCATGATATTTGATAAAGAGGATACCAGGTGAATAGTATGATGAATGTGATATTGACCCGTACCCAGATTGGGATGCCGTACGACGGATTTACGTACGAGCTATATTGATGATTGATCCGCACTCTTGACTTGGGATGCCTGATTATAGATATGGTATCGGATATGATATTATTGAGGCGGGATCACCGACTATACATATACAGGTATGTATATGTACCGACTCAGATGATAGGCGGTTTCCTTACCTGTAGTTCAGCTTGTTAGTTCAGCCGTATAGTTTAGTGTAGTTGTTAGATTAGATTAGACTGCGTACCTATTTATAAAACTAACGAATCATGGGCATTTTTAAAGACAGCTCAAAGGAATCTACGGATATTTCAAAAACGACGTATCTTTTCATAAAAACACCGTAGCCCCTATTTTCAAAACCCCATGATTCGTGTTATTTCAAAAGGCACCATTCGTAGGACTTATATTAGATTATTGCAGATTAGTTATCGTTGTGTCTAGTTTTCAGCTCCCGCACATTATTGCTGTTCGCTCTGCCTCGCATATTTATTTTGCTGCATATTCCATTATTGATATCATGCTGTTAGGACACCAGCACCATTACCGATGATGCGTATGTACCACGTACACCTACTTGCCGTCTCACACACATCTTCATCGGTAATTGCCATGTCACGTACACTTTAGAGAATATAATTGCTTGACTTAGATTGTTAGCTGGTAGTTTTGACATGATATTAGTGTATTTCCCTTATATGCCATATTAGACATTGTAGTTATTACCTACCACTTCATGCATACTGTTATTCAGTTGTTCATGCCTAGTTCATTATCATTGACATATGCACTTGTGATGATTTCTTGAGATTTATGATATTTCTGGATTTCGGGGAAAGCCGCAAAATTTACAACTTATGATCTTTTAAAATATAAAATGTTGCGGTTTTCTAGTGATGTAAAGTGTCGTCCACCATGAGTTTGCTGTGGTTTTGGAGATCCGTGTCGAGGAGTGGAGGAACCGTCACGGGTACATGGTGGGCCCGGTATAGTACCCCGGGGCAAGAGGAATGTGGTGTTGACGTTGAGCCTGGCTGGGGAGCACTACCTACCGGTGATATTACCCGACGCGTCGGATATCCGGAGGATACCGTCGTGGTCTTGAGATGGATGGTAGGGGCCGGTCTGGACTGATGGCGCCCTAGATATTGAGATTGAGACATTGATATTTCGAGACAGTGAGATTTATGTTTTGTGTCGATGCTAGACACTGTTGATACAGATTTCATTATGATACCTCAGTTTTAAAAATACGAAGGAAATCTCACTAATTTATGAAAACAGTTTCTTCATTTACATGTATTCTGTTTCATGCATTCAGACCTCATTCATATGATATATTGCTACCTGAGGCACTGACACGGGCACATGTGATTACACTCGGGTTAGATATTACCCTAGACATTGTCATAGGTTGCCTGTTATACATATATTTGAGGATATATTATGATCATTGACCTAGGATTGCGTTATTTATGCGATTTCTGTGCGTAGATATTTTCTATTCACGAGTTGGCAACTCACCCCCGTTGTGCCCCAGTTTCTTGCAGGTTTGCCGTACCGGTTTCCTTACGGCTTTGCGGGCATAGTTTCATTCGGGTGATTTGCTAGTAGGTGGGTTTACTTGTATCATACCCCCATTATTTACCTTGTATGATATTATTCAGTTGTATCTAGTAAATTCCATCAACCAAACATGTATTTATTGAGTTAGAGACCAGTGTTGTTTATTCTTTCGACCTTAGAGTCGCTCGTTATATTTCTGGTGGTTTTGAGTTCCTTTTGAGTTTTGATCCTCGCCGTTGGCGTTGTATATTATATTGCTTGTGTGGTTGTGACCGTCGATTGACGAAGAGCTAGCTCCCGCTTGGGGATGCCTTTTTATTGATTTCGTATACGATTCATGTTGTATCCCGTTTGGGGGCCAGTTTTTACAAAGGAGACTCTGCCGAAATTTTCAGTAAATTTTGATGTTCTTAAAAACCGCATATTTCGGCTTATGCTATTAAAACTACTTGTTTTAAATTGGTTTTCCTTCACTCTACTTCTTTTCTTGGTTTGGATTTCTGGGTTTTCGGTTTACTTAGATTACGTACGCCTCGAGACGTTCCGTAGTTTAAGTGCCGGTCATGTTCCGTACTTTCGGGACGTGACAATCCTTTTCTAAAAAGGTGGCATGTTGAGAAACAAACACCTTTTGTTCCTCGCAATGGTAGAAAAGATATCCATGTGAATGTTTGGGATATCCCACAAACTTGCATAGAACTGACCGTGTCTCGAGTTTGTCTGGATTTTGCCTTTTGACATAGGCCAGACAACCCCATATCTTAACTCGTTTAAGACATGGTCTCTTCCCACTCCATATCTCATATGGTGTGGTAGGTACAGATTTAGTTGGAACTTGATTCAATAGGTATGCTGCTGTCTCCAGTGCATATCCCCAGAAGGAAATAGGTAACTCAGCTGTACTCATCATTGAGCGCACCATATCTAATATGGTGCGATTCCTCCGCTCCGATACACCGTTGTGCTGTGGTGTATAAGGGGGAGTAAGCTGAGAGAGAATCCCATTCTCTTTTAGATAATCTAGGAACTCACCGCTTAAGTATTCACCTCCTCGATCAGATCGAAGAATCTTAATACTTTTGCCCGTTTGGTTTTCTACTTCGTGTTTATATTCTCTGAATTTCTCAAAAGCTTCAGACTTGTGTTTCATCAGGAACACATATTCGAATCTTAAGAGATCGTCAGTGAATGTAATGAAGTAGGAAGAACCGTTCCTGGCATGCGTAGACATGGGACCGCATACATCACTATGTACCAGTCCTAAGAGTTCGGTAACTCTTTCTCCGTGTCCACTAAACGGAGCTTTGGTCATTTTTCCTTTGAGACATGAATGGCAAGTATCATAAGATGATAATTCGAACGGATTCAAATAACCATCTTTATGTAACTTAGCCAGTCGTGTCGCATTGATATGACCAAGTCTACAATGCCACAAGTAGGATTCGTTCATATCTGAACTTTTCCTCTTGTGTGTGTTTTGTATATTGAGGACTGTATTCTGATTTAGAATGAATATGCCATTATGTAACGAGCCTGATGCAATCAACTTTTGATCTAGGAATATGTTCATAACATTATCCTGTACTATAAAATTATATCCCTCTTTACTCAATAAAGAAACTGATATAATGTTGCACATCATATTCGGTATATAATAGCACTTATTTAGAATCAGTGTATTACAACTTGGCAATACAAGGTGATATTCGCCAACTGCTTTGGCTACAATACTTGCACCGTTCCCTACTTGAACGGAATGATCACCTTTTCCCAGTTCTCTACCTTTACGTAGCCCATGTAATTGTTTACATATGTGGGATCCTGATCCGGTATCTAATACCCAGGACGTAGGGTGAACTGAGAAACAGTTCTCAATAACTAACACACCTGAAGAAGATGCATCAACATGCATGTTCTTTTGGGCGGCGTGAGAATCTAGATATTCTCCTGTTTCCTGTTCAGTCTTATAACTCTTATAACAAAGAACGGGTTCAACGTTTCCTTGCTCAGTACAATAATCGGGTTCAGTCAATACATCAATATTATTATCTTGATTATGGCCTGACATGGTCGCTACCTGAAGAGAGAGAGAAGAAAACACTTTAGCGTATGCTCTTGCAAGATTAGATTGGTTATTATCTTATCTAATCAGGATGTCTCCCACTGTTTTTATCAAATCTACCTTAAAACCCTAAAATGTAAGATTAGCCGGGATTAATTACACCCTACAATTTCGTCAATCTTTCAGCCAGATCAGTGTCGGTACTTTGAGGGAGGTTCCCCGTGCTTTCGCATGGACCTAATTAAAGTAAACCTCGTTTTCCCAGAGGCGTAACCTCGTTAACACTTTTCTAGACACCTACTTGAATGACTAATTGTCCTGTGTAAAACTCTCCCAGGAGTAACTCTTACTCGCAGTGGGTATCGGGATCCAACTATCTCATAGGAGGTATGCAATCTCATTGCAAATTTCAACACTTGAAATTCCCGATAATGCTTTTGCCCCTAACCCCTATGACCTTGACAAAGGCCAACAAACCATAGGAAGCTAGTCAAGTTCAACCCGTCATTTCTTGATTGAAATCAAACCCACCCGCACGACCCTTGACAAAGGCCAACAAGGTCGTATGAATACCCTAATCCAATCACATCATATGTTTAAGCAGATAAGTACCAGTTAGCTACCGCACACTACGCCTTGACAAAGGCCAACAAACGCAGCACGAATACTAAATAGTCTTTATCTGAAATGACGGAGGGCTACGCAGGTTTTTCAGAAAACCCTGAGCGTAATGAACTTGATATCGTTGTAGAATCATGTGTTTTTGAAAAGGAGTGTTTTTGAGGCTTTTCTTAGTTTCGCTAAAGGGGTCACTCCCGGTGAAGGGATCGTCGGCCCTTTCCTCATCGAATAAGGTGCAGGATATATCATATATACCGCTGTGCAAAGCAAAACACTAAAAGCAATCAAAAGACAAACCGCGTTTTGTAGCATCTGCCAGTTTCGCTAAAGGAGTCACTCCCGGTGAAAGGATCTCGGTCCTTTCCTCATCGAATAAGGTGCAGGATATATCATATATATCACTGTGTAAAGCAAAACTGTAGCTACCCCTTTTATAAAGTTTTGATTCTACAACATCTTTAGGTTTCTTTTCTTTTATTAATCTTATTATAAAAATCCCATCAGCTTATGCTTCCTAAGCATCACAGAAGAAACGAAAGCAGTAATATTTATATATCAGCATATATATATATAGTATAAGCATTCGTCTCAGGCAGTAATATGATCTCATCACAGTACATTGCAGCAGAAGAACATATATGAAATATTGGATATACTAGGACGTCCGTGTTTTCAATACGAGCCTGTATAAAACACGGATTCCACGGTCGCGACGAATAGCCAAACCCACATCCCAAGATCCCTACGAGAGCGGCAAGTAACACTGCCAATTCTAGGGTTAGGAGACCCGGTCTCGACTCCTCGAGATGGCCTCCCACTGGACCCTAGAACCCGGTTACTTGTGCTCTCCTCCTTGGGTCTACCTAATGCGGAAAAGTAAATAATATACACTGGTGACAGCAACCGCAACCTGGAAGTGTCCCAAATAAAAGAATATTACATTACAAATGAATTTTACATGAATGAAAATAAAAACCCTCATCTCACATAAAACCCCCGGCTATTCTGATCGCGACGATCCAATATAACATATCACAGCAACACATAATATCGCATATCATCAACGTAAGTAAATATGCGCATCCCAATTGTCGTTGACATATAGCAACGAAACCGGCGATATCACATATTACACTTACGGTCACAGAAAAGAAAGTGTAAAACTACAATATTTGGAATCCACAATCACTTTAGACATCGTAAATCCAAAATATCACATACTCCGCATTTCATGCCTAACTCTATGAATTCCACATATTGTATCACATTCCAGATAAATAGACAGTATTAAACTTTCCGAACAGATAATCAAACACCCAAAATTTCCCAAAGTGCTCAACTCTTGAGCGGAGTTCAAATAATCCCAGAATATGTCACAGTACCGGTGATCCAGCCGTAGAAGGGTCAAGCCAACGCCTCACATGTGGCACGCTGTACTGCCCCAAACCCGAAGGTTCAAAAGGCAGTTCAAGACGGTCACATAATCGAGTTAAGGTTTGTTGTCTTCTAGAGGGTCCACCGCTTAACTTGTACAATTTTCCGAAAGATTTAAACCCAGAAAAAATTCAACGCTTGAAAGTTTGCCGTACCGGGAAATAGTAAGTTAATGATATCCGTTCAAATAATTTAACAGTTTCTAAATATCCGGAAAGAAATACGAACTTAAAAATTCCGATCGAATCTACTATTACAAATTAAACCCCAGATTTAAACAATACTGGAATCACTGTTAAAAATATCCAGAAGCCTCAACAAGCACCTACGGTCATTACCAGAAAAGACACGTGTCACAATCCCATCAATCCGCCGCGGAACCGCCGCGCAAGGTATGCTTGCGCCGCGGTTCCGCCGCCGTTTGATGGAATTGGGGGCTCGGATTTTATGGTAATTCTTAGATTTCCCTGCTGATTTTTTTACATATTTTTAATTCAGAAAAATCCCAAATTTTAAAAAATTTCCAGAGAGGGGGCTTTTTCCGTCGTTTCGGGTTCGATCGGAGTTTTAACTTCGTAAACACATCGCCTAATGCTCTAGCTAGGCTCTGATACCACTGCAGGGTTCCTAGGCACTCTTGTGAAGGTTCATAAGGCATCAAACATGCCCGGATTAAATTTTAGACGTGCCGAACAACCCAAAGCCGGGATCTTTGCTAGATTATTAGGGTTTTACATGCAAGAAGATAACTTTTATCTAAGTGTGAGGGATTACAACCTTTGTAGTCCGCTCCTTCACTTCACAAGCTCCGAGTAGAAGTCCCTTTGCCGCGATCCATGATCTCCCGGACTCATAAGAGGCTCCACGACTCGAACGATCCATGCTAGCTCGAAGTATTCCAAATCTCCGATGATCTACCTTGAAGTTGCTACGGCTCAAGCTTTCTCACTCAAAAGAGAAGAACACACTAATCCCATGGGCTAGATGAGATGAGGATGAGAGAGTAGTAATTTAGCTTTCTTTTTAAATCATTTTCTCATTTTATTTCATCACTTAAAGAAAAACTAGCAAGCTTTCTTGAAGAAGGAAGAAGATGATAATGAAAAGATAATGAATTCTCTTTTCTTTTGTGATGAATAGAATAAAACCTATATGATTGATTATTAACCATGGTCAAGGATGATTGGATGAGAATGTGTAGAGAATAAACTAGAGTTAGGGTTTGGTTGGGTTAATAATGTGTCATCACAAAAATATCTTAACCATGACAAAAGAAATAGCTTCTAGAAGGTGCATGAAGCAACTAACCCTAATCAAACCCTAACCTCAATTAATCATCCTTAAACATGTTTAACAATTAATCATATCATGTCACAATAATATATATCACATATATATTATATATTTGCAACAAAAGAAAATAATACAATTAACATATATCGCATATATATCAATGTATCATCCAATGAGAAAATGAAATAATAAAGCAAGCCAATATTAGATAATGTAATAATATATCATATATATATTATTATACATTAAATCATCGAATCAACACTTGATCCGACGATCCGGCTATATCGAATATTACCGACTAATATATCATGTACCGATTCATCGAATCAACACTTGATCCGATGTCCCGGTTCATATCTAAATATCGCGAGAATATAATACGGTATCCCATATCGCATTATTCTCGGTCCTGCACATATCACATATGTGCCTCTACTCCGTTTCGCCTGAGCCAAGAAACCTCTGTGTAGGACTCTAAAGAATCGTCAATACGCCGGTAGCAGATGATGATCATATCAAACACCCACAAGCTGCAAGCGGTCAGCTAAACGTAACAGCCACCCAGGTATTGAGCGATCAGAAGATCAACAAGCTAGCCTGTGCGTTCTCCTGTGAATCCGATCAGTAACACTCCCGTACAGTCCGGTCTGTTCGTCTGATATGTCGCATATCAAGTCTAGGGGTGGTATACGTCAGACCCCAGTAACCGATAAGTCGTGTCGATGTGTGGCTCATAACGGGTCGAGAAACTACTAGTAACACTTACCAGTAAATCTCTATATCAGCCCTGGCCAAGGACTTCCAGTTATAGCCAATCGAACACAGCACAACATCAACTCCCTATACCGGGAGAGACGAATCCCCTCCTATCGCTCATCGCCTCCATGTGATTCGGGACTGTACCCAAAAGCCACCGTTTTGCACGCCCTCTTGGACGTGGTAAGGTGGAAATCAAAGCACAGTGGGAATCACACAAGACTCCATGACGATCTCGGGTCTACAGACTACCCTGTACCTGTGTCACCGGAGAACTGCCATCTGACGTGTGGTATATCACCATCTGGGAGTTCTCGGCGAGTCCGTCCAGTGTACCCAGTCTCCACTGAGCACCCGTACACCATCTCTGGTGTCTAACACCGATGGATATGGGATCATCCATCGTCCATCATATGGGTCAAGATGCGTATACGCTAGTCTACTCTGGTGTATCGATGCCCTGTCTCGATATACCCTCGACTAGGAACTGTTATAGGATGTACTCATCGACTACCGTGGCCCCACTAGTATGATCTCATCATAGTCCCGGTAGTCGAGTACAGATCCTAAGGGCTTTATCAACATGTGAGAGTAAAACAGTAAACCAATACAAGTCAACATGTTAAGATAAAGTGAAACCAAATAGCATACTATCATGACAAGCAAGAAAGTCCTCTCTGTATATATCTAAGCATCCATCATAATATACATCATATGTACAACAATGGCCTCTAGGGCATATACATAACTAACAGCAAGAAAGAACTGGTGCAGTTGTCAACCGAGTCTTCAACTACTGAAAACTCCGCCGCATGCCTCAGTCCAAAGAAAAGGAACCTCATTTCCGGTCAGTCCAGTCATCAGTGCAACGATTACACTAGCAATCCTGCACGAAATGGCGGTAAAAACCTGCTAAGCCCAAAAATCTGCGGACCTCCGTCCCGTACACAAGTCTGGGGCCAAGCTGTATGACCTCAATCTTCCTCGGAACCATACAAAAAAACCCGTCTCCCGTAACTACAAGACCTAGGAGTCAACACAAACAAGCTTGAAGGAACACTCCGAGAATCTAGCAAACCGCTGGCACTCTCCCAATGTCTGCAAAACAAATCCTCAAGTGTTGCTCATGTTCCTCACGACACATTAGAATAGACCAGAATGTCATCAATGACGCAACAATAACTGGTCGAGGAACGGCGTGAAGAGATCCGGTTCATCATATCCACGAAGGCTGCTAAGGCATTGGTGAGTCCAACGACACCACCAAAACACGTACTGCCCGTAGCAGGCGCAAAAGTAGTCTTCGGAATGTCATCACTCCGAACCCGCAACAATGATGACATGATCCCAAACAAACTTAGAAAATGTCTCGCACTCGGGAGCTGATCGAAGAAATCTTCAATGTGAGGTAAAGGATACCTATCCGCACCGTAAGACGGTTCAGTTGACAATCCATCGATACACAATCTCAAACTGCCGTCTTTCTCCTTGACGAACAGAAATAGGAGTTCCCCAATTCGAAACACTCAGATGCACTAGCCCCCCAACAAACAACTCTGCAGCTGATCCTTAAGCTCCCCAAGCTCCGCTGGCTCATCTGGAACAACGTCGGAAAACTCTCGCACGATAGGAATCCGGTCCAACAAACCCACTGTGGCTCCGGTATCACGAATGAACACCAAGAATCCTCGACATCCTCTCCTCAAAAGCCGACAAGCGAAAAAGGCTAAATTCAAGCTGTGTGAGGCAGCACCACTGTCCCCCTGCACAACAAGAACTGACTTGCCGGGAAAACAAAACCTACTGTTTTCTCACGGTAGTCCATAGACGCCTAGCACGTAGCTAACCAGTCCGTGACCAGGAGAACGTCAAATCCAACCTCTCTAGAAGGATCAAAACGACGGACGAATCTCTATCTCCTATCCGATTGGCACACGACTGAAATATGTGTCGCGCAACAAAAGAATCGCTGACAGAAGTTAACACAACAAACGGCTGATCTAGCTAACACGACTCTCGTCCCAACCACGGCACAAAGTGTGTAAAACAAACAAGTTCATCAAAAGAACATACGAATTATGAATACCAGAAAACTCTGCATTGGATGCCCACGCGTCCCGATGAGTAGAAGCAAACTCTCATGTCTGCCCCCTACCCGCAACTGGCTGAAATCCTCCTCTGCCAACCTGTCCCCTTTGAGCGAACTGTAAGTCCACGTTACCCTTCCCGGTTCTTTCGGGGATGCGGAAACGGTAAAAAACGATTTGTACGGTGAAGGTAACATGGACTCAAGAACAGGATCTTTGCTAAACAAACATCTAGCAACCTAACTACAAGTTTAACTACTATGTTAAGGGTTATACCTAGGTCTTGAACTCCTTCTCTTCTTGCTCCTTGGAGTGGTTGGATCGGCCTCACCTCGTCGTCTTCTTGTTGTCGAAGATGGATCCACCCGAAAGCTTCTACCTTGGGCTCTTACCTCAACCGAGAGGAAACTAAAGTCCTTGGATTGCTAGACCTTGAACTTTAGAAATGAGTAGAGAAGTGTTTTTATGGTTTTATCTCAATGGCTCATGTTTCTCAACTCATGAGACATGAGAGCCTTGAGCAAGAGGAAGAGGGAGAGCTTGGATGAGAGAGAATGAGAATATAGAATGAGAAAGACTTTTTACAACCATGCTCTCAAAAACAAAAATAATCATGATAATAATAATAATTAAGTATTTGTGATGGTTCATGTCAATGGCATTATCATTTCATGCATTTAATGCATTTTGTAAACAACAAGCAACCAAAAGTCATAGCCATGAAATGATAGCCATGAAATGATGATGGTCAACAAGTCCAAAATAGTTAACCGGTCAACAAAGTCAACAAGTCAACAAAAGTCAAACTTTCAACTCAACCATGGCACAATAATACTTAATTAATATTATTATTAATCATATTTCTTATTCTCATTAGGGTTTAGAAAAATTCAACAGTCAACAACCCTAATGAGAATCCTCTGCCTCTGTGAACCGTGCATACACACCCGCATCCGTGTTCCGAGGAACACGAATACAATCGAGATAAAACCAATCCCAAAACGCATACTAGGATCTGGCTTAAACCAAAGCCCGCTAGTAATAACTGCCCGGACACCAAACGTGCACAAGTGCACGGATGTGAACGAACCCTGTCGCAAAACCATGCGACCTCTACTCTGTTTTGCCCAAAGGCGAATGGCTCTCTGTGTGGGACTCTAAAGACTCGACACTACGCTGGCAGTGGGTTTAACCACAGGCCGCAAGCGGTACTAGCTGTACGTAACGGTCCCCAGGTAGATGCCGATAAGAAGACTGATGAGGTGAACCCATCCGAACTCCTACTGAGCCTGAATGTGACAATCTCCGTACAGTCCGGTCTATTCGTTTGAGAATATCGCATGGCGGGCCTAGGGGGTGGTGAACTTCAGTCCCCTAATAGCGGTACAAGTCGTGTCAGAGTGTAGCCCAGAACACCCTGAGACAACACTGGATAACCTACCAGTATATCTCGCTTGCCCTGGCCAGGGACTTTGTGTAATGGTCTCCTAGACACAGCGCGATATCAACCCCCAATACCGGAAGAGACGAATTATGTCTAACCGTCACTGCCTCTAAGTGCTTCGGGACTGCACCCAACTGCTACCTGTTTGCGCGACTCATTTGAGCCGTGGTAGGGTAGCAATCTAAGAACAGTGGGAACACACTCGAGGCGAAGTGACAGTGTTAAGTCAGCGGACTAAGCTGTACTCATGTCACCTGGGAACTGATAACTGACGATAGGTATAGTGCCATCCAACAGTTCCCGACGAGTCTTGTCCAGTGTACTCGTAACCTAACGAGCACCTGCATACTATCTCAAGTACGACGTACTGACGACTGTGGGACAGACCATCTCCCCTGCTGGGATGAGAAGCGCATACGCTAGTCTACTCCGGAGTATCGATGCCCCGTCTCGATAATCCTACGACTAGGGACCTGTATAAGGATGTGCTTATAGATTACCCAGCCCCCACTAGTGTGACTGCCATCACAACGCTGGTAATCAAGCAAAGATCCTAAGGGATCCACTAATGTGTATAGGCGATATGCTAAAAGAAACACATGCACACATTAAAGTAGAAACAAACCAAGTAGCATACTACCATTTCGAGCAAGATTGTCTATACAACTGTGAATATCCCAAGCTTCCATCAAGTAATATACAAACTAGTATGATACAGTAATGGCCTCTAGGGCATATACACTAACAATCTCCCACTTGCACTAAGGCCATGTACTGGCGTATCAAAGACCTATCATCTCGATCAGCCACTCGAACTGAGTCTGGGGTAAGGCATTCGTGAATGGATCTGCAGTGTTATCTTCTGTAGCAACCCTCCGAACCTCGATCTCCAGGCGATCCACGATCTCCCTGATCAGGTGATACCGCCTCAAGATGTGTCTGGACTTCTGATGGGACCCGGGTTCCTTCGCTAAAGCTATAGCCCCGTTGTTGTCACAATACATAGGTATTGAATCAACAATGGACGGAACCACCTGAAGTTCTGTCAAGAACTTCCTCATCCAGACGGCTTCTTTTGTGGCATCAGATGCAGCGATATACTCCGCTTCCATCGTTGAGTCAGCAACGGTTTCCTGTTTGGAACTCTTCCAACACACCGCCCCTCCATTGAGGGTAAAGACATAACCCGACATGGACTTGGAGTCATCCTTGTCACTCTGGAAGCTGGAGTCAGCAAAGGCCTCCATCTGAAGGTCTTTTCTGCCGTAAACCAAAAACATGTCCTTAGTCCTTCTCAGGTACTTCAGAATGTTCTTTACCGCTATCCAGTGCTTCTCCCCAGGGTTTGACTGATACCGGCTTACCACACTCAGTATATAAGCTACATCTGGTCTGGTACATAACATCGCATACATTATAGAGCCTACCGCAGAAGCGTAGGGTATAATAGACATGCGATCCCTTTCCAAATCAGTCTTGGGAGACATCTCTTTGGAGAGGGTGATCCCGTGACAAGCCGGTAGATTACCGTGCTTGCAATCTTCCATACTGAATCTTTTCAGTATGGTGTCGATGTACCTGGACTGTGAAAGTCCTAATATCCTCTTGGATCTATCACGATGGATCTGGATCCCCAGAATGTAAGAGGCATCACCCAGGCCTTTCATGGAGAACCTGTGTGACAAGAACCCTTTGACAGATTGTAGCATAGGAATGTCATTTCCTATCAAGAGAATGTCATCCACGTATAAAACGAGGAACACGACAGTTTATGCTACAATTTTACTATAGATGCATGGTTCATCTGGATTTTTGATAAAGCCAAAATCTTTGACCGTCTCATCAAAATAGATGTTCCAACTCCGCGATGCCTGCTTTAGTCCATAAATGGACTTAAGCAACTTGCACACCTTTCCGCTGCTCCCACTCTGAATGAAACCCTCTGGCTGGTCCATATAGACACACTCCTCTAAATTTCCATTTAGAAAAGCGGTCTTTACGTCCATCTGCTAAATCTCATAATCGTGGAAGGCAGCAATGGCAAGAAGGATCCGAATGGATTTGAGCATGGCCACTGGAGAAAAGGTTTCGTCATAGTCCAAACCAGGTCTTTGACGAAAACCCTTTGCAACAAGTCTAGCCTTATAGGCCTCAACCTGTCCATCTACACCAATCTTCCTCTTGAAGATCCATTTGCATCCTACGGGTTTTACCCCTTCTGGAGCAACGTCCAAAGTTCATACTTTGTTGGTGTACATGGACTCCATTTCAGTCTGCATTGCATCCAGCCATTTTACCGAGTCAACGCTCTGAATGGCCTGCTGGAAGCTAGTCGGCTCATCACTATCAATGATGCAATCATCTCTATCCCCATCTATAAGAAAACCGTAGTATCTCTTGGGTGGATGAGACTGTCTACTACTTCTGCGGAGCGGTGCAGGAATGTCCTGTTCTTTTGAACCCTCTGGTTCTTCTAAGATTTCAGTAATAGCCCGTGGTTCTGGAATTTCTTCCAGTTCTATTGCGCTCCCACTTATCTGATTTTCCAAAAATTCAGTTTCCAAGAAGCAGGCATGACGAGAAACAAAAACCTTTTGTTCCTCTTCGCAATAGAAGAAATCCCTTGGAGTTCTTTGGATATCCCACAAACTTGCACTGTACTGAGCATGCCTCGAGTTTGTCCGCATGCTGCTTTTTGACAAAAGCTGGACATCCCCATGTCTTAATGTGCTTAAGATAGGGTTTCTTCCCACTCCACATCTGATATTGTGTGGTAGGCACTGTCTTAGTTGGAACTCGGTTCAAAAGGTATGCAGCTAATTCTAGTGCATATCCCCAGAATGATCGCGACAACTCAGTGTTACTCATCATGGAACGTACCATATCCAATAGGGTTCGGTTCCGTCTCTCCGATACACCGTTATGTTGTGGAGTGTATGGAGGAGTAAGCTGAGAGAGAATTCCATTCTCTTTTAGGTAATCCAGGAACTCGGCACTCAAGTATTCACCACCTCGATCAGATCTCATTGTCTTGATACTTTTGCCTGTTTGTTTTTCTACTTCAGGAACTCGGCACTCAAGTATTCACCACCTCGATTTATGTTTCATTAAGAAGACATATCCGTACCTTAAAAAATCATCCGTAAAAGTAATGAAGTAAGAATAACCGCTTCGCGCATGTGTAGACATTGGACCGCACACATCGCTGTGTACGAGCCCCAAGAGCTCGCTCGCTCTTACTCCGTGTCCAGTGAACGGAGTCTTTGTCATCTTTCCTTTGAGACAGGATTGACAAGTTGCATATGATTGATATTCGAACGGATCCAAATATCCTTCTGTATGTAACTTCGTCAACCTTCTCTTATTGATGTGACCCAGTCTACAATGCCATAAGAAAGCATAATTTATTTCTGGAGACTTTCTTTTGTGTGTATTCTGGACATTGAAAATCTGTGGTTGGTTTAATACGTATATACCATTGCTTAATGTACCCGACCAAATCAGAACTTGATTAAGGTGAATGTTTACAACATTGCTTAAAAATGCAAATTCATAACCTTCTTTAGACATTAAAGATACATATATGATATTACAAGTTGCATTGGGTACAAAATAACAATCCCGTAAAACCATCTGACAATCCCAAGTGATAGTCCCCCACGGACTCAGCATCCATGCCAGCTCTGTTTGCAACTCTGAGGGTCATATCACCTGCCTTCAAAACCCTACGCTTTCTTAATGCCTGCAAAGAATTACAGATATGAGATCCTGATCCGGTATCCAATACCCAGGAAGTAGAGTTTACTGATAGACAGTTTTCAATAACATACACACCTGAAGCCGAAGCCACAACTTGCTTCGGGTCCTGGTTTCTGGCCTTCCAAGCCCTGCAATCTTTCTTCCAGTGTCCACTCTTGTGACAGTAAAAGCACTCTTCCTTTCCCACAAGCTTTCCCGCTGCCTTTGTTGCCTTTGCCTTTCCCTTCGCTTCCACTTTACTAACACCGCCCCTTGGTTTGGTGGGGGCTTTCTTCTTCTTTCCCTTGGCTTTCGTCTTGGACCTAGAAGAGGAAGATCCTCCAACAAACAAAGTGGATGTTTCCCTTACTTTCTGTAAGGTGCCCTCTGCACTCCTCAACATGTTGAGGAGTTCCGAAAGTTCAACTTCCTTTTCTTGCAAGTTGAAGTTCAGGATAAACTGGGCGTAAGTGGAAGGGAGAGACTGGAGAATCAAGTCAATGTAGAGCCCGTTCTCTAACGTGGTCCCAAGGTCCGCGAGCTCTTCAATGAAACCAATCATCTTAAGCACGTGTTCCGCTACCGATGATCCGATGGCCAATCTCGCCGAAAACAACTTTTTCGAGACTTCGTATCTGGCGATACGGGATTGCTCTCCATATAGTTCCTTAGTATGGAGAAATATGGATTCTAGGTCTATATTCTCGTGCCTCCTCTGATGTTCATTGTCCATAGAGGCAAGCACGAGGCACTTGGCCTTCGCGCAGACGATCTCCCAGGTCTTACGGATTTCCTTATCCGCGACGCTGGTTTTGGGACCTGGGATAGGGGGAGCTTTGGTTGTAAGGAGATACCCCAACTTGTCATAAGTGATTGCCATTTTGACATTCCTGAGCCAATCTTTGTAGTTTGGCCCTGTCAGTATGTTTTTATCTAGTAGTAATTTAAGTCCGGTCATAATGTTTGGTCGCTGCAATTAGGAGAGAGAGAAGAAACACTTTAGCATGATGCTCTTGCAAGTTTAGAGTGGTTTTTAGTTTGTCTAAACAGGATGACTCCCACTGTTTCTCGAATCCCTCCTCAAACCAAAAAAGGAAGAATCAGTCGGGATCAATCTCACCGTACAATACTTGCTTAACCGTTCAGCCAGGCCAGTGTTGGTACTTCGAGGGAGGTTTTCCAACGCTTTCGCGAAGTTCCTTAATTAAATAACCTCTTTTCCCTGTGGGCGTAGCCCCGCTAACACCTTTCTAGACACCTACTTGGTTTATAGCATTGATCGTTAAGTGAGAAAGTTCCAGAGGAGCAACATATACTCACAGTAGGATCGGGATCCAAATATCATCGTGTGACAAAACTGAAGGAATCCTATCAGATCATCACACTCCAAATGGTATGCAGCGCTAGCAAGTTTCAGTTTCTTTAGAAACTCCCGATGTGGATTTTTGCCCCATGCTCTTATGACCTTGACTTTGGCCAACAAATCATAAGTCACATGTCAAGTTCTACCCGTCATTCTCCAGGTTAATTTGAACCCACCCGTACCAACCCTTGACTTTGGCCAACAAGGCAGTACGACTGTCCCAAACCAACGCATCTATCTATGCTGCATATGAATATCTAATAGCTCCCAATCACTATGCCTTGAGTTTGGCCAACAAACACAGCTTGAATACTATTGACTATCCATATGAAATGACGGATGGCTACGAATGGTTTTGGCGAAATCGTGAACGTAGTGAACTTGATATAATCGATGGAACGTGATAGCTTTTAAAAGGAGTGGCTTAAGCTCCGCGTTTAAAAGTTGTTTTTTGAAAAGAAACCGAGTAGTTTTAAAATTGTTCCAACGACTTTAACTTTGGTTTATTTTCTTGCATTAATTTAATGCGTCCCATCAATTAGTCCTACCATTGCAGAAAACAACGAAAATATGACGTACGCTTATGCCATCCGCATTCGCCACGGGGCCCCGTCATTACCCGTTAGGTTACTTAACTAACGACAGAGCGGGGGCTGGACTAGCGCGGATGCAAAACATAAGCAACGCCTAAATAGATATCATATATAGATATTTACAATCGTCAGATGCAATGATAGCCATTCCAGATCACAGATGAACACATTGGATATACTAGGAATCCGCGTTTCGTTCGAGCTTGCAACGAAAAGCGGATTACACGGTCGCGATGAATAGCCAAGACCCCACCCTAGACCTCTACGGGTGCGGTAAACTACCCGCCAAGTACCCGAAGTGAAGCAACCTCCCTCAACAACGTGAGTAGGCCACTCGGCACTTCGAGGTACCCGGTAGTTTGTGCACCCCACCTTGGGTCTATCCTATAAGCAAAAACAGTAAAAGAAATAATATACAATGGCGGCTACAACCTCATCCCGGATGTGCGGCCATAAAAATAATATTACATCAATTACATATTACATCAAATGAAAAATTAAAGAAAACTCTCATCTCACAACCCCCGGCTATTCATCCGCGACAATCCAACGAATTCATATACACAAACCATCAACATTACAGATCACAGATATGTATAACCCCCACTAATCGACGTATAGCGATTAGCGGACGTTCAATACATATATCACATCACAGATATAACCCATTAGCTAAAGTCTACAGAAGTTCGATCAAAATACGGATTTGTAACCACCCCAAACACAAATTTGTTTTCTGGAAAATCTAGGCAGAAACAACATATTCTAAAAAATCCCAAAACACCCTTCTAAGAACACTGCAGGAAAAATGAACCACGGCCGAGTCAACTCGGCCGCGGATCCGCGGCAAGAAGCATGTTCTTGCCGCGGTTCCGCGACGCGTTGACCGAGTCAGTGACTCGTTTTTCTTCTGTGTTTATTTAAAACCCTGAGCCGATTTTTGGTATGTGTCAAATTATTTTTAGAGCAGTTTAAAAATCGGCAGAAAGTTCGAATCTCGGGCGTGTTTTGTGATTTTTTCTCCGATCGAAATTCTAGATATTTTGCTAACATGCTAGATAGTGTTTAGCTAGGCTCTGATACCACTGTAAGTCCACGTTACCCTTACCGGTTCTTTCGGGGATGCGGAAACGGTAAAAAACGATTTTTACGGGGTAACATGGACTCAAGAACAGGATCTTTGCTAAACAAACATCTAGCAACCTAACTACAAGTTTAACTACTATGTTAGGGGTTATACCTAGGTCTTGAACTCCTTCTCTTCTTGCTCCTTGGAGTGGTTGGATCGGCCTCACTTCGTCGTCTTCTTATGGTCGAAGATGGATCCACCCGAAAGCTTCTACCTTGGGCTCCTACCACAATCGAGAGGAAACTAAAGTCCTTGGCTTGCTAGACCTTGAACTTTAGAAATGAGTAGAGAAGTGTTTTTAGGGTTTTATCTCAATGGCTCATGTTTCTCAACTCATGAGACATGAGAGCCTTGAGCAAGAGGAAGAGGGAGAGCATGGATAAGAGAGAATGAGAATGATAGAATGAGAAAGACTTTTTACAACCATGCTCTCAAAAACAAAAATAATCATGATAATAATAATAATTAAGTATTTGTGATGGTTCATGTCAATGGCATTATCATTTCATGCATTTAATGCATTTTGTAAACAACAAGCAAGCAAAAGTCATAGCCATGAAATGATGATGGTCAACAAGTCCAAAATAGTCAACCGGTCAACAAAGTCAACAAGTCAACAAAAGTCAAACTTTCAACTCAACCATGGCACAATAATACTTAATTAATATTATTATTAATTATATTTCTTATTCTCATTAGGGTTTAGAAAAAGTCAAAAGTACAATCCTAATGAGAATCCTCTGCCTCTGTCTCTGTGAACCGTGCATACACACCCGCATCCGTGTTCCGAGGAACACGAATACAATCGAGATAAAACCAATCCCAAAATGCATACTAGGATCTGGCTTAAACCAAAGCCCGCTAGTAATAACTGCCCGGACACCAAACGTGCACAAGTGCGCGGATGTGAACGAACCCTGTCGCAAAATCATGCGACCTCTACTCTGTTTTACCCAAAGGCGAATAGCTCTCTGTGTGGGACTCTAAAGACTCGACACTACGCTGGCAGTGGGTTTAACCACAGGCCGCAAGCGGTACTAGCTGTACGTAACGGTCCCCAGGTAGATGCCGATAAGAAGACTGATGAGGTGAACCCATCCGAACTCCTACTGAGCCTGAATGTGACAATATCCGTACAGTCCGGTCTGTTCGTCTGAGAATATCGCATGGCGGGCCTAGGGGGTGGTGAACGTCAGTCCCCTAATAGCGGTACAAGTCGTGTCGGAGTGTAGCCCAGAACACCCTGAGACAACGCTGGATAACCTACCAGTATATCTCGCTTGCCCTGGCCAGGGACTTTGTGTAATGGCTCTCCTAGACACAGCGCGATATCAACCCCCAATACCGAGAGAGACGAATCCTGTCTAACCGTCACTGCCTCCAAGTGCTTCGGGACTGCACCCAACTGCTACCTGTTTGCACGACTCATTTGAGTCGTGGTAGGGTAGCAATCTAAGAACAGTGGGAACACACTCGAGGCGAAGTGACAGTGTCAAGTTAGCGGACTAAGCTGTACTCATGTCACCTGGGAACTGATAACTGACGATAGGTATAGTACCATCCAACAGTTCCCGGCGAGTCCAGTCCAGTGTACTCGTAACCTAACGAGCACCCGCATACTATCTCAAGTACGACGTACTGACGGCTGTGGGACAGACCATCTCCCCTGCTGGGATGAGAAGCGCATACGCTAGTCTACTCCGGAGTATCGATGCCCCGTCTCGATAATCCTATGACTAAGGACCTGTATAAGGATGTGCTTATAGATTTCCCAGCCCCCACTAGTGTGGCTGCCATCACAACGCTGGTAATCAAGCAAAGATCCTAAGGGCTCCACTAATGTGTATAGGCGATATGCTAAAAGAAACACATGCACACATTAAAGTAGAAACAAACTAAGTAGCATACTACCATTTCAAGCAAGATTGTCTATACAACTGTGAATATCCCAAGCTTCCATCAAGTAATATACAAACTAGTATGATACAGTAATGGCCTCTAGGGCATATACACTAACACGAACCTTCCGCGTCCACGACCTCTCTGAATACGACCCTGACACAGTGCTAAGGAACAATTCCTGATGAGGTGATGAAGGCTCCCGCACCAGAAACATCCAAGCGATGGCTGCTGACCCTCCTGGGGATGAG
This sequence comes from Agapanthus africanus, assembly GCA_030015575.1. Taxonomy (NCBI): domain Eukaryota; kingdom Viridiplantae; phylum Streptophyta; class Magnoliopsida; order Asparagales; family Amaryllidaceae; genus Agapanthus; species Agapanthus africanus. Next base: position 372,147,286 of record JASDDO010000022.1, read on the forward strand.
AGCTAAACGACTGTCCTCGTCCTAAGCCTCTGCTACTCCCGTGACGGTCACGAAATCTGTCTAGACGACTAAGCCTCTGTCTCTGGGCTGGTACACCGGTACGAGTCCTCCACTGTTCCAGAACTCCCAAAGTCTCTGGAAGACGTGCCTCGTAAACTGGGGCTGCATCCACTGGTGCTATGTTGGTGACGGAATGTTGTGTGCTGACCGCAAGGAACAACTGGGTAAATTTGGGTGACAACCTCCTGTAGCTGCGCTCGAACGGCCTCAACCAATGAACTTATCGTCTGGCGCATTTCCTGCATCTCTGCCACAAGCCTAGCGATACTATCTGTCGAAGGTGGATCCATCAGCTCCTGTGCAACGAGCGTGCCATCCTGGTCAGTCCTCGTCCCACCTGAGCCAACTCTGACCTCGTCCCTCGCTGCATCACTCTGAGTCCTCATAGTCATCGGCGGCAAAGGCTATAAATGGAAAAAGGATTCGATATGAACACGGAAATCGAATCACAAGGATATGTATCATCAAGGAAAGAATTTCAAGTAATTTGTACTTAGGTCACTTTAGGCGGAGTACCGCATCGTGAGTATGCCGCGGGCATACACACACTACGTTACTCTATTTTAAGCTACCTACTCCATCATACCAAGGTCATCCTACACTCCGAAAGGTAAAACCTAGCGCTCTGATACCAACTTTGTCATGACCCGAAATTGGCACATGACGACCCTTAAACTACGCAACGTCTACAAGCGTAACGCAATTTAAGTAATTTGAAAACCCAACAATCTAAACCATCAAAAGTAGTAAGAAATAATAACATTTTTAAAACCTTTGAAATCGCAACCCAAATTCTTTAAAAGTCCAACTTTATTTTCTTAAAATTTTGGCGGCACCTCCTTTGTAAAAACCAGCCCCAAAAATGGGTACAACATAAATATAAGTAAAGCATCCCCAAACGGGAGCAAATACACACCCAAAGGCGGAAAACAACCACCACAACAGATATACGACGCCGTAGCGAAGAAATAAAAGACGATATAAAAGAAAACTGTATAAAAGACAACCAAGTTATAAAATACTATACAATATCGTCCTCACATCAAGTCTCTAAGTCAACATGAAAGTAGTAGATGGAGAGTACAAGGATACAACGAATATACAATACAACAACGAATAACCACAAAACCCACCTAAAGCAAAACTGCACACTGTGAGCCGATGCGGTATCCGCAGCAAAAGATGATTAGATAGATGAATAGCATGCCTCAACTACTCTGGGGAACAACCTGCAAAACAAACTGTGGCACAACGGGGGTGAGTTGCCAACTCGTGAATAGTAAATAACATATGCAGGTAATCGCAAGTATGCACGTACAGCGCGAATCTAACATATATGAGCTAATAGCAGTAAAAGTCATATGAATACAATAGTCATGAAAGGTACACTAACGGTTACTATAAATACATGAAGCAATAATATGACAATCGGTATGCAATAATCATGCAATAATGATATGAAAATGTATAAATGCAACAGTCATGAAAGGTACTCTAGCAGGTACAACTAACACATGAAACAAAGCATATAAAATGAAGTATGTAAATGCAACAGTCATGAAAGGTACACTAACAGGTACTGCTAATACATGAAACGGTGCATAAACAATAAATGTGAAGTATGGAATAAAACATGTCATTTCCACGGAATCCTGACATCGTGGTAGGATCAAAATCCATCAAGACAATCCAAATCCCAATTCCTCAAATCAGCCCCCAAATTGGCTCTCATATCATGTAAGTCTCACAAATCCTGAATGTACAATATCGAATAAATCTCATATATCCTGAATGTACAAAATCAGCAATCTCATATAAATCCTGTATCCAATTTCAAATGAATCTCCTATATCCCAAATCCAATATCAAGTGAATCTCATATATCCTAAGTATATTTGCTTGAATAATTAAGATGGAGTATATGAATTTATATGTATACATATATATTAGCGTCCCATTCCACCAATATATATATATATATATATATATATATATATATATAACAGCGTCCCATTCCGCTGTTATATATACTTAGGAGTAAAAATATCATGAAAACAAGTGTCTAGTATCGACACATAAATACTCATATCCATACGTTCCTCGAATCGTAAGTGTTCGGTATCGACACCCGTGATCCACGTATCGGTCTTTCTCATATTTATACGTTCCTCGAATCGTAATTGTCCGGTATCGACACCCGTGATCCACGTATCGGTATATACGTTCCTTGAATCGTAAGTATCTGGTATCAACACCCGTGATCCACGTATCAGTTTAAAACAAATCTCAGAGTGGATGCATCCAAATATCAAGTAAAGAATAATAAATACTTGCATAATTCATGAAAAATCCATATCTCAATGCGAAAATCCATGAATATAATATATGCAACATAAAACTGAAATGCGAGCATATAAAGGAAAAGTCGCTATGTAACTGTAACAAGTTAATATATAAATCATGCGATTCCTAATTTCTCAAAGTCTATATAACATCAAGTAAAGGTAAACATGTAGCTATAACCAGATATATGTGTAAACGTAAAGGTATAGCAAGGTATATGTATCTACCTATCAGTAATGATGTAATATACCCTCCAGGTATAAGTGAAGTATGTATGCAAGGTATACATGTAGCTATGCCATTATGTGTGTATGTACCTATCGCTAATGGTACAATACCCTATAGGTATCTGGTATCTAGCATGTAAGCATGTCAAGGCATATGTGTAAGCATGTAGGTATACAGGTATGCTATAAGTCATATGCATAAAGAAATATAAATCAATGTCTCAATGTCCCTAACCAAACAATATCATTTCTATATGTGGGTTGTGCGTGACATGGCAATTATTGACAGTATGTGTGGCATACAATCAGTGCTCGTGCAACATGAGCCGTCAATAATAGTGCAGTGTCCTAAGGATACTAGTCCAAGCACAACAATTAACTAAGCAGCAGGGTGTATGTGCAACTCTATAAATGAAATAGAATATGCGACAATTTTAACATCTCTAGCCCAGACGCATAACGCCATGCGGGCAATTTCTCTGTAGATGTTAAATCTATTCACCAACGCTCCTGACTAAGTGAAGCCCACAACCTGTTTCCCTTTCCTCGCAGCACCCGAAGTCCCCGCCTGCGAACCTAAAACAATAAAACGATAAAACAAGTGTATATTAGTAAAAGACCCAAAACACGTACAAACTACATTTAACCGACACAACAACACAAAACATACTCTCAAGTGTTCGTATTGTGGCTAACGTGCGTAGCGACACGACGAAACCAACCCAAGAGCAAAATCACACAAAGTGCACGATCCGTGTCGTATAACGTATCGCGCTTAAACAAAACACAAGAAACTACCTATGTGATCCCAGATTTTGCATACTGAGAAAACTCAACAACCAAACAAGACCAAATACACCCAAACCACTGCAGACACCTACCCAAAAAAACCCACACCCCAACTCCAACCAAAAACTGACGTCGCCGGAATTCTCCCTCTAGTTGTTGGCCGAGTCCGAGCTCCATGGGTTCGTGCTCCAGGTGATGTCCTATGGTCTCAGGTATAACACAACTACATTGTTTGGTTTTCTAGTAAACTCTCCGGGTCATAGCAGGTCACAGAAGTCACAAACGACACTAAAATTACGATATTTGCACATAAACTTAACTTTAAACAATCTAAACTAAAACTAAAAGTCTACACAACACAAAAACTATATAAAGAATAGATAGAGATCATTACCTACACAAAAGAACTCAAAGATCCAAGCTTTACAAGCTCCAAGGCATCCAAGAGGCAAATCCAAGAAAAAGATGTGATTTATGTGAGTTTTGTGAAGGATTTGATATGGTTTTGTGATGGAAACTCAAGTGTTCAGTTTGTAAAGGAGAGAGAAATGAGAGGATAAAAGAGATAGAGAAATGAGAAGGTGTGAGGTTAAAGAGAGAGGGAGGTGAGTGTAGGGTGAGAGGTGAGGTGAGTGTAACCATTAGCATTAACTCACTATTAATGCTTTCATACCACTCATCATGCCACCTCCTCACTCCAAAAGAAATATCTCTCTCTCTCTCTCTCACAAAATATCTAGGGTTTAGGTTAAGGATTAAAGCAAAGATTAGATAAATGGTTAAGTTGTCATGGTTGCTAATCTAGATTAACACAAAACAAACCCTCACATTAACGTGCACACATGCGTGCATGTCCATAACAAATAATATTAAAATAATAATTAAATGTTATAGAATGTGAGGAACCCGAATTGGTAAACTTTTTACAGTAAATCCGCATTAACGTCTAAACTAACCCTAACCGAAATCTAAGGCGTTACAAGACCCGAAGCACTTGGAGGCAGTAGTGGATAGAAAGGATTCGTCATTCCCAGTATTGGGAGTTGATATTGTAAGTCGATGTCACGCACCTCGAGGGTTCGCGGGGAGGCGGAGTTTGCAAAAAACGATTTTTATATGCTTCGCAACACCGACTAAACTCCAGTATCGATATTAAACCCTAGCTAACAAAACAACTATGAGGTTTAACTACTATGTAAGAAACTTATACCTCAAGTATCAAGTCCTTCTTCTTCTTGTACTCCTCCTCCTCTTCTTGTGCTCCTTGAAGAGTGTATGAATCACGCCTCCTCTTCAGCTTCCTCACGTCAAAGAAGATCCACCCAAGAGTGTCTATCTTGAGCTCCTACCTCTAAGATGAGGTAACCAGGATACCTAGTATGCTAATCTAAGTAACCTAGAAGATGTGGAGAGAGATTATAGATAGATTAGTCTCAATAACCCTAGGTTTCTCAACACATGAGACAATTAGGGTTTGAGGATGAAGAAGAGAGCTCTTGAAGAGAGTGTAGGGTTGTATAGCACGGCAGCAAGGTTTCGGGTTGCATCGTCCATGACAAATTAAAATTTTGCCGTTCTAAATAACCCCAACCCTAGGTTCTTAAACTAGAGAATCATGCGGAATCGAAATGCAAACTACTTTACATCTAAATGTTTAGGGATTACAACCTTTGTAGTCCGTTCCTTCGCTTCATAAGCTCCAAGTAGTGGTCCCTTCGCTGCGATCCAAGAACTCCCGGACTCTTGAAAGGCTCCGCAAGGTGATTGATCCATGCTTGCTTGAAGACTTCGAAATCCAAGATGATCTACTTCGAGGAAACACGAACTCAAGATATGACTTCACTAATTAGGGATTAGTGAAGCTAACACACTAATCTATATGGCTAGTATAGAAGAGGATGATGAAGTAGGAATTTTGCTCTTTTTAGTTTTCTTTTTCTCGCAATCTTTCATCACAAGATCAAAAGCTAGAAAGCTTTTGCAATGAGGAAGAAGAAGATGAAGCAAGTGATGAATGAATTATTGTTTTGGTTAGAAATGCAACCATGGGTTAAGAATGTCATGCTTAACCCTTGTAGAGACTTAACCATGAGCTAGGGTTAAAAGTTAGGTTGATAAATATCTTAAGCTTGATAAAAGAGTGGACCAAGTCAATGAACCTGCAAGCTTCTACAAGCTTTGTCCAAAAGATCAAGCATGACTAATTCCATAATTTTGAACTACTTAATAATAAAAACAAACCCTAATCTTAACCCTAGCATGGTATAAGTCTCTCACACACAGGTTGCATATATAACCTAGCATGTTATAATTATACATATCACACACGCGCGCGCGCACACACACACACACACACATATATATATATATATATATATATATATAATTTTGTAACAAAAGAAACGAATACATTTAACATATATCACATATATATCAATGCATCCTAAGTAAGAAAAAGAATTACTTAAGTGAGCTTATATTAGTTAATATAATGTAATATATCACATATATAATTATACATTAAATTATCGAATCAATACTTGATCCGATAATTCGGCTATATCACATATAACGGACTAATATAAAATGTATCATTTCATCGAATCAACACTTGATCCGATGACCCGGCTATATCACATATAATCGTCCGATATCACATATCGCGAGAATAGAATACGGTATCACATATCGTATTAATCTCGGTCCCGCATATATCACATATGTGCTCCTACCCCTGTTTCGCCTGAGCCAGGAAACCTTTGAGTAGGACTCTAAAGACTCGTCAATACGCCGTCAGTAGGTGATGATCATATCAAACACCCACAAGCTGCAAGCGGTCAGCTAAACGTAACAGCCACCCGGGTATTGAGCGATCAAAAGATCAACAAGCAAGCCTGCATACACTCCTGTGAATCCAATCAATAACACTACCGTACAGTCCGGTCTGTTCGTCTGATATATCGCATATCCAGTCTAGGGGTGGTAAACATCAGACCCCAGTAACCGATAAGTCATGTCGATGTGAGGCTCATAACGGGTCGAGAAAACTACTAATAACACTTACTAGTAGATCTTCATATCAGCCCTGGCCAGGGACTTCCAGTTATAGCCAATCGAACACAGCGCAATATCAACCCCCAATACCGGGAGAGACGAAACCCCTCCTATTGCTCATTGCCTCCATGTGATTCGGGACTACACCCAAAAGCCACTGTTTTGCACGTTCTCATGAACGTGGTAAGGTGGAAATCAAAGCACAGTGGGAATCAGACAAGACTCTATGACGATCTCGGGTCTACTGACTAACCTGTACTAGTGTCACCAGAGAACTGCTATCTGACGATAGGTATAATACCATCTAAGAGTTCTCAGCGAGTCCGTTCAGTGTACCCAGTCTCCACTGAGCACCCGTACACCATCTTTGATGTCAAACACCAATGGATGTGGGATCATCCATCGCCCATCATATGGGTCAAGATGCGTATACGCTAGTCTACTGTGGAGTATCGATGCCCTGTCTCGATACACCCTCGACTAGGAACAATTATAGGATGTACTCGTGGACTACCCTGGCCCTACTAGTATGATCTGCATCATAGTCCTAATAGTCAAGTACATATCTTAAGGGCTTTATCAACATGTGAGAGCAAGACAGTAATACAATACAAGTCAACATGTTTAGACAAAGTGAAACCAGATAGCATACTATCATGTCGAGCAAGAAAGTCCTCTCTATATATATCCAAGCATCCACTATAATATACATCATATGTACAACAATGGCCTCTTAGGCATATACATAACTAACAATCTCCCACTTGTACTAAGGCCAGCTGTTGTAGTATCTCATACCCAACATCCCAAAGAGTCTCTCAAATTGTATCAGGGGTATGGCCTTCGTGAGTGGATCCGCAGTGTTGTTGTCACGCCCCGCTTCCCAGAGTACGCAAGATTGGGCACGTGACATAGCAAACCATGCTACATGTGGGTAGGAAGTATCCATCCACAGTCACATTACGGCTGTAGAGATATTAAGAACGAGATAAATAAACTAATCTAACACATGTCCAAATCCATAATAACGAGAGTCAATAAACAATAAATGCAGAAGCAAATGATCCAATACAGTAATAGAAAGGTACGTCCCATAATGCGGGATCGCACCGGGAAATAAGATGCAATAAATAAACTAACCACTCCAGAACTCACAAATCAGCCTGCTGGCTGAAGTACTCCTGCTCGGTCGTCGACAGTGATAAGGAATCTGGGCCATGCAAAACCCAGACGTCAGCGCGTCATGTCAACCAATGATATAATATAAACATGGTAATAAGCAATGCAGGGATAAACATGAATAAAGCAATATTATGAAACAACAGTGCAGGGTAATGTGCAATGGGTAACTAAACTGTTCTATCAGGTTTCTACTCTAAAGTCTTTGAAATCGATTGATGAATCGTCGATGTAACTCAATAGTATCCCGTACATACCCGGGACCACGGCCACAATATTCTCGGCTGCAGCCGAGACATGCCGCTAGGCACAAAACAGGAAAGTGTACACTCGGTAGTATCCCGTACATACCCGGGATCACGGCCACAATATTCTCGGCCGAAACCGAGACATGCCGCTAGGCACAAAACAGGAATGTGTACACTCGAACAGGTAGTGAACTGTCGAGTTACAAGTCAGGTTCATCTTTGATTTCCCCATACCCCCAAGTTATGTATGTCAGGTCAGGTATTCAGTAGTCAAGGACTAATGCCAACACAGAATCAGGTAAAAGCAGGTCTGTCTGGATAGACAGCAGGAATGGTCCATGAGGACCCCAAGTCAGGTTTGTCGGCATTAGGCATGAGATCAGGTAACAAGTCGTGTCCTGGTACAACAGAATGAGTCGGTATGTATAGGGTACCATGTCCGGTGCATCGGTATGTAAATATATGTCATGTGTAGCAAGGTCAGGTCAATCTGTAGTGCAATCGAATGTATGCTCATAACAGGTATAGAAGCGAATAGGGAACAACAACAGGAAACAGTAAATAACAGCAACAGTTCATTTAATCATAATGGTGCATTAATATGGTACAATTGTATTATCTTATTAACAGGTTCGAGCACCCCTGGGGTGCAATACTTTTGTAACGGTCCAATAAAGTTATGACTATCAAATAGACATATGAAATAATTTAACTAAACCAATATATTATAACTGTATTTATTTATCCACATGAATTACTTGTCCGTGCACTATACTAAACTGATATATATTTAATTAACTTGGTAAATGCAAACAATTAAGCATTATTATACTTTTATATTGTACATTACACCCTTAAAGCTTTCAATTATATATCCATAATATTCCTATCAATGCAACAAGTGTATATAGTATATATTTTCATATGTGGTATTCATATTAGCATGCAATATTAATATTAGTAAATTAATATTCACAGCAGTGTATACTTTTATAACTATTTCCTTGTCAATAATGTAATATCATATACATAATTTATTATGAGCCAATAAATATAACAATAATTTTGTGGCAAGATTGGTCCTTGCAGTAACTAGCATGTTAGAGTAAGTATTGGGGTACTTACCGTGAGACGAATGCGGACACGACTGCATGCATTCACGACGCGAAGCGAGATCAGATCTTGGATCTCAACCTGGTGGCCACGATCAACGGTGACATGCCACGGCTGCTGGCTAGAGTGATGATGATGCCAAGGGGGTCGCGTCGAGATGGGTGGTGCCGACGAGGGGATGAGGAGTATGGCCGGAGTTCGAAGCCAGCGCGCGGCAGCCGCAAGGTGTGGCTGAAGCGCCAAGGGTTCTCTGTTGTGGGTATTGGGCGAGGGCGAAGGCTGCGATGGTGAGGTAGATCGATCGGGGTTCTCGGCGAGGTTGATGGGTTGAAGGTGGTCAGGGTTCAGGCTACTCGGTGATCGGCAACGATGGTGGAATGGGTTCGGCGAGATGGGTTCACGGTGGTGGGAATTGCTCCCTGGCGATGGAAGACGAGGAACTCGGGGTTCGGGATGAAGAAGAAGAAGATGGAGGCAGCGATGGAAGTAAGGAGGCGACGACGAGGGGTCACCGGCGTGAGTCGATGGGTGCCGCGTGTCTCGTGGGTTGCAGTGGTGTTCGGGTAAGGGAGGAGATGGCGAGGCGAGGGAAGCCCTGTTGAGGTGAGGAGGAAGGGGAAAGAGCGATGGGGAAAGGGCGTCGGCGTTGAGGCTGCGGCGGCTAGGGTTGCGGGCGACGTGGGGTTGGGCTTTCTAGGTTCGTGAAAGAAAAAGGGAGGAGGGAGATGGACGCTGTGTAAAAGAGAGAGAGAGAGAGAGATATGAGGTGAGAGAGAGAGATAGAGAAAGATTAGAGAGATATAGAGAGAGATTGATAGGTGGAGAGAGAGAGAAAAAGCTAGTGGGGCCCAGCGGAGGAAGCTCGCGATTGGCTGAGGCGAGGAAGGAAAAAATATAAAAGATTTAAAAAGATTTAAACGTTAGTATATAAAACAGAATATATGTATATTATATTGTTTAGATTATTAAATTAAATGGGCTTTTCGGCGCTAAATGAAACATTTCCAAATCGCGCCCGGGTTGCACCCAAATGTTTCAAATTCAAATTATAGGATTTTAAGCGAGTTCCAAATTTTGAAAAGAGGTGTTTAATGATTAAAATGCATGCCCCCAAGTCGGACACTTGCACGCGCGCGTAGCCGTCAAAACTTGCCCGTTTAGCCGAACGGGAAGAAATCTCGACACACGGACGCTACCACGCCACTAGTGGCGACGAGTAGGCCAACATGGATATTTTTAATTTTATTTTAGGTGTTAAAATTTGTTATGTGCCAAAATGACCTAACCGGTTAAAATTTAGCAATAAGCACCCAAACAATCAGGATAATTGAAATGAGCAATGTATAACACTCAACTAGTACCAGAAATAGTATTATTGGGCTCGGGTGTTACATCATACCCAACTACAAAAGAATTTCGTCCTCGAAATTCCAAGAATACAAGATAGCTAACTACAGAAAAAGGTGAGGAAACTTCTGCCGGATCTCATCTTCTCGCTCCCAAGTGGATTCTCCATGCAATCGATTACCCCAAGAAACTAGCACAAGAGGGATAACCTTGTTCTTAAGAACCTTTTCTCTTCGATCCTTGATTTCAACCGGTCGCTCCTCAAAAGTTAGGTCTTCCCGTACAGTCAACTCCGAATGATCCAAGACGTGAGTTTCATCGCGAACATACCCCGTAGTTGAGATACATGAAACACATCGTGCACTCCTGCTAATGACTGTGGTAACGCCAAACGGTACGCTACCTCTCCAACACGCTCCAATATCTCGAAGGGTCCAACGAATCGAGGACTAAGCTTTCCCCGACTCCCAAAGCGAATCACCCCTCTAGTCGGTGATATCTTCAGGAATACCAAATCACCCACGGCGAACTCTGGAGGTCTTCTTGACGTGTCAGCCTAACTTTTCTGTCTGTCTTGAGCTGCCTTCATATGCTTCCTGGTTGTATTCACCTTCTCGACTGTCTGTACCACCAAATCTGGTCCTAGTAACCTTCGTTCACCAACATCATCCCAACAAACAGGTGAACGGCACTTACGACCATACAACGCTTCAAACGGAGCCATCTGAATAGTCGCTTAGAAGCTATTGTTGTACGAAAACTCCACCAGGTGTAGATGATCCTCCCAAGAACCGTTGAAGTCCAACATGCAAGCCTTCAACATATCTTCAAGGGTCTGGATCGTTCTCTCCGATTGTCCATCAGTCTGAGGATGATAAGCTGTGCTAAACTGCAATCGAGTCCCCAAACTTTCTTGTAAACTCCTCCAGAAGTGCGACAAGAACCGAGTGTCCCGATCGGACACGATGCTTACCGGTACTCCATGCAATCTTACAATCTCCTGCATGTACCGCTCTGCCAAAGTCTCCGTCGATTGACCAACCCGAAAAGGAATAAAGTGAGCTGCCTTGGTCAACCGATCGACAATCACCCATACTGCATTGTTGCCCTTTGGACTCCGCGGTAAAGTCGTCACGAAGTCCATGGTTATATGTTCCCACTTCCACTGAGGAATCGGAAGTGGTTGCAACAAACCAGCAACCCTTTGGTGTTCAGCCTTGACTTGCTGACACACCAAGCACTTAGCCACGAAGCAAGCAATCTCCCGTTTCATACCTTCCCACCAGAAGTGCTGTCGAATATCTCGGTACATCTTTGTCCCTCCTGGATGTATAGAGTAAGCTGAACTGTGTGCCTCCTTCATAAGTTCTTCACGCACATCCCCCTTTGGCACACACACACGGCTACCATACCTCAACGAACCATCATCGTGGATCAGTAAATCGGTTCGTAGTCCGGCTTCAACCTGCTCTCGAAACTTTCGCAGTCTAGGATCCTGCGATTGTGCCGCTTTAATCTTCTCAACTAAGGACGACTGTACTTGCAATTGCATCAACTGTCCCATAGCATGTGGTAGCACAACCTCAAAGTCAAATCTCCGAAAATCCGCGATGATCTCCCTCTGTGCAGTCAATACCTGAATCGCTGGTAACCGACTAAACGCATCCGGCACGACGTTAACCATTCCCGGATGGTACTTAAGATCAAGGTCGTAGTCGGCCATCAGCTCCAACCATCTGCGTTGCCTCATATTCAACTCCTTCTGAGTGAACACATACTTCAAACTCTTATGATCTGTAAAGACTTCGACTCTCTTGCCCAAAAGGTAGTGTCGCCAAATCTTCAAGGCGAAGATCACGGCTGCAAGCCCCAGTCGTGAGTCGGATAATTCTTCTCATGAGTCTTCAGTTGTCTCGATGCGTAAGCTACGACCTTCCCATTCTGCATCAAAACACATCCCAATCCTTTTCCGGATGCGTCGCTGTGAATCACCAGTCCTCCTGAATTATCTGGTACGGTCAGGATAGGGGCGGTTATCAACTTCTGCTTCAACGTCTCGAAGGCCAATGCACATCCATCCGTCCAAACAAACGGTACCTCCTTGCGCGTAAGCTTGGTTAACGGCTCTGCCAAACGAGCGAAGTTCTCCACAAATCTCCTGTAGTATCCGGCGAGTCCAAGAAAACTTCTTATCTCCGCAACATTCTTTGGAATAGGCCGATCTCGAACTGTTGCAATCTTTTCGGGATCGACGGCGATTCCATCGCCCGACACGACATGCCCCAGAAACTTCACTTCTTCCAGCCAGAATTCGCACTTACTCATCTTCGCGAATAATTTCTCCTGTCTCAGCGTCTGCAGTGCGATCTTTAAATGCTCAGCATGCTCCTCCGGACTCTTCGAGTACACCAGAATATCGTCAATGAATACCACAATAAACTGGTCCAAGAATGGTGAAAAGATCCTGTTCATCAAATCCATGAATATTGCCGGCGCATTAGTCACCCCGAAAGGCATCCCCAAATACTCGAAATGTCCATATCGAGTTCGAAACGCCGTCTTGCAAATGTCTTCTGCTTTTACTCGGACCTGATGACATCCTGATCGCAAATCCAGTTTCGAGAATACCCTCGCGCCACTAAGCTGCTCAAAAAGTTCTCTAATGCGAGGGATCGGGTACTTGTTCTTAATAGTCATCCAGTTCAATTCTCGATAATCAATGCACATCCTTCTCGTGCCATCCTTCTTCTTTACTAAAAGAACTGGAGCTTCCCAAGGCAAGTTGCTGCCTCGAATCCAACCCTTCTCAAGTAATTCACCAACTTGTTTCTTAACTTCTTCCAATTCCACTGGTGCCATCGGATAATAAGATTTTGATACTGGCGCTGCACCAGGAATAAGGTCAATCGCAAACTCCACATCTCGCTTCGGCGGTAAGCCCGACATGTCTGCATATACATCCATAAAGTCGCGAACAACTGCCGGCTCTTCACCACTATCAACTTTCATTGCTGTAAGAATATTGTTTGTCGGCCTAGCCCTAAACTTGACTGGCCCGACAGAACTGCTTCTTTACCGCAACTGCTGTCTGCATCGTTGGCCGCGAAAGGCCCAGCGAGACTACTGAGTCTCGTCCACTCTGCTGCATGCATGTCCACGGTTGCTCCATTCTGCCTTAGTCCGATGAACTCCTCTTCCATTTCCTCCCGTGCAGTCCGCGGGAAGACTTTTTCCAGGAAACTTTCAGAGAAAAATCCGCCCAACTGATTGGCTTGGGCACGCGGGTCTCTTCTGCAAGCCACCACTCTCGGGCGTAATCCACTAGTTGAATGCGCACCACATCGACTCCTTTGTCTTCTGGGATCCGTGCCGCTATCAGCAAATTCTCCGTGTCACTAGCCACTGCTCGGCTGGCAACGGCTCCTCCAGACCCGTGAAAGTAGACGGACCCAAAAGTCTGAAATCTGCTACAGTCCCTACTCGTTCGACTGGTCTAGTTCCATCGTTGTTTACAGACTGCTGAACGATCGGCAAACCTTCCTGAAACAAATCTGCTATTGCTGATTCAGCTCAGTCTGTCTCTTGATTTCCAGCATTTCTCTTATCACTCCAAGCATGGCGGCTTCGTTCACACGCCTCTGGTACGTCTTCAACTTCTTACCTGTCATAATCCTGAACTCAAAACACCCAATATTAGCATGATGATAGATTCTGAATATGGATCGAGGCTAGAACTCCAAGATACTTAAATAAAGTACTGCATGGTAACTATGCCGCGGTATCATAGCCACAATTACTTAACTCCACCCAAGTCGCCTAAGTCCTAGAGATAACAAGAAATCAGGTTTTCGAGTTAACATGCAAAGTAAGTTTGCACGTCGACATAATCCGGAAGAATGTGATTCAAGAATGGTAAAACGGTCAAGGTGGTAGGACATGTTTCCTAATCACGGGTATTCTGATTCGTGTATCGGGTACCATACCCAACTACAAAAGAATCAACCCAACTAACCTATGGCTCTGATACCAAAAGAACCATGTCACGCCCGCTTCCCAGAGTACGCAAGATTGGGCACGTGACATAGCCGACCATGCTACCTGTGGGTAGGAAGTATCCATCCACAGTCACATTACGGCTGTAGAGATATCAAGAACGAGATAAATAAACTAATCTAACACATGTCCAAATCCATAATAACGAGAGTCAATAAACAATAAATGCAGAAGCAAATGATCCAATACAGTAATAGAAAGGTACGTCCCATAATGCGGGATCGCACCGGGAAATAAGATGCAATAAATAAACTAACCACTCCAGAACTCACAAATCAGCCTGCTGGCTGAAGTACTCCTGCTCGGTCGTCGACAGTGATAAGGAATCTGGGCCATGCAAAACCCAGACGTCAGCGCGTCATGTCAACCAATGATATAATATAAACATGGTAATAAGCAATGCAGGGATAAACATGAATAAAGCAATATTATGAAACAACAGTGCAGGGTAATGTGCAATGGGTAACTAAACTGTTCTATCAGGTTTCTACTCTAAAGTCTTTGAAATCGATTGATGAATCGTCGATGTAACTCAATAGTATCCCGTACATACCCGGGACCACGGCCACAATATTCTCGGCTGCAGCCGAGACATGCCGCTAGGCACAAAACAGGAAAGTGTACACTCGGTAGTATCCCGTACATACCCGGGATCACGGCCACAATATTCTCGGCCGAAACCGAGACATGCCGCTAGGCACAAAACAGGAATGTGTACACTCGAACAGGTAGTGAACTGTCGAGTTACAAGTCAGGTTCATCTTTGATTTCCCCATACCCCCAAGTTATGTATGTTAGGTCAGGTATTCAGTAGTCAAGGACTAATGCCAACACAGAATCAGGTAAAAGCAGGTCTGTCTGGATAGACAGCAGGAATGGTCCATGAGGACCCCAAGTCAGGTTTGTCGGCATTAGGCATGAGATCAGGTAACAAGTCGTGTCCTGGTACAACAGAATGAGTCGGTATGTATAGGGTACCATGTCCGGTGCATCGGTATGTAAATATATGTCATGTGTAGCAAGGTCAGGTCAATCTGTAGTGCAATCGAATGTATGCTCATAACAGGTATAGAAGCGAATAGGGAACAACAACAGGAAACAGTAAATAACAGCAACAGTTCATTTAATCACAATGGTGCATTAATATGGTACAATTGTATTATCTTATTAACAGGTTCGAGCACCCCTGGGGTGCAATACTTTTGTAACGGTCCAATAAAGTTATGACTATCAAATAGACATATGAAATAATTTAACTAAACCAATATATTATAACTGTATTTATTTATCCACATGAATTACTTGTCCGTGCACTATACTAAACTGATATATATTTAATTAACTTGGTAAATGCAAACAATTAAGCATTATTATACTTTTATATTGTACATTACATCCTTAAAGCTTTCAATTATATATCCATAATATTCCTATCAATGCAACAAGTGTATATAGTATATATTTTCATATGTGGTATTCACATTAGCATGCAATATTAATATTAGTAAATTAATATTCACAGCAGTGTATACTTTTATAACTATTTCCTTGTCAATAATGTGATATCATATACATAATTTATTATGAGCCAATAAATATAACAATAATTTTGTGGCAAGATTGGTCCTTGCAGTAACTAGCATGTTAGAGTAAGTATTGGGGTACTTACCGTGAGACGAATGCGGACACGACTGCATGCATTCACGACGCGAAGCGAGATCAGATCTTGGATCTCAACCTGGTGGCCACGATCAACGGTGACATGCCACGGCTGCTGGCTAGAGTGATGATGATGCCAAGGGGGTCGCGTCGAGATGGGTGGTGCCGACGAGGGGATGAGGAGTATGGCCGGAGTTCGAAGCCAGCGCGCGGCAGCCGCAAGGTGTGGCTGAAGCGCCAAGGGTTCTCTGTTGTGGGTATTGGGCGAGGGCGAAGGCTGCGATGGTGAGGTAGATCGATCGGGGTTCTCGGCGAGGTTGATGGGTTGAAGGTGGTCAGGGTTCAGGCTACTCGGTGATCGGCAACGATGGTGGAATGGGTTCGGCGAGATGGGTTCACGGTGGTGGGAATTGCTCCCTGGCGATGGAAGACGAGGAACTCGGGGTTTGGGATGAAGAAGAAGAAGATGGAGGCAGCGATGGAAGTAAGGAGGCGACGACGAGGGGTCACCGGCGTGAGTCGATGGGTGCCACGTGTCTCGTGGGTTGCAGTGGTGTTCGGGTAAGGGAGGAGATGGCGAGGCGAGGGAAGCCCTGTTGAGGTGAGGAGGAAGGGGAAAGAGCGATGGGGAAAGGGCGTCGACGTTGAGGCTGCGGCGGCTAGGGTTGCGGGCGACGTGGGGTTGGGCTTTCTGGGTTCGTGAAAGAAAAAGGGAGGAGGGAGATGGACGCTGTGTAAAAGAGAGAGAGAGAGAGAGAGAGAGAGAGAGAGATATGAGGTGAGAGAGAGAGATAAAGATTAGAGAGATATAGAGAGAGATTGATAGGTGGAGAGAGAGAGAAAAAGCTAGTGGGGCCCCGCGGAGGAAGCTCGCGATTGGCTGAGGCGAGGAAGGAAAAAATATAAAAGATTTAAAAAGATTTAAACGTTAGTATATAAAACAGAATATATGTATATTATATAATTTAGATTATTAAATTAAATGGGCTTTTCGGCGCTAAATGAAACATTTCCAAATCGCGCCCGGGTTGCACCCAAATGTTTCAAATTCAAATTATAGGATTTTAAGCGAGTTCCAAATTTTGAAAAGAGGTGTTTAATGATTAAAATGCATGCCCCCAAGTCGGACACTTGCACGCGCGCGTAGCCGTCCAAACTTGCCCGTTTAGCCGAACGGGAAGAAATCTCGACACACGGACGCTACCACGCGACTAGTGGCGACGAGTAGGCCATAGGTGTTAAAATTTGTTATGTGCCAAAATGACCTAACCGGTTAAAATTTAGCAATAAGCACCCAAACAATCAGGATAATTGAAATGAGCAATGTATAACACTCAACTAGTACCAGAAATAGTATTATTGGGCTCGGGTGTTACAGTTGTCCTTCGTGTCAACTCTCCTGACCTCGATCTCGTGGCGATCAACTATCTCCCGGATCAGGTGATACCGCCTCAGAATATGGCTGGATCTCTGATGGGACCTGGGTTCCTTAGCCAAAGCCACAGCCCCATTGTTTGTTAGTGATATGTGTGCCCTAGAGGCCATTACTGTACATGCGATGTATATTGTAGTGGATGCTTGGACATATATATGGAGGACTTTCTTGCTCGACATGATAGTATGCTATCTGGTTGCTATTTATCTTAACATGTACTATGATAGTATCTATGTTACATGTTGATAAAGCCCTTAGGATGAGTACTTGACTACCAGGACTATGATGCAGATCATATTAGTGGGGACAGAGTAGTCGCTAAGTACATCCTTCAAATGTTCCTAGTCGTAGGTGTATCGAGACAGGGCATCGATATACCAGAGTAGACTAGCGTATGCTTCTCGACCCATGTAGATGGGCGATGGATGATCCCATATCCATTGGTGTTTGACATCAGAGATAGTATACGGGTGCTCAGTGGAGACTGGGTACACTGGACGGCTCGCCGAGAACTCCCAGATGGTATTATACCTCACGTCAGATGGCAGTTCTCTGGTGACACTGGTACAGGTTAGTCTGTAGACCCGAGATCGTCGTAGAGTCTTGTGTGATTCCCACTGTGCTTTGATTTTCCATCATACCACGTCCAAGAGGGCATGCAAAACGGTGGCTTTTAGGTACATTACCGAATCACATGGAGGCAATGAGCGATAGGAGGGGTTTCGTCTCTCCCGGTATAGGGAGTTGATGTTGCGCTGTGGACACGACTTATCGGTTACTGGGGTCTGACGTTTACCATCCCTAGACTGGATATGCGACATATCAGACGAAGAGACCAGACTGTACGGGAGTGTTGCTGATTGGATTCGCAGGAGAAAATACAGGCTTGCTTGTTGTTCTTCTGATTGCTCAATACCTGGGTGGTTGTTACGTTTAGCTGACCGCTTGCAGCTTGTGGGTGTTTGATATGATCATCACCTACTGCCGGCGTATTGATGATTCTTTAGAGTCTTACACAGAGGTTTCCTGGCTCAGGAAAAACAGAGTAGGAGCACATATGTGATATGTGCGGGACCGAGAATAATACGTGTATGTGATACCGTATTAGATTCTCGCGATATGTGATATCGGCCGGGTATATGTGATATAGCCAGGTCATCGGATCAAGTGTTGATTCGATGAACTGATACAGATTATATTAGTCGGTTATTTGTGAAATAGCCGGATTATCGGATCAAGTGTTGATTCGATAATTTAATGTATGATTATATATTTGATATATATATTACATTAACTAATATAAGCTCACTTAAACATTCTTTTTCTCACATGGATAATGCATTGATATATATGTGATATATGTTAATTGTATTATTTTATTTTGTTACAAAATATATTATATATGTGATATATAATATTGTAACAAGTTAGGGTTACAAATGCAACATGTTTTGTGGAGTTTAAACATGGTTAGGGTTTGGATTAGGGTTAAGCTTTCATGAAGCTTCTTGAAACTTCTTGAAGCTTTGAGTTTGACCTTTGATATTTTGTGTTGATATTTCTTAACCCAACCCAAACCCTTTACCCTAGTTAATTCTCTACAAGGGTTAATCCTTCATTCTTAACCCATGGTTGATTGGTAACCACAATAATGATTTTCATATTGCATCACAAAAAGTTTTTGCTTCATTTTCTTCTTCTTTCTTCATGAAGAAAACCTTCACTAGCTTTTTCTTTGGTGATGAAATAAAGTGAGAAATTGAAAACAAAAGAGAACTAAATTCCTATATCATCATCCTCATCTATTCTAGCCACTTAGAAGAGGGTGTTTGCTTTGCTAATACTTGATTAGTGAAGCATGAGCTTGGGTTTGAGATTCTTCAAGGTAGATCATCTTAGTTGTTGAAAATTGGAAGCAAGCTTGCATCTTTCTTTTCATGGAGCCTTTCTAGAGTCCGGGTACATGATGATCGCGGCGAAGGTACCTCAACATGGAGCTTATGAAGCGAAGGAACGGACTACAAAGGTTGTAATCCCAAACTTTTAGAAGTAAAGTTGTTTACTTTCTTTGTTAACCCTAAATTTCTAGTTAAGATCTTGGTTAGGGTTTGTTTAGCACCCCAACAATTTTAAAGTAGCATGATTGATACTTGCCAAAACCTTGCTAAGGTGCTAAGCTAACCCTACAGTGGTATCAAAGCCAAGCTAGAGCATTAAGTGACGTGTATACGAAGTTAAATGTCCGATCGAACCCCGAAATATGATTTTGGACCCCCTCTCTGGAAATTTTTTAAAAATTTGATTTTTTCCTTATTAAAAATACTCAGAAAATAAGCAGGTGATTCTATGGATATCTGTGAAGTGATTGTGGATATCGGTGATTCTATTGATATTTCGGATTTAAGATGTCTAAAGTGATTGTGGATTCCAAATGTTGTAGTTTTACACTTTCTTTTCTGTGACCGTAAGCGTAGTATGTGAGGTATTGCCGGCTTCGTTGCTATACATCAACGACAATCGGGATACGCATACTTGCTTACGTTGATGATATGAGATATTATGTGTTGCTGTGATATGTTATATTGGATCGTCGTGTTCTGAATAGCCGGGGGTTTTATGTAAGATGAGGGTTTCTTTTTCATTCATGTAAAATTCATTGTATGTAATATTCTTTTATTGGGGCACTTCCGGGTTGAGGATGATGTCACCATTGTATATTATTTACTTTTCCGCATTAGGATAGACTCAAGGCGGGGAGCACAAGTAACCGGGTTCTAGGGTCCAGTGGGAGACCATCTCGAGGAGTCGAGACCGGGTGTCCTAACTCTAGAATTGGCAGGGTTGCTTGCCGCTCTCGTAGAGGTCTAGGGGTGTGGGATTGGCTATTCATCGTGACCGTGGAATCCGTGTTTTATACAGGCTCGTATTAAAACACGGACCTCCTAGTATATCCATTATTTCATATATGTTCTTCTGCTACAATGTTCTGTGATGAGATCATATTACTGCCTGAGACGAATGTTTATATTATATATATGAGATATATATTATATTGCTGATTTCGTTTCAAATGTGATGCTTATGAAGCATAATAAAATGGGACTTCATTAATGAGATTAATGAAATAAAAGAAACCTAAAGATGTTGTAGAAACTTATTTAAAAACTGGCAGCTCTAGTTCTTGCTTTACATAGCGGTATTCCTTGTAGAATATCCAGCACCTTATTCGATAAGGAAAGAGCCGAGATCCCTTCACCGGGAGTGACCTCTTTAGCGAAACTAGCAGATGCTACACACTCGGTTTGTCTTTTGATTGCTTCTATAATTTTTGCTTTGCATAGCGGTATTTGTGAAATATCCTACACCTTATTCGATAAGGAAAGAGCCGAGATCCCTTCACCGGGAATAACCTCTTTAGCAAAACTAGTAAAAGCCTAAAAACACTCCATTTAAAATCACTCGATTCTACGACGATATCAAGTTCATTACGCAAAGGGTTTTCTTAAAAACCTGTCGTAGCCCTCCGTCATTTCAGATAAGTACTTCATAGTATTCGTGCTGCATTTGTTGACCTTGTCAAGGCATAGTGTGCGGTAGCTATTTATGCTTATCTGCAAAAGCATATGATGTGATTGAGTTAGGGTAGTCGTGCGACTTTATTGACCTTAGCCAAGGGTCGTGCGGGTGGGTTTAATTCAATCGGAAAATGACGGGTTGAACTTGTCTAGCGCTTATGATTTGTTGACCTTAGCCAAGGTCATAAGTTGCTAGGGGCAAAATATTATTGTGAATTTCAAGTGTTGAAATTTGCAATGAGATTGCATACCTTCTATGAGATAGTTGGATCCCAATACCCGCTCCGCTGCGAGTAAGAGTTACTCCTGGGAGAGTTTTACACATTACAATTAGCCGATCAAGTAGGTGTCTAGAAAGGTGTCAACGGGGTTATGCCCCTGGGAAAACGAGGTTTACTTTAATTAGGTCCGTGTGAAAGCACGGGGAACCTCCCTCAAAGTACCGGCACTAGCCTGGCTGAAACATTGGCGAACTTGTAGAGTGTAATTAATCCCGGCTAGTCTTTCCTTTTAGGGTTTGAAGGAAGATTTGACTAAAACAGTGGGAGCCATCCTGATTAGATAAAATAATAACCAAATCTAATCTTGCAAAAGCGCACGCAGAGTGTTTTCTTCTCTCTCTCTCCTGGTTGCGACTATGTCACGCCTTAATCAAGATAAAAATACGGATGTATTGACCGAACCCGCTTGTTATACTGTGCTAGGGGACGTTGGTCCCGCTCCAACTTATAATTGTTATAAGACCGAGCAGGAAATAGGGGATTACCAGGATTCCCGTGCCGCCCAAACGAAGAAAGTGCATGCTAATGCATCTTCTTTGGGTATGTTCATTACAGAGAACTGAGAACGGGTGATAAGTTTCAAGAGTTGGAAACGGTGCAATTGTTGCAAGCAAAGTCAGTTGGCAGTTATCACCCTGTATTACCAAATACATTGATTCTGAACGAATGTTATTAGATACCGAACCTGATATACAACATCATATCAGTATCTTTATTTAATAAAGAAGGATATAATTTTGTAATGTTGCATAATGTTTTGAACATTTCCTATATCAAGAGTTGATCAGTTCAGGAACGTTATCTAAATGCATAAAAGTTCTAAATCAAACCACAGTTCTTAATGTACAGAATACACAGAAGAGGAAGAGTTCAGAAATGAACGAATCCTTCTTGAGGTTTTGTAGACTATGTCATATCAATGTGACCCGACTAGCTAAGTTACATTTAGATGCATATTTAAATTAGTTTGAATTTACATCTTGTGAAACTTGCCAGTCATGTCACAAATATAACATGACCATAGCTCTGTTTATTGGAAATAGAGAAAGAGTTAGTGAACTCTTGGGATTGATACATGATGATGTATGGGGTCCCCTGTCTACACAAGCCAGGACTGGTTCTTTGTACTTTAGAAGTAGAGAACCAAAACGGATATAAGTGTTATGTCTTTTGATGTGATCAGGGAGGAGAATACTAGTGCACGAGATTCCTGGACTATTCTAAAGGAGAATGAGATTCTCTCTCAGCATTACTCCTCCGTATACACCACAGTACGTTGGTACATCGGGGCGGAGCAATCACATCCTATGTGATAAGGTGTGCTCTATGATGAGTACTACCGAGTTACCTATTTCCTTTTGGGGGTTATGCACCTGAGAAGCTGCATACCTATTGAATAGGGTTCCAACCAAATCAGGTGCCTACCACTTCATATGTGATATGGTATGGAAAGAGCCCATCTCTTAAGGATGTTAAGATTTGGGGTTGTCCAAAGCAAAATCCGGACAAACTCAAGGCAAGGTCAGTTCTGTGGAAGTTTGTTGGATATCCCAAGCATTCGCAAGGGATATCTTCTACCAAACTGGGGAGCAAAATGTGTTTTGTTTCTCAGCATGCCACCTTTTGGAAAGGGAATTTCTTGTGAAGAGTGGTCATGAGGTAGAACTGGAAAAATTTCCAGCTATACAAACTGCAGCTGATGATTTGGTAAACCCGAAGGATTCAATAGTTTCCAACGTACTTCAGCCTCTCCGCCGATCTGGTAGGGTTCCTCATCCACCTGAGAGATACTTCGGTTTCTCTATGACAGTGGGAGCGAGGATTGCATCATGAGATGATGACCTAACTTGTTTCGAGCAGGCCATCAAGAGTGGGGACTCTGTAAGAATGGCTGGATGCTTAGCGATCTGAGATGGAATCCATATACACCAACAAAGTATGGACTTTGATTGCTTTATCTAAAGGGTTAAATCCCCATCAGAAGCAAGTATATCTTGAGAAGATTACTTGGTGTACATGGAAAAGTTAAGATTTTCAAAGCTATGCTTAAGTCCATCCAGATCCTACTTGCCATTGCTACATACCATAACTACGATATCTAGCGGTTGGGTGTCATGACTGCTTTTCTAAATAGTGATTTAGAAGAGAATATCTATAATTACACAGCCAGAGGGCTTCGTAGACAGTGGGAGCAGTGGAAACGTGTGCAAGTTACTTTATGGGATAAAGCGGGCATCACGGAGATGGAACGTCTGTTTTGATGTGATAGTCAAAGAGTTTGACTTCATCAAAATGGTAGATGAACCTAGTATATACAAAAAGATAGTAGGGAGTATGGTGGCGATCCTCGTATAGTACGTGGATGACATACTCATGATAGGGAAGGAGTTTCCTATGCTACGCTTGGTCATTCTCCTCTTATCACAAGGATTCTCTATATAGGATCAAGGTGATACCTCATAAATCCTGGTTTTGGATTTATGAGATAGATCTAATTGGATGTTAGGATTCTCATTAGATGTAGTGAGATGGTATTAATCGATCCTGGGGAGAATCACTGGAAAGTTTCCAGGGTGGTAAGGTCGACTGAATGTCAGTCACAGGCATTGTCTTTACCCTCAGTGGAGGGACGGTATGTTGGAAGTGTTCCACGCTAGATACCGTGACATACTAGACGATAAAGGCAGGATAAATCACTACCAAGGATTCTACCAAAGAAATAGTCTAGATGTATATGAGTTCATGAGATGAATTTCGTTCCTACCATTGTGTGACAATGGAGTTGTGGCTTAGGCCTAGGAACCCCCGTCCCATCTGTGATCTAGACATATTCTAAGGCAGTATCACCTGATCATGGAGATGGTTGATCTCCAAGGAGATCGAGGTTAGGAGAGTAGACACAGAGGACAATAGCACGGATCCACTCACAAAGGCCTATTTCCCAGTAGAGACTTTTATGGGATGGTTGAGTATGAGATACTTCAACCACAGCTGATTGTTGGGTATGAGATACTACAACAGATGGCCCTAGTGCAAGTGGGAGATTGTTAGTGATATGTGTGCCCTAGAGGCCATTACTGTACATGCGATGTATATTGTAGTGGATGCTTGGACATATATATGGAGGACTTTCTTGCTCGACATGATAGTATGCTATCTGGTTGCTCTTTATCTTAACATGTACTATGATAGTCTCTATGTTACAGGTTGATAAAGACCTTAGGATGAGTACTTGACTACCAGGACTATGATGCAGATCATACTAGTGGGGACAGAGTAGTCACTAAGTACATCCTTCAAATATTCCTAGTCGTAGGTGTATCGAGACAGGGCATCGATATACCAGAGTAGATTAGCGTATGCTTCTCGACCCATGTAGATGGGCGATGGATGATCCCATATCCATTGGTGTTTGACATCAGAGAAAGTATATGGGTGCTCAGTGGAGACTGGGTACACTGGATGGACTTGCCGAGAACTCCCAGATGGTATTATACCTCACGTCAGATGGCAGTTCTCTGGTGACACTGGTACAGGTTAGTCTGTAGACCCGAGATCGTCATAGAGTCTTGTGTGATTCCCACTGTGCTTTGATTTCCATCATACCACGTCTAAGAGGGCGCTCAAAATGGTGGCTTTTGGGTACAGTCCCGAATCACATGGAGGCAATGAGCGATAGGAGGGGTTTCGTCTCTCCCGGTATAGGGAGTTGATGTTGCGCTGTGTTCGATTGGCTATAACTGGAAATCCCTGGCTAGGGTTACTGAGATTTACTGGTAAGTGTTATCAGTAGTTTCTCGAACTGTTATGGACCTAATATAGACACGACTTATCGGTTACTGGGGTCTGACGTTTACCACCCCTAGACTGGATATGCGACATATCAGACGAAGAGACCGGACTGTACGGGAGTGTTACTGATTGGATTCGCAGGAGAAAGTACATGCTTGCTTGTTGATCTTCTGATTGCTCAATACCTGGGTGGCCGTTACGTTTAGCTGACCACTTGCAGCTTGTGGGTGTTTGATATGATCATCACCTACTGCCGGCGTATTGACGATTCTTTAGAGTCCTACACAGAGGTTTCCTGGCTCAGGCAAAACGGAGTAGGAGCACATATGTGATATGTACGGGACCGAGAATAATACGTGTATGTGATACCGTATTAGATTCTCGCGATATGTGATATCGGCCGGGTAAGCCAGGTCATCGGATCAAGTGTTGATTCGATGAACTGATACAGATTATATTAGTCGGTTATTTGTGAAATAGCCGGATTATCGGATCAAGTGTTGATTCGATAATTTAATGTATAATTATATATTTGATATATTATATTACATTAACTAATATAAGCTCACTTAAAGATTCTTTTTCTCACATGGATAATACATTGATATATATGTGATATATGTTAATTGTATTATTTTATTTTGTTACAAAATATATTATATATGTGATATATAATATTGTAACAAGTTAGGGTTACAAATGCAACATGTTTTGTGGAGTTTAAACATGGTTAGGGTTTGGATTAGGGTTAAGCTTTCATGACGCTTCTTGAAGATTTGACTTTGACCTTTGATATTTTGTGTAGATATTTCTTAACGCAACCCAAACCCTTTACCCTAGTTGATTCTCTACAAGGGTTAAGCCTTCATTCTTAACCTATGGTTGATTGGTAACCACAATAATGATTTTCATTATTCATCACAAAAAGTTTTTGCTTCATCTTCTTCTTCTTTCTTCATGAAGAAAACCTTCACTAGCTTTTTCTTTGGTGATGAAATAAAGCGAGAAATTGAAAACAAAAGAGAGCTAAATTCCTAGTTCATCATACTCATCTATTCTAGCCACTTAGATTTGGGTGTTTGCTTTTCTAATACTTAATTAGTGAAGCATGAGCTTGGGTTTGAGATTCTTCAAGGTAGATCATCTTAGTTGTTGAAGATTGGAAGCAAGCTTGCATCTTTCTCTTCATGGAGACTCTCTAGTGTCCGGGTACATGATGATCGTGGCGAAGGGACCTCAACATGGAGCTTATGAAGCGAAGGAACGGACTACAAAGGTTGTAATCCCAAACTCTTAGAAGTAAAGTTGTTTACTTGCTTTGTTAACCCTAAATCTCTAGTTAAGATCTTGGTTAGGTTTGTTTAGCACTCCAAAAATTTTAAAGTAGCATGATTGATGCTTGCCAAAACCTTGCTAAGGTGCTAAGCTAACCCTACATTGTTGTCACAATCAAAGGTATTGGATGCTAAATGAACGGAACCACTCCAAGTTCAGTTATGAAATTCTTCATCCAGACAGCCTCTTTGGCAGCATCGTTGGCAGCGATGTATTCAGCCTCCATCGTCGAGTCTGCCACGACTTCCTGTTTGGAACTCTTCCAACACACCGCCCTTCTATTGAGGTTAAAGACAAATCCCGAGTGCGACTTAGAGTCTCTTTATCACTTTGGAAGCTCGAATCGGTAAAGGACTCCACTTGGAGTTCTCCGTTACCATACACCAAAAACATCTCTTTAGTCCTTCTCAAGTACTTGAGAATGTTCTTCACAGCTGTCCAGTGACTCTCTCCTGGATCTGCTTGATACCTACTCACTACACTTAGTGAGTATGCTATATCGGGTCTGGTACATAACATCGCGGACATGATAAAGCCTACTGCCAAAGCATAGGGTATCCCTTGTAGGGTTACTAGGCACACGTACAAGGGTCTATAAGGCATCAACCATGCCCGATTTAAAATTTAGCCGTGCCGAACAACCCTAAACCAAGATCTTAGACTAGAGATTAGGCGAAAATAAGCATGTTAAACACTTTAACACTAAGTGAGAGGGATTACAACCTTTGTAGATCCGGTCCTTCACTTCATAAGCTCCATGTTGAGGTCCCTTCGCTGCGATCATCAAGTTCTGGACTCTCGAGAGGCTCCACGAAGAGAAAGATGCAAGCTTGCTTCCGATCTTCGATAACAAAGATGATCTACCTTGAAGTTTCATTAACACAAGCTCTCACTCACTAAATGAAGTGAACACCCTCATCTAAATGGCAAGGATAGATGAGGATGATGAAGTAGGATTTAGCTCTCTTTTGTTTTCAATTACTCACTCATAATCATCACTTAGCAAAAAGCTAGAAAGCTTTTTCCAAGGGAGAAGAAGAAGAATATCCAATTCCATTTGTGATGAATAATGAAAATGTAATAATAATAACTTATGCAACCATGGTTGCTAATAATATAAGCTAACCCATGTAGAGAGTTGACTAGGGTTAAGGGTTTGGGTTGGGTTAAGGATGAGTCACTACAAAATATCTTTGCAAAAACAAAAAGAAATCCTTCTAGAAGCATCATGAAGGAACTAACCCAAATCAAACCCTAACCTTATTTAATCTCCACTAATCATGTTGCATTAGTAATTATAACATGTTACAATATTATATATCACATATATAATATATTTTGTAACAAAAGAAAATAATACAATTAACATATATCGCATATATATCAATGTATTACCCGAGTGAGAAAATGAATCAAAAAGTGAGCTAATATTAGTTAATGTAATTTAATATATCAAATATATTATTATACATTAAATTATCGAATCAACACTTGATCCGACAATCCGGCTATATCAAATATAACCGACTAATATATCATATACCGATTCATCGAATCAACACTTGATCCGATGATCCGGCTCATATCAAAATAACGCAAGAATATAATACGGTATCTCATATCGCATTATCCTCGATCCTGCACATATCACATATGTGCCCTTACTCCGTTTTGCCTGAGTCAAGAAACCTCTGTGTAGGACTCTAAAAAATCGTCAATACGCCGGCCGTAGGTGATGATCATATCAAACACCTACAAGCTGCAAGCGGTCAGCTAAACGTAACAGCCACCCAGGTATTGAGCGCTCAGAAGATCAACAAGCAAGCCTGTACATTCTCCTGGAATCCAATCAGTAACACACCCGTACAGTCCGGTCTCGTCGTCTGATATGTCGCATATCTCGCCTAGGGGTAGTAAAACGTCAGACCCCAGTAGCTCGATAAGTCATGTCGATATGAGGTCTATAACAGTTCGAGAAACTACTGATAACACTTACCAGTAAATCTCAGTAACCCTGGCCAGGGATTTCCAGTTATAGCCAATCGAACATAGCACAACATCAACTCCCTATACCGGGAGAGACGAATCCCCTCCTATCGCTCATTGCCTCCATGTGATTCGGGACTGTACCGAAAAGCCACCTTTTTGCACGCCCTCTTGGACGTGGTATGATGGAAATCAAAGTACAGTGGGAATCACACAAGACTCTATGACGATCTTGGGTCTACAGACTAGCCTGTACCAGTGTCACCGGAGAACTACCATCTGACGTGAGGTATAATACCATCTGGGAGTTCTCGGCGAGTCCGTCCAGTGTACCCAGTCTCTACTGAGCACCCGTACACCATCCTTAATGTCAAACACCGATGGATATGGGATCATCCATCGCCCATCATATGGGTCAAGATGCGTATACGCTAGTCTACTCTGGTGCATCGATGCCCTGTCTCAATACACCCTCGACTAGGAACAGTTATAGGATGTACTCGTCAACTACCGTGGCCCCACTAGTATGATCTCATCATAGTCCCAGTAGTCGAGTACATATCCTAAGGGCTTTATCAACATGTATATATAGAGACAATCAGAGTACATGTTAAGATAAAGTACAACTAGATAGCATACTATCATGTCGAGCAAGAAAGTCCTCCCTATATATGTCCAAGCATCCATTACAATATACATCGTATGTACAGTAATGGCCTTTAGGGCATACATATAACTAACAATCTCCCACTTGTACTAGGGCCATCTGTTGTGGTATCACATACCCAACAATTAGCTGTGGTTGAAGTATCTCATACTCAACCATCCCATAAAAGTCTTTACTGAGAAAAAGGCCTTTGTGAGTGGATCCGCGCTGTCGTCCTCTGTGTCTACTCTCCTGACCTCGATCTCCCTGGAGATCAACCATCTCCATGATCAGGTGATACTGCCTAAGAATTATATCTGGATTTCTTGATGGGACGGGGGTTCCTTGGCATAAGCCACAACTCCATTGTCACACAATGGTAGGAACGAAGTTCATCTTATGAACTTATATATATCCAGACTGCCTCTTTGGTAGCATCCTTGGTAACGATGTATCTTGCCTTTAATCGTCTAGTAAGTCACGGTATCTAGCTTGGAACTCTTCCAACATACTGTCCCTCCACTGAGGGTAAAGACAATTCCTGCGACTGACATTCAGTCGTCCTTATCACCCTGGAACCTTTCCAGTGATTCTTCCCAGGATCGATTGATACCATCTCACTACAACTAGTGAGAATTCTAACATCCAATTAGATCTATCTCATAGATCCAAAACCCAGGATTTATGAGGTATCACCTTGATCCTATATGGAGAATCATTGTGATAAGAGGAGATTGACCGAGCGTAGCATAGGAAACTCCTTCCCTATCAAGAGTATGTCATCCACGTACTCTACGAGGATCACCACCATACTCTCTACTACCTTTTTGTATATACAAGGTTCATCTACCATTTTGATGAAGTCAAACTCTTTGACTACCACATCAAAACAGATGTTTCAACTCCGCGATACCTGATTTATTACATAAAAACATCTTGCTCATGTTTCCGCTGCTCCCATTGTCTATGAAGACCTCTGGCTGTGTACTTATAGACGCTCTCTTCTAAATTAATATTTAGAAAAGCAGTCATGACACCCAACCGCCAGATATCGTAGTCATGGTATGTAGCCGTGGTAAGTAGGATCTGGATGGACTTAAGCATAGCTTTGAAAGTCTCAACTTTTCCATGTACACCAAGTAATCTTCTCAAGATATACTTGCTCCTGGTGGGGATTTAACCCTTCAGATAAAGCAACCAAAGTCCATACTTTGTTGGTGTATAAGGATTCCATCTCAGATCGCTAAGCATCCAGCCATTCTTACAGAGTCACACTCCTGATGGCCAGCTCGAAATAAGTTGGGTCATCATCTCATGATGCAATCCTCGCTCCCATTGTCATAGAGAAACCGAAGTATCTCTCAGGTGGATGAGGAACCCTACTAGATCGGCGGAGAGGCTGAGGTTCGTTGGTTACTATTAAACCCTATTTAATAGGTATGCAGCTTCTCAAGTGCATAACTCCCAAAAGAAAATAGGAAACTCAGTAGTGCTCATCATAGAGCGCACCATATCACATAGGGTGCTAATGCTCCGCCCCGATATACCATCGTGCTATGGTGTATACGGAGGAGTAATGCTGAGAGAGATTCTCATTCTCCTTTAGAATAGTCCAGGAATTCCGTGCTCAAGTATTCTCCTCCTTGATCTCATCAAAGGACATAATACTTATACCCATTTTTGGTTCTCTACTTCTAACTTATATTCTGTGATTATCTCAAAAGTTTCGGACTTGTGTTTCAACAGGAACATATGTCTGAATCTTGAGAGATCATCAGTGAATGTAATGAAGTACAAAGAACCAGTCCTGGCATGTGTAGACAGGGGACCTTCATACATCAGCATGTATCAATCCCAAGAGTTTACTAACTCTTTCTCTGTTTCCAATAAACGGAGCTGTGGTCATCTTATCTCTGTGACATGACCGGCAAGTTTCACAAGATGTAAATTCAAACTAATTTAAATATGCATCTATATGTAACTTCAGCCAGTCGGGTCGCATTGATATGACCTAGTCTACAATGCCTCAAGAAGGACTCGTTCATTTCTGAACCCTTCCTCTTGTATGTGTTCTGTATACTAAGAACTGTAGTTTGATTTAGAACGTCTATGCTTTTAGATAACGTGCCTGAACCGATCAACTCTTGATATAGGAAATGTTCAAAACATTATCCAACAATACAAAATTATATCCTTCTTTACTAATAAAGAGACTGATATGATGTTGTATATCAGGTTCGGTATCTAATAACATTCGTTCAGAATCAATGTATTCTTGTAATACAGGGTGATAACTACCAACAGACTTGGCTGCAATACTTGCACCGTTTCTATCTCATGAAACTTATCATCCGTTCTCAGTTCTCTACCTATCTGTAGCCCATGTAACAGATTACATATACGGGATCCTGATCCGGTATCACATACCCAGGACGTAAAGGATACTGAGAAATAGTTCTGTGTAATGAACACACCCAAAGAAGATGCATCAACATGCACTTTCTTCGTTTGGGCGGCACGGGAATTCTGGTAATCCCCAATTTCCTGTTCTGTCTTATAACAATTATAAGTTGGAGCGGGACCAACGTTCCCTAGCACAGTATAACAAGCTGGTTCGGTCAATACATCCGTAATATTATCTTGATTAAGGCGTGACATGGTCGCTATCTGGAGAGAGAGAAGAAAACACTCAGCGTGCGCTTTTACAAGATTAGATTGGTTATCAATTTATCTAATCAGGATGTCTCCCACTGTTTTAGTCAAATCTTCCTTCAAACCCTAAAAGGAAAGACTAGCCGGGATTAATCACACCCTACAAGTTCGCCAATCTTTCAGCCAGGCCAGTGCCGGTACTTTGAGGGAGGTTCCCCGTGCTTTCGCACGGACCTAATTAAAATAAACCTCGTTTTCCCAGGGGCGTAACCCCGTTAACACCTTTCTAGACATCTACTTGATCGGCTAATTGTAATGTGTAAAACTCTCCCAGGAGTAACTCTTACTCGCAGCGGGTATCGGGATCCAACTATCTCATAGAAGGTATGCAATCTCATTGCAAATTTCAACTCTTGAAATTCCCAATATTTTTTTTACCCTTAGCATCCTATGATATTGACGAATGCCAACAAACCATAGGCTACTAGTCAAGTTCAACCCGTCATTTCCCGATTGAATTAAACCCACCTGCACGACCCTTGACGAAAGCCAACAAAGCCGCACGACTACCCTAACTCAATCGCATCATATGCTTATACAGATAAGCATAAATAGCTACCGCACACTACGCCTTGACGAAAGCCAACAAACGTAGTACGGATACTATGAAGCACTTATCTGAAATGACGGAGGGCTACGACAGGTTTTTAAGAAAACCCTTTGCGTAATGAACTTGATATCGTTGTAGAATCGAGTGATTTTAAATGGAATGTTTTTTAGGCCTTTTCTAGTTTTGCTAAAGAGATCACTCCCGGTGAAGGGATCGTCGGCTCTTTCCTTATCGAATAAGGTGCAGGATATTTCACAAATATCACTATGCAAAGCAAAAACTATATAAGCAATCAAAAGACAAACCGTGTTTGTAGCATCTGCTAGTTTCGCTAAAGAGGTCACTCCCGGTGAAGGGATCTCGGCTCTTTCCTTATCGAATAAGGTGCTGGATGTTCTACAAGGAACACCGCTATGCAAAGCACGAACTAGAGCTACCTGTTTTTGAGACAAGTTTCTACAACATCTTTAGGTTTCTTTTAGTTTCATTAATCTCATTAATGAAGTCCCATTTTAATATGCTTCACAAGCATCACATTTGAAACGAAATCTGCAATATAACTGTAACATTTCAAAAAAATAAAAAATTATTTTTGGGAATTTTCATAATTTAATATTAATTTTTAATGAATATTTTAATAGTCGGTATAATTAAATACCGATAGATGGTGAAAATTCCGGATAAAATTTTGGAAATTCTAAAATAGGTTATTTTGTGGAAATATGTCATTTTACAGTTTTTATGATGGATTATAAGCTACTTTAATGTTAATCGCAATTAAAATTCGATAATTGGATTTTCGGCTTTTGTGCAAATTGTGCACATAACATTTTCCACACTTGTCACCCTTGTTTCATGTTTTGGACTTATGGTGGCCTAGGGTAGAATCATGTTTAGAGGACCTTAGTGGGTTGAACCTTTTGATTAGGGTAATTGGGTTAATTAGTGTTTTGGTTAGATTAATGGGGTTTGATTAGAGTTGGGGTTATGTTGACTTGTGTAGGGAGAAAGTGAGCCATGGTGGCTTGGTGTCTTGTGAGCATTGTTTTGGAGAGAGAGAGAGGTGGTTAGGGTGTGCCTGATCCATCCCATTTCATTATTCCTTGTGTTCTTTCACTCCCTCTCAAATAATAATGCCTCCAAGTGAAGACATCAGCACACTTCAGCAGCAGCTGAAGAAAACATCAGCCACCTACACACTCACATCAGCCACCTACACCCTCACATCGCCACCTACAACAGCTACAGCAGCTGCAGCCACCAGCCCCAACACCA
This sequence comes from Agapanthus africanus, assembly GCA_030015575.1. Lineage (NCBI taxonomy): Eukaryota > Viridiplantae > Streptophyta > Magnoliopsida > Asparagales > Amaryllidaceae > Agapanthus > Agapanthus africanus. The sequence continues at coordinate 372,180,945 of JASDDO010000022.1, forward strand.
TAGCCCCACACCTATACTCCCATCATCATCTTTTCAGCCCCCAATAACTGACTTCAGCCACCCTAGCCAATAGCATCAGCTGCAACACCCTAGCTCCTAGCACCATCAGCCCACACCCATCATACATCAGCAACTTCAGCCCTAATATTACACCATCAGCTTCAGCATCTGCAGCCCCAGCAGCAACATCATTAGAAACAACACCACCACACCACCACAACCATTCCCACAACACCTAAGCAACAACAAAAACAACCACAACAATTCCAGCATCACAACTCCAGCATCAGCAACAAACTGCTGTTGAAAAACAGCTTCAGCACAGCTGCAGAAGCAACATCAGCAGCAACACCAGTAGTCCAGCAGCAACACAACACTCCTCCTTCCTTCATCCTTCCCTTCTCCTACATCCTAGGACACTCTTGAGGTATAATCTTGCAACCCAACTCCTTTTTGTCAAGTTATGGTTAGTTAGCTGAAGTTTACTGTTATATCTGTGATTTAGTGCTAGTTTAGGCAACTGGAGTGAGACTTTACCAAGTGTTGGTTTTGATTGTTAGGGTTACCTTATTAGGCGTGTTTGAGACCAGTTTAACCAAGAAACCCCAGATTCTTAGTTAGTTACCAAGAGTTATTCGACTTGGTGTATTTAGCGATTTTGTCGACTTATTGACTTTTCTGGAAACTGCTACAGCCCGAGGAACCCTAAAATGAAATTGACTTGGCAGTGAGGTATGCAGGTAGATAGAAACCACCACCCAAAGCCCTAGCCCCTATCTCAAAACCCCGGCCGCAGATTTAATCCCCCTGGCCGCAATTTGCGGCCAGACCAGGGTGAAACCCCCTCGTTTTGCGTGCACACAGCCCTATTTCATGTAAACTTGACCCCCTATATGTCTAGTTTTGACTGTTTCCAGTTTGGGTAAAATCTTGGTTGATTTTCATGAGTTGGCGTATGATTTACGACATGTTTTCGTATGGATTTTGGTATTCGATGATTCGTTTCTGTCGGGTGGCGTTTGGACGTCAACGACAGCGGATTTTGGCTGTGTTTGCACGCGAGGCCGTAGGTTTTTACCTATGGGCGTAGCATGCCCTATTTTGGTTTCCGACATGGTTTTCATGAGTGTTAGCGTGTGATATCCTTGTAGGTACCCCACGTGGCGTCGAGGCGTTGGAGATGCAAATGGCGACATCGGCACCGGCACGCATATAACAAGGTGAGTAGATTTATATCTACGGGGAGAAGTCGGGTGGATGGCTTATAGCACCCCCGCAGTCCGTGGTGATGTATACGGATGCGTATACACACCTACAATTTATTTTATGTTGTTTGGGATATTATTGATGTTTAGGATGGATAATTGGTGGACTTGGATGTTTTAGTGTTGCGAGAACCTAGAATAGTGGGTGCACCACACATATACACTCCCACACATATATACTTGCATACATCCTTACTTCATATGTGCATAGACAGGATTCTATATAGATATGTGATCACATGGGTATGGGACCACGTGTTCACATACGGATTGGAGCATGATACACGGATTGAGATGAGTCGATGATATTGATCCGAGATTATGATTTTCGGGAATATGGTAGAATTCATATTTGAGATACGTCGTGATGCTTTAGCGGATTTTGGGATGATGATGCTATAGGAATAGGGACATATATATGTAAATGATCGACATGTGATTATGATATGAGATAGGATATGATATGATATGACATGACAAGATATTTATGATAGGCCGCCTTGGGCGTTGTTTACTCCTTGAGATGATATGTGCTGATGATAGCGACTCATACGAGACTGTTGATCAGTAGTTAGATCATGATGATAGTGATGATGTTAGCTTTGTACTAGACGTAGGTCAGTACCCAGATTATGTTATTTGATATAAGAATACTAGATGAGTGATATGACGAATGTGATATTGACCCGTACCCAGATTTGGGGATGCCGTACGACGGATTTACGTACGAGCTGTAATTTGATGTTTGATCCGCACTCTTGACTTGGAAATAATCGATATTAGCAATATGGTATCGGATGTGATATTATCAAGGCGGGATCACCGACTATATGTATATATATGTATCGACTCAGAGGTTAGGCGTTTTCCCTTACCTACCGATAGCTTTAGCTCAGCCTTATAGTGGTGTAGCTATATGACTCTTATGACATTAGATGCAGTTTAGTTATCCTGGTATTTGGTATTCAGCTCCCGCATATTATTATTGTTGTTCTGCATCGCATACTTATTGTGATTCATATTCTATTATTGACATCATGTTGTTAGGACACCAGCACCATTACCGATGATGCGTATGTACCACGTACACTTACTTGCCAGTTCACACACATCTTCATCGGTAATTGCCATGTCACTACACAGTAGTATTATTGCTGCAGGATATGACCCTTGTATGTGCATACTATTATTCCATGTTGCATGATATACTGTTATACTTGCACTTCATTGATATGTCACATACATCATGTTTTCTGATTATGCGCATTGAGATATGTTGTTCTATGATATTTCTGGATTTGGGAACCGTGGGTATTTCAAAGAGATTATGTAATTGTTATAAAAACCCGGTTACCCCTGATATGATATTTCAGTGCGTCCACCATGTGTTTTCTCGGTGCTGAGAGCGACATGTGAAACCCGATTCGAGGAGGCGGATGAGACCGATTGCGGGTACATGGTGGGCCCGGTGCGGTACCCCGGGGCAAGAAGATCGCAGGAGATGGCGTTGAGCCTGGCAGGGGAGCACTACCGACCGGTGATTTTACCCGACACGTCGGATATCCGGAGGATACCGTCGTAGTCATGAGATGATGGTAGGGGCCGATCTGTACTTACGGCGCCCTGGATTTTTATGATTGAGACATTGAGATTTGAGATATTGAGGTACAGAGATTGGGATACAAAGATATTGAGATATTGAGATTTATGTTTTGTGCCGATGCTAGGCACTGTTTATGCTGATTTCATTTATGGTACCTCATTTTTAAATACAGAAATCTCACAAATTATGAAAGCAGTTTTCTTCAGTACATGCATTCTGTTTCATGCATTCATACATTATCCATATGATATATTGCCACCTGATGCACTGACACAGGCACATGGGTTTACACTTGGGTTAGATATTTACCCTAGTCTTGTTATAAATTGCTGGTGATATATATATATATATATATTTGAGGATTATATATATGGATTGTATGACCTAGGATTGCGTCATACATGCGATTTCTGTTCGTAGATCTTTTTCTACTCACGAGTTGGCAACTCACCCCCGTTGTGCCCCAGTTTTCTTGCAGGTGTTGCCGTACGGGTTTCATTACGGCTTTGCGGGCACAGCTTCTTTCAGGTGTCTTGCTAGTAGGTGGGTTATTTGTATCATACCCATCGTTATACATTGTATATTATATTCTGTTGTATCTAGAAGTTCCATCAACCAAACATGTAATTATTTGAGATAGAGACCAGCGATGTTTATTCCTTCGACCTTAGAGTCGCGCGTTATATTTCTATGGATTCATGCTGTTGGAGTTTCCTTTCTGTTGTGATCCTCGCCTTTAGGCGTTGTATATTATGTTGCTAGCTGGTTGACTCATAATGGTTTTCCTACTCTTTACTACTTTTTCTTGGTTTGGATTTCTGGGTTCGGCTTACTTAGAGTACGTACGCCTCGAGACGTTCGTAGTCTAAGTGTCGGTCATGTTCCGTACTTTCGGGTCGTGACAAAGTTGGTATCAAAGCGTTAGGTTTCACCTTCGGAGCATAGGATGACCCTTGGTTGATGAAATAGGTGACTAAAGTAGAGTGACGTACCGTTAGTATGTTCCGCGGCATATTTACGACACGCCACTCCACTTAAGAAGCCTTAGGATGTACATTTCTTTGTTCAGTATCATATTCATTCCTGATCCAGACTCATCGGTACCAGTATGGTTTTGCTGCCATGATTACGGGCAGGGAGAGCTACGGCTAGAGTTGCGGTCAGCATGAGCTCGTCACGAACGAGGACTGACCAGTGCGTGATTCCGGCGACACACGATTGTAGAGATGTGTCTTTTTACTGTGTCTTCGCGCCACGGGCGTTGGATGGATCGCTGAATGAGATTACTCAGACGTGCAGATCAACACCAGAGGATTGAGCCACTGACAGAGGCCAGCCAGATTTTGATGACCGTTGGTGTATTGCTTGTTCATGATGATTGAGGCACGGTTCAGCGCGCAGACGAGTGAGCCAGTTATTGCTGCGAACAACAAGATATCGCCCCAGATGTTGGAGCTATTACAGTACGAGATTGTACTAAGAGATGATGAAAGGTCTCTAGTCACCAAGGATGAATGACTAGGACATGTGGATCGTTCGCTACCCCGATGCGAGGTCATCAGATGGATTGATTCCAGCTAGAGACGACTTCACGCGGAGACGTTGAGAGTCGACAGAGACGATCGAATGTCAGAAACCTATTATTCCAAGTTTAAAGTATTCGGAAAGACATGCAGGCAATTCTATGGTCCCTCTAGAAGAATGAAACCCTAACTAGACTTAATGACCGTATGAAAGCCTTTGAACCTTAGGGTTTGCGGCAGTTCTGCGGCGCCATTAGTGAGGCTTGGGTTTGCCCTTCTATGGCTGGACCACCGATACTGTGGTATGTACTCGATACTAGTATACTGTACCCAAGATGTTGAGCTCTTGGGGGATTATGAGGTTTTGACGAATCGATCGGATGGCTCGACTATTCGGATGCTAGATGGTGAGATGCACTTCTTGGGAGACTCCAGATACGAGGATAGCCATTGGAGCTCAGTCCATGCAGCCACGACGAAACGAGTCCGAAGCAGTCGACATTAGAGAAAAGTGGAGTAAGAGGTTCGTACAAGATCTGGATAAGATGACGTTCCACTCCGTCGACATCAGGGATGCGATGCACATGCTGAGGCATAGTACTGGATATATCATGCAGAAAGAATCACGATGAGTATGCAGCCGCTCCGGAGCAAGAAAACAGATATAGTAAAGGACGATGACTTCCGGACAATTGGCAGAGATGAGACTTGGAAGAGACCTTGAGCAGGATTCCTTTCAGGACACTACTGCAATGATGTTTACACCCAGGATCAGATGTATCACGTGCATTCAGAGAGTCAGAGGCCGACGCCGGTGTCGTGCTACTTACGAGTAGTCGCGATGATTGACCGAGAGATGACCAGAGAAGTGCCAGAACGGAATCTTCCCCGTTAGCACACCTGACAGGGTCGATGAGTCGATGGATCGTGAGATTGGTAATCCACAGAGGAGACTTGGACCCAGGAGTGGTCATGTTACGCACACAAGTAGGTCAGAGTTCAAGGTCGCCAACGAGATATGCTATGGGTGATCATGACAGTTGACCAGAGATTCTTGGAGGACGTGCTTGAGCGGAACTACTCTGCCATACTTGATTTTGGTATTGTTGGGCGATTTATTCGCATGATTGATGATTTAGGATTTTCACACAGTTGTTGCACTTCATGTCGTTTTCGTGCCTTGGTTTCACATGTTTGTGATTTTATGGGGTTTAGACATTTGAGTTGATTTTGTGCGTATGCACGCACACGATTTGATTTTTGCACTCGGTATAGTTCACATATGCTTGCAGTGCAGTGACATGTATTTTGTGCACTTGGATGCACTGGATTTCGATTCGATGGTGGTGCTCGATATTTGTTTTGTGCACTTTATGCACCCGATTGGATTTTACGTGTGTTTCGGCGTTTGATATTGGGTTTTCATGATTTCGTGCATGATGGATGCACCAGATTTGGACATTTAGCGCATGTTGGGCGCACATTATGAGATGCGATTTGGTGCACACCAGATGCACTAAATTGAAATTTTTCTTGCATGACGGATGCACTTGATTTTGCTGTCAGGCACACACGTTGCCTATGACCGATGTTGTGTGCACACCCGTTGCACCTTGATGTCGTTTGTGCACCTGCTTGGCACATTTATGCATTTTGATTTCCGTGCGCACCAGACGCACGTAGTATTCATGTGCGCATTTTGGGATTGATTTCTTATGGAGCAGTACATTTTTATGATATTGCGATTTGTTTTCGTACTGGGCAGGACTGGTCAGATGACAGTACCTGAGTGTGTTTTGCATGCACTGATAGATTTCAAAGGGATTTCTAAAAGCGAGCTATAGTCTCAATATTTACATGCGTGTCCTATACGACACGAAACGTTTAAAACGAGGAAACCCTTCTAAATTATTTTCAAAAACGGCGGATCGTACATACTAAACAAAAGATATATACGTATATGGCTATTTTCTTATAGAGACGTCCGCCACTGTGCAGTGTTATGCGCATTGCCCCTCGATTTAAGGAAATTTGGCATGCATTCCCTTCAGATATTTACATGTACGGGTTTGGTTTTTACATGCATAGTTCCGATTTATAGCATATCGGTTTTGCCTTGGATTTGGCATTCGTGTTTTCACCTTGACTCCGATGATTGCGGAATGCTTGACGGAGTTTGATTTCGAGTTATCTGCTCGTTGCTCATGCGCATGTATTGCGCTATGATGCCTGTTATGTATTGATGATTTCGGAGCCCCGTTGACTTGGACATTTTATTGAAATGTTTTAGAATTTGGGGGTTTAAATTTAAATTCGGGAACCGAATTTCTTTAAGAGGGGAAGACTGTAACATTTCAAAAAAATAAAATATTATTTTTGGGAATTTTCATAATTTAATATTAATTTTTAATAAATATTTTAATAGTCGGTATAATTAAATACCGATAGATGGTGAAAATTCCGGATAAAATTTTGGAAATTCTAAAATAGGTTATTTTGTGGAAATATGTCATTTTACAGTTTTTATGATGGATTATAAGCTACTTTAATGTTAATCGCAATTAAAATTCGATAATTGGATTTTCGGCTTTTGTGCAAATTGTGCACATAACATTTTCCACACTTGTCACCCTTGTTTCATGTTTTGGACTTATGGTGGCCAAGGGTTGAATCATGTTTAGAGGACCTTGGTGGGTTGAACCTTTTGATTAGGGTAATTGGGTTAATTAGTGTTTTGGTTAGGTTAATGGGGTTTGATTAGAGTTGGGGTTATGTTGACTTGTGTAGGGAGAAAGTGAGCCATGGTGGCTTGGTGTCTTGTGAGCATTATTTTGGAGAGAGAGAGAGGTGGTTAGGGTGTGCCATGATCCATCCCATTTCATTATTCCTTGTGTTCTTTCACTCCCTCTCAAATGATAATGCCTCCAAGTGAAGACATCAGCACACTTCAGCAGCAGCTGAAGAAAACATCAGCCACCTACACACTCACATCAGCCACCTACAACAGCTACAGCAGCTGCAGCCACCAGCCCCAACACCATAGCCCCACACCTATACTCCCATCATCATCTTTTCAGCCCCCAATAACTGACTTCAGCCACCCTAGCCACTAGCATCAGCTGCAACACCCTAGCTCCTAGCACCATCAGCCCACACCCATCATACACCAGCAGCTTCAGCCCCAATATTACACTATCAGCTTCAGCATCTGCAGCCCCAGCAGCAACATCATTTGAAACAACACCACCACACCACCACAACCATTCCCACAACACCTAAGCAACAACAAAAACAACCACAACAATGCCAGCATCACAACTCCAGCATCAGCAACAAACTGCTGTTGAAAAACAGCTTCAGCACAGCTGCAGAAGCAACATCAGCAGCAACACCAGTAGTCCAGCAGCAACACAACACTCCTCCTTCCTTCATCCTTCCCTTCTCCTACATCCTAGGACACTCTTGAGGTATAATCTTGCAACCCAACTCCTTTTTGTCAAGTTATGGTTAGTTTGATGAAGTTTACTGTTATATCTGTGATTTAGTGCTAGTTTAGGCAACTGGAGCGAGACTTGACCAAGTGTTGATTTTGATTGTTAGGGTTACCTTATTAGGCGTGTTTGAGACCAGTTTAACCAAGAAACCCTAGATTCTTAGTTAGTTACCAAGAGTTATTCGACTTGGTGTATTTAGCGATTTTGTCGACTTATTGACCTTTCTGGAAACTGCTACAACCCGAGGAACCCTAAAATGAAATTGACTTGGCAGTGAGGTATGCAGGTAGATAGAAACCACCACCCAAAGCCCTAGCCCCCATCTCAAAACCCCGGCCGCAGATTTAATCCCCCTGGCCGCAATTTGCGGCCAGACCAGGGTGAAACCCCCTCGTTTTGCGTGCACAGCCCTATTTCATGTAAACTTGACCCCCTGTATGTCTAGTTTTGACTGTTTCCAGTTAGGGTAAAATCTGGGTTGATTTTCATGAGTTGGTGTATGATTTACGACATGTTTTCATATGGATTTTGGTATTCGATGATTCGTTTCTGTCGGGTGGCGTTTGGACGTCAACGACAGCGGATTTTGGCTGTGTTTGCACGCGAGGCCGTAGGTTTTTACCTATGGGCGTAGCGTGCCCCATTTTGGTTTCCGACATGGTTTTCATGAGTGTTAGCGTGTGATATCCTTGTAGGTACCCCACGTGACGTCGAGGAATTGGAGATGCAAATGGCGACATCGGCACCGGCACGCATATAACAAGGTGAGTAGATTTATATCTATGGGGAGAAGTCAGGTGGATGGCGTATAGCACCCCCGCAGTCCGTGGTGATGTATACGGATGTGTATACACACCTACAATTTATTTATGTTGTTTGGGATATTATTGATGTTTAGGATGGATAATTGGTGGACTTAGATGTTTTAGTGTCGCGAGAACCTAGAATAGTGGGTGCACCACACATATACACTCCCACACATACATACTTGCATACATCCTTACTTCATATTTGCATAGACAGGATTCTATATAGATATGTGATCATATGGGTATGGGACCACGTGTTCACATACGGATTGGAGCATAATACACGGATTGAGATGAGTCGATGATATTGATCCGAGATTATGATTTTCGGGAATATGGTAGAATTCATATTTGAGATACGTCGTGATACTTTAGCGGATTTTTGGATGATTATGCCATAGGAATAGGGACATATATATGTAAATGATCGACATGTGATTATGATATGAGATAGGATATGATATGATATGACATGACAAGATATTTATGATAGGCCGCCTTGGGCATTGTTTACTCCTTGAGATGATATGTGCTGATGATAGCGACTCATACGAGACTGTTGATCAGTAGTCATATCATGATGATAGTGATGATGTTAGCTTTGTACTAGACGTAGGTCAGTACCCAGATTATGTTATTTGATATAAGAATACTAGATGAGTGATATGACGAATGTGATATTGACCCGTACCTAGATTTGGGGATGTCGTACGACGGATTTACGTACGAGCTGTAATTTGATGTTTGATCCGCACTCTTGACTTGGGAATAATCGATATTAGCAATATGGTATCGGATGTGATATTATCGAGGTGGGATCACCGACTATATGTATATATATGTATCGACTCAGAGGTTAGGCGGTTTCCCTTACCTACCGATAGCTTTAGCTCAGCCTTATAGTGGTGTAGCTATATGACTCTTATGACATTAGATGCAGTTTAGTTATCCTGGTATTTGGTATTCAGCTCCTGCATATTATTATTGTTGTTCTGCATCGCATACTTATTGTGATTCATATTCTATTGTTGACATCATGCTGTTAGGACACCAGCACCATTACCGATGATGCGTATGTACCACGTACACTTACTTGCCAGTTCACACACATCTTCATCGGTAATTGCCATGTCACTACATAGTAGTATTATTGCTGCAGGATATGACCCTTGTATGTGCATACTATTATTCTATGTTGCATGATATACTGTTATACTTGCACTTCATTGATATGTCACATACATCATGTTTTCTGATTATGCGCATTGAGATATGTTGTTCTATGATATTTCTGGATTTGGGAACCGTGGGTATTTCAAAGAGATTATGTAATTGTTATAAAAACCCGGTTACCCCTGATATGATATTTCAGTGCGTCCACCATGTGTTTTCTCGGTGCTGAGAGCGACATGTGAAACCCGATTCGAGGAGGCGGATGAGACCGATTGCGGGTACATGGTGGGCCCGGTGCGGTACCCCGGGGCAAGAAGATCGCAGGAGATGGCGTTGAGCCTGGCAGGGGAGCACTACCGACTGGTGATTTTACCCGACACGTCGGATATCCGGAGGATACCGTCGTAGTCATGAGATGATGGTAGGGGCCGATCTGGACTGACGGCGCCCTGGATTTTTATGATTGAGACATTGAGATTTGAGATATTGAGGTACAGAGATTGGGATACAAAGATATTGAGATATTGAGATTTATGTTTTGTGCCGATGCTAGGCACTGTTTATGCTGATTTCATTTATGGTACCTCATTTTTAAATACAGAAATCTCACAAATTATGAAAGCAGTTTTCTTCAGTACATGCATTCTGTTTCATGCATTCATACATTATCCATATGATATATTGCCACCTGATGCACTGACACAGGCACATGGGTTTACACTTGGATTAGATATTTACCCTAGTCTTGTTATAAATTGCTGGTTATATATATATATATATTTGAGGATTATATATATTGATTGTATGACCTAGGATTGCGTCATACATGCGATTTCTGTTCGTAGATCTTTTTCTACTCACGAGTTGGCAACTCACCCCCGTTGTGCCCTAGTTTTCTTGCAGGTGTTGCCGTACGGGTTTCATTACGGCTTTGCGGGCACAACTTCTTTCAGGTGACTTGCTAGTAGGTGGGTTATTTGTATCATACCCATCGTTATACATTGTATATTATATTCTGTTGTATCTAGAAGTTCCATCAACCAAACATGTACTTATTTGAGATAGAGACCAGCGATGTTTATTCTTTCGACCTTAGAGTCGCGCGTTATATTTCTATGGATTCATGCTGTTGGAGTTTCCTTTCTGTTGTGATCCTCGCCTTTAGGCATTGTATATTATGTTGCTAGCTGGTTGACTCATAATGGTTTTCCTACTCTCTACTACTTTTTCTTGGTTTGGATTTCTGGGTTCGGCTTACTTAGAGTACGTACGCCTCGAGACGTTCGTAGTCTAAGTGCCGGTCATGTTCCGTACTTTCGGGTCGTGACAATAACATATATCTCATATATATAATATAAACATTCGTCTTAGGCAGTAATATGATCTCATCACAGAATATTGCAGCAGAAGAACATATATGAAATATTGGATATACTAGGGCGTCCGTGTTTTAATACGAGCCTGTATAAAACACGGATTCCACGGTCGCGATGAATAGCCAAACCCACATCCCTAGACCACTACGAGAGCGGCAAGAAACGCTGCCAATTCTAGGGTTAGGAGACTCGGTCTCGACTCCTCGAGATGGTCTCCCACTGGACCCTAGAACCCGGTTACTTGTGTTCCCCGCCTTGGGTCTACCTAATGCGGAAAAATAAATAATATACAATGGTGACATCATCCTCAGCCCGGAAGTGCCCTAATAAAAGAATATTACATACAAATGAATTTTACATGAATGAAAAAGAAAAACTCTCATCTTACATAAAAAACCCGGCTATTCAAAACGCGACGATCCAATATAACATATCACAGCAACACATAATATCTCATATCATCAACGTAAGCAAGTATGCGTATCCCGATTGTCATTGATGTATAGCAACGAAACCGGCGATACACCACATACTACGCTTACGGTCACAGAAAAGAAAGTGTAAAACTGCAACAGTTGGAATCCGCGACCTCCTTAGACATCGCATGCCTAACCAAATGAATTCCTTAGATATCGCATGCCTAACAATTATAAACCCTGCATTTTAGTCTCATTATTGAAAACTCTTTTCAATATCAAGTCGGGCAATTCAACAAGATTCCCGATATCCTGATCGAATGCTTGTCGCAACCTTTAGTAGACGGCCGCACCCCCGGATGCCGTCGACGAAGTGCACTAAGGCGGAACACCGCTGCCGCGAGCACCCAAACGGATGCTTTTGGGGACGAGGTTCTCCTACAGTCACTTGGTCGGGGCTATGGGGCGTGGCTGTCTGTTAAATTTACCCGGCGAGTATCCGCGTACGCTACGTGATTGCGACGGACTTTTGATCACATCAAAATCCCGTGGCAACCGATCAAATGAGACTAAACTACTAGATTTATAACATTCAAATTAGTTATCTCATAACTACTTGTGGATTCCAAATATTGTATCACAATCCAGATAAATAGACAATGTTAAACTTTCCGATCGAATAATCAAACACCCAAGATTTCCCAAATGGCTCAACACTTGAGCGGAGTTCAAAAAGTATCCATCACATGCCACAGTACCAATGGTCCGGCCGTAGAAGGGTCAAGCCAATGCCTCACATGTGGCAACGCCGTACTGCCACAAACCCTAAGGTTTAGAGGCAGTTCAAGACGGTCACATAATCGAGTTAAGGTTTGTGTTCTTCTAGAGGGTCCACCGCGTTACTTGCATGATTTTCCGGAAGTTTCAAACTCAAGAAAAAATCCAACTTTTGAAAAATTTTCCGACAGGGGAAAAAGTGAGTTATTGATATCCGTTCGAACTTTTTAACATGTTCTAAAAATTTACCCGGACAAACTAAACGAAGTTATACTTTCCGATCGAATCAACGAGCTCCCAATACAACCCAGAAAACTCAACACTTGAGTAAGATTAAAAACACCCAGAATCATCAGGAAATAAATACGGATATAACTATGAAGACACGTGTTCACAACACCAGAGTACGGCCGCGGAACCGCCGCGGGAAGCAGCTTCCCGCCGCGGTTCCGCGGTGACTTGATGGTGTCGTGGGCACGTGTTTCACCATAATTCTTAGAATTCCCTGCTAATTTTTTTGAGTACTTTTAATGCAGAAAAAATCACATTTTTATAAAATTTCCAGAGAAGGGTATAAATCGGGGTTTTCGGATTCGATCGGACTTTAAACTTCGTCTAGACTTCGCCTAAAGCTCTAACCTGGCTCTGATACCACTGTAGGGTTACTAGGCACACGCACAAGGGTCTATAAGGCATCAACCATGTCCGATTTAAAATTTAGCCGTGCCGAACAACCCTAAACCAAGATCTTAGACTAGAGATTAGGCGAAAACAAGCATGTTAAACACTTTAACACTAAGTGAGAGGCATTACAACCTTTGTAGATCCGGTCCTTCACTTCATAAGCTCCGTGTTGAGGTCCCTTCGCTGCGATCATCAAGTTCCGGACTCTCGAGAGGCTCCACGAAGAGAAAGATGCAAGCTTGCTTCCGATCTTCGATAACAAAGATGATCTACCTTGAAGTTTCATTAACACAAGCTCTCACTCACTAAATGAAGTGAACACCCTCATCTAAATGGCAAGGATAGATGAGGATGATGAAATAGGAATTTAGCTCTCTTTAGTTTTCAATTACTCACTCATAATCATCACTTAGCAAAAAGCTAGAAAGCTTTTTCCAAGGAAGAAGAAGAAGAAGAATATCCAATTCCATTTGATATGAATAATGAAAATGTAATAATAATAACTTATGCAACCATGGTTGCTAATAATATAAGCTAACCCATGTAGAGAGTTGACTATGGTTAAGGGTTTGGGTTGGGTTAAGGATGAGTCACTACAAAATATCTTTGCAAAAACAAAAAGAAATCCTTCTAGAAGCATCATGAAGGAACTAACCCAAATCAAACCCTAACCTTGTTTAATCTCCACTAATCATGTTTCATTAGTAATTATAACATGTTACAATATTATATATCACATATATAATATATTTTGTAACAAAAGAAAATAATACAATTAACATATATCGCATATATATCAATTTATTACCCGAGTGAGAAAATGAATCAATAAGTGAGCTAATATTAGTTAATGTAATTTAATATATCAAATATATTATTATACATTAAATTATCGAATCAACACTTGATCTGACAATCCGTCTATATCAAATATAACCGACCAATATATCATGTACCGATTCATCGAATCAACACTTGATCCGATGATCCGGCTCATATCAAAATAACGCGAGAATATAATACGGTATCTCATATCGCATTATCCTCGGTCCTGCACATATCACATATGCGACCCTACTCCGTTTTGCCTGAGTCAAGAAACCTCTGTGTAGGACTTTAAAGACTCATCAATACGCCAGCAGTAGGTGATGATCATATCAAACACCCACAAGCTGCAAGCGGTCAGCTAAACGTAATAGCCACCCAGGTATTGAGCGCTCAGAAGATCAACAAGCAAGCCTGTACATTCTCCTGTGAATCCAATCAGTAACACTCCCGTACAGTCCGGTCTCGTCGTCTGATATGTCGCATATCTCGCCTAGGGGTGGTAAAACGTCAGACCCCAGTAGCTCGATAAGTCGTATCGATATGAGGTCTATAACAGTTCGAGAAACTACTGATAACTTTTACCAGTAAATCTCAGCAACCCTGGCCAGGGATTTCTAATTATAGCCAATCGAACACAGCACAACATCAACTCCTTATACCGGGAGAGACGAATCCCCTCCTATCGCTCATTGCCTCCATGTGATTCGGGACTGTACCCAAAAGCCACCTTTTTGCACGCCCTCTTGGACGTGGTATGATGGAAATCAAAGCACAGTGGGAATCACACAGGACTCTATGACGATCTCGGGTCTACAGACTAACCTGTACCAGTGTCACCGGAAAACTGCCATCTGACATGAGGTATAATACCATCTGGGAGTTCTCTACGAGTCCGTCCAGTGTACCCAGTCTCTACTGAGCACCCGTACACCATCCTTGATGTCAAACACCGATGGATATGGGATCATCCATCGCCCATCATATGGGTTAAGATGCGTATACGCTAGCTACTTGTTAGTTATATGTATGCCCTAGAGGCCATTACTGTACATACGATGTATATTGTAGTGGATGCTAGGATATATATAGGGAGGACTTTCTTGCTCGACATGATAGTATGCTATCTGGTTGTACTTTATCTTAACATGTACTCTGATTGTCTCTATGTTACATATTGATAAAGCCCTTAGGATATGTACTCGACTACTGGGACTATGATGAGATCATACTAGTGGGGCCATGGTAGTCGACGAGTACATCCTATAACTGTTCCTAGTCGAGGGTGTATTGAGACAGGGCATCGATACACCAGAGTAGACTAGCGTATACGCATCTTGACCCATATGATGGGCGATGGATGATCCCATATCCATCGGTGTTTGACATCAAGGATGGTGTACGGGTGCTCAGTGGAGACTGGGTACACTGGACGGACTCGCCGAGAACTCCCAGATGGTATTATACCTCACGTCAGATGGCAGTTCTCCGGTGACACTGGTACAGAGTAGTCTGTTGACCCGAGATCGTCATAGAGTCTTGTGTGATTCCCACTGTGCTTTGATTTTCATCATACCACGTCCAAGAGGGCGTGCAAAAAGGTGGCTTTTGGGTACAGTCCCGAATCACATGGAGGCAATGAGCGATAGGAGGGGATTCGTCTCTCCCGGTATAGGGAGTTGATGTTGTGCCGTGTTCGATTGGCTATAACCGGAAATCCCTGGCCAGGGTTGCTGAGATTTACTGGTAAGTGTTATCAGTAGTTTCTCGAACTGTTATAGACCTCATATCGACACGACTTATCGAGCTACTGGGGTCTGACGTTTACCACCCCTAGGCGAGATATGCGACATATCAGACGACGAGACCGGACTGTACGGGAGTGTTACTGTTTGGATTCACAGGAGAATGTACAGGCTTGCTTGTTGATCTTCTGAGCGCTCAATACCTGGGTAGCTGTTACGTTTAGCTGACCGCTTGCAGCTTGTGGGTGTTTGATATGATCATCACCTACTGCCGGCGTATTGACGATTCTTTAGAGTCCTACACAGAGGTTTCTTGGCTTAGGCAAAACGGAGTAGGGGCACGTATGTGATATGTGCGGGACCGAGGATAATGCGATATGAGATACCGTATTCTATTCTCGCGATATTTGATATCAGCCGGGGCATCGGATCAAGTGTTGATTCGATGAATCGGTACGGATAAATATTAGTCGGTTATATGCGATATAGCCGGATTGTCGGATCAAGTGTTGATTCGATAATTTAATGTATAATAATATATATGATATATTAAATTACATTAACTAATATTTGCTCTCTAAAAGATTCTTTTTCTCACTCGGGTAATACATTGATATATATGCGATATATGTTAAATGTATTATTTTATTTGGTTACAATAAATATTATATATGTGATATATAATATTGTAACATGATATGATAACTAATGCAACATGTTTAGTAAAGATTAATCAAGATTAGGGTTTGATTTGGGTTAATGACTTCTAGTAGATTCTAGAAGGTTTTCTTTTTTGTTTTGTGAAAGCTATTTTCAAGTGACTCATTCTTAACTCAACCCAAACCCTAACCCTTGGTTAATTCTCTACAATGGTTAAGTCAACCATGGTTGAATTATTCATCATATTAATTCTTTCTATTCATCACAAAAGAATAATTCAATTATTGTTCATCTTCTTCCTTCATTCTTTTCATGAAAAAGCTTTCTAGCTTTTTCTAAGTGATGAAAAATATGTGAGAAAAAGATAAATAAAGTGAGTAAAAATCCTACTTCATCATCCTCATCTTCCCTTACCATTTAGATGAGGGTGTTCACATCATTTCATGAGTGTTAGCTTGTGTTAACGAAACTTCAAGGTAGATCATCTTAGTATCGAAGATCGGAAGCAAAGGTTGCATCTTTCTCTTCATGGAACCTCTCGAGAGTCCGGAACCCGATGATCGCAGCGAAGGGACCACAACACGGAGCATATGAAGTGAAGGACCGGATCTACAAAGGTTGTAATCCCTCTCACTTAGTGTTAAAGTGTTTAGCATGCTAGTTTTCGCCTAATCTCTAGTTTAAAGATCCGTATTCGGGTTGTTCGGCACGGCTAAATTTTTAATCGGGCATGGTTGATGCCTCGTAGACCCTTGTGCGCATGCCTAGCAACCCTACAGTAGTATCAGAGCTACTAGGCATTGGATGTCGACCTATGGGGGGGTTCTCACTGTGTGACAGTGTGGCGAAGCATAGGCTCTTACCCCCAGGGTGTCCCGAGACCGGAAGGTGTTCCGGTGGGTTGTAGTCCTCGCGAGGGGGCATGCGTAAAAAGTAGCGGCTGAGGGACCCGTTGGTGCCACGGCGACCCCATTGGATGGGGTGGCTGCCTGACCTACAGTGGTATCAGAGCCAAGCTAGAGCTTTAGGCGAAGTCTATACGAAGTTTAAAGTCCGATCGAACGCCGAAACCCCGATACGGAACCCTCTCTGTACATTTTTCAAAAAGTTGATATTTTCTGAATTAAAAATGCTCCGAAAAACAAGCAGGAAAAACTAAGAATTACTGTGAAGTACGGACCTCTAATTCCAAAATTGGAGCGCGGAACCGCGGCCAAACCATGGGTTTTGCGGCGGTTCCGCTGCCAAAATTTGGACTTAGTCCCTGAAATTTCATGTAATTATTTTTAGGCCCTTTCTTGTTAATGTTTTCTGGGAATATTTTAATTCCACTCAAGTGTTGAGTTTTCAAGGGTTGTATTGGGGAATCGTTGATTCGATCGGATAATTTAACTTTGTTTAGTTTGTCCGGATAATTTTAGAAACTGTTAAAAAGTTCGGGCGGATATCAATAACTCATTTTTTCCCCTGTCGGAAAATTTTTCAAAAGTTGGATTTTTCCTCGTGTTTAAGAATGTTCTAAGTCGTGCAAGTAACACGGTGGACCCTCTAGAAGACAACAAACCTTAACTCGATTATGTGACCGTCTTGAACTGCCTTTTGAACCTTAGGGTTTGGGGCAGTACGGCGTGCCACATGTGAGGCGTTGGCTTGACCCTTCTACGGCTGGACCATTGGTTCTGTGGCATGTGATGGATGTTTTTAAACTGATTTCAAGTGTTGAGATATATTGGGGAAATCTTGGGTGTTTGATGATTCGATCGGAAAGTTTAACATTGTCTATTTATCTGGAATGTGATACAATATTTGGAATCCATAAATAGTTATGAGATAACCGTTTTGAATATTATAGACATAGCAGTTTAGTCTCAGATGATCGGTTGCCACGGAATTTTGATGCGATTAAAAGTCCGTCGCAATTACGTAGCGTACGCGGATACTCGCCGGATAAACTTAATAGACAACCTCACTCCATAGCCCCGACCAAGTGACTGTAGGAGAACCCCGTCGCCGAAAGCATCCGTTCGGGTGCTCCCGGTAGCGGTGTTCCGCCTTGGTGCACTTCGTCGACGGTATCGGGGGTGCGGCCGTCTACTAAAGTTTGCGACGAGCATTCGATCAAGACGTCGGGAATCTTGTTGAATTGGCCGACTTGGTATTGAAAAGAGTTTTCGATAAATGAGACTAAAATGCAGGGTTTATAATTGTTAGGCATGCGATGTCTAAAGGTATTCATTTGGTTAGGCATGCGATGTCTAAAGAGATTGCGGATTCCAACTGTTGTAGTTTTACACTTTCTTTTCTGTGACCGTAAGCGTAGTATGTGGTGTATCGCCGGCTTCGTTGCTATACATCAACGACAATCGGGATACGCATACTTGCTTACGTTGATGATATGAGATATTATGTGTTGCTGTGATATGTTGTATTGGATCGTCGCATTTGAATAGCCGGGGGTTTTATGTGAGATGAGAGTTTTTCTTTTTCATTCATGTAAAATTCATTTGTATGTAATATTCTTTTATTGGGGCACTTCCAGGTAGCGGAAGATGTCACCGTTGTATATTATTTACTTTTCCGCATTAGGTAGACCCAAGGCGGGGAGCACAAGTAACCGGGTTCTAGGGTCCAGTGGGAGACCATCTCGAGGAGTCGAGACCGGGTCTCCTAACCCTAGAATTGGCAGTGTTACTTGCCGCTCTCATAGGGGTCTAGGGATGTGGGTTTGGCTATTCATCACGACCGTGGAATCCGTGTTTTATACAGGCTCGTATTGAAAACACGGACGTCCTAGTATATCCAATATTTCATATATGTTCTTCTGCTGCAATGTTCTGTGATGAGATCATATTACTGCAGATTTCGTTTCAAAAGAGATGCCTGTGAAGCATAATAAAATGGGACTTCATTAATAAGATTAATGAAATAAAAGAAACCTAAGATGTTGTAGAAACTTGTTTATAAAAACTGGTAGCTCTAGTTCTTGCTTTGCATAGCGGTGTTCCTTGTAGAACATCCAGCACCTTATTCGATAAGGAAAGGACCGAGATCCCTTCACCGGGAGTGACTCCTTTAGCAATAACTGGCAGATGCTACAATCTCGGTTTGTCTTTTGATTGCTTCTATAGTTCTTGCTTTGCACAGCGGTATATATGATATATCCTGCACTTTATTCGATGAGGAAAGGGCCGACGATCCCTTCACCGGGAGTGACCCCTTTAGCAAAACTAGAAAAGCCTAAAAAACACTCTATTTAAAATCACTCGATTCTACAACGATATAAAGTTCATTACGCAAAGGGTTTTCTTAAAAACCTGTCGTAGCCCTCCGTCATTTCAGATAAGTAATAGTTAGTATTCGTGCTGCGTTTGTTGACTCAGTCAAGGCGTAGTGTGCGGTAGCTGATTAGTGCTTATCTGCAAAGCATATGATGCGATTGGATTAGGGTAGTCGTGCTGCCTTGTTGACTCAGTCAAGGGTCGTGCGGGTGGGTTTAATTCAATCGGGAAATGACGGGTTGAACTTTACTTGCGGTCTATGGTTTGTTGACTCAGTCAAGGTCATAGATTGCTTGGGGCAAAATATTATTGGGAATTTCAAGTGTTGAAATTTGCAATGAGATTGCATACCTTCTATGAGATAGTTGGATCCCGATACCCGCTGCGAGTAAGAGTTACTCCTGGGAGAGTTTTACACATTACAATTAGCCGATCAAGTAAGTGTCTAGAAAGGTGTTAACGGGGTTACGCCTCTGGGAAAACGAGTGTTAGTGTATATGCCCAAGAAGCCATTACTGTATCATACTAGTTTGTATATTACTTAATGGAAGCTTGGGATATTCACCTTGTATATACAATCTTGCTCAAAATAGTAGTATGCTACTTGGTTTGTTTCTACTTCAATGTGTACATGTGTTTATTTTTGTATATCGCCTATACACATTAGTGGAGCCCTTAGGATCTTTGCTTGATTACCAGCGATGTGATGGCCGTCACACTAGTGGGGCTGGGTAATCTATAAGCACATCCTTATGCAGGTCCCTGGTCGCAGGACTATCGAGACAGGGCATCGATACTCCGGAGTAGACCAGCGCATGCGCTTCTCATCCCAGTGTGGGAGACGGTCTGTCCCACAGCCGTCAGTACGTCGTACTTGAGATAGTATGCGGGTGCTCGTTAGGTTACGGGTATACTGGACAGGACTCGTCGGGAACTGACTAGTTGGTATTATGCCTATCGTCAGTTATCAGTTCCCAGGTGACATGAGTACAGCTTAGTCCGCTGACTTGACACTGTCACTTCGCCTTGAGTGTGTTCCCACTGTACTTTGATCACTACCCTACCACGGCTCAAAGGAGTCGTGCAAACAGGTAGTGGTTGGGTGCAGTCCCGAAGCACTTGGAGGCAGTGACGGTTAGACAGGATTCGTCTCTCCCGGTATTGGAGGTTGACATCGCGCTGTGTCTAGGAGAGCCATTACACGAGTAGTCCCTGGCCAGGGCAAACGAGATATACTGGTAGGCTTCCAGTGTTATCTTAGGGTGTTTTGGGCTTCGTTCCGGCACGACTTGTACCGCTATTGGGGGACTGACATTTACCGCCCCCTAGGCCCGCCATGCGATGTATCAGACGAACAGACCGGACTGTACGGAGAATGTCACACTCAGGCTCAGTAGGAGTTCAGATGGGTTTCGCCTCGTCGGTCTTCTTATCGGCATTACCTGGGGACCGTTACGCACAGCTAGTGCTGCTTGCGGTCTGTGGTTAAACCCACTGCCAGCATAGTGTCGAGTCTTTAGAGTCCCACACAGAAAGCTTTTCGCCTTTAGGCAAAAGAGTAGAGGTCGCATGGTATTGCGACAGGTCGCATGGTTTTGCGACAGGGTTCGGTCATATCCGTGCACTTGTGCACGTACAGTGTCCGGACAGTTTACACTAGCGGGCTTTGGTTTAAGCCGGATCCTAGTGTACCTTATGGGATTGGATTTATCCAGTTTGCATTCGTGTTCCTCGGAACGCGGATGCGGGTGTGTATGCACAGTTGACAGGGAGACAGAGGCAGTGGATTCTCATTAGGGTTGTTGACAGTTGACAGTTGACTATTTGACTTTTTGCTCAACCCTAATGAGAATATGATATGTGATTAACTATTATATTGATTAAGTATTATGGTGACATGGTTGTTGACTTTTGTTGACTTTGTTGACTTGTTGACTTTTGTTGACTTGTTGACTTTGTTGACCGGTTGACTAGGCTTGACTAGTTGACCATCATGATAACCATGGCTATCATTTCATGCCAAAGACTTTTACTTGCTTGCTCATTTGTGTAAAATGAGTGCATGATATGATTTGGTTATGGTTGCTTCAACCATCACATAAGACTTTTTTGATATGATGAGTTATCATGACTTTGGATTATGAGAGGGTGAAAGACAAAAGAGAGCCTCATTCTTTCTTGCTCATTCTCTCTCTTGTTCTTAAGCTCTCCATTTTGCTCTCACCCTCTTGCTCTTGCTCCCTCTCTTTAATCTATGGTTCTCTTGTCTCATGAGTTGAGAATCAAGAACCATAGATAAAATCCCATTCTATTTCTTCTCTACTCATTCTAGTTCACTAGGTTTAGCAAACCAAGTGAACTAGTTTCTTCAAAGAACGAAGAAGGAGCTAAAGGTTGGAGCTTTCAGGTGGATCTATCTTCGGCGTACGGAGACGACGAGAAGAAGCCATCGGACCACCATCGGAGCTTGAAGACGAAGGAGTTCAAGACAAGCTAGGTATAACCCCTTAACCGAGTAGCTAGAAACTCATAGTTAGGTTGTTAGATAGATGTTTAACCAAGATCCGGGTTTTAGGTCCATGTTACCACCTCCGTAAAAATCGTTTTTTACCAAATTCCGTATTCCCGAAAGTGCCGGGAGAGGTAGCATGGACTTACATTGGTATCAGAGCCTAGTTAAACTCTATCTAACATGTTAGCAAGTAACTAGAAGATCGATCAACGAAAAAGTCCCGAAACGAACCCCGGAATTTTAAACTTTCTGTCGATTTTAAAAGTGCTGGAAAACTTTTTTGAAAAACACCAAAAATCGACTCAGGCTTTTTTAAAGAAACTGCAAAAATTTGGGCCCATGACTCGGTCAAAGCGCCGCGGTTCCGCGGCGGGAGCACGCTCCCGCCGCGGATACGCGGCCGAGTTGACTCGGTCATGGGTTTTATTTTTTGCAGATTGCTCATTGGGGTATTTTGGGATTTTTAGAATATATATTTTCTGCCCAGATTTTCCAGAACGAAAATTTTATTTTTGGGGTCCCGAAAATCCGTATTTTTGTTCGAACTTCTAAAAGACTTAAGCTAATGGGTTTTTCTGTAATGTGATATTTGTATTGAACGTCTACTAATCGCTATATGTCGATTAGTGGGGGGTTATACAAATCTGTGATCTGTAATGTTGCTGGAATGTGGATATGAATATGTTGGATTGTCGCGGGTGAATAGCCGGGGGTTGTGAGACGAGAGTTTTCTTTTCTTTCAATTCATGTAAAATTGTAAATTGATGTAATAATTATTTGTATGGCCGCACAACCGGGTCGGGGTTGTAGCCGTCATTGTATAATTTCTTTTTACTGTTTTTGCTCCTAGGATAGACCCATGGAGGGGGTGCACAAACTACCGGGTATGCCGAAGTGTCGAGTGGCCTACTCATGGAGATGAGGGAGGTTGCTACGCTTCGGGTACTTGGCGGGTAGTTTGCCGCACCCGTAGGGGTCTTGGGTGGGGTATTGGCTATTCACCGCGACCGTGTAATCTGTCTTTCGTTACAGGCTCGTACGAATTACAGATTCCTAGTATATCCAATGTATTCATCTGTGATCTGAAATGTTTATCATTGCAGTATATCTATATATGATACTATTTAGGCGTTGCTTATGTTTTACAGACGCGCTAGCCCAGCCCCCGCTCTGTCGTTAGTTAAGTAACCTAACGGGTAATGACGGGGCCCAGTGGCGAATGCGAATAGCATAAGCGTACGTCATATTTTGGTTGTTTTCTGCAATGGTAGGATTAAATGATGGGACGCATTAAAAGAACTAATGCAAGAATATCACGCATTAAAAGAACTAATGCAAGATAATAAACCAAGTTAAAGTCGTTGGAACACTTTCGAAAAACCACTCGGTTCTTTTCAAAACCAACTTTTAAATGCGGAGCTTGAGCCACTCCTTTTAAAAGCTATCTCGTTCCATCGACCAAATCAAGTTCACTACGTTCACGGTTTTGCCAAAACCATTCGTAGCCCTCCGTCGTTTCGTATGAATATTCAATAGTATTCAAGCTGTGTTTGTTGACCTTCGTCAAGGCATAGTGATTGGTAGCTGTTGGGTATTCATATGTAGCATAGATAGATGCGTTGGTTTGGGACATTCGCATTACCTTGTTGACCTTCGTCAAGGGTATATACGGGTGGATTCAAATTAACCTGGATAATGACGGGCAGAACTTGACATGTGACTTATGATTTGTTGACCTTCGTCAAGGTCATAAGAGCATGGGGCAAAAAATCCACATCGGGAGTTTCATAAGTACTGAAACTTGCTAGATTTGCATACCATTTGGAGTGTGATGATTCTGGTAGGATTCCTTCAGTTTCGTCACGCGATGATATTTGGATCCCGATCCTACTGTGAGTATATGCTACTCCTCGGGAAATTTCTCACTAAACGATCAATGCTATAAACCTAGTAGGTGCCTAGAATGGTGTTAGCGGGGCTACGCCCCCAGGGAAAAGAGGTTCTTTAATTAAGGAACTTCGCGAAAGCGTTGGAAAACCTCCCTCGAAGTACCGACACCGGCCTGGCTGAACGGTTAAGCAAGTATTGTACGGTGGGATTGATCCTGACTAATTCTTCCTTTATGGTTTGAGGAGGGATTCGAGAAACAGTGGGAGCCATCCTGTTTAGACAAACTAAAAACCACTCTAAACTTGCAAGAGCATCATGCTGAGTGTTTCTTCTTCTCTCTCCTAATTGTAGCGACCAATCAACATGACTGGACTTAAGTTACTCCTAGATAAAAACAAACTGACAGGGCCAAACTACAAAGATTGGCTCAGGAATGTCAAGATAGCAATCACTTACGACAAGCTGGGGTATCTTCTTACCACCAAAGCTCCCCCTGTCCCTGGTCCCACTTCCAGCGTCGCGGATAAGGAAATCCGCAAGACTTGGGAGATTGATAGCGCGAAGGCCAAGTGCCTCGTACTTGCCTCGATGGACAACGAACATCAGAGGAGGCACGAGAATATGGACCTTGAATCCATATTTCTCCATACAAAAGAACTGTATGGAGAGCAATCTCGTATCACAAGATACGAAGCGTCGAAAAAGTTGTTTTCGGCAAAGATGGCCGTCGGATCATCGGTAGCCGAGCACGTGCTAAAGATGATCGGCTACATTGAGGAGCTCGCGGACCTAGGCACCACATTGGAGGCTGAACTCTATACGGATATAGTTCTCCAGTCCCTTCCTTCCACTTACGCCCAGTTCATACTGAACTTCAACTTACAAGAAAAGGAGGTTGAACTTTCAGAGCTCCTCAACATGCTGAGGAGCGCAGAGGGCACCCTACAGAAAGGTAGGGATACATCCACTTTGTTTGTAGGAGGATCGTCTTCTTCTAGGTCCAAGGCGAAAGCCAAGGGAAAGAAGAAGAAGGCCCCCGCCAAACCAAGGGGCGGTGTTAGTAAGATGGATACGAAGGGAAAAGGTAAAGCAACAAAGTTGGCGGGAAAGCTTGTGGATAAGGAAGAATGCTTCTTTTGTCATAAGAAAGGTCACTGGAAGAATGATTGCAGGGCCTGGAAGGCCAGAACACAGGAATTGAAGCAGGTTGCAGCTTCAGCTTCAGGTGTGTATGTTATTGAAAACTGTCTTTCAATAAACTCTACTTCCAGGGTATAGGATACCGGATCAGGATCTCATATCTGTAATTCTTTGCAGGCGTTGAGAAACCGTAGTGTTTTGAAAGCAGATGACATGACCCTCAGAGTTGCGAATGGAGCTAGCATGGATGCTAAAGCCGTGGGGGACTATCACCTGGGAATGTCGGATGGACATGTTTTGGTTTTGCGTAATTGCTTTTTTGTACCCAACGCAACTTGTAATATCATTTCTGTATCTTTAGTTTCTAAAGAAGGTTATGAATTTGCGTTTGTAAGTAATGTTGTAAACATTCACCTTAATCAAGCTTTGATTGGGTCAGGTACATTGAGTAATGGTATATACGTGTTAAACCAACCACAGATTTTTAATGTCCAGAATACACACAAAAGAAAGTCTCCAGAAATAAATCAGACTTTCTTATGGCATTGTAGACTGGGTCACATCAATGAGAGAAGGTTGATGAAGTTACATACAGAAGGGTATTTGAATGCGTTCGAATATCAGTCGTATGCCACTTGTCAATCCTGTCTCAAAGGAAAGATGACAAAGACTCCGTTTACTGGACATGGAGTAAGAGCGAGCGAGCTCTTGGGACTCGTACACAGTGACGTGTGCGGTCCAATGTCTACACATGCGAGAAGCGGATATTCTTACTTTATTAATTTTACGGATGACTTCTCAAGGTACGGTTATGTCTTCTTAATGAAACATAAGTCCGAAGCCTTTGGAAAATTCCAGGAGTATAAGAATGAAGTAGAGAAACAGACCGGCAAAAGTATTAAGATTCTAAGATCGGATCGAGGTGGAGAATACTTAAGTGCCGAATTCCTGAATTACTTAAAAGAGAATGGTATTCTCTCTCAGCTTACTCCTCCATACACTCCGCAACATAACGGTGTATCGGAGAGACGGAACCGAACCCTATTGGATATGGTTCGGTCCATGATGAGTAACGCTGAGTTACCGCGATCATTCTGGGGATATGCGCTAGAAGCAGCTGCGTATCTCTTGAACAAGGCTCCCACCAAGACTGTGCCTACCACCCCATATGAGATGTGGACTGGGAAGAAACCCTGTCTTAAGTATCTCAAAGTATGGGGATGTCCAGCTTTTGTAAAAAAGCAGCATGCGGACAAGCTTGAGGCACGTTCAGTACAGTGTAAGTTTGTGGGATACCCAAGGAACTCCAGGGGGTATCTTTTCTATTCCGCTGAGGAACAAAAGGTTTTTGTTTCTCAGCATGCCCGCTTCTTGGAAACTGAGTTTTTGGAAACCCAGATAAGTGGGAGCATAATAGAACTGGAAGAAGTTCCAGAACCACAGACTGTTACTGAAAGCTTAGTGGAACCAGAGGGTTCAACAGAACAGGACATTCCTACGCCGCTCCGCAGGAGTAGTAGGCAGACTCATCCGCCCGAGAGATACTACGGTTTTCTCATAGACGGGGATAGAGAGGATTGCATCATAGACTATGATGAGCCTACTAGCTTCCAGCAGGCCGTTCAGAGCGTTGACTCAGTGAAATGGCTGGATGCAATGCGGACCGAAATGGAGTCCATGTACACCAACAAGGTATGGACGTTGGACATTGCTCCAGACGGGGTAAAACCCGTATGATGCAAGTGGATCTTCAAAAGGAAGATTGGTGTAGATGGACAGGTTGAGACCTATAAAGCTAGGCTGGTAGCAAAGGGTTTTCGTCAAAGACCTGGCTTGGACTATGACGAAACCTTCTCTCCAGTAGCCATGCTGAAATCCATTCGGATCCTTCTGTTAGTTATGTATATGCCCTAGAGGCCATTGTTGTACATTTGATGTATATTATAATGGATGCTTGGTTATATATAGAGAAGACTTTTTTGCTCGTCATGATAGTATGCTATTTGGTTTCACTTTATCTTAACATGTTGAATTGTATTGGTTTACTGTTTTACTCTCACATGTTGATAAAGCCCTTAGGATCTGTACTCGACTACTGGGACTATGATGAGATCATACTAGTGGGGCCGCGGTAGTCGATGAGTACAACCTATAACTGTTCCTAGTCGAGGGTATATCGAGACAGGGCATCGATACACCAGAGTAGACTAGCGTATACGCATCTTGACCCATATGATGGGCGATGGATGATCCCATATCCATCGGTGTTTGACATCAGAGATGGTGTACGGGTGCTCAGTGGAGACTGGGTATACTGGACGGACTCGCCGAGAACTCCCAGATGGTGATATACCACACGTCAGATGGCAGTTCTCCGGTGACACAGGTACAGGGTAGTCTGAAGACCCGAGATCGTCATAGAGTCTTGTGTGATTCCCACTGTGCTTTGATTTCCACCTTACCACGTCCAAGAGGGCGTGCAAAACGGTGGCTTTTGGGTACAGTCCCGAATCACATGGAGGCAATGAGCGATAGGAGGGGATTCGTCTCTCCCGGTATAGGGAGTTGATGTTGTGCTGTGTTCGATTGGCTATAACTGGAAGTCCCTGGCCAGGGCTGATATAGAGATTTACTAGTAAGTGTTACTAGTAGTTTCTCGACCCGTTATGAGCCATACATCGACACGACTTATCGGTTACTGGGGTCTGACGTATACCACCCCTAGACTTGATATGCGACATATCAGACGAACAGACCGGACTGTACGGGAGTGTTACTGATCGGATTCACAGGAGAACGCACAGGCTAGCTTGTTGATCTTCTGATCGCTCAATACCTGGGTGGCTGTTACGTTTAGCTGACCGCTTGCAGCTTGTGGGTGTTTGATATGATCATCACCTGCTACCGGCGTATTGACGATTCTTTAGAGTCCTACACAGAGGTTTCTTGGCTCAGGCGAAACAGAGTAGTGGCACATATGTGATATGCGCAGGAGCGAGAATAATGCGATATGGGATACCGTATTAGATTCTCGCGATATATGGATATGAACCGGGTCATCGGATCAAGTGTTGATTCGATGAATCGGTACATGATATATTAGTCGGTTATATTCGATATAGCCGGATCGTCGGATCAAGTGTTGATTCGATGATTTAATATATAATAATATATATGATATATTATTATATTAACTAATATTGGCTTGCTTTATTATTTCATTTTCTCAGTGGATGATACATTGATATATATGCGATATATGTTAATTGTATTATTTTCTTTTGTTGCAAATATATAATATATATGTGATATATATTATTGTGACATGATATGATTAATTGTTAAACATGTTTAAGGATGATTAATTGAGGTTAGGGTTTGATTGGGTTTAGTTGCTTCAAGTTCTTTCTAGAAGCAATTTTCTTTTGTCATTTGTAAAGATATTTTGGATGACACATTTTTTAACTTAACCAAACCCTAACCCTAGTTGTTTCTCTACACATTCTCATCCATTCATCCTTGACCATGGTTAATAATTAAATCATATGTTTATATTTCTATTCATCACAAAAGAAAATGAATAATCATTATTCTTTTTCCATGATCATCTTCTTCTTCTTCTCTCTTGAAGAAGCCCTCTTGAAAATTCTTATGTGATGAAAGATTATGAGAAAATGATATTAAAAGAAAGCAAAATCACTACTCTCTCATCCTCATCTCATCTAGCCCTTGGGATTAGGGTGTTCTTCTCTTTTGAGTGAGAAAGCTTGAGTCGAAGCGACTTCAAGGTAGATCATCGGAGATTTGGAATACGACAAGCTAGAATGGATCGTTCGAGTCGTGGAGCCTCTCATGAGTCCGGGAGATCGTGGATCATGGCAAAGGGACTTCTACTCAGAGCTTGTGAAGTGAAGGAGCGGACTACAAAGGTTGTAATCCCTCACACTTAGATAAAAGTTATCTAATTGCATATTAAACCCTAATAATCTAGCAAAGATCCCGGCTTTGGGTTGTTCGGCACGTCTAAAATTTAATCCGGGCATGTTTGATGCCTTTAGAACCTTCACAAGAGTGTCTAGGAACCCTACAGTGGTAATATCTCATATCATTAACGTAAGCAAGTATGCGTATCCCGATTGTCGTTGATGTGATATGTTATATTGGATCGTCGCGATCAGAATAGCCGGGGGTTTTATGTGAGATGAGGGTTTTTATTTTCATTCATGTAAAATTCATTTGTAATGTAATATTCTTTTATTTGGGGCACTTCCAGGATGCGGTTGCTGTCACCAGTGTATATTATTTACTTTTCCGCATTAGGTAGACCCAAGGAGGGGAGCACAAGTAACCGGGTTCTAGTGTCCAGTGGGAGGCCATCTCGAGGAGTCAAGACCGGGTCTCCTAACCCTAGAATTGGCAGTGTTACTTGCCGCTCTCGTAGGGGTCTTGGGATGTGGGTTTGGCTATTCGTCGCGACCGTGGAATCCGTGTTTTATACAGGCTCGTATTAAAAACACGGACGTCCTAGTATATCCAATATTTCATATATGTTCTTCTGCTGCAATGTTCTGTGATGAGATTATATTACTGCCTGAGACGAATGCTTATACTATATATATATGCTGATATATAAATATTACTGCTTTCGTTTCTTCTGTGATGCTTAGGAAGCATAAGCTGATGGGATTTTTATTAATGAGATTAATAAAAGAAAAAGAAACCTAAAGATGTTGTAGAATCAAAACTTAATAAAAAGGGTAGCTACAGTTTTGCTTTGCACAGAGATATATACGATATATCCTGCACCTTATTCGATGAGGAAAGGACCGAGATCCCTTCACCGGGAGTGACTCGTTTAGCAAAACTGGCAGATGCTACAAAACACGGTTTGTCTTTTGATTGCTTTTAGTGTTTTGCTTTGCACAGCGGTATATATGATATATCCTGCACCTTATTCGATGAGGAAAGGGCCGACGATCCCTTCACCGGGAGTGACCCCTTTAGCGAAACTAAGAAAAGCCTCAAAAACACTCCTTTTCAAAAACACATGATTCTACGACGATATCAAGTTCATTACGCTCAAGGTTTTCAGAAAAACCTGCGTAGCCCTCCGTCATTTCAGATAAAGACTAGTTAGTATTCGTGCTACGTTTGTTGACCTCCGTCAAGGCGTAGTGTGCGGTAGCTGATTAGTATTTACCTGCTTATGCATATGATGCAGATTGGATTAGGGTAGTCGTACGGCCTTGTTGACCTCCGTCAAGGGTCGTGCGGGTGGGTTTAATTCAATCAAGAAATGACAGGTTGAACTTGACTAGTAGCCTATGGTTTGTTGACCTCCGTCAAGGTCATAGGACACTAGGGGCAAAAGCATTATCGGGAATTTCAAGTGTTGAAATTTGCAATGAGATTGCATACCTCCTATGAGATAGTTGGATCCCGATACCCACTGCGAGTAAGAGTTACTCCTGGGAGAGTTTTACACAAGACAATTAGTCATTCAAGTAGGTGTCTAGAAAAGTGTTAACGAGGTTACGCCTCTGGGAAAACGAGGTTTACTAATTAGGTCCGTGCGAAAGCACGGGGAACCTCCCTCAAAGTACCGACACTGATCTGGCTGAAAGATTGACGAAATTGTAGGGTGTAATTAATCCCGGCTAATCTTACCTTTTATGGTTTGAAGGTAGATTTGATAAAAACAGTGGGAGACATCCTGATTAGATAAGATAATAACCAATCTAATCTTGCAAGAGTATACGCTAAAGTGTTTTCTTCTCTCTCTCTCCAGGTAGCGACCATTTCAGGCCATAATCAAGATAATAATATGGATGTATTGACTGAACCTAATTATTGTACTGAGCAAGGGAACGTTGAACCCGTTCTTTCTTATAAGAGTTATAAGATTGAACAGGAAACAGGAGAATATCTAGATTCTCACGCCGCCCAAAAGAACATGCATGTTGATGCATCTTCTTCAGGTGTGTTAGTTATTGAGAACTGTTTCTCAGTTCACCCTACGTCCTGGGTATTAGATTCCGGATCAGGATCCCACATATGTAAACAGTTACATGGGCTACGTAAAGGTAGAGAACTGGGAAAATGTGATCATTCCGTTCAAGTAGGGAACGGTGCAAGTATTGTAGCCAAAGCAGTTGGCGAATATCACCTTGTATTACCAAGTCGTAATACACTGATTCTAAATGAATGCTATTATATACCGAACATGATGTGCAACATTATATCAGTTTCTTTATTGAGTAAAGAGGGATATAATTTTGTAGTACAGGATAATGTTATGAACATATTCCTAGATCAAAAGTTGATTGCATCAGGCTCGTTACATAATGGCATATTCATTCTAAATCAGAATACAGTCCTGAATATACAAAACACACACAAGAGGAAAAGTTCAGATATGAACGAATCCTTCTTGTGGCATTGTAGACTTGGTCATATCAATGCGACACGACTGGCTAACTTACATAAAGATGGTTATTTGAATCCGTTCGAATTATCATCTTATGATACTTGCCATTCATGTCTCAAAGGAAAAATGACCAAAGCTCCGTTTAGTGGACACGGAGAAAGAGTTACCGAACTCTTAGGACTGGTACATAGTGATGTATGCGGTCCCATGTCTACGCATGCCAGGAACGGTTCTTCCTACTTTATTACATTCACTGACGATCTCTCAAGATTCGGATATGTGTTCCTGATGAAACACAAGTCTGAAGCTTTTGAGAAATTCAGAGAATATAAGCACGAAGTAGAGAATCAAACGGGCAAAAGTATTAAGATTCTTCGATCTGATCGAGGAGGTGAATACTTAAGCGGTGAGTTCCTAGATTATCTAAAAGAGAATGGGATTCTCTCTCAGCTTACTCCTCCTTATACACCACAGCACAACGGTGTATCGGAGCGGAGGAATCGCACCCTATTAGATATGGTGCGCTCAATGATGAGCACTGCTGAGTTACCTATTTCCTTCTTGGGGTATGCGCTTGAGACAGCAGCATAAATACTGAATAAAGTTCCTACCAAATCTGTGCCTACCACCCCATATGAGATATGGGAAGGAAAGAGACCATATCTTAATTTTGTTAAGATATGGGGTTGCCCGGCTTATGTCAAAAGACGGAACCCGGACAAACTCGAGGCAAGATCTGTTTTATGTAAGTTTATTGGATATCCCAAGCATTCGCGAGGGTATATTTTCTACCACAGTGAGGAACAAAGAGTGTTTGTTGCTCAACACGCCACCTTTTTAGAAAAGAAATTTCTTGCAAAAGAGATTAGTGGCTCTGAGGTAGAACTGGAAGAAGTTCCAGCAGAACAAACTACAACAGATGATTTAGTGGAACCAGAGGATTCAGTAGTACCCGACGAACCCCAGCCTCTCCGCAGATCTAGTAGGGTTTCTCATCCACCTGAGAGATACTACGGTTTTCTCATTGATGGTGGAAGCGAGGATTGCATCATGGATGATGATGAACCGACTAGTTTCGAGCAGGCCATCATGAGTGGTGACTCTGTGAAATGGCTGGATGCAATGCGATCTGAGATGGAATCCATGTACACCAACAAAGTATGGACTTTGGAAAATGCTCCTGAAGGGGTAAAACCCATTGGGAGCAAGTGGATCTTTAAAAAGAAATTTGGTGTAGATGGAAAAGTTGAGACTTTCAAAGCTAGACTTGTAGCAAAGGGTTTTCGTCAACGTCCAGGTGTGGATTATGACGAAATCTTTTCTCCAGTGGCTATGCTTAAGTCCATCCGGATCTTACTTGCCATTGCTGCATACCATGATTACGAAATCTGGCAAATGGATGTTAAGACCGCCTTTCTAAACGGTGATTTAGAAGAGTGCGTGTACATGACTCAGCCAAAGGGCTTCGTAGATAGTGGGAGCAGCGGAAAGGTGTGTAAGCTTCTTAAATCCATTTATGGGTTAAAGCAAGCATCGCGGAGTTGGAACATCTGTTTTGATGTTGTAGTCAAAGAGTTTGACTTCATCAAAAATATAGGTGGCAGAGGGTAAGGTAGTCTTCCTCGTATTGTACGTGGATGACATACTCTTGATAGGAAATGATATTCCTATGCTGCAATCAGTCAAGCTCTTCTTATCACAGAGATTCTCAATGAAAGATCTAGGTGATGCCTCCTGCATATTGGGAATCATGATCTATAGAGATAGATCTAAACGGATACTGGGATTGTCCCAATCCAGGTACATTGACACCATACTAAAGAGGTTTAGTATGGAAGAATCCAAACGTGGGAATCAGCCCACGATATCTGGACTCACTCTCTCCAAAGAGATGTCTCTCAAGACTGATTTGGAGAGAGCTCGCATGCAAGGGATACCCTATGCTTCGGCAGTAGGCTCTATCATGTATGTGATGCTATGTACCAGACCCGATGTAGCATACTCACTAAGTGTAGTGAGTCGGTATCAAGCAGATCCTGGAGAGAGTCATTGGACAGCAGTGAAAAACATTCTCAAGTACTTACGAAGGACTAAGGAGATGTTCTTGGTGTATGGTAATGGAGAGCTCCAGGTGGAGTCCTTTACCGATTCCAGCTTCCAAAGTGATAAGGACGACTCTAAGTCGCATTCGGGTTTTGTCTTTACCCTCAATGGAGGGGCGGTATGTTGGAAGAGTTCCAAACAGGATACCGTTGCAGACTCAACGATGGAGGCTGAATACATCGCTGCCAACGATGCTGCCAAAGAGGCTGTCTGGATCAAGAAGTTCATTAGTGAACTTGGTGTGGTTCCATCCATTGAGCATCCAATACCTCTGTATTGCGATAACAATGGAGCTGTGGCTTTGGCCAAGGAACCCAGGTCCCATCAGAAGTCCAGACATATTCTGAGGCGGTATCACCTGATCAGGGAGATAGTTGATCGCCGGGAGATCGAGGTCAGGAGAGTAGATACGAAGGACAACACTGCGGATCCATTCACGAAGGCTATTCCCCAGATACAGTTTGAGAGATTATTCGGGATGCTGGGTATGCGATACTACAGCAGCTGGCCTTAGTGCAAGTGGGAGATTGTTAGTTATGTATATGCCCTAGAGGCCATTGTTGTACATTTGATGTATATTATAATGGATGCTTGGTTATATATAGAGAAGACTTTCTTGCTCGTCATGATAGTATGCTATTTGGTTTCACTTTATCTTAACATGTTGACTTGTATTGGTTTACTGTTTTACTCTCACATGTTGATAAAGCCCTTAGGATCTGTACTCGACTACTGGGACTATGATGAGATCATACTAGTGGGGCCGCGGTAGTCGATGAGTACATCCTATAACTGTTCCTAGTCGAGGGTATATCGAGACAGGGCATCGATACACCAGAGTAGACTAGCGTATACGCATCTTGACCCATATGATGGGCGATGGATGATCCCATATCCATCGGTGTTTGACATCAGAGATGGTGTATGGGTGCTCAGTGGAGACTGGGTATACTGGACGGACTCGCCGAGAACTCCCAGATGGTGATATACCACACGTCAGATGGCAGTTCTCCGGTGACACAGGTACAGGGTAGTCTGAAGACCCGAGATCGTCATAGAGTCTTGTGTGATTCCCACTATGCTTTGATTTCCACCTTACCACGTCCAAGAGGGCGTGCAAAACGGTGGCTTTTGGGTACAGTCCCGAATCACATGGAGGCAATGAGCGATAGGAGGGGATTCGTCTCTCCCGGTATAGGGAGTTGATGTTGTGCTGTGTTCGATTGGCTATAACTGGAAGTTCCTGGCCAGGGCTGATATAGAGATTTACTGGTAAGTGTTACTAGTAGTTTCTCGACCCGTTATGAGCCATACATCGACACGACTTATCGGTTACTGGGGTCTGACGTATACCACCCCTAGACTTGATATGCGACATATCAGACGAACAGACCGGACTGTACGGGAGTGTTACTGATCGGATTCACAGGAGAACGCACAGGCTAGCTTGTTGATCTTCTGATCGCTCAATACCTGGGTGGCTGTTACGTTTAGCTGACCGCTTGCAGCTTGTGGGTGTTTGATATGATCATCACCTGCTACCGGCGTATTGACGATTCTTTAGAGTCCTACACAGAGGTTTCTTGGCTCAGGCGAAACAGAGTAGTGGCACATATGTGATATGCGCAGGAGCGAGAATAATGCGATATGGGATACCGTATTAGATTCTCGCGATATATGGATATGAATCGGGTCATCGGATCAAGTGTTGATTCGATGAATCGGTACATGATATATTAGTCGGTTATATTCGATATAGCCGGATCGTCGGATCAAGAGTTGATTCGATGATTTAATATATAATAATATATATGATATATTATTATATTAACTAATATTGGCTTGCTTTATTATTTCATTTTCTCAGTGGATGATACATTGATATATATGCGATATATGTTAATTGTATTATTTTTTTTGTTGCAAATATATAATATATATGTTATATATATTATTGTAACATGATATGATTAATTGTTAAACATGTTTAAGGATGATTAATTGAGGTTAGGGTTTGATTGGGTTTAGTTGCTTCAAGTTCTTTCTAGAAGCAATTTTCTTTTGTCATTTGTAAAGATATTTTGGATGACACATTTTTTAACTTAACCAAACCCTAACCCTAGTTGTTTCTCTACACATTCTCATCCATTCATCTTGACCATGGTTAATAATTAAATCATATGTTTATATTTCTATTCATCACAAAAGAAAATGAATAATCATTATTCTTTTTCCATGATCATCTTCTTCTTCTTCTTCTCTCTTGAAGAAGCTCTCTTGAAAATTCTTATGTGATGAAAGATTATGAGAAAATGATATTAAAAGAAAGCAAAATCACTACTCTCTCATCCTCATCTCATCTAGCCCTTGGGATTAGGGTGTTCTTCTCTTTTGAGTGAGAAAGCTTGAGTCGAAGCGACTTCAAGGTAGATCATCGGAGATTTGGAATACGACAAGCTAGAATGGATCGTTCGAGTCGTGGAGCCTCTCATGAGTCCGGGAGATCGTGGATCGTGGCAAAGGGACTTCTACTCGGAGCTTGTGAAGTGAAGGAGCGGACTACAAAGGTTGTAATCCCTCACACTTAGATAAAAGTTATCTAATTGCATATTAAACCCTAATAATCTAGCAAAGATCCCGGCTTTGGGTTGTTCGGCACGTCTAAAATTTAATCCGGGCATGTTTGATGCCTTTAGAACCTTCACAAGAGTGCCTAGGAACCCTACACCTTCTTGCCATTGCTGCCTTCCACGATTATGAGATTTGGCAAATGGACGTAAAGACAGCTTATCTAAATGGAAATTTAGAGGAGTGTGTCTATATGGACCAGCCAGAGGGTTTCATTCAGAGTGGGAGCAGCGGAAAGGTGTGCAAGTTGCTTAAGTCCATCTATGGACTAAAGCAGGCATCGCGGAGTTGGAACATCTGCTTTGATGAGACGGTCAAAGAATTTGGCTTTATCAAAAATCCAGATGAACCATGCATCTATAGTAGATTTGTAGCGAGAACTGTAGTATTCATCGTTTTATACGTGGATGACATTCTCTTAATAGGAAATGACATTCCTATGCTACAATCTGTCAAGGGGTTCTTGTCACACAGGTTCTCCATGAAAGACCTGGGTGATGCCTCGTACATTCTGGGTATCCGGATCTACCGTGACAGATCCAAGAGGATATTAGGACTTTCACAGTCCAGGTACATCGACACCATACTGAAGAGATTCAGTATGGAAGATTCCAAGCGCGGTAACCTACCGGCTTGTCACGGGATCACCCTCTCTAAAGAGATGTCTCCCAAGACTGATTTGGAGATGGATCGCATGTCTATTATACCCTACGCTTCTGCGGTAGGCTCTATAATGTATGCGATGTTGTGTACCAGACCGGATGTAGCTTATGCACTGAGTGTGGTAAGCCGGTATCAGTCAAACCCTGGGGAGAAACACTGGATAGCGGTAAAGAACATTCTCAAGTATCTGAGAAGGACTAAGGAGATGTTCTTGGTGTATGGCGGAAAAGATCTCCAGATCGAGGCCTTTGCTGACTCCAGCTTCCAGAGTGACAAGGATGATTCCAAGTCCATGTCAGGTTTTGTCTTTACCCTCAATGGAGGGGCGGTGTGTTGGAAGAGTTCCAAACAGAAAACCGTTGCAGACTCGACGATGGAAGCGGAATACATCGCTGCATCTGATGCCGCAAAAGAAGCTGTCTGGATGAGGAAGTTCTTGAAAGAACTTCAGGTGGTTCCGTCCATTATTGATCAAATACCTCTGTATTGCGACAACAACGGGGCTATAGCTTCAGCGAAGGAACCCAGGTCCCATCAGAGATCCAGGCACATCTTGAGGCGGTATCACCTGATCAGGGAGATCGTGGATCGCCAGGAGATCGAGGTTCGGAGAGTCGCTTCAGAAGATAACACTGCAGATCCATTCACCAAGGCCCTGCCCCAGACTCAGTTCGAGCGGCTGATCGAGATGATAGGTCTTCGATACGCCAGTACATGGCCTTAGTGCAAGTGGGAGATTGTTAGTGTATATGCCCTAGAGGCCATTACTGTATCATACTAGTTTGTATATTACTTAATGGAAGCTTGGGATATTCACCTTGTATATACAATCTTGCTCAAAATAGTAGTATGCTACTTGGTTTGTTTCTACTTCAATGTGTACATGTGTTTATTTTTGTATATAGCCTATACACATTAGTGGAGCCCTTAGGATCTTGCTTGATTACCAGCTGTTAGTGTTTATGCCCTAGAAGGCCATTACTGTATCATACTAGCTTGTATATTACTTAATGGAAGCTTGGGATATTCACATGTATATAACAGTCTTGCTAAACATGGTAGTATGCTACTTGGTTTTTCTATCTTAATATGTGAGTGAACGTATTGATAGAGCTCTTAGGATCATGCTTGTCTACCAGCGTTGTGATGGCAGTCACACTAGTGGGGGCTGGGTAGTCTACAAGCACATCCTTATTCAGGTCCCTGGTCGTTGGATTATCGAGACAGAGCATCGATACTCCGGAGTAGACTAGTGTGTACGCTTCTCATCCCAGTTGGGGAGATGGTCTGTCCCACAGCCGTCAGTACGTCGTACTGGAGATAGTATACAGGTGCTCGTTAGGTTACGGGTACACCGGACAGGACTCACAGGGAACTGTTGGTTGGTTTGATACCAGTCGTCAGTGAACAGTTCCCAGGTGACATGAGTACAGCGTAGTCCGCAGACTTGACACTGCTACTTCGCCTCGAGTGAGTCCCACTGTTCTTAGATTGCTACCCTACCACGGCTCAAAGGAGTCGTGCAAACAGGTAGCAGTTGGGTGCAGTCCCGAGCACTTGGAGGCAGTGGCGGTTAGACAGGATTCGTCCCTCCCGGTATTGGGAGTAGATATCGTGCTGTGTCAGAGAGCCATTACGCAAAGTCCCTGGCCAGGGCAAGCGAGATTTGCTGGTAGGTTCCAGCAGTTTCTCAGGGTGTAATGGGCTTTACTCCGACACGACTTATACCGCTATTAGGGGACTGACGCTTGCCGCCCCCCTAGGCCCGATATGCGATAGTCTTGGACGAACGGACCGGACTGTATGGAGATTGTCACATCAGACTCAGTAGGAGTTCGGATGGGTTTACTCATCGGCCTTCTTATCGACAACTACCTGGGGACCGTTACGTACAGCTAGTGCCGCTTGCGGTCTGTGGTTAAACCCACTGCCAGCGTAGTAGTCGAGTCTCTAGAGTCCCACACAGAGAGTTTCCTACTCCAGGCGAAACGATATAGAGGTTGCATGGTTTTGCGACAAAGGGTTCGGATGCATACGTGCGTTTACGCGCGTACGACTTTCGGACAGTTTTTACCAGTCGGCTTTGGTTTAAGCCAGTTACTGGTATCCGGTTATTGGATTTATACAGTCTAAAGTTTTTCCGTATTTTTACGGTTCGGAGGGGCGTTCTCGTAATTACTCGAGAAGCTTCTAGAAGATGTGACTAAGGAGGTTTCTTTTGGATAAGAAAGTGAGTCATGGTGGTGATTCATTCATTTCATTAATGCACATTTATTGCTTAATGACTCATGCTAATGAATCACCACTAGATA
The DNA here is from genome assembly GCA_030015575.1 of Agapanthus africanus. Lineage (NCBI taxonomy): Eukaryota > Viridiplantae > Streptophyta > Magnoliopsida > Asparagales > Amaryllidaceae > Agapanthus > Agapanthus africanus. The sequence continues at coordinate 372,220,248 of JASDDO010000022.1, forward strand.
TTTTATGAAGCATGCTTATTCATTTCCTTTATTCATTATTGTTAAAAAAGAATGCTTCATAATATATTATGATACACTCTCTCTCCTCTCATTATCTTATCTCACATTCTCTCTCCTCAAGCTCTCATCTTCAAACCCTAATCCTTAATCCTCATGTGTTGAGATCAAAGGATTAGTTAGACTAAACAATCCATAACCTTTACTCTACATCATCCTTTCATCTTTGATTAGCAATCAAAGTTGATTAGTTACCTCAAGTTAGAGGTTTAGCTTGGAGTTTCGCTCTCGGGTGGATCGTCTACTACCTAGAGAAGGTCGAGGAGAACAAAGGAGGACGTAAAGACGAAGGACCGGTTTCATTAGGTATAATCCCTAATCACTTGTGAAAAGAAACTCATTGAATACGGTTATTTATAGTTTAGCTTCGATTCAAGCGGTTAGTCGATGTTCGTTGTTTAAACTTGATAAGTTTTGAAAATTCCGCCTCACCACAAGTACTGGGGTGAAGTACATCGACTTACAGTGGTATCAAAGCCTCGCTAAACACTAAATAACTTAATCGCAAATTTGTACGAATTTCGAACGGAAAAACGAAACCGGAAAACCCTAAAAATTGCTAGTTTCTGTCGAATTTAAAACGATGTCAGAAAATTTTTCAGGTGTGTTCAGAGAGCTAGAAAGGAGTCCAGGAGAACACCCAAGAAATTCGAGCCCATGAATCGGCAACTCGGCCGCGAAAGCGCGGCGGATCGGTGGGATCCGCCGCCCTTCCGCGGCGCTTTGGCCGAGTCATGGACTCGTCTTTCTTGTGTGGGTCCCCTATGACATTTGGGGTTTTCTGGAATATTTAATTATTGCTCAGGTTACTGTTTAACAGAGCAGATTTTGGAGCAATATTGATGTTGTTTATTCGATCGAATTGTACAGTATTTGCGTATTGTATTATATCTGTGATTGTTTTATGTGTTCGTAAACCTCCCCCAACTGCTAGTATGTCGGTTGGCAGGGGGTTGCACATTTCTGAAATGGTTATATCTGTTTGTGCATATAAACTGTATTGGACTGTTGTGGTGTATAGCCGGGGTTAGCAATGGGTTATTGATTAATTCATTTGTTGTAAATGTAATTTGTTGTAATATTATTTTCGCGGGGCACTTCCAGGTTGCGGTTGTAGCCACCGTTGTATTATTTTTTTTTACTGTTTTTGCTCCTAGGACTGACCTATGGTGGGGTACACAGACTGCCGGGTGGGTAGTTTGCCGTACCCGTAGGGGTCGAGGGTGGGGTAAACGGCTATTCATCACAACTGTGTAATCTGTCTTTTCTTGCAGGCTCAAAAGAAATACAGATTGCTTGCAAATCCAATATTGTTTATCTGTGTTCTGGAATGAATATCATTGCGTCAGACGAATGTAAAATATCTATATTTATTGTAGCTATTTAGACGTCACTTATGTTTTACACCCGCGCTAGCCCAGCCCCCGCTCTGTCGTTAGTTAAGTAACCTAACGGGTGATGACGGGACCCCGTGGCGAATGCGGATGGCATAAGAGGACGTTGTATTTTCGTTGTTTTCTGCAATGATAGGTTAATGATGGGACGCATTATCTATAATGCAAAGTAAAACAAACCAAAGTTTAAATCGTTGGAACAATTTAAAAGAAACCACTCGGTTATTTTTAAAACAGATATTTTTAAATACGGAGCTTTAACCACTCTTTTTAAAAGCTATCAGGTTCCTTCGGTTATATCAAGTTCATTACGTTTACGGTTTCGCCAAAACCAGTCGTAGCCCTCCGTCATTTCTTATGAATGGTCAGTAGTATTCAAGCTATGTTTGTTTGGCCCTTAGTCAAGACATAGTGTTTGGTAGCTGCTGGGGTATTCATTTGTTACATAGATAGATGAGTTGGTTTGGGACAGTCGTATTACTTTGTTTGGCCCTTAGTCAAGAGTATACGGATGGGTTCAAATCAACAGGATAATGATGGGCAGAACTTGACATGTGACTAATGATTTGTTGGCCCTTAGTCAAGATCATAAGAGCATGGGGCAAAAACTTATATCGGGAATTTCTAAAGAAACTGAAATTTGCAAAGAGATGCATACCATTTGGAGTTTGATGAATGTTGGTAGGATTCCTTCAACATTATCATACGATGATATTTGGATCCCGATCCTACTGTGAGTATATGCTACTTATCAGGATATTCGTCGCTTAACGATCAATGCTATAAACCTAGTAGGTGTCCAGAAAAGTGTCAGCGGGGTTACGCCCCCAGAGAAAAGAGGTTATTTAATTAAGGAACTTCGCGAAAGCGTTGGAAAACCTCCCTCGAAGTATCGACACCGGCCTGGCTGAACGGTTAAGCAAGTATTGTACGGTGAGAATAGTCTTGGCTAATTCTTCTTTTATGGTTTGAGGAAGGATTCGAGAAACAGTGGGAGCCATCCAGTTTAGATAAACTAAAAACCACTCTAAACTTGCAAGAGCATCATGCTAAAGAGTTTTCTTCTCTCTCTCCTAATTGCAGCGACCCTGAAAATGACTGGACTTAAGTTACTTTTAGAGAAAAATATACTGACGGGGCCAAACTATAAAGATTGGCTGCGGAATGTCAAGATGGCTTTGACCTATGACAAACTGGGGTACGTCCTCACCGCTACAGCACCTGCTGTCCTTGGTCCCAAATCCAGCAATGCGGATAAGGAAATCCGCAAAACCTGGGATTTAGATTGCGCGAGAGCCAAGTGCATCGTGCTTGCCTCGATGAACAATGAACATCAGAGGAGGCACGAGGATATGTCCCTAGATGGCATATTTCTCCATACAAAGGAACTTTATGGAGAGCAATCTCGTATAGCAAGATACGAGACCTCTAAGAAACTGTTTCGAGCGAGGTTGGCTGTCGGGTCATCGGTAGGTGAACATGTCCTACAGATGATCGGCTATATTGAAGAGCTCGCGGACCTTGGGACGACTTTGGATAATGAGCTCTATACAGACCTTGTTCTCCAGTCCCTTCCTCCCACCTACGCCCAGTTTATCCTCAACTTCAATCTTCAAGGAAAAGAAGTTGAACTTGCGGAACTCCTGAACATGTTAAGGAGTGCAGAGGGCACCTTGCAGAAGGCAAGGGAAACACCCGCTATGTTTGTTGGCGGTTCATCTTCTTCCGGGTCCAAGGCTAGGGCCAAAGGAAGGAAGAAGAAGGCCGCACCCAGACCTAGAGGAGGTGTTAGTAAGGTGGGAAAGAAGGGAAAGAAAAAGTTTACAGCACCGGTAGTTGGCCTGGATGAGTGCTTCCATTGTCACAGGAAAGGGCACTGGAAGAAGGATTGCAAGGCGTGGAACGCCAAGAACCAGGAACCGAAGCAAGCTGTGGCTTCGACTTCAGGTGTGTTTGTAATTGAGAATTGTCTGTCGATCAACTCTACTTCCTGGGTATTGGATACCGGATCAGGATCTCATATTTGCAATTCTTTGCAGGCACTGAGAAACCGTAGAGTGCTGAAGGAAGGTGATATGATCCTCAGGGTTGCTAACGGAGCTAGCGTGGGAGCTGCGTCCGTCGGGGATTATCACCTAGGATTGACGAGTGGACACATTTTGGTTTTACATAACTGTTATTTTGTACCCAGCTTAACGTGTAATATCATATCAGTTTCCTTGTTATCAAATAAAGGTTATGATTTCACGTTTGTAAGAGATGTTGTCAACATCCACCTTAATCATGGTTTGATTGGGTCCGGTACTCTAAATAACGGCATATATGTGTTAAACCAACTCCAAATTTTCAATGTCCAGAACACACTAAAAAGAAAGTCTCCAGATTTAAATAAAGCTTTCTTATGGCATTGTAGACTGGGTCACATCAATGAGAGAAGGTTGACTAAGTTGCATAGAGAAGGATATTTGGACACGTTCGAATATCAAACCTATGACACTTGTCAATCTTGTCTCAAAGGAAAGATGACAAAGACTCCATTTACTGGACAAGGAGTAAGAGCGAGCGAGCTCTTAGGACTCATACACAGTGATGTATGTGGTCCAATGTCTACACATGCAAGAGGTGGTTATTCCTACTTCATTACTTTTACAGATGATTTCTCTAGGTATGGGTATGTTTTCTTAATGAAGCATAAATCAGAGGCTTTTGAGAAATTCCTGGAATTTAAGAGTGAAGCGGAAAACCAAACAGGCAAAAGTATTAAGACACTAAGATCTGATCGAGGTGGAGAATACTTAAGTGCCGAGTTCCTAGGTTACCTAAAAGAGAAAGGAATTCTCTCTCAGCTTACTCCTCCATACACTCCACAGCACAACGGTGTATCGGAGAGACGGAATCGAACTCTATTGGATATGGTACGATCCATGATGAGTAATGCTGAGTTACCGCGATCTTTCTGGGGTTATGCGCTAGAATCAGCGGCATATCTTTTGAACCAGGTTCCAACCAAGACTGTGCCTACCACACCATATCAGATGTGGAGTGGGAAGAAACCCTGTCTAAAACATTTTAGGACATGGGGGTGTCCAGCTTTTGTAAAAAAGCAGCATGTGGACAAGCTCAAGGCACGCTCAGTACTGTGTAAGCTTGTGGGATATCCAAAGAACTCCAAGGGATATTATTTCTATTACGCAGAGGAACAAAAGGTTTTTGTTTCTCGTCATGCCCACTTCTTAGAAACTGAATTTTTGGAAAATCAGAAGAGTGGGAGCGAAATAGAACTGGAAGAAATTCCAGAACCACAAACTGCTACTGAATGTTTGGTAGAACCAGAGGTTCAAGAAGAACAGAACATTCCCGCACCCCTCCGCAGGAGTAGTAGGCCGTCTCGTTCGCCTGAGAGATACTACGGTTTTCTCATTGACGGGGATAGAGAGGATTGCATCATAGATAATGATGAACCTACTGACTTCCAGCAGGCCATCCAGAGCGGCGACTCGGTACGATGGCTAGATGCAATGCGGACCGAAATGGAGTCCATGTACACCAACAAAGTATGGACTTTGGACTTTGCTCCAGATGGGGTAAAACCCATAGGATGCAAATGGATCTTCAAGAAAAAGATTGGTGTAGATGGACAGGTGGAAACCTATAAGGCTAGACTTGTTGCAAAGGGTTTTCGTCAAAGACCTGGTTTGGACTATGACGAAACTTTTTCTCCAGTGGCTATGCTTAAATCCATTCGGGTCCTTCTTGCTATTGCTGCCTTCCATGATTATGAAATCTGGCAGATGGACGTAAAGACGGCTTTTCTGAATGGAAATTTAGAAGAGAGCGTCTATATGGATCAGCCAGAGGGTTTCAATCAGAGTGGGAGCAGCGGGAAAGTATGCAAGCTGCTTAAGTCTATTTATGGACTAAAGCAGGCATCGCGGAGTTGGAACATCTGTTTTGATGAGACAGTCAAAGAATATGACTTTATCAAAAATCCAGATGAACCGTGCATATATAGTAAAGTTGTGGCCAGAAGTGTCGTATTCCTCGTCTTGTACGTGGATGACATTCTATTGATAGGAAATGACATTCCTATGCTACAATCTGTCAAAGGATTCTTGTCACACAGGTTCTCCATGAAAGACCTGGGTGATGCCTCTTACATTCTGGGGATCCGGATCTATCGTGATAGATCCAAGAGGATGTTGGGACTTTCGCAGTCCAGGTATATCGACACTGTACTGAAAAGATTCAGTATGGAAGATTCTAAGCGCGGTAATCTACCGGCTTGTCACGGAATCACCCTCTCCAAAGAGATGTCTCCCAAGACTGATTTGGAAAGGGAACGCATGTCTATTATACCCTACGCTTCTGCGGTAGGCTCTATAATGTATGCGATGTTGTGTACCAGACCAGATGTAGCTTATGCACTGAGCGTGGTAAGCCGGTATCAGTCAGACCCAGGAGAGAAACACTGGATAGCAGTAAAGAACATTCTCAAGTACCTGAGGAGGACTAAGGAGATGTTCTTGGTTTACGGCGGAAAAGACCTCAGGTTGGAGGCCTTTGCTGATTCCGGCTTCCAGAGTGATAAGGACGATTCCAAGTCCATGTCGGGTTATGTCTTTACCCTCAATGGAGGGGCGGTGTGCTGGAAGAGCTCCAAGCAGGACACCGTTGCTGACTCGACGATGGAAGCGGAGTATATAGCTGCTTGCGATGCCGCAAAAGAAGCAGTCTGGATGAAGAAGTTCCTAACAGAACTTCAGGTGGTTCCTACCATAGTTGATCCAATACCTCTGTATTGCGACAACAACGGAGCTATAGCTTTAGCGAAGGAACCAAGGTCCCATCAGAAGTCCAGACACATCTTGAGGCGGTATCACCTGATCAGGGAGATCATTGATCGTCAGGAGATCGAGGTTCGGAGAGTTGCTTCAGAAGAGAACATTGCTGATCCATTCACGAAGGCCCTTCCTCAGATTCAGTTCGAGAGGCTACTCGAGATCATTGGTCTACGATATGCCAGTACATGGCCCTAGTGCAAGTGGGAGATTGTTAGTGTTTATGCCCTAGAAGGCCATTACTGTATCATACTAGCTTGTATATTACTTAATGGAAGCTTGGGATATTCACATGTATATAACAGTCTTGCTAAACATGGTAGTATGCTACTTGGTTTTTCTATCTTAATATGTGAGTGAACGTATTGATAGAGCTCTTAGGATCATGCTTGTCTACCAGCGTTGTGATGGCAGTCACACTAGTGGGGGCTGGGTAGTCTACAAGCACATCCTTATTCAGGTCCCTGGTCGTTGGATTATCGAGACAGAGCATCGATACTCCGGAGTAGACTAGTGTGTACGCTTCTCATCCCAGTTGGGGAGATGGTCTGTCCCACAGCCGTCAGTACGTCGTACTGGAGATAGTATACAGGTGCTCGTTAGGTTACGGGTACACCGGACAGGACTCACAGGGAACTGTTGGTTGGTTTGATACCAGTCGTCAGTGAACAGTTCCCAGGTGACATGAGTACAGCGTAGTCCGCAGACTTGACACTGCTACTTCGTCTCGAGTGAGTCCCACTGTTCTTAGATTGCTACCCTACCACGGCTCAAAGGAGTCGTGCAAACAGGTAGCAGTTGGGTGCAGTCCCGAGCACTTGGAGGCAGTGGCGGTTAGACAGGATTCGTCCCTCCCGGTATTGGGAGTAGATATCGTGCTGTGTCAGAGAGCCATTACGCAAAGTCCCTGGCCAGGGCAAGCGAGATTTGCTGGTAGGTTCCAGCAGTTTCTCAGGGTGTAATGGGCTTTACTCCGACACGACTTATACCGCTATTAGGGGACTGACGCTTGCCGCCCCCCTAGGCCCGATATGCGATAGTCTTGGACGAACGGACCGGACTGTATGGAGATTGTCACATCAGACTCAGTAGGAGTTCGGATGGGTTTACTCATCGGCCTTCTTATCGACAACTACCTGGGGACCGTTACGTACAGCTAGTGCCGCTTGCGGTCTGTGGTTAAACCCACTGCCAGCGTAGTAGTCGAGTCTCTAGAGTCCCACACAGAGAGTTTCCTACTCCAGGCGAAACGATATAGAGGTTGCATGGTTTTGCGACAAAGGGTTCGGATGCATACGTGCGTTTACGCGCGTACGACTTTCGGACAGTTTTTACCAGTCGGCTTTGGTTTAAGCCAGTTACTGGTATCCGGTTATTGGATTTATACAGTCTAAAGTTTTTCCGTATTTTTACGGTTCGGAGGGGCGTTCTCGTAATTACTCTAGAAGCTTCTAGAAGATGTGACTAAGGAGGTTTCTTTTGGATAAGAAAGTGAGTCATGGTGGTGATTCATTCATTTCATTAATGCACATTTATTGCTTAATGACTCATGCTAATGAATCACCACTAGATATTTTATGAAGCATGCTTATTCATTTCCTTTATTCATTATTGTTAAAAAAGAATGCTTCATAATATATTATGATACACTCTCTCTCCTCTCATTATCTTATCTCACATTCTCTCTCCTCAAGCTCTCATCTTCAAACCCTAATCCTTAATCCTCATGTGTTGAGATCAAAGGATTAGTTAGACTAAACAATCCATAACCTTTACTCTACATCATCCTTTCATCTTTGATTAGCAATCAAAGTTGATTAGTTACCTCAAGTTAGAGGTTTAGCTTGGAGTTTCGCTCTCGGGTGGATCGTCTACTACCTAGAGAAGGTCGAGGAGAACAAAGGAGGACGTAAAGACGAAGGACCGGTTTCATTAGGTATAATCCCTAATCACTTGTGAAAAGAAACTCATTGAATACGGTTATTTATAGTTTAGCTTCGATTCAAGCGGTTAGTCGATGTTCGTTGTTTAAACTTGATAAGTTTTGAAAATTCCGCCTCACCACAAGTACTGGGGTGAAGTACATCGACTTACACCAGCGATGTGATGGCCGTCACACTAGTGGGGCTGGGTAATCTATAAGCACATCCTTATGCAGGTCCCTGGTCGCAGGACTATCGAGACAGGGCATCGATACTCCGGAGTAGACCAGCGCATGCGTTTCTCATCCCAGTGTGGGAGACGGTCTGTCCACAGCCGTCAGTACGTCGTACTTGAGATAGTATGCGGGTGCTCGTTAGGTTACGGGTACATTGGACAGGACTCGTCGGGAACTGACTAGTTGGTATTATGCCTATCGTCAGTTATCAGTTCCCAGGTGACATGAGTACAGCTTAGTCCGCTGACTTGACACTGTCACTTCGCCTTGAGTGTGTTCCCACTGTACTTTGATCACTACCCTACCACGGCTCAAAGGAGTCCTGCAAACAGGTAGTGGTTGGGTGCAGTCCCGAAGCACTTGGAGGCAGTGACGGTTAGACAGGATTCGTCTCTCCCGGTATTGGGGGTTGACATCGCGCTGTGTCTAGGAGAGCCATTACACGAGTAGTCCCTGGCCAGGGCAAACGAGATATACTGGTAGGCTTCCAGTGTTATCTCAGGGTGTTTTGGGCTTCGCTCCGGCACGACTTGTACCGCTATTGGGGGACTGACGTTTACCGCCCCCTAGGCCCGCCATGCGATGTATCAGACGAACAGACCGGACTGTACGGAGAATGTCACACTCAGGCTCAGTAGGAGTTCAGATGGGTTTCGCCTCGTTGGTCTTCTTATCGGCATTACCTGGGGACCGTTACGCACAGCTAGTGCCGCTTGCGGTCTGTGGTTAAACCCACTGCCAGCGTAGTGTCGAGTCTTTAGAGTCCCACACAGAAAGCTTTTCGCCTTTAGGCAAAAGAGTAGAGGTCGCATGGTATTGCGACAGGTCGCATGGTTTTGCGACAGGGTTCGGTCACATTCGTGCACTTGTGCACGTACAGTGTCCGGACAGTTTACACTAGCGGGCTTTGGTTTAAGCCGGATCCTAGTGTACCATATGGGATTGGATTTATCCAGTTTGCATTCGTGTTCCTCGGAACGCGGATGCGGGTGTGTATGCACAGTTGACAGGGAGACAGAGGCAGTGGATTCTCATTAGGGTTGTTGACAGTTGACCGTTGACTATTTGACTTTTTGCTCAACCCTAATGAGAATATGATATGTGATTAACTATTATATGTTGGAGATAGTGCCCTCATAGTCAATTATTGGATCGCAGGTACGTGATTGCAATGATTGCGGAGGACCTATCCCGGTAGCACAGTCTTACTCGAGATGATAGTATGCTATCTGGTTTGCCTTTATCAGTCGTGTACATGTTCAGGTGACTGATTGCATGTTACACTTTGATAGAGCCCTTAGGATCTTGCTTTACTACCAACAGTATGATGGCGATCATATACGTGAGAGTTGGGTAGTTTATATGCATATCCTTAATTGTGGTCCCTAGTCGTGGGAGTTTCGAGACAGGGCATCGATACTCCGGAGTAGACTAGTGTATACAGTCGAGACCCCGACGAGGGGCGGTGGCCGGTCTCACAAGCCACTGGTGTCAGTTGGATCACCTAAGATGTATACAGGTGCTCATTGGGTTATGAGTACACCGGACAGGACTCGCCGGGAATCTGCTAGTTAGTATTATATCTACCGTCAGATAGCAGTTCCCTGGTGACATGTGTACAGGTTAGTTCATCGACCTGAGGTCGTCATTTGTCTCGTGTGAGTTCCCACTGTGCTTTGATTTCTACCCTACCACGTCTCAAAGGAGTCGTGCAAACAGGTAGCTTTTGGGTACAGTCCCGAGCCATATGGAGGCACGTGAGCGAATCGGCAGGGGATTCGTCTCTCCCGGTATTGGGGGCAAGGTCGTGCTGTGTCTAGGAGAGCCATTACACAAAGTCCATGGCCATGGCAGGAGATTTACTGGTAGGTACTCCAGTAGTATCTCAGGGTGTTATTGGGCTATACTCCGACACGACTTATACTGCTATTGGGGGTCTGACGTTACTAGCCCCCTAGGCGGATATGCGACACTCATTGACGAACGGACCGGACTGTATATACATTGTCACTGTTAGGCTCAGTAGGGTTTTCAGAGGAGTTCGCTCATCGGTCTCCCTTGAGTTCGCTCCTCGGCCACCCTTGAGGTCAGTCCGTGGGCAGCCGTTACGCATAGCTAGTGCCGCTGACGGTTTGTGGTTAAACCCACTGCCAGGGTGCTGACGAGTCATTAGAGTCCCCCACAGACAGTTTCCCAAGTTCGGGCGAAACGTTGTAGAGGCCGTCTGGTTTTATGGCAGGGTTCGGAAAATGCACGTGCGTTTACGCACGTGTCAGTTTTCGGGCTGATAATACTGTTCGGCTTTGGTTTAAGCCGGATCCGAGTATTATATTGAGTAGGTATAATATCTTTGTCTTAGTTGCATTTGTATTCGGTCGTAATACAAATGCGGGTATATTTATACAGTTTCGGGATTGTCCTGAAATTCGTTTCAGGATCACTTTTGGAAGTTGCCAGTTTCCAGTTTTCTATCAGCCGTCTTTTAACATTTGGTTAAAGACGGATTTATCTTTTCTTCTGATGAGGTGAGTCGGGCTTCTAGAAGGTTCTAGAATTTGGTGACTAGGTTTATTGGTGTTGTGTTCTAATTGGTTGCATTAAAGGTGTGATGAGGTGTATTAGTGATTCATGCTTTTGCTTTAATGCTTCTTGTTTTCTTAAAGATATTTAGAAGTGAGAAGCTTTTGCTTAAGTTCACCCCCTTCTCCTACGGTCACCTCCCTCTTGCTATATATGGCTTGCCCTCTCTCTCTCCTGATTCTCACTTTCACTTGAGTTTTCATTGCTAGAAAAGATTATGATAGGTTTTATCGGTGTATGGAATTTCACAGTCCATTTCATTCCATCACCCGATTTCCACGGCAACTTCATTAACCGATCGTCCACGGATTTGGACGAAGTGAGACAAAGTCATCTACTCATTCTCTACATCATTCTTGGTCGTCTCTTTTAGCAAACTTGACGATCGGGTTGCCTCGAGTCAGAGGCGGGAGCCCGTTTAAAGAACCGATCATGTGGTGCCACCTCGACGAGGAGATCGGAGATCGACGAGATCGGAGCAGCCGCAACTGAGCGTGGGATGATGGTTGAAGAACGAAGGACTCGGATCGTTCGGTATAACCATTCTACACTCTTTACAGTTTGTTAGTTTAGCAATAATGGCAGATCCGGGTTAAAGTATACGATAGCGCCAGTTTAAAAGTTTTGTTCCGCATTTTGGCATCTGTAGACTGCCGGGGCGCTAGCGTAGACTTACAGTGGTATCAGAGCCTCACCATTTTGCTATACTAACTTGTGCTAACGCGTTCAAAATATCGATCGAACCGAAAATCGAAAACTGCAAAAATCCAAGCCGACAGTTTCTGTTAATTTTAAACGGTCTCAAAATTTATTTCTGGATGTCTTAAAAATCCGTGCAGGCATTTTTAAGAGCCACGACAAAATTTGGGGTCGTGATCCCTCCAATCTGCCACGGAAGGGCGGCCAAACCCCTGGTTTGGCCGCGCATCCGCGGCCACGTGGGGAGCACGTGCTCCCAAATTTTGTCAGTGTGTTCAGTGTTGGATTTTGTGATTTTTGGTATATATCAATTGCGCCCAGGTTTTGTTACTGTTCACCAGTAAGTCGTGGGGCCCACTTTTTGATATTTGGTCGATCGAAATTTAAACACGTTAGTTTACAGTGCTTACATTATATCTCCGACCGGGAATGTCATTTGATCGGTAAACCGCGTCTGATTGTTATAGTTCTTTTAGACGGGTTTGCGAACGTGACATTCGCGTTGATGTTCTGTGTTGTGCTGTGATGTTGCGGATTTGTCGTGGTGGATAGCAGTGTGCAATGGTAGTACAGTTTGTGTTTATTTGTACATTTGATATTGCGGGACGAGCGTCCAACTTGTGGACTGCCGTCACTGCCTGTTGTATAATATTCTTTTGGGGCACGACCAGGTTGCGGTCGATGTACCTATTGTACTATTTTTCATTACTGTACTAGGTTTTACCCCGCGACGGAGTGCACGGATAGCCGGGTTCGGGAAAGCAACGGGTCCGCATCTCATGGCTTTGAGAGGCAGAGGGGCCCCACTTCAGAATTGGCAGACTATTCGCCGCACTCGTAGGGGGTACAGGTTGACCCAAGGAGGGGTGCCCAAGATTGCCGGATTCTGTGAAGTGCCGGGTGTTCCATTCACTATACTGTGGGGACTACCTCGCTTCAGGTTTTGGCGGGTAACTTGCCGCACCCGTAGGGGTCTAGGTTTCATTGCACAGGCTATCCACACGACAGGGGAACGTCGGGTTTCAGCAGCGGCTCTGTGAAACTCGGGGATCCCAGATTATCTGTATTGTTCTGAGATGCTTATTACTTTTCTGTAATGTTGCATATTATCACGCCTGGAGCGATTATTGTATATTGGTTTATATACTATTAGATGTTGTATATGTTTTACACCCGCGCTAGTCCAGTCCCCGCTCTGTCGTTAGTTAAGTAACCTAACGGGTGATGACGGGACCCAGTGACGAATGCGGATGGCATATACGTACATTTTATTTTCGTTCTTTTCTGGTGTGATTGAATGATGGGACTGCGTTGATTCTGATCAATGCAAAGTAAAACAAACCTGTTTGAGTTGTTGGAACAATTTTAAAAAGGTGTTATTGCAAAGACGTTTTCTTTTGTTATGCATAGCGGTATTCGGTGTGAATATCCAGCACCTCATTCGACGAGGCAAGGGCTGATATCCCTTCACCGGGAAAGACCCCTTGGACAGAAGTTTGCGTCAGGGTAATAACTTCACTATAGTCGATTACATGTTGCTTTGCATAGCGGTATTCAGTGGAATATCCTGCACCTCATTCCACGAGGAAAGAGCCGAGATCCCTTTACCGGGAATGACCTCTTTAGCAAAAGGTTTTCGCCACTATATTTTATAAAAAGCTATCAGGTTCCTTCAGCGATATCAAGTTCACTACGTTAAAGGTTTTTCGCCAAAAACCAGTCGTAGCCCTCCGTCGTTTCTTATGGATGGTCAGTAGTATTCAAGCTATGTTTGTTGGCTTTCGTCAAGGCATAGTGTTTGGTAGCTGCTGGGTATTCATTTGTTGCATAGATAGATGAGTTGGTTTGGGACAGTCGTATTACCTTGTTGGCTTTCGTCAAGGGTATGTACGGGTGGATTCAAATTAACAAGATAATGACGGGCAGAACTTGACATGTGACTTATGATTTGTTGACTTTCGCCAAGGTCATAAGAGCATGGGGCAAGAAAATGATATCGGGAGTTTCTAAAGAAACTGAAACTTGCCAAGTATGCGCATACCTTCTGGAGTATGAATAACGTGGATGCATTCCATCACGTTAACATGCGATGAGAGTTGGATCCCGATTCCCACTGATGAGTTGGTTTACTCTTCGGGTGATCCCGATTGATTCTTCTTTAGGTTTGGAGGAGAATTTGACAGGACAGTGGGAGGTTTCCGGATTAGATAAAGTGATGACCATTCTGATCTAGGATAGAGTGCACGCAGAGTGTTTCTTTTCTCTCTCTCTCTTTGGCAGCGACCTTTGACCGACCCTAGACTATGACTCAGTGACCAGGTTGACCGAACCTTCTTTAAATACTGGCTTTTGGATTGTCTGAGTTGCATAAGTCATTGCCACTCCTTCTTTTACCCTTTGAATTTCTCAGAACACCCGTATTACTACGGATATCCACTTCCATTGGATAGATCCATCGTATGGTTATATACGAACTCGAAGGGACTTCTTCAGGGATGGATCAAGGTTCAGGAGAAATAGAATTGGTTTATTCAGTTGTCTTTTATTATCACCTTCTCTCAGGTTGCGAGAGCTCCTTGGTTTAGGAGAGTACACCTATTACGCTTATTGGATAGTCTTATTCCAAACCATAGGCTGGTGCCGAAAGGTAGGGAATGAAGAAAACCAATTAGCCTAAGTAGGGTGTGCAGAAGGTAATATGTAAAGACAAAATAAAGGGATTAGAAAGAGGGCAAAGTAAATTGCGACTGATATCATTCACGACCAAAACCGCGTACTTCATCGCCGCTCCTATTTCACCTTTAAAAAGAATAAGGTATTATTCAGTTGTCTTTTATCGTCACCTTCTCTCGAGATGCGAGTACTCCTTGGTTTAGGAGGGTACACCTATTATGCTTACTGGATAGTCTTCTTCCAAACCATAGGCTGGTGCCGAACGGTAGGGAAGGAAGAAAACCATTTAGCCTAACGATGGTGTACAGAAGGTAACGACTAAAGACAAATAAAGGGGATTTGGAGAGATGGCAAAGAGATATACGGTTGAAGTCATGAATTGGATTATGGAAGAGGTATTGCTATGAATACCAGGATACCCCTACGAAACATTTTCATGTTTCAGTGCATTGTTAAAGAAAAACTGTTTTTCCCGATTAGACACTTACTCCAAGGGTATGTATTTACCAGGTTTCATTCTCATATCTGTATGGTTTTACAGATGATGAGTGGGAGTAAGATATTGGGAATTGGGTGATCATCCTCATTATATCGGAATTCGTTGTAATTGGTGACATTTGAGGAAATCGCCAGAGTACAGTTTTCCACCTACAACGCACAGGTTATGAGTTGTTTAACTCAGCGGACTTATACAGAGTATTGTATGTTGTCCAGTGTCCATCAGGACAAAGGGGTAGGTCCTCGTACTATGTTCTGTTGACTTATAACTTCTCTAGTATTTAGACAAGTGTTTCGTAGAAATACATGGTCTAAGTTTTGAGAAGTTGTGGGTATAAGAATAAAGTAGAGAACCAGGTATCACAAGTATCGGGATTCTTCAAAGAGATCGAAGATGTAGATTCTTGTGATTGGTATTCAGATGATAGTGATGGCTTTGAGAAACGTGTTTCTCTTTCAGGTTACTCATAATTGGATGGATTCCTAAGTTGAGTAATGTTGATCAGCCTCTTTCCATTAAGTTGATATGCACTGGAGACAGCTGCATGATTTGAATATGGTTCCAATTAAATAAGTGCCAAAGTTTCAATATTGGATATAGAATGGATCGTACCTTAAAAGAAACTAAGGTACGGGGAGTTGTCCAGCTTATGCTTAAAACCAGACTCTGGATAACTCAGGGCACGTTTCTGTAATGGCTGTTTGTGGGTTGACCCTGGCTATGACGAGGGTTGATATTCTACCATTTGGAAGATCAATAGTGATATTGTTCTTGACTCGCCACAGTTTTAGTAAAATGGATATTTTTCAGAAAACAGTAGTGGGAGTATGGTAGAACTGGAAGTGATTCCAGAACCGCGAACGATTACGGAAAATTTAATAGGACCTATATATTCAATCAGGTTTGACATTCCAATAGCCACTCCGCAGATTTGGTGGGTAACCTCAGACATCCGAGATACTTCGGTAGCCTCAAGGACGGTGACAGGGAGGTTCTTATCTACCCAGACTTGACACTACTGTTGTTCCAGGATATGAGACCCGGTAGGAGGGTTGTCGTAATCAGTGGGAGCATCGGAAGCAAAGTGGGCAAGTAGCTTATATCTATTCATAGACTTGAGCAGTTATAGCGGAGATAGATCATCTAATTTTGATATGACAGTCATGGGTTTGACTTCAATCAGAATAGGGGATGGATCAGTTAAGAAGGTAGTAGGATGTGATGTCATGGTATCTGGATGACATACACAGAGTAGGAAGTAAAATTCCTATACTACGATCGGTTGAACTGTGGTCGTCACACAGTTGTTTCTCCAGACAGGATATGGATATAATATTTGACATTCTGGTTTCTAGATCTATGGTTTTAGATCTAGATTTGGGTAGTTTCCCAATGTGGGTACTTTGACAGTATTCTAATGGTTTTTAGAATAGATGACTCCTAGCATGGTGGTGAACCTGCAGGTGATGGAGTCACCCTCTCTAAAGGTGTCGTATAGACTAAAGGGGAGAGGGATGTGCATGATTGACAGATCACTTGCTTAGGCAATTGAGTCAATCATGAGATGTCAAGTACCACACCAGATGTTGTTTTTGCACTAGATGCAATAAGTTTGTCTTAATCCAATCCTGGAGAAACATAAGGAAGCAGTTATAGAACATTGGTACATGTTCTACGGATTTGATAACGGCAGCCTCTTTCGGGAGACGGTTATCATTCCAGGCTTCAAAGGTGACATGGATGACAGAGTGATTGTCAGAGTTTTAGTTTTCCCTCTGACGAGGGACAGTATTATGGACAGGTGGTCCAAGAGGATACTGTGGGAAGCAAGGTGCCCGATACTGATTGGGTTCAGTGATCGATTCAGTCTAAGAAGTTTGGATATGGAGTTCATTTATGAACTAAGGTCCCATCAGATATCCAGACATGTTCTAAGACAGGTATTACTCAATTCGTGAGATGGCTTTCTCCGCGAACTTGAGATTAAGAGAGATACAGAAAGAAACTTCTAGGCGGATCCACTCACCGAAGCTATTTCTCGAACACAATAGTTTTGCAAACGGGCTTTGTGAAACTGATTAGTAGAGGAGTTGCATGTTCGGTTTCACACGGGCTGTGAGTAGTCGACATCGCAATATTAGCCTTGAGTGCAAGTGGGAGATTGTTGGAGATAGTGCCCTCATAGTCAATTATTGGATCGCAGGTACGTGATTGCAATGATTGCGGAGGACCTATCCCGGTAGCACAGTCTTACTCGAGATGATAGTATGCTATCTGGTTTGCCTTTATCAGTCGTGTACATGTTCAGGTGACTGATTGCATGTTACACTTTGATAGAGCCCTTAGGATCTTGCTTTACTACCAACAGTATGATGGCGATCATATACGTGAGAGTTGGGTAGTTTATATGCATATCCTTAATTGTGGTCCCTAGTCGTGGGAGTTTCGAGACAGGGCATCGATACTCCGGAGTAGACTAGTGTATACAGTCGAGACCCCGACGAGGGGCGGTGGCCGGTCTCACAAGCCACTGGTGTCAGTTGGATCACCTAAGATGTATACAGGTGCTCATTGGGTTATGAGTACACCGGACAGGACTCGCCGGGAATCTGCTAGTTAGTATTATATCTACCGTCAGATAGCAGTTCCCTGGTGACATGTGTACAGGTTAGTTCATCGACCTGAGGTCGTCATTTGTCTCGTGTGAGTTCCCACTGTGCTTTGATTTCTATCCTACCACGGCTCAAAGGAGTCGTGCAAACAGGTAGCTTTTGGGTACAGTCCCGAGCCATATGGAGGCACGTGAGCGGATCGGCAGGGGATTCGTCTCTCCCGGTATTGGGGGCGAGGTCGTGCTGTGTCTAGGAGAGCCATTACACAAAGTCCATGGCCATGGCAGGAGATTTACTGGTAGGTACTCCAGTAGTATCTCAGGGTGTTATTGGGCTATACTCCGACACGACTTATACTGCTATTGGGGGTCTGACGTTACTAGCCCCCTAGGCGGATATGCGACACTCATTGACGAACGGACCGGACTGTATATACATTGTCACTGTTAGGCTCAGTAGGGTTTTCGGAGGAGTTCGCTCATCGGTCTCCCTTGAGTTCGCTCCTCGGCCACCCTTGAGGTCAGTCCGTGGGCAGCCGTTACGCATAGCTAGTGCCGCTGACGGTTTGTGGTTAAACCAACTGCCAGGGTGCTGACGAGTCATTAGAGTCCCCCACAGACAGTTTCCCAAGTTCGGGCGAAACGTTGTAGAGGCCGTATGGTTTTATGGCAGGGTTCGGAAAATGCACGTGCGTTTACGCACGTGTCAGTTTTCGGGCTGATAATACTGGTCGGCTTTGGTTTAAGCCGGATCCGAGTATTATATTGAGTAGGTATAATATCTTTGTCTCAGTTGCATTTGTATTCGGTCGTAATACAAATGCGGGTATATTTATACAGTTTCGGGGTTGTCCTGAAATTCGTTTCAGGATCACTTTTGGAAGTTGCAAGTTTCCAGTTTTCTATCAGCCGTCTTTTAACATTTGGTTAAAGACGGATTTATCTTTTCTTCTGATGAGGTGAGTCGTGCTTCTAGAAGGTTCTAGAATTTGGTGACTAGGTTTATTGGTGTTGTGTTCTAATTGGTTGCATTAAAGGTGTGATGAGGTGTATTAGTGATTCATGCTTTTGCTTTAATGCTTCTTGTTTTCTTAAAGATATTTAGAAGTGAGAAGCTTTTGCTTAAGGTCACCCCCTTCTCCTACGGTCACCTCCCTCTTGCTATATATGGCTTGCCCTCTCTCTCTCCTGATTCTCACTCTCACTTGAGTTTTCATTGCTAGAAAAGATTATGATAGGTTTTATCGGTGTATGGAATTTCACATTGTTGGAGATAGTGCCCTCATAGTCAATTATTGGATCGCAGGTACGTGATTGCAATGATTGCGGAGGACCTATCCCGGTAGGACAGTCTTACTTGAAATGATAGTATGCTATCTGGTTTGCCTTTATCAGTCGTGTTCATGTTCAGGTGACTGATTGCATGTTACACTTTGATAGAGCCCTTAGGATCTTGCTTTACTACCAACAGTATGATGGCGATCATATACGTGAGAGTTGGGTAGTTTATATGCATATCCTTAATTGTGGTCCCTAGTCATGGGAGTTTCGAGACAGGGCATCGATACTCCGGAGTAGACTAGTGTGTACAGTCGAGACCCCGACGAGGGGCGGTGGCCGGTCTCACAAGCCACTGGTGTCAGTTGGATCACCTAAGATGTATACAGGTGCTCATTGGGTTATGAGTACACCGGACAGGACTCGCCGGGAATCTGCTAGTTAGTACTATACCTATCGTCAGATAGCAGTTCCCTGGTGACATGTGTACAGGTTAGTTCATCGACCTGAGGTCGTCATTTGTCTCGTGTGAGTTCCCACTGTGCTTTGATTTCTACCCTACCACGGCTCAAAGGAGTCGTGCAAACAGGTAGCTTTTGGGTACAGTCCCGAGCCATATGGAGGCACGTGAGCGGATCGGCAGGGGATTCGTCTCTCCCGGTATTGGGGGCGTGATCGTGCTGTGTCTAGGAGAGCCATTACGCAAAGCCCTCGGCCGAGGCAGGAGATTTACTGGTAGGTATTCCAGTAGTATCTCAGGGCGTTCTGGGCTACACTCCGACACGACTTATACTGCTGATGGGGGTCTGACGTTACTAGCCCCCTAGGCGGATATGCGATACTCATTGACGAACGGACCGGACTGTATATACATTGTCACTGTTAGGCTCAGTAGGGTTTTCGGAGGAGTTCGCTCATCGGTCTCCCTTGAGTTCGCTCCTCGGCCACCCTTGAGGTCAGTCCATGGGCAGCCGTTACGCATAGCTAGTGCCGCTGACGGTTTGTGGTTAAACCCACTGCCAGGGTGCTGACGAGTCATTAGAGTTCCCCACAGACAGTTTCCCAAGTTCGGGCGAAATGTTGTAGAGGCCGTATGGTTTTATGGCAGGGTTCGGAAAATGCACGTGCGTTTACGCACGTGTCGATTTTCGAACAGATGATACTGGTCGGCTTTGGTTTAAGCCGGATCCGAGTATTATATTGAGTAGGTATAATATCTTTGTCTCAGTTGCATTTATATTCGGTCGTAATATAAATGCGGGTATATTTATACAGTTTCGGGGTTATCCTGAAAGTCGTTTCAGGATCACTTTTGGAAGTTGCCAGTTTCCAGTTTTCTATCAGCCGTCTTTTAACATTCGGTTAAAGACGGATTTATCTTTTCTTCAGATATGAGCGAGTCATCATTCTAGAAGCTTCTAGAAGTGATGAAGTGGCTAATGAGTCATCTTGGCTTTAATGGTGCATTTATTAAGTGATGACTATGTTAATATGAGTCATGCTTTGATTTTAACCATTTTCTTGTTTAGCTAAAGATCTTTATGCTTGATATTTCTTCATGATATTTATCATATGGTCACCCCCCTCTCCTACGGTCACCTCCCTCTTCACTATAAGAGGCCGGCCCCTCTCTCTCTCTCATAGTGGTTGATTTTCATCGGTTAGAAAAGATATGATAGTTTTTGGGTGTATGGAATTCACAGTTCATTTCATTCCATCACCCGATTTCCACGGCAACTTCATTAACCGATCGTCCACGGATTTGGACGAAGTGAGACAAAGTCATCTACTCATTCTCTACGTCAATCTTGGTCGTCTCTTTTAGCAAACTTGACGATCGAGTTGCCTCGAATCAGAGGCGGGAGCCCGTTTAAAGAACCGATCATGTGGTGCCACCTCGACGAGGAGATCGGAGATCGACGAGATCTGAGCAGCCGCAACGGAGCGTGGGATGATGGTTGAAGAACGAAGGACTCGGATCGTTCGGTATAACATTCCTACACTCTTTACAGTTTGTTAGTTTAGCAATAATGGCAGATCCGGGTTAAAGTATACGATAGCGCCAGTTTAAAAGTTTTTGTTCCGCATTTGGCGTCTGTAGACGGCCAGGGCGCTAGCGTAGACTTACACACAGTCCATTTCATTCCATCACCCGATTTCCACGGCAACTTCATTAACCGATCGTCCACGGATTTGGACGAAGTGAGACAAAGTCATCTACTCATTCTCTACATCATTCTTGGTCGTCTCTTTTAGCAAACTTGACGATCGAGTTGTCTCGAGTCAGAGGCGGGAGCCCGTTTAAAGAACCGATCATGTGGTGCCACCTCGACGAGGAGATCGGAGATCGACGAGATCGGAGCAGCCGCAACTGAGCGTGGGATGATGGTTGAAGAACGAAGGACTCGGATCGTTCGGTATAACCATTCTACACTCTTTACAGTTTGTTAGTTTAGCAATAATGGCAGATCCGGGTTAAAGTATACGATAGCGCCAGTTTAAAAGTTTTGTTCCGCATTTTGGCGTCTGTAGACTGCCGGGGCGCTAGCGTAGACTTACATTATATTGATTAAGTATTATGGTGACATGGTTGTTGACTTTTGTTGACTTTGTTGACTTGTTGACTTTTGTTGACTTGTTGACTTTGTTGACCGGTTGACTAGGCTTGACTAGTTGACCATCATGATAACCATGGCTATCATTTCATGCCAAAGACTTTTACTTGCTTGCTCATTTGTGTAAAATGAGTGCATGATATGATTTGGTTATGGTTGCTCCAACCATCACATAAGACTTTTTTGATATGATGAGTTATCATGACTTTGGATTATGAGAGGGTGAAAGACAAAAGAGAGCCTCATTCTTTCTTGCTCATTCTCTCTCTTGTTCTTGAGCTCTCCATTTTGCTCTCACCCTCTTGCTCTTGCTCCCTCTCTTTAATCTATGGTTCTCTTGTCTCATGAGTTGAGAATCAAGAACCATAGATAAAATCCCATTCTATTTCTTCTCTACTCATTCTAGTTCACTAGGTTTAGCAAACCAAGTGAACTAGTTTCTTCAAAGAACGAAGAAGGAGCTAAAGGTTGGAGCTTTCAGGTGGATCTATCTTCGGCGTACGGAGACGACGAGAAGAAGCCATCGGACCACCATCGGAGCTTGAAGACGAAGGAGTTCAAGACAAGCTAGGTATAACCCCCTAACCGAGTAGCTAGAAACTCATAGTTAGGTTGTTAGATAGATGTTTAACCAAGATCCGGGTTTTAGGTCCATGTTACCACCTCCGTAAAAATCGTTTTTTACCAAATTCCGCATTCCCGAAAGTACCGGGAGAGGTAGCTTGGACTTACAACGAGGTTTACCTTAATTAGGTTCGTGCGAAAGCACGGGGGACCTCCCTCAAAGTACCGACACTGGCCTGGCTGAAAGATTGGCGAACTTGTAGCGTGTGATTAATCCCGGCTAGTCTTTCCTTTTAGGGTTTGAAGGAAGATTTGACTAAAATAGTGGGAGACATCCTGATTAGATATATTAGATAACCAATCTAATCTTGCAAGAGCATACGCTGAGTGTTTTTCTTCTCTCTCTCTCCAGGTAGCGACCATATCACGCCTTAATCAAGATAATAATGCGGATATATTGACCGAACCCGCTTGTTATACTGAGCTGGGGAACGTTGGTCCCGCTCCAACTTATAATTGTTATAAGACAGAGCAGGAAATTGGAGAATGCTAGATTTCCCGTGCCACCCAAACGAAGAAAGTGCATGTTGATGCATCATCTTCGGGTGTGTTCATTACACAGAACTGTTTCTCAGTATCCTTTACGTCCTGGGTATGTGATACCGGATCAGGATCCTGTATATGTAATCTGTTACATGGGCTACAGATAGGTAGAGAACTGAGAACGGGTGATAAGTTTCATGAGGCAGAAAACGGTGCAAGTGTTGCAACCAAGTCTGTTGGTCACTATCACCCTGTATTACCTGAATACATTGATTCTGAACAAATGCTGTTAGATACCGAACCTGATATACAAAATCATATCAGTCTCTTTATTAGTAAAGAAAGGATATAATTTTGTATTGTTGGATAATGTTTTGAACATTTCCTATATCAAGAGTTGATCGGTTCAGGCACGTTATCTAAAAGCATTGACGTTCTAAATCAAACTACAGTTCTTAGTATACAGAACGCACACAAGAGGAAGAGTTCAGAAATGAACAAATTCTTCTTGAGGCATTGTAGACTAGGTCATATCAATGCGACCCGACTGGCTGAAGTTACATTTAGATGCATATTTAAATTTGTTTGAATTTACATCTTGTGTTTCTTGCCGGTCATGTCACAAAGATAAGATGATCACAGCTATGTTTATTGGAAACAGAGAAAGAGTTAGTGAACTTTTGGGATTGATACATGCTGATGTATGAAAGTCCCCTGTCTACACATGCCAAGATCGGTTCTTTGTACTTCATTACATTCTCTGATAATCTCTCAAGATTCAGACATATGTTCCTGCTGAAACACAAGTCCGAACCTTTTGAGATATTCACAGAATATAAGTTAGAAGTAGAGAACCAAATATGGGTATAAGTATTATGTCCTTTGATGAGATCAAGGAGGAGAATACTTGAGCACGGAATTCCTGGACTATTCTAAAGGAGAATGAGATTCTCTCTCAGCATTACTCCTCCGCATACACCACAGCACGTCGGTGTATCGGGGTGGAGCCATAGCACCCTATGAGATATGGTGTGCTCTATGATGAGTACTACTGAGTTTCCTATTTCCTTTAGGGAGTTATGCACTTGTGAAGTTGCATACCTATTGAATAGGGTTCAAATCAAATCAGTTGCCTACCACTTCATATATGATATGGAAAGGGAAGAGCCCATATCTTAAGTTTGTTAAGATTTGGGGTTGTCCGGCCTATGTCTAAAAGCAAAATCCGGACAAGCTCGAGGCAAGGTCTGTAATGTAGAACTGGAAATGTTCCAGCTATACAAACTACAGCTGATGATTTGGTAGAACCAAAGGATTCAATAGTTTCCAACGAACCTCAGCCTCTCCGCCGATCTAGTAGGGTTCCTCACCCACCTGAGAGATACTTCGGTTTCTCTATGACAGTGGGAGCGATGATTGCATCATGAGATGATGACCCAACTAGTTTCGAGCTGGCCATCAGGAGTGGGACTCTTTAAGAATGGCTGGGTGCTTATCGATCTGAGATGGAATCCTTATACACCAACAAAGTATGGACTTTGGTTGCTTTATCTGAAGGGTTAAATCCCCATCAGGAGCAAGTATATCTTGAGAAGATTACTTGGTGTACATGGAAAAGTTGAGACTTTCAAAGCTAGACTTGTTAAAGGTTTGCATCATAGACCAGGTATGGATTATGTTGAAACCTTTTCTAAGGATCTATGCTTAAGTCCATCCAGATCCTACTTGCCCCGGCTACATAACATGACTACGATATCTGGTGGTTGGGTGTCATGACTGCTTTTCTAAATGATGTTTTAGAAAAGAGCGTCTATAAGTACACAGCCAGAGGGATTCGTAGACAGTGGGAGCAGCGGAAACGTGTGCAAGATGTTTTATATGATAAAACAGGCATCGCGGAGTTGGAACATCTGTTTTGATGTAGTAGTCAAAGAGTTTGACTTCATCAAAATGGTAGATGAACCTTGTATATACGAAAAGGTAGTAGAGAGTATGGTGGTGATCCTCGTAGAGTATGTGGATGACATACTCTTGATAGGGAAGGAGTTTCCTATGCTACGCTTGGTCAATCTCCGCTTATCACAATGATTCTCCATATAGGATCAAAGAGATACCTCCTAAATCCTGTGTTATGGATCAATGAGATAGTTCTAATTGGATGTTAGGATACTCACTAGTTGTAGTGAGATGGTATCAATCGATCCTGGGGAGAATCACTGGAAAGGTTCCAGGATGATAAGGACGACTGAATGTCAGTCGCAGGCATTGTCTTTACCCTCAGTGGAGGGACGGTATGCTGGAAGAGTTCCAAGCTAGATACCGTGACATACTAGACGATTAAAGGCAAGATACATCGTTACTAAGGATGCTACCAAAGAGGCAATCTGGATATATATAAGTTCATGAGATGAACTTCGTTCCTACCATTGTGTGACAATGGAGTTGTGGCTTTAGCCAAGGAACCCCCGTCCCATCAGAAATCCAGATATAATTCTTAGGCAGTATCACCTGATCATGGAGATAGTTGATCTCCAGGGAGATCGAGGTTAGGAGAGTAGACACAGAGGACAACAGCGCGGATCCACTCACAAAGGCCTTTTTCCCAGTAGAGACTTTTATGGGATGGTTGAGTATGAGATACTTCAACCGCAGCTAATTGTTGGGTATGTGATACCACAACAGATAGCCCTAGTGCAAGTGGGAGATTGTTAGTTATATGTATGCCCTAGAGGCCATTACTGTACATACGATGTATATTGTAGTGGATGCTAGGACATATATAGGGAGGACTTTCTTGCTCGACATGATAGTATGCTATCTGGTTGTACTTTATCTTAACATGTACTCTGATTGTCTCTATGTTACATATTGATAAAGCCCTTAGGATATGTACTCGACTACTGGGACTATGATGAGATCATACTAGTAGGGCCATGGTAGTCGACGAGTACATCCTATAACTGTTCCTAGTCGAGGGTGTATTGAGACAGGGCATCGATACACCAGAGTAGACTAGCGTATACGCATCTTGACCCATATGATGGGCGATGGATGATCCCATATCCATCGGTGTTTGACATCAAGGATGGTGTACGGGTGCTCAGTGGAGACTGGGTACACTGGACGGACTCGCCGAGAACTCCCAGATGGTATTATACCTCACGTCAGATGGCAGTTCTCCGGTGACACTGGTACAGAGTAGTCTGTTGACCCGAGATCGTCATAGAGTCTTGTGTGATTCCCACTGTGCTTTGATTTTCATCATACCACGTCCAAGAGGGCGTGCAAAAAGGTGGCTTTTGGGTACAGTCCCGAATCACATGGAGGCAATGAGCGATAGGAGGGGATTCGTCTCTCCCGGTATAGGGAGTTGATGTTGTGCCGTGTTCGATTGGCTATAACCGAAAATCCCTGGCCAGGGTTGCTGAGATTTACTGGTAAGTGTTATCAGTAGTTTCTCGAACTGTTATAGACCTCATATCGACATGACTTATCGAGCTACTGGGGTCTGACGTTTACCACCCCTAGGCGAGATATGCGACATATCAGACGACGAGACCGGACTGTACGGGAGTGTTACTGTTTGGATTCACAGGAGAATGTACAGGCTTGCTTGTTGATCTTCTGAGTGCTCAATACCTGGGTAGCTGTTACGTTTAGCTGACCGCTTGCAGCTTGTGGGTGTTTGATATGATCATCACCTACTGCCGGCGTATTGACGATTCTTTAGAGTCCTACACAGAGGTTTCTTGGCTTAGGCAAAACGGAGTAGGGGCACGTATGTGATATGTGCGGGACCGAGGATAATGCGATATGAGATACCGTATTCTATTCTCGCGATATTTGATATCAGCCGGGTCATCGAATCAAGTGTTGATTCGATGAATCGGTACGGATAAATATTAGTCGGTTATATGCGATATAGCCGGATTGTCGGATCAAGTGTTGATTCGATAATTTAATGTATAATAATATATATGATATATTAAATTACATTAACTAATATTTGCTCACTAAAAGATTCTTTTTCTCACTCGGGTAATACATTGATATATATGCGATATATGTTAAATGTATTATTTTATTTGGTTACAATAAATATTATATATGTGATATATAATATTGTAACATGATATGATAACTAATGCAACATGTTTAGTAAAGATTAATCAAGATTAGGGTTTGATTTGGGTTAATGACTTCTAGTAGATTCTAGAAGGTTTTCTTTTTTGTTTTGTGAAAGATATTTTCAAGTGACTCATTCTTAACTCAACCCAAACCCTAACCCTTGGTTAATTCTCTACAATGGTTAAGTCAACCATGGTTGAATTATTCATCATATTAATTCTTTCTATTCATCACAAAAGAATAATTCAATTATTGTTCATCTTCTTCCTTCATTCTTTTCATGAAAAAGCTTTCTAGCTTTTTCTAAGTGATGAAAAATATGTGAGAAAAAGATAAATAAAGTGAGTAAAAATCCTACTTCATCATCCTCATCTTCCCTTGCCATTTAGATGAGGGTGTTCACATCATTTCATGAGTGTTAGCTTGTGTTAACGAAACTTCAAGGTAGATCATCTTAGTATCGAAGATCGGAAGCAAAGGTTGCATCTTTCTCTTCATGGAACCTCTCGAGAGTCCGGAACCCGATGATCGCAGCGAAGGGACCACAACACGGAGCATATGAAGTGAAGGACCGGATCTACAAAGGTTGTAATCCCTCTCACTTAGTGTTAAAGTGTTTAGCATGCTAGTTTTCGCCTAATCTCTAGTTTAAAGATCCGTATTCGGGTTGTTCGGCACGGCTAAATTTTTAATCGGGCATGGTTGATGCCTCGTAGACCCTTGTGCGCGTGCCTAGCAACCCTACACTACTCTGGTGCATCGATGCCCTGTCTCAATACATCCATGACTAGGAACAGTTATAGGATATACTCGTAAACTACCGTGGCCCCACTAGTATGATCTCATCATAGTCCCAGTAGTCGAGTACATATCCTAAGGGATTTATCAACATGTATATATAGAGACAATCAGTGTACATGTTAAGATAAAGTACAACCAGATAGCATACTATCATGTCGAGCAAGAAAGTCCTCCCTATATATGTCCAAGCATCCATTACAATATACATCGTATGTACAGTAATGGACTCTAGGGCATACATATAACTAACATCCCTTGCATGCGAGCTCTCTCCAAATCAGTCTTGGGAGACATCTCTTTGGAGAGAGTGAGTCCTGAGATCGTGGGTAAATTCCCACGCTTGGATTCTTCCATACTAAACCTCATTAGTATGGTGTCAATGTACCTGGATTAGGACAATCCCAGTATCCATTTAGATTTATCTCTATAGATCTTAATCCCCAAGATGCAGGAGCATCACCTAGATCTTTCATTGAGAATCTTTGTGATAAGAATAGCTTGACCAAGTGCAGCATAGGAACATTATTTCCTATCAAGAGTATGTCATCCACGTACAATACGAGGAAGACAACCTTACTCTCTGCCACCTTCTTGTAAATACAAAGTTCATCTACGTTTTTGATGAAGTCAAACTCTTTGACTACAACATCTAAACAGATATTCCAACTCCGCGATGCCTGCTTTAACCTGTAGATAGATTTAAGCAGCTTGCACACCTTTCCGCTGCTCACACTGTCTACGAAGCCCTCTGGCTGAGTCATGTACATGCACTCCTCTAAATCACCATTTAGAAAGGCAGTCTTAACATCCATCT
Organism: Agapanthus africanus; assembly: GCA_030015575.1. Lineage (NCBI taxonomy): Eukaryota > Viridiplantae > Streptophyta > Magnoliopsida > Asparagales > Amaryllidaceae > Agapanthus > Agapanthus africanus. The sequence continues at coordinate 372,248,500 of JASDDO010000022.1, forward strand.
GCCAGATTTCGTAGTCATGGTATACAGCAATAGCAAGTAGGATCCGGATGGACTTAAGCATAGCCACTAGAGAAAATGTTTCGTCATAATCCACACCTGGTCGTTGACGAAAACCCTTTGCAACAAGTCTAGCTTTGAAAGTCTCAACTTTTCTATCTACACCAAGTTTCTTCTTAAAGATCCATTTGCTCCCAATGGGTTTTACCCCTTCAAGAGCAATTTCCAAAGTCCATACTTTGTTGGTGTATATGGATTCCATCTCAGATCGCATTGCATCCATCCATTTCACAGAGTCCCTACTCATGATGGCCTGCTCGAAGCTAATCGGGTCATCATCTTCCATGATGCAATCCTCGCTCCCACTATCAATGAGAAAACCGTAGTATCTCTCAGGTGGATGAGGAACCCTACTAGATCGGCGGAGCGGCTGAGGTTCGTTGGGAACTACTAAATCCTCTGGTTCTACCAAATTATTTGTCGTAGTTTGTATTGCTGGAACTTCTTCCAGTTCTACCTCCTCGCCACTAATTTCCTTTGCAAGAAATTCCTTTTCTAAAAAGGTGGCATGTCGAGAAACAAACACATTTTGTTCCTCGGTGTGGTAGAAGATATACCCTTGTGAGTTTTTGGGATATCCTACAAACTTGCACAGAACAGACCTTGCCTCGAGTTTGTCTGGATTGTGCCTTTTGACATAGGCCGGACAACCCCATATCTTAACATAATTAAGAGATGGTCTCTTCCCCTTCCATATCTTATATGGAGTGGTAGGCACTGATTTGGTAGGAACCATATTCAATAGGTGTATGGCTGTCTCAAGCGAATACCCCCAAAAGGAAATAGGTAACTCAGCGGTGCTCATCATAGAGCGCACCATATCTAATAGGATGCGGTTCCTCCGTTCCGATACACCGTTGTGCTGTGGTGTATATGGAGGAGTAAGCTGAGAGAGAATCCCATTCTCTTTTAGATAATCTAGGAACTCATTGCTCAAGTATTCTCCTTCTCGGTCAGATCGAAGGATCTTAATACTTTTACCCATTTGGTTCTCGACTTCGTGCTTATATTCTTTGAATTTCTCAAAAGCTTCAGACTTGTGTTTCAACAGGAACACATGTCCGTATCTTGAGAGATCGTCAGTGAATGTAATGAAGTACGAGGAACCATTCCTGGCATGTGTAGACATGGGACCGCATACATCACTATGTATCAGTCCCAAGAGTTCCGTAACTCTTTCTCCATGTCCACTAAACGGAGTTTTGGTCATCTTTCCTTTGAGACATGACTGGCAAGTATCATAAGATGAAAATTCGAATGGATTCAAATATCCATCCTTATGTAACTTAGCTAATTGTGTCGCACCTAGTCTACAATGCCACAAGAAAGATTCGTTCATTTCTGAACTCTTCTTCTTGTGTGTGTTTTGTACATTAAGGACTGTAGTTTGATTTAGAACGTATATGCCATTATGTAACGAGCCTGATCCAATAAACTTTTGATTCAGGAAGATGTTCATAACATTATCATGTACTACAAAATTATATCCTTCTTTACTCAATAAAGAAACTGATATAAGATTGCATATCAGGGTCGGAATGTAATGGCATTCGGTCAGAATCAGTGTATTACCATTTGGCAACACAAGGTGATATTCACCAACTGCTTTGGCTGCAACATTTGCACCATTCCCTATTCTTAAGGAATGATCATCATCTCTCAGTTCTCTATCTTTCTTCAGCCCATGTAACATATTACATATGTGGGATCCCGATCCGGTAACTAATACCCAGGACGTAGAGTGAACTGAGAAACAGTTCTCGATAACTAACACACCCGAAGAAGATGCATCATCATGCTTATTATTCGTTTGGGCGGCGTGGGAATCCGGATATGTCCATATTCCCTGCTCGGACTTATAATAATTATAGGTTGGAACGGGACCAACGTTTCCCTGCTCAGTATAACAAGTGGGTTCGGTCAATACATCCATATTATTATCTTGATTAAGGCCTGACATGGTCACTACCTGGAGAAAGAGAGAAGAAAACACTTTAGCGTATACTCTTACAAAATTAGATTGGTTATTATCTTATCTAATCAGGATGGCTCCTACTGTTTTTATCAAATCTTCTTTCAAACCCTAAAAGATAAGACTAGCTGGGATTAATTACACTTTACAAGTTCGCCAATCTTTCAGCCAGGCCAGTGTTGGTATTTTGAGGGAGGTTCCCCGTGCTTTCGCACAGACCTAATTAAAATAAAGTTCGTTTTCCTAGAGGAATAACCCCGTTAACTCCTTTCTAGACACCTACTTGATCGGCTAATTGTGATGTATACAACTCTTCCAGGAGTAACTCTTACTCGCAGTGGATATCGGGATCCAACTATCTCATAGAAGATATGCAATCTCATTGCAAATTTCAACACTTGAAATTCCCGATAATACTTTTTACCCCTAACGTGCTATGACCTTGACGAAAGACAACAAACTATAGTCCGCTAGTCAAGTTCAACCCGTACATTTCATGATTGAATTAAACCCACCCGCACGACCCATGACAAAAGCCAACAAAGCTGTACAACTACCCTAATCCAATCGCATCGTATGCTGCAGATAAGCAGTAAGTAGCTACCGCACACTACTCCTTGACGAAAGCCAACAAACGCAACACGAATACTAAATATTACTTATCTGAAATGTCGGAGGGCTAAGACAGGTTTTTCAGAAAACCTTTTGCGTAATGAACTTGATATCATTGTAGAAAGAAGTGATTTTGAAAAGGAGTGTTTTTAGGCTTTTATTAGTTTCGCTAAAGAGGTCACTCCCGGTGAAGGGATCTCGGCTCTTTCCTTATCGAATAAGGTGCAGGATATTTCACAAATACCATTATGCAAAGCAAGAACTATAGAAGCAATCAAAATCAAAACCAAGTGAGTTGTAGCAACTGCTAGTTTCGCTAAAGACGTCACTCCCGGTGAAGGGATCTCGGCTCTTTCCTTATCGAATAAGGTGTTGGATATTCTACAAGGAATACCTCTATGCAAAGCAAAAACTAGAGCTACCCTTTTTAAAAATTTGATTCTACAACATCTTTTAGGTTTCTTTATCTTTCATTAATCTCATTAATGAAGTCCCATCATTTATGCTTCCTAAGAATCACAGAAGAAACGAAAATACAACGTACGTTTATGCCATCCGTATTCGCCACAGTGCCCCGTTATGCACCGTTAGGTTACTTGACTAACGGCATAGCGGGGCGGGACTAGCACGGGTGCAAAACATAAGCAACGTTTATTATATATCATATATACAATAATAAAGCATTCGTCTCACGCATATAAAAATGATCACATCACAGAATATCAGCAGCAGAAGATAACATATGAAATATTGGATATACTAGGAGGTCCGTGTTTTATTTTGAGCCTACATAAAACACGGATTCCACGGTCGCGATGAATAAACCCACATCTCTAGACCCCTACGAGAGCGGCAAGTAACCCTCCCAATTCTAGGGTTAGGAGACCCGGACTCGACTCCTCGAGTTGGTCTCTCACTGGACCCTAGATACCGGTTGCTTATGCCCTCCTCCTTGGATCTATCCTAATGCAGAAAAGTAAATAATATACAATGGTGACATCATCCTCAATCCGGAAGTGCCCCAATAAAAGAATATTACATACAATGAATTTTACATAAATGAAAATAAAAACCCTCATCTCACATAAAACCCCCGGCTATTCAAATCACGACGATCCAATATAACATATCACAGCAACACATAACATCATATGTCATCAACGTAAGTAAATATGTGTATCCCAATTTTCGTTGAGGTATAGCAACGAAACCGGCGATACACCACATATTACACTTACGGTCCCCGAAAAGAAAGTGAAAAACTACAACATTTGGAATCCACAATCACCTTTGACATCATAAACCCGAAATATCACATATTACGGATTTCATGCCTAACTATATGAATTCCACATATTGTATCACATTCCAGAAAAAGATAGACGACGTTAAACATTCCGATCGAATCAACAAACACCCAAAATTTTCCAAAAGCTCAACACTTGAGCGTAGTTTAAAAATACTCAGTACATGCCACAGTGCCAATGAACCAGCCGTAGAAGGGTCAACCAATTCCTCACCTGTGGCACCGCTGAACCACCACAAACCCTAAGGTTTAGTGGTGGTTTTGACGGTCACAGAATCGAGTTAAGGTTTCATTCTTCTAGAGTATCCACCGCATCACTTGCACGATATTTGAATGTTCTTTAACAAAGGAAAAATCCAAATCTTGAAAATTTTCCGGCAAGGGTTAAAGTGTGTATTTGATATCCGTTCGAACTGTTTAACACCGTCTAAATTAACCCGAAAACAAACTAGAATTACGAATACGAATCACTCCGAATTGCTTCTATAAAAAGATAATATAATATGCAAATTTAGCAAAAACAAACAACACCTGAAATACCAAACCCCAGAGATTGAAACACTGTAAAGATTTGAACCTAAAACCCTGCACAAAAACCGAGGTGGCCGATTTTCTTGCTCATGTGGCCGGCCCAAAAAAGGTGGGAGGGGTTGAAATTTCTACAGTGTTCATATTGCATCTCATAAAACATTCCGCAACTGTTTAAAAAAAAATTGACTCTCAGAAAATTTCGACAGAAACTAGGGTTTCGATTCAGGTGTTTCGTTAGTACGAAGAAAATAAAAGAAAAAAAAAGTGAATAAAGAAAAAAATGAACACTGGATTTTGTGATTACTTAAGACTGCAAAAATAGAAAAATATTTAGCGAGGGTGCTTCATCACCTAGTGCCTTAGACCAACTGGTCTGGGAGTTACTGCTAAAGCCTTGGGTGTTGCAAGACTAGGAATTACGCTTTAATGTGCAACACATCTTGTAATTGGTCGTTGGTACCTCAAGAAGTATTAACGGTCGCATGAAGGATGTGTAAGCAAAATTCATTTAAAAATTCACCAATTAATAAGTGCTTTGGACAAAAGGACAAGAGTATGATTGCTTGATTTGAATTTCCAAGTGTAGAGGTGATTTATACACACACGTGGGGATATGTGATTGGAGTTTAGATGAGAGAAAGGAATGAAGAATAGAACTTGTATCTTTAGTAGAGTTGATAAAAATTTCTAAGTGGAGATGGAACCCTAGAAGGAAAACTTAAGAAATGCCGAAAGCTAAGTAAGTCTATAGAACATGTATAATCTTAAGTTAGATGATGAGGAAGTGTGAAGAATATGGGTGGATAATTTACGAGTCGACGATAATAGAATTCCTTGTTAGAAGACCTAATTGGAGAATTAAAGTTAATGGGCCGAATTGATAGGATTTTGTGGGTAGTATCCGCTGAAAACCCTCAGGAGACAACACTCCTCCTACTAGGGACACCTAGAGGTTTAACGGCTTGTTGCACGAGCTCAGTGCAATCGCGTTTCCCTGCGAAAGTGCGGTTAGGTTTTTTGTCGAGAATAAAAAAATAAGTTTGCTCGAGGACGAGCCAAAGATAAGTTTGGGGGTATTTGTTCACACCATAATATTGTATTATTATATTCCCCATTCTTATTCATTTTATAAATAAACAGGTGCTTTTGACGCATGTCTGCTACATATTACAGGTTACAGGTTCTTAGATAGAAAACAGTGAAAACGATGAAAAGACGATGCAAAAGTGGACTTTGACCAACAAACAGAAGACTCTTGATCAAGCCTACATCAAAGATAAAATTCACAAAGTACAAGGCAATGCAACGTCCAAGATTACAAAGCGAACGGTTAAAAATCCACCACAATTATTCACTGGAGATCTGGAAGAAACATAGAAGCTATTTTAATAAAAGAACCAAATAATAAGGAAGCCCAAAGACAGAAGAGCCCACAAAGGAACTTTCAAGGCCCAATACTTCCTTTTAATAAAAGACAGAGACATAAAATTTTACCAAAGCTTGGAGTCTACTTTGACTAGGTCTTCCTAAGGATATTTTGGTAAATGTAGACATGCGAATCAATTGTAACCTAGGGTTTCCTATCCTCTATAAATAGGAACTCTAAATCATTGTAAATGCTATGCCTCCCTTCATTAATAAATTTCAGCATTCTTTTGGAGAGCATCGGTGCCTCTTTTCAATTCATGAATTCAGATCTGACAACCCTGTGTTGATGTTTGGAGAGAGCCATCTGTAAGTAGTTTTATTTAATTGCTCTGGTTTAGATTTTAATTCCTTGCCTTAGATGTTAGCTTTGGGGAAGGCTTTTGAGAGATGAGATCTCTCATTCCTTTCTTACCCATCACATATAATCTATAGGACTCCATGCATACACGCACACACCGCGCCCTACGGCACCCTATCCCTCGAGGTAGCAGTGATACCGTAGTATAAAGGCCCGGTTGCGCGCGTTTTCCATGGAGGTTAGGGTAAGGATCTCTAAAGGAAGGACAAGAACCTATAGGAAGGAACACCTTTCCGAATGGATCTAATCCCCTTTATTGATAATTACCATAACTCCTCATAGATCTTCATTTGGGTATAGAAAGCGTTGAGATTTATTTACATTTCCAAACCATTCCTAAACCTAACCCTAGCAAGATTTAGATCTAGATTATTTTAGTTTTTAGATAGATTTAGTTTTTAGATTTAATAATCAATCCGACCATAATCGGAATTAACTCGTTTGAGCGATTAGGAAATTCACAACATCCCTGTGGACCGACCCGTACTCACCGGCTAGCTGCAAAGCGACGCCGTTCTTGATTGCGGTAATATATTTTTGATCGTAAAAACCTCTCTTAATCAGGACCTAGTTCATAAATAAACTCCAAATCCAAACTTCTTAGACTTTATTCATCACTGAACCTAATCAGTATCCAGCACCATGCCTCCCACAGTATCCTCTTGGACCATTTGTCCATAATACTGTCCCTCGTTAGAGGAAAAACTATAACTCTGACAATCACTCTGTCATCTATGTCACCTTGAAAGCCTGGAATGATAACCGTCTCCCGAAGGAGGCTGCCGTCATCAAATCCGTAGAATAAGCACTTATGTTCTAAAACTGCTTCCTTATGTTTCTTCAGGATTGGATTAATATAAACTTATCGCATCAAGTGCAAAAACAACATCTGGTGTGGTACTTGACATCTCACAATTGACTCAATTTCCAAAGCAAGTGATATGCCAATCATGCATATCCCTCTCCCCTTTAGTCTGTAAGACACCTTCAGAGAGGGTGACTCCATCATCTGCAGGTACACCACCTTGCCAGGAGTCATCTATTCAAAAATACTATTAGAATACAGTCAAAGTACCCACATTAGGAAACTACCCAATTCTAGATCTAAAACCATAGATCTAGTATCCAGAATGTCTGATATTATATTCATATCCTGTCTGGAGAAACAACTGTGTGACGACCACAGTACAACCGATTGTAGTATAGGAATTTTACTTCCTACTCTGTATATGTCATCCAAACACCAGGACATCACACCCTACTACCTTCTTAACAGATCCATCCCCTATTCTGATAAAGTCAAACCTATGACTGTCACATCAAAATTAGATGATCTATCTCTGCTATATGTGCTCAAGTCTATAAATAGACATAAGCTACTTTCCCACTATGCTTCCGTTGCTCCCACTGACTACGACAACCCTCTGGCAGAATAATATATACGTACTCTTCTAAAGCTAGTTTAGAACGACGCTATACTTATCCTCCTGCCGGGTCTCATAGCCTGGAACAGCAGTAGTGTCAAGTCTGGGTAAACAAGAACCTCCCTGTCACCATCCTTGAGGGTACCGGAGTACCTCTCGGGTGTCTGAGGTTACCCACCATATCTGCGGAGTGGCTATTGGAATGTCAAATCTGATTGAATATATAGGTCCTATTAAATTTTTCGTAATGGTTTGCGGTTCTGGAATCACTTCCAGTTCTACCATACTCCCACTTCTGTTTTCTGAAAAAATCCATTTTACTAAAACTGTGGCGAGTCAAGAACAATATCACTATTGATCTTCCAGATGGTAAAAAAGTCAACCCTCGTCAAAACCAGGGTCAACCCACAAACTACCATTACAGAAACGTGCCTTGAGTTATCCAGTGTCTGGTTTTAAGCATAATCTGGACAACTCCCCGTATCTTAACATCGTTAAGATATGAACCATTCTATATACAATATAGAAATAGAGGCACTAATTTAATTGGAACCAGATTCAAATCATGCAGCTGTCTCCAGTGCATATCAACTTAATGGAAAGTGGCTACTCAGCATTACTCAACTTAGGAATCCATCCAATTATGAGTAACCTGAAAGAGAAACAAGTTTCTCAAAACCATTACTTTCATCTGAATACCAATCACAAGAATCTACATCTTCGATCTCTTTGAAGAATCCCGATACTTGTGACACCTGGTTCTCTACTTTATTCTTATACCCACAACTTCTCAAAACTTAGACATTGTATTTCTACGAAACACTTGTCTAAAAACTAGAGAAGTCATAAGTAAACAGAACACAGTATGAGGACCTGCCCTTTTGTCCTGATGGACACTGGACAACATACAATACTCTGTATAAGTCCGCTGAGTTGAATAACTCAAAACCTGTGCATCGTAGGTTGAAAACTGTACCCAGGCGATTTTCTCAAATATTACCAATTACAACGAATTCCGATATAATGAGGATGATCACCTTATTCCCAATAACCTACTCCCACTCATCATCTGTAAAACCATACAGATATGAGAATAAAACCTGGTAAATACATACCCTGGAGTAAGTATCTAATCGGGAAATCAGTTTTCCTTTAACAATGCACTGAAACATAAAAATATTTCATAAGGGTATCCTGGTATTCGTAGTAATGCATCTTCCATAATCCAATTCATGACTTTAACCGTATATTTCATTGACATCTCTCCAAATTCCTTTATTTGTCTTTAGTCGTTACCTTCTGTACACCATCGTTAGGCTAAATGGTTTTCTTCCTTCCCTACCGTTCGGCACCAGCCTATGGTTTGGAAGAAGACTATCCAGTAAGCATAATAGGTGTACTCTCCTAATCCTAGGAGTACTCGCAACTTGAGAGAAGGTGATGATAAAAGACAACTAAATAATACCTTATTCTATTTCTCCCGAACTGGGGAAAAAAGCAAAGGTGAAATAGGAGTGGCGATGAAGTACACGGTTTGGTCGTGAATGATAGCAGTCGCAATTTACTTCGCCCTCTCTTTCTAATCCCTTTATCTTGTCTTTACATATTACCTTCTGCACACCCTACTTAGGCTAATTGGTTTTCTTCATTCCCTACCTTTCGGCACCAGCCTATGGTTTGGAATAAGACTATCCAATAAGCGTAATAGGTGTACTCTCCTAAACTAAGGAGCCCTCGCAACCTGAGAGAAGGTGATAATAAAAGACAACTGAATAAACTAATTCTATTTCTCCTGAACCTGGATCCATCCTCGAAGAAGTCCCTTCGAGTTCGTATATAACCATACGATGGATCTATCCAATGAAAGTGGATATCCGTAGTAATACGGGGTGTTCTGATAAATACAAAGGGTAAAAGAAGGAGCGGCAATGACTTATGCAACTCAGACAATCCAAAAGCCAGTATTTTAAAAAGGTTCGGTCAACTTGGTCACTGAGTCATAGTCTCGGGTCGGTCAAAGGTCGCTGCCAAAAAGAGAGAGAGAAAAGAAACACTCTGCGTGCACTCTAACCTAGATCAGAATGGTTATCACTTTATCTAATCAGGAAACCTCCCACTGTAATCTCAAATTCTCCTCCAAACCCGAAAGAAGAATTAGTCGGGATCACCCGAAGAGTAAACTAACTCATCAGTGAGAATCAGGATCCAACTATCATTGCATGATAACTTGATGGAAGCCACTCAAGTTATCACACTCCAGAAGATATGCGCATGCCTGGCAAGTTTGCTGTTTGTTTGAAACTCCCGATGTAATTTTTACCTCATGCTCTTATGACCTTGACTAAGGGCCAACAAATCATAAGTCACATGTCAAGTTCTTCCCGTCATTGTCTAGGTTGATTTGAATCCACCCATACATACTCTTGACTAAGGGCCAATAAAGTAATACGACTGTCCCAAACCAACGCATCTATCTATGCAACAAATGAATACCCAGCAGCTACCAAACACTATGCCTTGACTAAGGGCCAACAAACATAGCTTGAATACTACTGACTATCCATAAGAAACGACGGAGGGCTACGACTGGTTTTTGGCGAAAAACCTTTAACGTAATGAACTTGATCTCGTTGAAGGAACGTGATAGCTTTTTATAAAATATAGTGACGAAAACCTTTGCTAAAGAGGTCACTCCCGGTGAAGGGATCTCGGCTCTTTCCTCGTGGAATGAGGTGCAGGATATTCCAACCGAATATCGCTATGCAAAGCAACTTATAATCAACTATAGTAAAGTTATTACCCTGACTCAAACTTCTGCCCAAGGGGTCACTCCCGGTGAAGGGATCTCGGCCCTTGCCTCGTCGAATGAGGTGCATGATGTTCTAAACTGAATATCACTATGCAAAACAAAAAGAAACGTCTTTGTAATAACACTTTTAAAATTTGTTCCAACAACATCAAATATAAGTTTGTTTTATCTTGCATTGATAAGAATCAATGCAGTCCCATCTATCAATCACACCAGAAAAGAACGAAAAATAAAATGTACGTATATGCCATCCGCATTCGCCACAGGGTCCCGTCATCACCCGTTAGGTTACTTAACTAACGACAGAGCGGGGACTGGACTAGCACGGGTGTAAAACATATACAACATCTAATAGTATATATACCAATATACAATAATCGCTCCAGGCGTGATAAAATGCAACATTACAGAAAAGTAATAAGCATCACAGAACAATACAGATAATATGGAATCCCCGGGTTTCACAGAGCCGCTACTGAAACTCGACGTTCCCCTGGTCGTGTGGATAGCCTGTGCAATGAAACCTAAACCCCTACGGGTGCGGCAAGTTACCCGCCAAAACCTGAAGCGAGGCTGCCCCCTACAGCAAAATGAATGGACCACCCGGCACTTCACGGAATCCGGTAACTTGAGCACCCCTCCTTGGGTCAACCTGTACCCCCTACGAGTGCGGCGAATAGTCTGCCAATTCTAGAGTGAGGTCCCTCTGCCTCTCAAAGCCATGAGATACGGACCTATTACCCTCCAGAACCCGGCTATCTGTGCACTCCTTCGCGGGATAAACCTAGTACAGAAATGAAAAATATATACAACGGGTACATCAACCTCAGCCCGGTCGTGCCCCAAAAGAATATTATACAAACAGGCAGTGACGGCAGTCCACATGTTGGACGCTCGCCCCGCAATATCAAATGTACAAATAAATCCAAAAAGCACTACCATTGCACACTGCTATCCACCACGACAAATCCGCAACATCACAGCACAACACAGAACATCAACACGAATGTCACGTTCGCAAACCCGTCTAAAAGAACTATAGCAATTAGACGCAATTTACCGCTCGAATGACATTCACGGTCGGAGATATAATGTAATTACTGCATACTAACAAGTTTAAAATTTCGATCGACAAAACATCCCGAAGTGGGCCCCACGTACATCTGCTGTACAGTAATAAAATTTGGGCCCAAAAGAAATATTCCATAAACAACAATTTTAAAAGAAGAACCTACTGTAGAAAAATGGTTTACTGTAGCTCCAAAACGACGGTGGAACCGCGGCCAAACTAGGGTTTGCGCGGCGGTTCCGCGGCGCTTTGGAAGCTTCAGTTGACCAAATTTCACCAGAATTCTTAAAAAAGCTTGCTCTCTTTTCTGTGATATGCAAAATAATTTTTAGACCCTTTTAAAAATCGACAGAAACTTTAACCAAGAAAATTGCAGTTTTCGAAATTCCGTTTGATCGATATTTTAAACGCGTTAGCACAAGTTAGTAAAGCTTAATGGTGAGGCTCTGATACCGCTGTAAGTCCACGGTAGCGTCCCGGCCGTCTGGCAGACGCCAAATGCGGAACAAAAACTTTTACAACCGGCGCTATCGCGTACTATAATCCTGATCTGCCATTAAAGCTAAACTAACAAACTACAAAGTGGGTAGAATTGTTATACCGAATGATCCGAGTCCTTCGGTCTTCAACCATCATCCCACGCTTTGTTGCGGCTGCTCCGATCTCCTGAATCTCCAGTCTTCTCGTCCAGGTGGCACCACGTCGACGGATCTTTAAACGGGCTCCCGCCTCTGAACCGAGACAACTCGGTCGTCAAGTTTGCTAAAAGAGACGACCAAGATGAAGTAGAGAATGAGTAGAATACTTTGTCTCGCTTCGTCTAAAGCCATGGACGAACGGTTAATGAAGTTGCCTTTTGGATCGGGTGAAATGAGAAATGAGGCTATCTAATTTCCATGAGTCCAAAACTATATCAATCTTTTTTTTTCCAAGCAACCATCATCCCTTCACCAAGAGGGGGCCGGCCACTTATAGGGAAGGAGGAGGGTGAGTGTAGGAGAGGGGGGGTGACCACAACAATGAAGCTTATCATAACACACTTAAAGAAACATGACTCACTAATGACACCTAGTATGAACACATTAAAAGCAAAGGATGAATCATAAACCTAGTCACCCTTGTAATAAATGAATCATTAAATGCACTAATGAGTCACTTAACACCTCACCATCCTAGTCACCATCTAGAAACTTCCACACTCATCAAGAAAAGATAAATCCATATTAAACCGAATGTTTAATACGGCTGATAGAAAACTGAAAACTGGCAACTTCCAAAAGTGATCCTGAAACGAATTTCAGGATAACCCCGTATCAGTATAAACATACCCGCATTTGTATTACGACCGAATACAAATGCAAATGAGAAAAAGATATTATATCTACACAGCATAATACTCGGATCCGGCTTAAACCAAAGCCGACCAGTATTATCTGCCCGAAATATGACACGTGCGTAAACGCACGTGCATTTTCCGAAGCCTGCCATAAAACCATACGGCCTCTATAATGTTTCGCCCGAACTTGGGAAAGTGTTTGTGGGGGACTCTAATGACTCATCAACACACTGGCACTGGGTATAACCACTAGCACGTCAGAGGTACTGGCTGTACGTAACGGTTGCCTATGTATTGATTGGAAGGGAAGCTGACGAGCGAACTCATCCATAAACCCTACTGAGCCTAACAGTGACAATATATATACAGTCCGGTCCGTTCGTCTATGAGTATCGCATATCGGCCTAGGGGCTGGTAACGTCAGACCCCTAATAGCGGTATAAGTCGTGTCAGAGAGTGGCCCAGAACACCCTAAGATACTACTGGAGTACCTACCAGTAAATCTCCTGTCTCGGCCGAGGGCTTTGTGTAATGGCTCTCCTAGACACAGCGCGATCTCACCCCCAATACCGGGAGAGACGAATTCCCTGCCGATCCGCTCACTTGCCTCCATGTGGTTCGGGACTGTACCCAAAAAAGACCTATTTGCACGACTCCTTTGAGCCGTGGTAGGGTAGAAATCAAAGCACAGTGGGAACTCACACGAGACAAATGACGACCTCAGGTCGATGAACTAACCTGTACACATGTCATCAGGGAACTGCTATCTGACGATATGTATAATACCAACTAGCATGTTCCCGGAGAGTCCTGTCCGGTGTACTCATAACCTAATGAGCACTTGTATATATCTTAGGTGATCCTACTGACACCAGTGTCTTGTGAGACCGGCCACCGCCCCTCGTCGGGGTCTCGACTGTATACACTAGTCTACTCTGGAGTATCAATGCCCTGTCTCGAAACTCCCACGACTAGGGACTCTTTAAGGATGTGCTTAGAGACCCCAGCTCCCACGTATATGATCGCCATCATACTGCTGGCAGTCAAGCAAGAATCCTATGGGCTCTATCAATATGCAATAGAGAACTAAAGCATGTATACGATGATAAAGACAAACCAGATAGCATACTATCATCTCGAGCAAGACTGTCATATCGGTATAGGTCCTGCCTCAATCATTGCAATCACGTACCTGCGATCCAATAATTGACTTTGAGGGCACTATATCCAACAATAATAAGGCGTCCTGCCGCGACCACTCTGATGATCAGACCTGAAAAACCCTGCGGCACAACGGGGGGTGAGTTGCCAACTTATGAATAGTAAATAACATCATACTGTAATCGCAAGTATGCACTGACAGCAATAATCAATCTCATGTAAGATGGTAGCATAAGTATGACAATATGAATATGCAACTATCATGAAAGGTACTCTATCAGGTACTACTAATACACGAAGCAAAGCATATAGAATAAATGCGGAGTATGGGGTAAAACATGTCATCCTCACGGAATCCTCATCGTGGCGGACCAGTGTCCATCAAGACAATCTAAATTCCCAATTTCCCTCACATCGGCCCCCATATCGGCCCTCGTATCGGACACGTCGGCCCCTCACATCGGGCACGTCGGCCCCTCATATCGGGCACGTCAGCCTCTCATATCGCAATGAATAAGAATACATGCACAGATCATTATGATGATATAAATTATATAGGTGTACATATATATAACAGCGTCCCATACCACTGATCTATATATACATGTATATATATCAACGTCCCATACCACTGATATATATACCCAGGAGCAAAATATCCAGGAAACATCATATGAAATCTATATATATCAATGCGAAATCCATGAAATATAATATATGCAACATGAAACATTAATATGAGCATATAAAGGAAAAACCGCTATTTAACTGCAACAAGTTATTAAATATATCATGCGGTTCCTAATTTCTCCGAAACCAAACACAACATCATATAAAGGTGAACATATAGCTATAGCCAGGTATGCGTAACCATGTTGGTATAGCAAGGTATGTGTATCTACCTATCAGTAATGATGTAATACCCTCTAGGTATATGTGGCTATATCAAGGAATACGGTGTACATGTAAATATATACGCAAGATGTATATGTAGCTATATCTCAAATGTGTATATACCTATCTCTAATGGTACAATACCATATAGGTATATGGGTAACTAACATATAGGCATGTCAAGGCATATGTGTAAGCATGTAGGTGTACGGGGATGCTATATGTCATATGCACAATGGAATATACGGATCACGTCTCAATATTCCTAACCAATACAATCTCACGTATGCATGAGTGTTGTGCGTGTCATGGCAATTAGTGACGGTGTGAGTGGCATACGATTAGTGCTCGTGCAACATGAGCCGTCAATAATAGTGTAGTGTCCAAATGTACAAGTCCAAGCACAGCAAGTAATAATATGCAAAGAAGTTTTATGCACAATCTATACATGCAATATAAACATGCGGCTAATATCATATCATATCTAGCCCTGACGCATAACGCCATGGGGGCGAATTCCCCGTAGATGTTAAATCTACTCACCGACAATCACAAGCTAGGTCGATCCAATCACCTGCTTCCTTTTCGTCGCAGCGCTCGAAGTCCCCGCCTGCGATCCTATTAACACAAAACATAATGGGTGAAAATCTCAGAAATCGATCAATATCACGTACACACCACGTTTGACCAACACACCAACTCCAAACCAACTCATAAGTGTTCGTCTAACGGCTAACGTGTGTGGAGACACACCAAAACTAACCCAAGTGTAGCAGCTACACAAGATCACGAACCGTGTCGGATAACGTAACACACGTACTCAAAACACTACATTATGCACAAGTGATCCCAGATTTTGCATACTGTCAATACTCAAAAATCAAACAGTACCAAACACCTCTAAACAACTGCAGACAGCAACCCTACAAAACCCAAGCCCCAACTCCTCCTAACGGCCGAGGTCGTCGGATTTTCCCCTAATGTCGCCGGCCAAAACCGATGGGATGGGGTTCGTACTCCAGGTGTATTCTTGTTGGATATATGTATGCCCTAGAGGCCATTATGTGATAGTGGATGTATTTATACATGTATATATATATTCAGTGTACATTCTTGCTCGACATGATAGTATGCTATCTGGTTCTTCTTTATCTGACATGTTGATTTGATCATGCTTTTATTCATTCATACATGTTGATATAGCCCTGAGGATATAGGCTTGACTACTGTGATTATGATGGAGATCATACTGGTGGGACATCTGTAGTTTATAAGCATATCCTGGAATGTCCCTAGTCGTAGGTGTATCGAGACGGGGCATCGATATACCAGAGTAGACTAGCGTATATGATACTAGACCCATATGATGGGCGATGGATGTTCCCACATTCATCGATGTTTGACATCGAGATCGTATACGGGTGCTCAGTGGTGACTGGGTACACTGGACGGACTCGCCGAGAACTCCTATATGGAATTATATCTATCGTCGGATAGCAGTTCTCAGGTGACACTGGTGCAGGTTAGTCTGTAGACCCGAGATCGTCATAGAGTCTTGTGTGTTCTCCCACCGTACTTTGATTACCACCCTACCACGGCTCTACTGAGTCGTGCAAACAGGTGGCCGTTGGGTACAGTCCCGAGACACACGAAGGCGATGAGCGATTGGAGGGGTTTCGTCTTTCCCGGTATTGGGAGTTGATGTTGTGCTGTGCTCGACTGGCTATATCGTAAGTCCCTGGCCAGGGCTGTTGGGATTTGCTGATAAGTGTTATCAGTAGTTTCTCGATCTGTTATAGACCATTCATCGGCACGACTTATTGAGTTATTGGGGTCGACGTTACCATCCCTAGACTCGATATGCAGCATATCTGACGAAGACACCGGACTGTACGGTAGTGTTGCTGGTTGGCTCGACGGGAGTTGTAGCAGGTTCGCTTGTTTTCTTCTGATCGCTCAATACCCGGGTGGCTGTTACGTTTAGTTGACCGCTTGCGGCTTGTAGGTATTTGATATGATCATTACCTACTGCCGGCGTATTGACGAGTCTTAGAGTCCCACAATGAAGTTTCCTGGCTCAGGCGAAAAGATGTGGTGTGCATATGAGATATGCGCGGGGACCCGATTAAATACGGATATGTCATACCGTATATTAATCGGGCATTTTCTATTGGTCGGGTCGTATGTGATATGACCGGTTTGCAAAATCAAGTGTTGATTTAACAAATGACTTTTAGATTAATTCTTTTAGATTAATTCTTTAATCAAACTCTTTTCTATTTTGTATGCATACATATATGCACATGATGATGTGCATGGATACATACATGCATACATTGTATCATGGTTGTTGATACAAGTTTGGTGGCAATGCAAGACTTACATTGTAGAATTATCTATTTATTTTTCATTTTGTAAAAAGGAAAGGATAATTCACAAGAGGTTAATGTTTATCATCTTTGACCATGCTTCAACCACTTATTAACCTTGAGTTAATTATCCTTTTACCTTTTAACTCATTTTGGAAAAGATCTAGATAATTCTAACCATGGTTGAAGTGAGAAGGAATTTAAATATATTATTCTTTCTCATTTCAATTATTCACTCTCTTATCTCTTTTCTTTTAGTGAGAAAGAAAAGCCACCATCTTCTTCTTCCTCTCTTGATCATTTTCTTAAGTGAGGTTTATTAAAAGAAAGAGTTTTGATCAAAGAATACAAACCACATCATCATACTACACACATCTAGCCGGTTTGTGTAGGGTGTTTGCTCTACTCCATTGATACATCGAGTAAAGCAAGGAGCTTTGGGCAAAGGAGCTTCGGGTGGATCGTCGTGGACATTAGAAGAGCTCAAGCGAACTTTTTTCCAACCCTCAAGTGGCCAAGGAGTCTAGCGTAGGGAGCTACAAAGGTTGTACTCTCAAAACCCCAGCCTTTGTTACTTGTGATGTTGTTCAAGTTATGAAACCCTAATTTTCTAGTGATGATTCTTTGTATGTTCACTTAGCACCTTAAAAATTTAATTTTGAGACATGTGATACTCCCAAACCCTTCATGAGGTGCTAGGTAAACCTAACATTGGTATCAGAGCCGACCTAGAACTTTAGGCGACACTTTAGCGAAGTTAAAACTCCGATCGAACCAAAATACGGACTTCTTGAACACTCTCTGGACATTTTTTCAAACTGTGTCATTTTCAGAATTAAAAATATGTAAAAAATTCAGCAGGGAATTCTAAGAACCACTGTAAAAAAACGAAGCCCTAATCACTAAATCCCACCGCGGAACCGCGGCCAAAGCTTGCTTAGGCCGCGGCTCCGCGGCCGTACAGATACATTAAGGCCTCGTTTTTATACAGTGATCTTGTTACCTGCTTATAGATATTTTTGGGTATTTTTAATCTGGTTTCAGTGATATATGTTCTGGAGATTGTTTTGGATTCGGTGATTCGATCGGAATTTTAATCTCGTGCCTTTTTCGGATAATTTAGAAAGTATTAAAAAGTTCGAACGGATATCATTAACTCACTTTTTCCCGACACGAAAATTTTTCAAGTGTTGAATCTTTTCTCGAGTTTAAATCTTTCGGAAATGCGTGCAAGTTTTGTGGTGGACCCTCTAGAAGACAACAAACCTTAACTCGATTATGTGACCGTCTTGAACTGCTTTTTGAATCTTAGGGTTTGAGGCAGTACGGCGTGTCACATGTGAGGCGTTGGCTTGACCCTTCTACGGCTGGACCGCTACTACTGTGACACATTCCGAGTTTTTTGAACTCCGCTCAAGTGTTGAGCTTTAGGAAATTTTGGGTATTTGATTATTCGATCGAAATGTTTAATACTGTCTATTTATCTGGAATGCGATACAATATGTGGAATTCATATAGTTAGGCATGAAATGCGAGGTATGTGATATCTCGGATTTACGATGCCTAAAGAGAATGTGGATTCCAAATATTGTAGTTTTACACTTTCTTTTCTGTGACCGTAAGGTTAGTATGTCGCTTATCGCCGGTTTCGTTGCTATATATCAACGACAATCGGGGTACGCATACTTACTTACGTTGATGATATATGATATTATATGTTGCTGAGATATGATGTGCAGGATTATCGCGATTGAATAGCCGTTTTTTTTTTTATGTGAGATGAGAGTTTTATTTTTCATTCATGTAAAATTCAAATGTAATGTAATATTCTTTTATTTGGGGCACTTCCGGGTTGAGGTTGCTGTCACCAGTGTTGTATATTATTTACTTTTCCGCATTAGGATAGACCCAGGAGGGGAGCACAAGTGACCGGGTTCTGGGGTTCAGTGGGAGGCCATCTCGAGGAGTCGAGACCGGGTCTCCTAAACTCCAGGATTGGTAGGGTCGCTTGCCGCTCTCGTAGGGGTCTAAGGGTGTGGGCTTGGCTATTCATCGCGACTGTGGAATCCGTATTTTCTATTGTTGGCTAAATACTAAATACGGACGTCCTAGTATATCCCACATTATATCTATGTTTCTGCTGCCTGTGTTCTGTGATATCTGAGATGAATGATATATTATATATGAGATATATAGTAGACGTTGCTTATGTTTTACACCCGCGCTAGTCCCGTCCCGGTATGCCATTAGTTAAGTAACCTAACGGTGCATAACGGAACATTGCGGCGAATGCGGATGGCATAAGCGTACATTGTATTTTCGTTTCTTTTCTGTGATTGGCTTAAGGACTTAAATGATGGGACTACTTAATATGATTAATGTAAAGAAAATAAACCTAAAAAGATGTTGTAGAATTGGATTTGAAAACCACTCGGCTCTTTATGAAAAAGCTACATTTCAAAACTGCGGAGCACAAGCCACTCCTTTTGAAAACCATTTGATTCTACGACGATATCAAGTTTAAAGCGTTAAAGATTTTCTTAAAAATCATCCGCAACCCTCCATCATTTTAGGAAGTAGAGTACTTAGTATTCGTGCTACGTTTGTTGACTTTAGTTAAGGCGTAGTATACGGTAGCTAAGTGATGTCTTCCTACACTGCATATGATGCAGATTAATTAGGACATTCATGCGACTTTGTTGACCATAGTTAAGGGTCATATGGGTGGGTCAAATTGATCAAGAAATAACGGGTAGAACTTGACTGGTACTTATGATTTGTTGACCATAGTTAAGGTCATAAGTACTAGGGGTAAAAACCGAATCGGGAATTTCAAGTGTTGAGATTTGCAATGAGATTGCATACCTTCCATATGATGGTTGTATCCCGATCCCACTGTGGGCAATAGTTGCTCCCAGGAGAGTTTTACAGTTTACAATTAGCTAACTCATTAGGTGTCTAGAAAGGTGTTAACGGGGCTACGCCTCTGGGAAAACGCGGTTTACTTTAATTAGGTCCGTGCAAAAGCACGGGGAACCTCCCTCAAGTACCGACAATAGTCTGGCTGAACGGTTAGCGAAGTTGTAGACTGTAATTAATCCTGGCTAGTTTTCTTTTTAAGGTTTGAAAGAAAAACTTGATTAAAGCAGTGGGAGACATCGATTAGACAAGATAATAACCAATCTGATCTTTGCAAGAGCTTTCGCTGAGTGTATTCTTTTCTCTCTCTTAATGGCAGATACCAATAACTGGACTCAAGCTTCTACTAGATAAAAATAAACTGAATGGGACCAATTATAAAGACTGGCTGAGGAATCTGAAAATAGCCTTGACTTATGATAAAGTATCATATCTCCTCACGGCTTCAGCCCCGCCCGTCCCAGGTCCAAAATCCTCAGTTACGGACAAAGAAGTCCGCAAGACATGGGACGCTGACTGTGCCACGGCCAAATGCCTCGCGCTTGTATCGATGGACAACACACATCTAAAGCAGCACGAGAATATGGACATTCAAGCCATATTCCTCCATACAAAGGAGTTGTATGGAGAGCAATCCCGCGTATTACGATACGAAGCATCAAAGAAATTGTTTCAGATGCGAATGGCCCCTGGCACATAAGTAGGAGACCATGTTCTGAAAATGATAGCTCTCATAGAAGAGCTTGAGGACCTTGGATGGACAATGGACAATGAACAATATACGGATATTATTCTGCAGTCCTTCCCCTCCACCTTTGCTTAATTCATAGTTAACTTCAACATGCACAACATGGAGAGGGAACTACCTGAACTCCTTAATATGTTAAGGAGTGCAGAGAGCACACTGAAATCAGTGAAAACTCCCGTTATGACTGTTGGACAATCTTCCTCTTCTCGCCCAAAGGCTAAGGCCAAGGGAAAGAAAAAGAAGAAGCCCACCAATCCTAAGGGTGGAGTTAAAAAGGTTAAGGGGAAGGAAAAGTCCAAAGCTGGAGAATCGGGGAAAGGTGAATGTTTTCATTGCCACAAAATAGGACATTGGAAGCGCAACTGTACCGAGTACTTAAATCTCAAGAAGAAGCATGGGGATGCTTACGCTTCAGGTGTGTTTGTGACAGAAAACTGTTTTTCAATAAACTCTGCTTCCTGGGTATTAGATACCGGTTCAGGTTCTCACATTTGCAATTCTATGCAGGGGCTGAGAAATAGCAAGGTTTTGAAGACAAGTGACCATACTCTCCGCGTTGGAAATGGTTCCAATGTACATACAGTCGCAGTGGGAGAGTATCACTTGGGGTTGCCATCTGGGTGTATATTGGTTTTGAACCCATGTTATTTTGTACCAAGTATGCTTTGTAATATAATATCTGTTTCTTTGTTAGACAATGAAGGATATAATTTTGTATTGCAGAACAATGTTATGAACATTCACCTGAATCAAATGTTGGTTGGGTATGGTACACTTAATAACGGGATATACATCCTAAATCAACACACAGTTTTCAGCATACAACACACTAATAAAAGAAAACTTTCAGAAATAAATGAAGCTTTTCTTTGGCACTGTAGACTTGGTCATATTAACGAAACAAGACTAAACAAGTTACATAAAGATGGATATTTAAACTCTTTTGAATATAAATCTTATGCGACTTGCCAGTCTTGTATCAAGGGTAAAATGACCAAAACTCCGTTTACCGGACACGGAGAAAGAGCTACCGAGCTCCTAGGACTCATACATAGTGATGTATGTAGGCCAATGTCTACACAGGCTAAAGGCGGTTTTTCTTACTTCATTACTTTCACTGACGATTTCTCAAGATTCGGTCATGTATTTTTACTAAAGCACAAATCCGAAGCTTTCGAGAAATTCATTGAATATAAACAAGAAGTAGAAAAACAAACCGGCATGAGTATCAAGATGCTTCGATCAGATCGAGGTGGGGAGTACCTCAGTACAGAATTTGCAAACTTCCTAAAGGAGAATGAGATTCTCTCTCAGCTCACTCCTCCTTACACACCACAGCACAACGGTGTGTCTGAACGACGGAATCGGACCCTATTAGATATGGTCCGTTCCATGATGAGTGATGCTGAGTTACCTGTCTCATTTTGGGGGCATGCATTGGAAACTGCAGCGTTTCTTTTGAACAGGGTTCCAACCAAAACCGTGTCTACCACGCCATATGAGATATGGCATGGGAAGAGACCATCTCTTAAGAGAATTAAGATTTGGGGTTGCCCGGCTTATGTTAAAAAGCAGAATCCGGACAAACTCGAGACACGGTCGGTCATGTGTAACTTTGTGGGATATCCAAAGAACTCTTATGGATATCTATTCTACCACAAGGAGGAACAAAAGGTGTTTGTTTCTCAGTATGCCACATTCTTAGAAAAAGAGTTTTTCACAGATAAAGATGATGGCAATGTGGTGGATCTAGAGACACAAAATACAAATGACGACTTGGTTGAACCGGCTGTTGCAATAGAAACTGAGGAAGCTCGGCCACTCCGAAGGTCTGATAGGACTTCTCACCCACCGGAGAGGTACTACGGTTTCCTCATTGATGGTGACAAAGAAGACTGCATCATGGAGGATGATGACCCTACCAGTTTTCAGCAAGCTATCACGAGCGGTGACTCTGTGAAGTGGTTGGATGCCATGAGATCCGAAATAGAGTCTATGTACACCAACAAAGTATGGACTTTGGACGTTGTACCCCTTGGGGTAAAACCTGTGGGGTGCAAATGGATCTTTAAAAGAAAGATTGGTGTAGATGGGCAGGTAGAGACCTATAAGGCAAGACTTGTGGCGAAGGGCTTTCGTCAAAGACCAGGTTTGGACTATGACGAGACTTTTTCGCCCGTAGCCATGCTTAAATCCATTCGGATCCTACTTGCTATTGCTGCTCACTACGACTATGAAATCTGGCAGATGGACGTTAAAACGGCATTTCTAAATGGAGATTTAGAAGAATGCGTTTATATGGATCAGCCATAGGGCTTCATTGACAGTGGGAGCAACGGGAAAGCATGTAGATTGCTTAAATCCATATATGGGTTAAAGCAGGCATCACGGAGTTGGAACATCTGTTTCGATGATGTTATCAAAGAGTTTGATTTCATCAGAAATCCAGATGAACCTTGTGTTTATAAGAAGGCTGTGGGGAGAGCTGTCATATTCCTCGTATTGTATGTGGATGACATTCTTCTGATAGGAAATGATATTCCTATGCTACAGTCGGTCAAATCTTTCTTATCACTAAGGTTCTCCATAAAGGACCTGGGTGATGCCACATACATTCTGGGCATTAGGATCTATAGGGATAGATCCAAGAGGTTATTGGGATTGTCTCAAACCAGGTACATCAACACCATCCTAAAAAGGTTTAGTATGGAAGACTCCAAGCGGGGTGCCTTACCTGCTTGCCATGGGGTCACTCTCTCCAAGGACTCTTGCCCAAAGACCGATGAAGAGAGAGCTCGCATGAGCATTATACCCTATGCTTCGGCAGTAGGATCTATAATGTATGCGATGTTATGTACACGCCCAGATGTAGCTTATGCACTTAATGTTGTAAGCAGGTATCAATCCAACCGATGGGAGAATCACTGGATAGCTGTGAAGAACATTCTTAAGTACTTACGAAGGACTAAAGAATTGTTCTTGGTGTATGGTAATGGAGATCTCCAAATGGAGGCCTTTACCGATTCGAGCTTCCAGAGCGATAAGGACGACAGAAAATCTATCTCTGGGTTTGCATTTACCCTCAATGGAGGGGCGGTAAGTTGGAAGAGTTCCAAACAGGATACCGTTGCAGACTCTACGATGGAAGCTGAGTACATTGCTGCGAATGATGCCGCCAAGGAAGCCGTCTGGATGAAGAAGTTCGTATCGGAGCTAGGAGTAGTTCCAACCATTATTGATCCAATACCATTGTATTGTGATAATAATGGGGCTATGGCGTTAGCCAAGGAGCCCAGGTCCCATCAGCGGTCCAGACACATCCTGAGGTGTTTTCATTTGATCCGGGAGATTGTAGATCGCCGCGAGATCGAGATTAAGAGAGTAGACACAAAGAATAACGCCGCGGATCCACTCACCAAAGCCCTCCCTCAGCCGCAGGATGAGCGACTTTTTGAGATGTTGGGTATGAGATACGCCAATAACTGGCCTTAGTGCAAGTGGGAGATTGTTGGATATATGTATACCCTAGAGGCTATTATGTGATAGTGGATGTATTTATACATGTATATATGTATATTCAGTGTACATTCTTGCTCGACATGATAGTATGCTATCCGGTTCTTCTTTATCTGACATGTTGATTTGATCATGCTTTTATTCATTCATACATGTTGATAAAGCTCTGAGGATATAGGCTTGACTACTGTGATTATGATGGAGATCATACTAGTGGGACATCTGTAGTTTATAAGCATATCCTGGAATGTCCCTAGTCGTAGGTGTATTGAGACGGGGCATCGATATACCAGAGTAGACTAGCGTATATGATACTAGACCCATATGATGGGCGATGGATGTTCCCACATTCATCGATGTTTGACATCGAGATCGTATACGGGTGCTTAGTGGTGACTGGGTACACTGGACGGACTCGCCGAGAACTCCTATATGGAATTATATCTATCGTCGGATAGCAGTTCTCAGGTGACACTGGTGCAGGTTAGTCTGTAGACCCGAGATCGTCATAGAGTTTTGTGTGTTCTCCCAATGTACTTTGATTACCACCCTACCACGGCTCTACTGGGTCGTGCAAACAGGTGGCCGTTGGGTACAGTCCCGAGACACACGAAGGCGATGAGCGATAGGAGGGGTTTCGTCTCTCCCGGTATTGGGAGTTGATGCTGTGCTGTGCTCGACTGGCTATATCAGTAAGTCCCTGGCCAGGGCTATTGGGATTTGCTGATAAGTGTTATCAGTAGTTTCTCGATCTGTTATAGACCATTCATCGGCATGACTTATTGAGTTATTGGGGTCGACGTTACCATCCCTAGACTCGATATGCAGCATATCTGACGAAGAGACCGGACTGTACGGTAGTGTTGCTGGTTGGCTCGACGGGAGTTGTAGCAGGTTCGCTTGTTTTCTTCTGATCGCTCAATACCCGGGTGGTCGTTACGTTTAGCTGACCGCTTGCGGCTTGTAGGTATTTGATATGATCATTACCTACTGCCGGCGTATTGACGGGTCTTAGAGTCCCACAATGAAGTTTCCTGGCTCAGGTGAAAAGATGTGGTGTGCATATGAGATATGCGCGGGGACCCGATTAAATACGGATATGTGATACCGTATATTAATCGGGCATTTTCTATTGGTCGGGTCGTATGTGATATGACCGGTTTGCAAAATCAAGTTTTGATTTAACAAATGACTTTTAGATTAATTCTTTTAGATTAATTCTTTAATCAAACTCTTTTCTATTTTGTATGCATACATGTATGCACATGATGATGTGCATGGATACATACATGCATACATTGTATCATGGTTGTTGATACAAGTTTGGTGGCAATGCAAGACTTACATTGTAGAATTATCTATTTATTTTTCATTTTGTAAAAAGGAAAGGATAATTCACAAGAGGTTAATGTTTATCATCTTTGACCATGTTTCAACCACTTATTAACCTTGAGTTAATTATCCTTTTACCTTTTAACTCATTTTGGAAAAGATCTAGATAATTCTAACTATGGTTGAAGTGAGAAGGAATTTAAATATATTATTCTTTCTCATTTCAATTATTCACTCTCTTATCTCTTTTCTTTTAGTGAGAAAGAAAAGCCACCATCTTCTTCTTCCTCTCTTGATCATTTTCTTAAGTGAGGTTTATTAAAAGAAAGAGTAGCTCCTTGCTTTACTCGATGTATCAATGGAGTAGAGCAAACACCCTACACAAACCGGTTAGATGTGTGTAGTATGATGATGTGGGTTGTATTCTTTGATCAAAGGAGCTTCGGGTGGATCGTCGTGGACATTAGAAGACCTCAAGCGAACCTTTTTCCAACCCTCAAGTGGCCAAGGAGTCTAGCGTACAGAGTTACAAAGGTTGTACTCTCAAAACCCTAGCCTTTGTTACTTGTGATGTTGTTCAAGTTATGAAACCCTAATTTTCTAGTGATGATTCTTTGTATGTTCACTTAGCACCTTAAAAATTTAATTTTGAGACATGTGATGCTTCCAAACCCTTCATGGGGTGCTAGGTAAACTAACAATTCTCAGGGTCTCTAGTACAACACTACTACATTATTTGATTTTACAGTAAAACTCCCAGGTCACAACAGATCACAAAGGCTCAATCATGACACTAAAAATACGATATTTGCACGAAACGATACTTTAAGTGTTCTAAACAGCAACCAATAAGCTACACAACACAATAACACTTATTTAACAGTTTAGAGATCATTACCTAGCCACTCTTGCTCAAAAATCCTAGCTTTCCAAGCTCCAAGGCTACCTAGTGGCAAATCAAGACATTTGAAGTGTTTTCCAAGGATTTTTGTGAAGTTTTACAAGGATTTGTGAAGAGGGAAGTGAGGGTTCAGTTTGGGAGTTGAGAGAAAGAAAAACAATGGAATGAGAGAAGAATGAAATAGTGAGGGAAAGATAATGAAGAGAGGTGAGTGTAGGCTGAATCATTTCCTTACACTCACTCTCCCCCCTACCTCATTAATGCTCCATTAAAGTTCCATGACTCACCTAGCCACCTCTCTCTCTCTCTCTCAATCCAAAGTAAATAGATATTTTCTCACTCAAAATATCTAAGGCATAGTTAATTAGGACAAAGTTTAGCTTAAGGTGTCATAGTTTCTAAACGAGGTTAACAATAAAATACCCTCACATTAACACGCACAAGTGTGTGCAAGCCATAACAAATAATATAAAAATATAAATTTCTTGATATAAAATGTGAGGAACCCGATTTAGTAAATTTTTCCCTAAAAACCCGCACTAACGCTTAATTAACACTAATCGCATTCTAAGGTGTTACAATGTACATAAAGATGAATATTTAAATCAGTTTGAATTTACATCTTGTGAAATTTGCCAGTCATGTCACAAAGATAAGATGACCATAGCTCCGTTTATTAGAAACAGAGAAAGAGTTAGTGAACTCTTGGGATTGATACATAATGATGTATATAGGTCCCCTGTCTACACATGCCAGAACTGGTTCTTTGTACTTCATTACATTCACTGATGATCTCTCAAGATTCGGACATATGTTCCTGTTGAAACACAAGTCTGAAGCTTTTGAGAAATTCAAAGAATATAAGTCAGAAGTAGAGAACCAAAACGGGTATAAGTATTATGTCCTTTGATGTGATCAGGGAGGAGAATACTTGAGCACGGAGTTCCTGGACTATTCTAAAAGAGAATGAGATTCTCTCTCAGCATTACTCCTCCATATACACCACGACACGTTGGTATATCGGGGCAGAGCAATCGCACCCTATGTGATATGGTGTGCCCTATGATGAGTACTACTGAGTTGCCTATTTCCTTTTGAGAGTTATGCACTTGAGAAGTTGTGTACCTATTGAATAGGGTTCCAATCAAATCAGGTGCCTACCACTCCATATGTGAGATGGTATGGGAAGAGCCCGTCTCTTAAGGATGTTAAGATTTGGGGTTGTTCGGCCTATGCCTAAAAGAAAAATCCGGACAAGCTCAAGGTAAGGTCAGTTCTGTGGAAGTTTGTTGGATATCCCAAGCATTCGCAAGGGAATATCTTCTACCACACTGAGGAGCAAAAGGTGTTTTGTTTCTCAGCATGCCACCTTTGGAAAAGGAATTTCTTATGAAGGAATTAGTGGTCATGAGGTAGAACTGGAAGGAGTTCCAGCTATACAAATTACAGCTGATGATTTGGTAGAACCGGAGGATTCAATAGTTCCCGACGAACCTCAGCCTCTCCGCCGATCTGGTAGGGTTCCTTACCCACCTAAGAGATATTTCGGTTTTCTCTATGATAGTGGGAGCGAGGATTGCATCATGAGATGACGACCCAACTAGTTTCGAGCAGGCCATCAGGAGTGATGACTCTGTAAGAATGGCTGGATGCTAAGCGATCTGAGATGGAATCCATATACACCAACAAAGTATGGACTTTGGTTGCTATATCTGAAGGGTTAAATCCCTATCAGGAGCAAGTATATCTTGAGAAAATTACTTGGTGTACATGGAAAAGTTGAGACTTTCAAAGCTAAGGCTTGTTGTAAAAGGTTCTCGTCACTGACCAGGTGTGGATTATGATGAAACCTTTTCTACTGCCTATGCTTAGTCCATCCGGATCCTACTTGCCATTGCTACATACCATGACTACGATATCTGGCGGTTGGGTGTCATGACTGCTTTTCTAAATAGTGATTTAGAAGAGAGCGTCTATAAGTACACATCCAGAGGGCTTCGTAGACAGTGGGAGCAGCGGAAACATGTGCAAGTTGCTTTATGAGTTAAAGCAGGCATCGCGGAGTTGGAACATCTATTTTGATGTGGTAGTCAAAGAGTTTGACTTCATCAAAATGGTAGATGAACCTTGTATATACAAAGAGGTATTAGGGAGTATGGTGGCGTTCCTCGTATTGTACGTGGAAGATATACTCTTGATAGGAAAGGTGTTTCCTATGCTACGCTCGGTCAATCTCCTCTTATCACAAGGATTCTCCATATAGGATCAAGGTGATACCTCCTAAATCCTGGGTTTTGGATCTATGAGATAGATCTAAGTGGATGTTAGGATTCTCACTAGGTGTAGTGAGATGGTATCAATCAATCCTGGGGAGAATCACTGGATAGATTCCAGGGTGGTAAGGACGACTGAATGTCAGTCACAGGCATTGTCTTTACCCTCAGTAGAGGGACGGTATGTTGGAAGAGTTCTAAGCTAGATACTGTGGCAAACTAGACGATAAAGGCTGGATACATTGCTACCAAGGATGCTACTAAAGAGGTAGTCTGGATATATATTAGTTCATGAGATGAATTTCGTTTCTACCATTGTATGACAATGGAGTTGTGACATAGGCCTAGGAACCCTTGTCCCATCAGTGATCCAGACATATTCTTAGGCAGTATCACATGATCATGGAGATGGATGATCTCCAGGGAGATCGAGGTTCAGAGAGTAGACTACAGAGGACAACACCGCGGATCCATTCACGAAGGCCTATTCCACGAGAGACTTTTATGGGATGGTTGAGTATGAGATACTTCAACCGCTGCTGATTGTTGGGTATTAGATACTGCAACAGATGGCCCTAGTGCAAGTGGGAGATTGTTAGTTATATGTATGCCCTAGAGGCCATTATTGTACATACGATGTATATTGTAGTGGATGCTTAGACACATATAGGGAGGACATTCTTGCTCGACATGATAGTATGCTATCTGGTTGCTCTTTATCTTAACATGTACTCTGTTTGTCTCTACGTTACATGTTGATAAAGCCCTTAGGATGAGTACTTGACTACCAGGACTATGATGCAGATCATACTAGTGGGGACAGAGTAGTCGTTAAGTACATCCTTCAAATGTTCCTAGTCGTGGGTGTATCGAGACAGGGCATCGATATACCAGAGTAGACTAGCGTATAGCTTCTCGACTCATGTAGATGGGCGATGGATGATCACATATCCATTGGTGTTTGACATCAGAGATAGTATACGGGTGCTCAGTGGAGACTGGGTACACTGGACGGACTCGCCGAGAACTCCAAGATGGTATTATACCTCACGTCAGATGGTAGTTCTCTGGTAACACTGGTACATGTTAGTCTGTACACCCGAGATCGTCATAGAGTCTTGTGTGATTCCCACTGTACTTTAATTTCCACCTTACCACATTCGAAAGAACGTGCAAAACGGTGGCTTTTGGGTACAGTCCCGAATCACATGGAGGCAATGAGCGATAGGAGGGGTTTCGTCTCTCCGGGTATTAGGAGTTGATGTTGCGCTGTGCTCGATTGGCTATAACAGGAAGTCCCTGGCCAGGGCCGCTTCAGAGATATACCGGTAAGTGTTATTAGTAGTTTCTCGACCCGTTATGAGCTTCACATCGGCACGACTTATCGAGTTACTGGGGTCTGGCGTTTACCACCCCTAGACGAGATATGCGACATATCAGACGAAAAGACCGGACTGTACGGTAGTGTTACTGATTGGATTCGCAGGAGTATGAGCAGGCTTGCTTGTTGATTTTCTGATCGCTCAATACCCGGATGACCGTTACGTTTAGCAGACCGCTTGCGGCTTGTGGGTGTTTGATATGATCATCACCTACTGCCGGCGTATTGACGAGTCTTTAGAGTTCTACACAGAGGTTTCCTGGCTCAAGCGAAACGGAGTAGGAGCACATATGCGATATGTGCGGGACCGAGATTAATGCGATATGTGATACCGCATTTTATTCTCGCGATGTGTGACATGATTGGTTATATGTGATATAGCCGGGTTATTAGATCAAGTGTTGATTTGATAAGATGTTACATTTGATATTAGTCGATTATATGTGATATAGCCGGATTATTAAATCAAGTGTTGATTTAATAATTTAATGTATAATTATATATTTGATATATTACATTACATCAACTAATATTAGCTAACTTAAGATTTCTTTTCTCACTTTGGATACATTAATATATATGTGATATATATTAAATGTATCATGCTAGGTTACAAATGCAACTAGGGTTTATGAGGATTAAGCCATGCTAGGGTTAAGATTAGGGTTTATATTTTATCTTAAGTAATTCAAATATTGTGGATTTTGTCATGGTTGATATTTGTTCAAAGCTTGTAGAAGCTTGTGAGCATCTTTGACTTTGTCCACTCTTTTTGTTTAGCTTAAGATATTTTTGACCTAACCTTTAACCCTAGCTCATAGTTAACTCTCTACAAGGGTTAAGCATGACATGCTTAACCCTTGGTTTCATTTCTAACCACAACAGTAATTAATCACAACTTCACTTGATCTTCTTCTTCCTCTCACTTGAAGCTTTCTAGCTTTTATGTTTGTGATAAAAAATTGTGAGAATATAAAATCTAAAGTGAACAAAACACCTACTTCATCATCCTCTACTACTTGCCATTTAGTATAGGGTGTTTGCTTCACTAATTCCGTAATTAGTGAAGAGATAGCTTGGGTTAGTGTCTCCTCGACGTAGATCATCTTCGGCCTCGAAGACTTCGAAGCAAGCATGATTGTTTCTTCAAGGGAACCTCTCTAGAGTCCGGAGTTCATGATCGCAGCGAAGGGACTATTACACGGAGCTATTGAAGTGAAGGACCGGTCTACAAAGGTTGTATTCCTTTCTCACTTTTCATATGCGAAGTTGTTTGCATAACATTCTGTCCATTTTCTAGTATACGATTCTAGGGTTCGGGTTAGCTAGAATGGCAAAACAATTTGAATTTGGCATGAACGATGCCTCCCAAAACCTTGCTGCCATGCTAGGCAACCCTGCAAATTAGGCCCGCTACTTACGTAACGGATAACCTCCCACTTACCTGGCACTTACCTGGCCACAAAAGGGATAAAGAGGCAGTAGAGGATTTATCCTGCGATTTGTCTTCTGGAAGTCTAGGAGCAGTCTAGTGACTTGGCCTAGGTGACCGTAGATCTAAGGTTGCTTGTTAGTTATGTATATGCCCTAGAGGCCATTGTTGTACATATGATGTATATTATAATGGATGCTTGGTTATATATAGAGATGACTTTCTTGCTCGTCATAATAGTATGCTATTTGATTTCACTTTATCTTAACATGTTGACTTGTATTGGTTTACTGTTTTACTCTCACATGTTGATAAAGCCCTTAGGATCTGTACTCGACTACTGGGACTATGATGAGATCATACTAGTGGGGCCACGGTAGTCGATGAGTACATCCCATAATTGTTCCTAGTCGAGGGTATATCGAGACAGGGCATCTATACACCAGAGTAGACTAGCGTATACGCATCTTGACCCATATGATGGGCGATGGATGATCCCATATCCATCGGTGTTAGACATCAGAGATGGTGTACGGGTGCTCAGTGGAGACTGGGTACACTGGACGGACTCGCCGAGAACTCCCAGATGGTGATATACCACACGTCAGATGGCAGTTCTCCGGTGACACTGGCACAGGGTAGTCTGTAGACCCGAGATCGTCATAGAGTCTTGTGTGATTCCCACTGTGCTTTGATTTCCACCTTACCACATCCAAGAGGGCGTACAAAACGGTGGCTTTTGGGTACAGTCCCGAATCACATGGAGGCAATGAGCGATAGGAGGGGATTCGTCTCTCCCGGTATAGGGAGTTGATATTGTGCTGTGTTCGATTGGCTATAACTGGAAGTCCCTGGCCAGGGCTGATATAGATTTACTGGTAAGTGTTACTAGTAGTTTCTTGACCCGTTATGAGCCACACATCGACACGACTTATCGGTTACTGGGGTCTGACGTATACCACCCCTAGACTTGATATGCGACATATCAAACGAACAGACCGGACTGTACGGGAGTGTTACTGATCGGATTCACAGGAGAACGCACAGGCTAGCTTGTGTTGGAGATAGTGCCCTCATAGTCAATTATTGGATCGCAGGTACGTGATTGCAATGATTGCGGAGGACCTATCCCGGTAGGACAGTCTTACTCAAGATGATAGTATGCTATCTGGTTTGCCTTTATCAGTCGTGTACATGTTCAGGTGACTGATTGCATGTTACACTTTGATAGAGCCCTTAGGATCTTGCTTTACTACCAACAGTATGATGGCGATCATATACGTGAGAGTTGGGTAGTTTATATGCATATCCTTAATTGTGGTCCCTAGTCGTGGGAGTTTCGAGACAGGGCATCGATACTCCGGAGTAGACTAGTGTGTACAATCGAGACCCCGACGAGGGGCGGTGGCCGGTCTCACAAGCCACTGGTGTCAGTTGGATCACCTAAGATGTATACAGGTGCTCATTGGGTTATGAGTACACCGGACAGGACTCGCCGGGAATCTGCTAGTTAGTATTATATCTACCGTCAGATAGCAGTTCCCTGGTGACATGTGTACAGGTTAGTTCATCGACCTGAGGTCGTCATTTGTCTCGTGTGAGTTCCCACTGTGCTTTGATTTCTACCCTACCACGGCTCAAAGGAGTCGTGCAAACAGGTAGTTTTTGGATACAGTCCCGAGCCATATGGAGGCACGTGAGCGGATCGGCAGGGGATTCGTCTCTCCCGGTATTGGGGGCGAGATCGTGCTGTGTCTAGGAGAGCCATTACACAAATCCATGGCCATGGTAGGAGATTTACTGGTAGGTACTCCAGTAGTATCTCAGGGTGTATTAGGCTTCACTCCGACACGACTTATACTGCTATTGGGGGTCTGACGTTACTAGCCCCCTAGGCAGATATTCGATACTCATTGACGAATGGACCGGACTGTATATACATTGTCACTGTTAGGCTCAGTAGGGTTTTCGGAGGAGTTCGCTAATCGGTCTCCCTTGAGTTCGCTCCTCGGCCACCCTTGAGGTCAGTCCGTGGGCAGCCGTTACGCATAGCTAGTGCCGCTGACGGTTTGTGGTTAAACCCACTGCCAGTGTGCTGACGAGTCATTAGAGTCCCCCACAGACAGTTTCCCAAGTTCGGGCGAAACGTTGTAGAGGCCGTATGGTTTTATGGCAGGGTTCGGAAAATGCACGTGCGTTTACGCACGTGTTATTTTTCGGGCAGATAATACTGGTCGGCTTTGGTTTAAGCCGGATCTGAGTATTATATTGAGTAGGTATAATATCTTTGTCTCAGTTGCATTTGTATTCGGTCGTAATACAAATGCGGGTATATTTATACAGTTTCGGGGTTATCCTGAAAGTTGTTTCAGGATCACTTTTGGAAGTTGCCAGTTTCCTGTTTTCTATCAGCCGTCTTTTAACATTCGGTTAAAGACGGATTTATCTTTTCTTCAGTTATGAGTGAGTCATCATTCTAGAAGCTTCTAGAAGTGATGATGTGGCTAATGAGTCATCTTGACTTTAATGGTGCATTTATTAAATGGTGACTATGCTTAATGACTCATGCTTTGTTGTTAAAGCTTTTTGTTTTCCTTAAGATATTTTCTTCATGATCTTTTAAGTGAGAAGCTTTCTTGTGGTCACCCTCCTCTCCTACGGTCACCTCCCTCCATCATATAAAATGGCCGGCCTTCTCTCTCCTCCTCACTTCACTTGTTGATTTCATTTTAGAGAGAAAAGATTATGATAGGTTTTATCGGTGTATGGAATTTCACAGTCCATTTCATTCCATCACCCGATTCCTTCGGCAACTTCATTTACCGATCGTCCACGGATTTGGACGAAGTGAGACAAAGTCATCTACTCATTCTCTACATCATTCTTGGTCGTCTCTTTTAGCAAACTTGACGATCGAGTTGCCTCGAGTCAGAGGCGGGAGCCCGTTTAAAGAACCGATCATGTGGTGCCACCTCGACGAGGAGATCGGAGATCGACGAGATCGGAGCAGCCGCAACGGAGCGTGGGATGATGGTTGAAGAACGAAGGACTCGGATCGTTCGGTACAATCTTTCTACACTCTTTACAGTTTGTTAGTTTAGCAATAATGGCAGATCCGGGTTAAAGTATACGATAGCGCCAGTTAAAAGTTTTTTGTTCCGCATTTGGCGTCTGTAGACTGCCGGGGCGCTAGCGTAGACTTACAGTGGTATCAAAGCCTCACCATTTTACTATGCTAACTTGTGCTAACGCGTTTAAAACATCGATCCGACCGGAAATCGAAAACTACAAAATCCTATGCCGACAGTTTCTGTTGATTTTAAACGGTGTCAAAATTGATTTCTGTATGTCTTAAAAATCTGTGCAGACAAATATAAGAACCACGACAAAATTTGGGGTCGTGATCCCTCCAAGCTGCCGCGGAAGGGCGGCCAAACCCATGGTTTGGCCGCGCAACCGCGGCCACGTGGGGAGCACGAGCTCCCAAATTTTGTCAGTGGGTTCTCTGTTGGGTTTTGTGATTTTTGGTATATAAAGTTTTGGCCCAGATTTTGTTACTGTTCACCAGTAAGCTGTGGGGCCCACTTTTTGATATTTGGTCTTTGGTCGATCGAAATTTAAACACGTTAGTTTACAGTGCTTACATTATATCTCCGACCGGGAATGTCATTTGATCGGTAAACCGCGTCTGATTGCTTTAGTTCTTTTAGACGGGTTTGCGAACGTGACATTCGCGTTGATGTTCTGTGTTGTGCTGTGATGTTGCGGATTTGTCGTGGTGGATAGCAGTGTGCAATGGTAGTACAGTTTGAGTTTATTTGTACATTTGATATTGCGGGGCGAGCGTCCAACTTGTGGACAGCCGTCACTGCCTGTTGTATAATATTATTTTGGGGCACGACCAGGTTGCGGTCGATGTACCTATTGTACTATTTTTCATTACTGTACTAGGTTTTACCCCGCGACGGAGTGCACGGATAGCCGGGTTCGGGAAAGCAACGGGTCCGCATCTCATGGCTTTGAGAGGCAGAGGGGCCCCACTTCAGAATTGGCAGACTATTCGCCGCACTCGTAGGGGGTACAGGTTGACCCAAGGAGGGGTGCTCAATTTACCGGATTCCGTGAAGTGCCAGGTGTTCCATTCACTATGCTGTGGGGACTACCTCGCTTCAGGTTTTGGCGGGTAACTTGCCGCACCCGTAGGGGTCTAGGTTTCATTGCACAGGCTATCCACACGACAGGGGAACGTCGAGTTTCAGCAGCGGCTCTGTGAAACTCGGGGATCCCAGATTATCTGTATTGTTCTGTGATGCTTATTACTTTTCTGTAATGTTGCATACTATCACGCCTGTAGCGATTATGTATATTGGTTTATATACTATTAGATGTTGTATATGTTTTACACCCGCGCTAGTCCAGCCCCCGCTCTGTCGTTAGTTAAGTAACCTAACGAGTGATGACGGGACCCAGTGACGAATGCGGATGGCATATACGTACATTTTATTTTCGTTCTTTTCTGGTGTGATTGAATGATGGGACTGCGTTGATTCTGATCAATGCAAAGGAAAACAAACCTGTTTGAGTTGTTGGAACAATTTTAAAAAGGTGTTATTACAAAGACGTTTCTTTTTGTTATGCATAGCGGTATTCGGTGTGAATATCCAGCACCTCATTCGACGAGGCAAGGGCTGATATCCCTTCACCGGGAAAGACCCCTTGGACAGAAGTTTGCGTCAGGGTAATAACTTCACTATAGTCGATTACATGTTGCTTTGCATAGCGGTATTCAGTGGAATATCCTGCACCTCATTCCACGAGGAAAGAGCCGAGATCCCTTTACCGGGAGTGACCTCTTTAGCAAAAGGTTTTCGCCACTATATTTTAAAAGCTATCAGGTTCCTTCAGCGATATCAAGTTCACTACGTTAAAGGTTTTTCGCCAAAAACCAGTCGTAGCCCTCCGTCGTTTCTTATGGATGGTCAGTAGTATTCAAGCTATGTTTGTTGGCATACGTCAAGGCATAGTGTTTGGTAGCTGCTGGGTATTCATTTGTTGCATAGATAGATGAGTTGGTTTGGGACAGTCGTATTACCTTGTTGGCATACGTCAAGGGTATGTACGGGTGGGTTCAAATTAACAAGATAATGACGGGCAGAACTTGACATGTGACTTATGATTTGTTGACATACGCCAAGGTCATAAGAGCATGGGGCAAGAAAATGATATCGGGAGTTTCTAAAGAAACTGAAACTTGCCAAGTATGCGCATACCTTCTGGAGTATGAATAACGTGGATGCATTCCATCACGTTAACATGCGATGAGAGTTGGATCCCGATTCCCACTGATGAGTTGGTTTACTCTTCGGGTGATCCCGATTGATTCTTCTTTAGGTTTGGAGGAGGATTTGATGTTAGTGTTTATGCCCTAGAAGGCCATTACTGTATCATACTAGCTTGTATATTACTTAATGGAAGCTTGGGATATTCACATGTATATAACAGTCTTGCTAAACATGGTAGTATGCTACTTGGTTTTTCTATCTTAATATGTGAGTATACGTATTGATAGAGCTCTTAGGATCTTGCTTGTCTACCAGCGTTGTGATGGCAGTCACACTAGTGGGGGCTGGGTAGTCTACAAGCACATCCTTATTCAGGTCCCTGGTCGTTGGATTATCGAGACAGAGCATCGATACTCCGGAGTAGACTAGTGTGTACGCTTCTCATCCCAGTTGGGGAGATGGTCTGTCCCACAGCCGTCAGTACGTCGTACTGGAGATAGTATACAGGTGCTCGTTAGGTTACGGGTACACCGGACAGGACTCACAGGGAACTGTTGGTTGGTTTGATACCAGTCGTCAGTGAACAGTTCCCAGGTGACATGAGTACAGCGTAGTCCGCAGACTTGACACTGCTACTTCGCCTCGAGTGTGTCCCACTGTTCTTAGATTGCTACCCTACCACGGCTCAAAGGAGTCGTGCAAACAGGTGGCAGTTGGGTGCAGTCCCGAGCACTTGGAGGCAGTGGCGGTTAGACAGGATTCGTCCCTCCCGGTATTGGGAGTAGATATCGTGCTGTGTCAGAGAGCCATTACGCAAAGTCCCTGGCCAGGGCAAGCGAGATTTGCTGGTAGGTTCCAGTAGTTCTCAGGGTGTAATGGGCTTCACTCCGACACGACTTATACCGCTATTAGGGGACTGACGCTTGCCGCCCCCCTAGGCCCGATATGCGATAGTCTTGGACGAACGGACCGGACTGTATGGAGATTGTCACATCAGACTCAGTAGGAGTTCGGATGGGTTTACTCATCGGCCTTCTTATCGACAACTACCTGGGGACCGTTACGTACAGCTAGTGCCGCTTGCGGTCTGTGGTTAAACCCACTGCCAGCGTAGTAGTCGAGTCTCTAGAGTCCCACACAGAGAGTTTCCTACTCCAGGCGAAACGATCTAGAGGTTGCATGGTTTTGCGACAAAGGGTTCGGACGCATACGTGCGTTTACGCGCGTACGACTTTCGGACAGTTTTTACCAGTCGGCTTTGGTTTAAGCCAGTTACTGGTATCCGGTTATTGGATTTATACAGTCTAAAGTTTTTCCGTATTTTTACGGATCGGAGGGGCGTTCTCGTAATTACTCGAGAAGCTTCTAGAAGATGTGACTAAGGAGGTTTCTTTTGGATAAGAAAGTGAGTCATGGTGGTGATTCATTCATTTCATTAATGCACATTTATTGCTTAATGACTCATGCTAATGAATCACCACTAGATATTTTATGAAGCATGCTTATTCATTTCCTTTATTCATTTATTGTTAAAAAGAAATGCTTCATAATATATTATGATACACTCTCTCTCCTCTCATTATCTTATCTCACATTCTCTCTCCTCAAGCTCTCATCTTCAAACCCTAATCCTTAATCCTCATGTGTTGAGATCAAAGGATTAGTTAGACTAAACAATCCATTACCTTTACTCTATATCATCCTTTCATCTTTGATTAGCAATCAAAGTTGATTAGTTACCTCAAGTTAGAGGTTTAGCTTGGAGTTTCGCTCTCGGGTGGATCGTCTACTACCTAGAGAAGGTCGAGGAGAACAAAGGAGGACGTAAAGACGAAGGACTAGTTTCGATCGGTATAATCCCTTAACACTATAGTTTAGTTTAGCTATGTGTTTGGTTATTATTTGTTTAGCTTCGATTTAAGCGGTTAGTCGATGTTCGTTCCTTAAACTTGATCGTTTTTGTAAAATCCGCCTCCCCACAAGTACTGGGGTGTACTACATCGACTTACAGTGGTATCAGAGCCTCGCTAAATAATAAATAACTTAATTGCAAATTTGTACGAATTTCGAACGGAAAAACAAAGCCGCAAAACCCTAATTCTGTCATGTTTCTGTCGAAGTTAAAATGAAGTCAGAAAATTTTTCAGGTATGTTCAGAGAGCTTGACATGACCACAGTAGAACACCCAAAAAATTTGGGCTTCTGATTCGTCTAAAGCGCCGCGGAAGGGCGGCGGATCCCACCGATCCGCCGCGCAACCGCGGCCGAGTTGACGAGTCAGGAGCTCGTTTTTTTTGGGTGGGTCCCCTGTGGTGTTTTGGGTTTTCTAGAATGTTTAATTATTGCTCAGGTTACTGTTTAACAGAGCAGATTTTGGAGCAATATTGATGTTGTTTATTCGATCGAATTGTACAGTATTTGCGTATTGGATTATATCTGTCATTGTTTAATGTGTTCGTAAACCTTCCCCAACTGCTAGTATGTCGGTTGGCAGGGGGTTGCACATTTCTGAAATGGTTATATCTGTTTGTGCATATAAACTGTATTGGACTGTTGTGGTGTATAGCCGGGGTTCGCAATGGGTTATTGATTAATTCATTTGTTGTAAATGTAATTTGTTGTAATATTATTTTCGCGGGGCACTTCCAGGTTGCGGTTGTAGCCACCGTTGTATTATTTCATTTTACTGTTTTTGCTCCTAGGACTGACCCAAGGTGGGGTACACAGACTGCCGGGTGGGTAGTCTGCCGTACCCGTAGGGGTCGAGGGTGGGGTAACGGCTATTCATCACAACTGTGTAATCTGTCTTTTCTTGCAGGCTCAAAAGAAATACAGATTGCTTGCAAATCCAATATTGTTTATCTGTGTTCTGGAATGAATATCATTGTGTCAGACGAATGTAAAATATCTATATTTATGATAGCTATTTAGACGCCACTTATGTTTTACACCCGCGCTAGCCCAGCCCCCGCTCTGTCGTTAGTTAAGTAACCTAACGGGTGATGACGGGACCCCGTGGCGAATGCGGATGGCATAAGAGGACGTTGTATTTTCGTTGTTTTCTGCAATGATAGGTTAATGATGGGACGCATTATCTATAATGCAAAGTAAAACAAACCAAAGTTTAAATCGTTGGAACAATTTAAAGAAACCACTTGGTTATTTTTAAAACAGATATTTTTAAATGCGGAGTCTTAACCACTCCTTTTAAAAGCTATCAGGTTCCTTCGGTTATATCAAGTTCACTACGTTCACGGTTTCGCCAAAACCAGTCGTAGCCCTCCGTCATTTCATTTTGGTATTCAGTAGTATTCAAGCTATGCAGTTTTGGCCAACGTCATGGCATAGTGTTTGGTAGCTGCTGGATATTCATTAGTTGCATAGATAGATGAGTTGGTTTGGGACAGTCGTATTATCATTTGGCCAACGTCAGGGATATATACGGATGGGTTCAAATTAACAAGATAATGATGGGTAGAACTTGACATGTGACTTATGACATTTTGACCAACGCCAAGGTCATAAGAGCATGGGGTAAAAACTTATATCGGGAATTTCTAAAGAAACTAAAATTTGCAAAGAGATGCATACCATTTTGAGTTTGATGAATGTTGGTAGCATTCCTACAACATTATCAGACGATGATATTTGGATCCCGATCCTACTGTGAGTATATGATACTTATCAGGATATTCGTCGCTTAACGATCAATGCTATAAACCTAGTAGGTGTCCAGAAAAGTGTCAGCGGGGTTACGCCCCCAGAGAAAAGAGGTTATTTAATTAAGGAACTTCGCGAAAGCGTTGGAAAACCTCCCTCGAAGTATCGACACCGGCCTGGCTGAACGGTTAAGCAAGTATTGTACGGTGAGAATAGTCTTGGCTAATTCTTCTTTTATGGTTTGAGGAAGGATTCGAGAAACAGTGGGAGCCATCCAGTTTAGATAAACTAAAAACCACTCTAAACTTGCAAGAGCATCATGCTAAAGAGTTTTCTTCTCTCTCTCCTAATTGCAGCGACCCTGAAAATGACTGGACTTAAGTTACTTTTAGAGAAAAATATACTGACGGGGCCAAACTATAAAGATTGGCTGCGGAATGTCAAGATGGCTTTGACCTATGACAAACTGGGGTACGTCCTCACCGCTACAGCACCTGCTGTCCTTGGTCCCAAATCCAGCAATGCGGATAAGGAAATCCGCAAAACCTGGGATTTAGATTGCGCGAGAGCCAAGTGCATCGTGCTTGCCTCGATGAACAATGAACATCAGAGGAGGCACGAGGATATGTCCCTAGATGGCATATTTCTCCATACAAAGGAACTTTATGGAGAGCAATCTCGTATAGCAAGATACGAGACCTCTAAGAAATTGTTTCAAGCGAGGTTGGCTGTCGGGTCATCGGTAGGTGAACATGTCCTACAGATGATCGGCTATATTGAAGAGCTCGCGGACCTTGGGACGACTTTGGATAATGAGCTCTATACAGACCTTGTTCTCCAGTCCCTTCCTCCCACCTACGCCCAGTTTATCCTCAACTTCAATCTTCAAGGAAAAGAAGTTGAACTTGCGGAACTCCTGAACATGTTAAGGAGTGCAGAGGGCACCTTGCAGAAGGCAAGGGAAACACCCGCTATGTTTGTTGGCGGTGCATCTTCTTCCGGGTCCAAGGCTAGGGCCAAAGGAAGGAAGAAGAAGGCCGCACCCAGACCTAGAGGAGGTGTTAGTAAGGTGGGAAAGAAGGGAAAGAAAAAGTTTACAGCACCGGTAGTTGGCCTGGATGAGTGCTTCCATTATCACAGGAAAGGGCACTGGAAGAAGGATTGCAAGGCGTGGAACGCCAAGAACCAGGAACCGAAGCAAGCTGTGGCTTCGACTTCAGGTGTGTTTGTAATTGAGAATTGTCTGTCAATCAACTCTGCTTCCTGGGTATTGGATACCGGATCAGGATCTCATATTTGCAATTCATTGCAGGCACTGAGAAACCGTAGAGTGCTGAAGGAAGGTGATATGATCCTCAGGGTTGCTAACGGAGCTAGCGTGGGAGCTGCGTCCGTCGGGGATTATCACCTAGGATTGACGAGTGGACACATTTTGGTTTTACATAACTGTTATTTTGTACCCAGCTTAACGTGTAATATCATATCAGTTTCCTTGTTATCAAATAAAGGTTATGATTTCACGTTTGTAAGAGATGTTGTCAACATCCACCTTAATCATGGTTTGATTGGGTCCGGTACTCTAAATAACGGCATATATGTGTTAAACCAACTCCAAATTTTCAATGTCCAGAACACACCAAAAAGAAAGTCTCCAGATTTAAATAAAGCTTTCTTATGGCATTGTAGACTGGGTCACATCAATGAGAGAAGGTTGACTAAGTTGCATAGAGAAGGATATTTGGACTCGTTCGAATATCAATCTTATGACACTTGTCAATCCTGTCTCAAAGGAAAGATGACAAAGACTCCATTCACTGGACAAGGAGTAAGAGCGAGCGAGCTCTTAGGACTCATACACAGCGACGTATGCGGTCCAATGTCTACACATGCGAGAGGTGGTTATTCCTACTTCATTACTTTTACAGATGATTTCTCTAGGTATGGATATGTTTTCTTAATGAAGCATAAATCAGAGGCCTTTGAGAAATTCCTGGAATTCAAGAGTGAAGCGGAAAACCAAACAGGCAAAAGTATTAAGACACTGAGATCTGATCGAGGTGGAGAATACTTAAGTGCCGAGTTCCTAGGTTACCTAAAAGAGAAAGGAATTCTCTCTCAGCTTACTCCTCCATACACTCCACAGCACAACGGTGTATCGGAGAGACGGAATCGAACCCTATTGGATATGGTACGATCCATGATGAGTAATGCTGAGTTACCGCGATCTTTCTGGGGGTATGCGCTAGAATCAGCGATACATCTTTTAAACAGAGTTCCAACCAAAACTGTGCCTACCACACCATATCAGATGTGGAGTGGGAAGAAACCCTATCTTCAGTACCTGAAGACGTGGGGATGTCCAGCTTTTGTAAAAAAGCAGCATCCGGACAAGCTCGAGGCACGCTCAGTAGAGTGTAAGT
The DNA here is from genome assembly GCA_030015575.1 of Agapanthus africanus. NCBI lineage: Eukaryota > Viridiplantae > Streptophyta > Magnoliopsida > Asparagales > Amaryllidaceae > Agapanthus > Agapanthus africanus. Next base: position 372,291,690 of record JASDDO010000022.1, read on the forward strand.
TTGTAGGATATCCAAAGAACTCTCATGGATATTGCTTCTATTACGCAGAGGAACAAAAGGTTTTTGTTTCTCGTCATGCCCGCTTCTTAGAAACTGAATTTTTGGAAAATCAGAAGAGTGGGAGCGAAATAGAACTGGAAGAAATTCCAGAACCACAAACTGCTACTGAAAGTTTGGTAGAACCAGAGGTTCAAGAAGAACAGAACATTCCCGCACCCCTCCGCAGGAGTAGTAGGCCGTCTCATCCGCCTGAGAGATACTACGGTTTTCTCATAGACGGGGATAGAGAGGATTGCATCATAGATGATGATGAACCTACTGACTTCCAGCATGCCATCCAGAGCGGCGACTCGGTACGATGGCTAGATGCAATGCGGACCGAAATGGAGTCCATGTACACCAACAAAGTATGGACTTTGGACTTTGCTCCAGATGGGGTAAAACCCATAGGATGCAAATGGATCTTCAAGAAAAAGATTGGTGTAGATGGACAGGTGGAAACCTATAAGGCTAGACTTGTTGCAAAGGGTTTTCGTCAAAGACCTGGTTTGGACTATGACGAAACTTTTTCTCCAGTGGCTATGCTCAAATCCATTCGGGTCCTTCTTGCTATTGCTTCCTTCCATGATTATGAAATCTGGCAGATGGACGTAAAGACGGCTTTTCTGAATGGAAATTTAGAAGAGAGCGTCTATATGGATCAGCCAGAGGGTTTCAATCAGAGTGGGAGCAGCGGGAAAGTATGCAAGCTGCTTAAGTCTATTTATGGACTAAAGCAGGCATCGCGGAGTTGGAACATCTGTTTTGATGAGACAGTCAAAGAATATGACTTTATCAAAAATCCAGATGAACCGTGCATATATAGTAAAGTCGTGGCCAGAAGTGTCGTATTCCTCGTCTTGTACGTGGATGACATTCTATTGATAGGAAATGACATTCCTATGCTACAATCTGTCAAAGGATTCTTGTCACACAGGTTCTCCATGAAAGACCTGGGTGATGCCTCTTACATTCTGGGGATCCGGATCTATCGTGATAGATCCAAGAGGATGTTGGGACTTTCGCAGTCCAGGTATATCGACACTGTACTGAAAAGATTCAGTATGGAAGATTCTAAGCGCGGTAATCTACCGGCTTGTCACGGAATCACCCTCTCCAAAGAGATGTCTCCCAAGACTGATTTGGAAAGGGAACGCATGTCTATTATACCCTACGCTTCTGCGGTAGGCTCTATAATGTATGCGATGTTGTGTACCAGACCAGATGTAGCTTACGCACTAAGCGTGGTAAGCCGGTATCAGTCAGACCCAGGGGAGAAACACTGGATAGCAGTAAAGAACATTCTCAAGTACCTGAGGAGGACTAAGGAGATGTTCTTGGTTTACGGCGGAAAAGACCTCAGGTTGGAGGCCTTTGCTGATTCCGGCTTCCAGAGTGATAAGGACGATTCCAAGTCCATGTCAGGTTATGTCTTTACCCTCAATGGAGGGGCGGTGTGCTGGAAGAGCTCCAAGCAGGACACCGTTGCTGACTCGACGATGGAAGCGGAGTATATAGCTGCTTGCGATGCCGCAAAAGAAGCAGTCTGGATGAAGAAGTTCCTAACAGAACTTCAGGTGGTTCCTACCATAGTTGATCCAATACCTCTGTATTGCGACAACAACGGAGCTATAGCTTTAGCGAAGGAACCAAGGTCCCATCAGAAGTCCAGACACATCTTGAGGCGGTATCACCTGATCAGGGAGATCATTGATCGTCAGGAGATCGAGGTTCGGAGAGTTGCTTCAGAAGAGAACATTGCTGATCCATTCACGAAGGCCCTTCCTCAGATTCAGTTCGAGAGGCTGCTCGAGATCATTGGTCTACGATATGCCAGTACATGGCCCTAGTGCAAGTGGGAGATTGTTAGTGTTTATGCCCTAGAAGGCCATTACTGTATCATACTAGCTTGTATATTACTTAATGGAAGCTTGGGATATTCACATGTATATAACAGTCTTGCTAAACATGGTAGTATGCTACTTGGTTTTTCTATCTTAATATGTGAGTATACGTATTGATAGAGCTCTTAGGATCTTGCTTGTCTACCAGCGTTGTGATGGCAGTCACACTAGTGGGGGCTGGGTAGTCTACAAGCACATCCTTATTCAGGTCCCTGGTCGTTGGATTATCGAGACAGAGCATCGATACTCCGGAGTAGACTAGTGTGTACGCTTCTCATCCCAGTTGGGGAGATGGTCTGTCCCACAGCCGTCAGTACGTCGTACTGGAGATAGTATACAGGTGCTCGTTAGGTTACGGGTACACCGGACAGGACTCACAGGGAACTGTTGGTTGGTTTGATACCAGTCGTCAGTGAACAGTTCCCAGGTGACATGAGTACAGCGTAGTCCGCAGACTTGACACTGCTACTTCGCCTCGAGTGTGTCCCACTGTTCTTAGATTGCTACCCTACCACGGCTCAAAGGAGTCGTGCAAACAGGTGGCAGTTGGGTGCAGTCCCGAGCACTTGGAGGCAGTGGCGGTTAGACAGGATTCGTCCCTCCCGGTATTGGGAGTAGATATCGTGCTGTGTCAGAGAGCCATTACGCAAAGTCCCTGGCCAGGGCAAGCGAGATTTGCTGGTAGGTTCCAGTAGTTCTCAGGGTGTAATGGGCTTCACTCCGACACGACTTATACCGCTATTAGGGGACTGACGCTTGCCGCCCCCTAGGCCCGATATGCGATAGTCTTGGACGAACGGACCGGACTGTATGGAGATTGTCACATCAGACTCAGTAGGAGTTCGGATGGGTTTACTCATCGGCCTTCTTATCGACAACTACCTGGGGACCGTTACGTACAGCTAGTGCCGCTTGCGGTCTGTGGTTAAACCCACTGCCAGCGTAGTAGTCGAGTCTCTAGAGTCCCACACAGAGAGTTTCCTACTCCAGGCGAAACGATATAGAGGTTGCATGGTTTTGCGACAAAGGGTTCGGACGCATACGTACGTTTACGCGCGTACGACTTTCGGACAGTTTTTACCAGTCGGCTTTGGTTTAAGCCAGTTACTGGTATCCGGTTATTGGATTTATACAGTCTAAAGTTTTTCCGTATTTTTACGGATCGGAGGGGCGTTCTCGTAATTACTCGAGAAGCTTCTAGAAGATGTGACTAAGGAGGTTTCTTTTGGATAAGAAAGTGAGCCATGGTGGTGATTCATTCATTTCATTAATGCACATTTATTGCTTAATGACTCATGCTAATGAATCACCACTAGATATTTTATGAAGCATGCTTATTCATTTCCTTTATTCATTTATTGTTAAAAAGAAATGCTTCATAATATATTATGATACACTCTCTCTCCTCTCATTATCTTATCTCACATTCTCTCTCCTCAAGCTCTCATCTTCAAACCCTAATCCTTAATCCTCATGTGTTGAGATCAAAGGATTAGTTAGACTAAACAATCCATTACCTTTACTCTATATCATCCTTTCATCTTTGATTAGCAATCAAAGTTGATTAGTTACCTCAAGTTAGAGGTTTAGCTTGGAGTTTCGCTCTCGGGTGGATCGTCTACTACCTAGAGAAGGTCGAGGAGAACAAAGGAGGACGTAAAGACGAAGGACTAGTTTCGATCGGTATAATCCCTTAACACTATAGTTTAGTTTAGCTATGTGTTTGGTTATTATTTGTTTAGCTTCGATTTAAGCGGTTAGTCGATGTTCGTTCCTTAAACTTGATCGTTTTTGTAAAATCCGCCTCCCCACAAGTACTGGGGTGTACTACATCGACTTACATTTGACAGGACAGTGGGAGGTTTCCGGATTAGATAAATTGATGACCATTCTGATCTAGGTTAGAGTGCACGCAGAGTGTTTCTTTTCTCTCTCTCTCTTTGGCAGCGACCTTTGACCGACCCTAGACTATGACTCAGTGACCAGGTTGACCGAACCTTCTTAAAATACTGGCTTTTGGATTGTCTGAGTCATTGCCACTCCTTCTTTTACCCTTTGAATTTCTCAGAACACCCGTATTACTACGGATATCCACTTCCATTGGATAGATCCATCGTATGGTTATATACAAACTCGAAGGGACTTCTTCGGGGATGGATCCAGGTTCAGGAGAAATAGAATTGGTTTATTCAGTTGTCTTTTATTATCACCTTCTCTCAGGTTGCGAAAGCTCCTTGGTTTAGGAGAGTACACCTATTACGCCTATTGGATAGTCTCATTCCAAACCATAGGCTGGTGCCGAAAGGTAGGGAATGAAGAAAACCAATTAGCCTAAGTAGGGTGTGCAGAAGGTAATATGTAAAGACAAAATAAATGGATTAGAAAGAGGGCAAAGTAAATTGCGACTGATATCATTCACGACCAAAACCGCGTACTTCATCGCCGCTCCTATTTCACCTTTAAAAAAAAAAAATAAGGTATTATTCAGTTGTCTTTTATCGTCACCTTCTCTTGAGATGCGAGTACTCCTTGGTTTAGGAGGGTACACCTATTATGCTTACTGGATAGTCTTCTTCCAAACCATAGGCTGGTGCCGAACGGTAGGGAATGAAGAAAACCATTTAGCCTAACGATGGTGTACAGAAGGTAACGACTAAAGACAAATAAAGGGGATTTGAAGAGATGGCAAAGAGATATACGGTTGAAGTCATGAATTGGATTATGGAAAAGGCATTGCTATGAATACCAGGATACCCCTACGAAACATTTTCATGTTACAGTGCATTGTTAAAGAAAAACTGTTTTTCCCGATTAGACACTTACTCCAAGGGTATGTATTTACCAGGTTTCATTCTCATATCTGTATGGTTTTACAGATGATGAGTGGGAGTAAGATATTGGGAATTAGGTGATCATCCTCATTATATCGGAATTCGTTGTAATTGGTGATATTTGAGGAAATCGCCAGGGTACAGTTTTCTACCTACGACGCACAGGTTTTGAGTTGTTTAACTCAGCGGACTTATACAGAGTATTGTATGTTGTCCAGTGGCCATCAGGACAAAGGGGTAGGTCCTCGTACTATGTTCTGTTTACTTATAACTTCTCTAGTATTTAGACGAGTGTTTCGTAGAAATACATGGTCTAAGTTTTGAGAAGTTGTGGGTATAAGAATAAAGTAGAGAACCAGGTATCACAAGTATCAGGATTCTTCAAAGAGATCGAAGATGTAGATTCTTGTGATTGGTATTCAGATGATAGTGATGGTTTTGAGAAACGTGTTTCTCTTTCAGGTTACTCATAATTGGATGGATTCCTAAGTTGAGTAATGCTGATTAGCCTCTTTCCATTAAGTTGATATGCACTGGAGACAGCTGCATGATTTGAATATGGTTCCAATTAAATTAGTGCCAAAGTTTCTATATTGGATATAGAATAGTTCGTACCTTAAAAGATATTAAGGTACGGGGAGTTGTCCAGCTTATGATTAAAACCAGACACTGGATAACTCAGGGCACGATTCTATAATGGCTGTTTGTGGGTTGACCCTGGCTATGACGAGGGTTGATATTCTACCATTTGGAAGATCAATAGTGATATTGTTCTTGACTCGCCACAGTTTTAGTAAAATGGATCTTTTTCAGAAAACAGTAGTGGGAGTATGGTAGAACTGGAAGTGATTCCAGAACCGCGAACGATTACGGAAAATTTAATAGGACCTATACATTCAATCAGGTTTGACATTCCAATAGCCACTCCGCAGATTTGGTAGGTAACCTCAGACACCCGAGAGGTACTTCGGTAGGCTCAAGGACGGTGACAGGGAGGTTCTTATCTACCCAGACTTGACACTACTGTTGTTCCAGGATATGAGACCCGGTAGGAGGGTTGTCGTAGTCAGTGGGAGCAGCGGAAGTATAGTGGGCAAGATGCTTATATCTATTTATAGACTTGAGCAGTTATAACGGAGATAGATCATCTAATTTTGATGTGACAGTCATGGGTTTGACTTCAATCAGAATAGGGAATGGATCAGTTAAGAAGGTAGTAGGGTGTGATGTCATGGTATCTGGATGACATGCACATAGTAGGAAGTAAAATTCCTATACTACGATCGGTTGAACTGTGGTCGTCACACAGTTGTTTCTCCAGACAGGATATGGATATAATATTTGAAATTCTGGTTTCTGGATCTATGGTTTTAGATCTGGATTTGGGTAGTTTCCCAATGTGGGTACTTTGACAGATATTCTAATGGTTTTTGGAATAGTTGACTCCTAGCATGGTGGTGTACCTGCAGGTGATGGAGTCACCCTCTCTAAAGGTGTCTTACAGACTAAAGGGGAGAGGGATGTGCATGATTGGCAGATCACTTGCTTAGGCAATTGAGTCAATCATGAGATGTCAAGTACCACACCAAATGTTGGTTTTGCACTAGATGCAATAAGTTTGTATTAATCCAATCCTGGAGAAACATAAAGAAGCGGTTTTAGAACATTAGTACATGTTCTACGGATTTGATAACGGCAGCCTCTTTCGGGAGACGGTTATCATTCCAGGCTTCAAAGGTGACATGGATGACAGAGTGATTGTCAGAGTTTTAGTTTTCCCTCTGACGAGGGACAGTATTATGGACAGGTGGTTCCAGAGGATACTGTGGGTGGCATGGTGCCCGATACTGATTAGGTTCAGTGATCGATTCAGTCTAAGAAGTTTGGATATGGAGTTCATTTATGAACTAAGGTCCCATCAGATATCCAGACATATTCTAAGACAGGTACTACTCAATTCGGGAGATGGCTTTCTCCGCGAACTTGAGATTAAGAGAGATACAGAAAGAAACTTCTAGGCGGATCCACTCACCGAGGCTATTTCTCGAACACAATAGTTTTACAAACGGGCTTTGTGAAACTGATTAGTAGAGGAGTTGGATGTTCGGTTTCACACGGGCTGTGAGTAGTCGACATCGCAATATTAGCCTTGAGTGCAAGTGGGAGATTGTTGGAGATAGTGCCCTCATAGTCAATTATTGGATCGCAGGTACGTGATTGCAATGATTGCGGAGGACCTATCCCGGTAGGACAGTCTTACTCAAGATGATAGTGTGATATCTGGTTTGCCTTTATCAGTCGTGTACATGTTCAGGTGACTGATTGCATGTTACACTTTGATAGAGCCCTTAGGATCTTGCTTTACTACCAACAGTATGATGGCGATCATATACGTGAGAGTTGGGTAGTTTATATGCATATCCTTAATTGTGGTCCCTAGTCGTGGGAGTTTCGAGACAGGGCATCGATACTCCGGAGTAGACTAGTGTGTACAGTCGAGACCCCGACGAGGGGCGGTGGCCGGTCTCACAAGCCACTGGTGTCAGTTGGATCATCTAAGATGTATACAGGTGCTCATTGGGTTATGAGTACACCGGACAGGACTCGCCGGGAATCTGCTAGTTAGTATTATATCTACCGTCAGATAGCAGTTCCCTGGTGACATGTGTACAGGTTAGTTCATCGACCTGAGGTCGTCATTTGTCTCGTGTGAGTTCCCACTGTGCTTTGATTTCTACCCTACCACGGCTCAAAGGAGTCGTGCAAACAGGTAGTTTTTGGGTACAGTCCCGAGCCATATGGAGGCACGTGAGCGGATCGGCAGGGGATTCGTCTCTCCCGGTATTGGGGGCGAGATCGTGCTGTGTCTAGGAGAGCCATTACACAAATCCATGGCCATGGTAGGAGATTTACTGGTAGGTACTCCAGTAGTATCTCAGGGTGTATTGGGCTTCACTCCGACACGACTTATACTGCTATTGGGGGTCTGACGTTACTAGCCCCCTAGGAAGATATGCGATACTCATTGACGAATGGACCGGACTGTATATACATTGTCACTGTTAGGCTCAGTAGGGTTTTCGGAGGAGTTCGCTCATCGGTCTCCCTTGAGTTCGCTCCTCGGTCACCCTTGAGGTCAGTCCGTGGGCAGCCGTTACGCATAGCTAGTGCCGCTGACGGTTTGTGGTTAAACCCACTGCCAGGGTGCTGACGAGTCATTAGAGTCCCCCACAGACAGTTTCCCAAGTTCGGGCGAAACGTTGTAGAGGCCGTATGGTTTTATGGCAGGGTTCGGAAAATGCACGTGCGTTTACGCACGTGTTATTTTTCGGGCAGATAATACTGGTCGGCTTTGGTTTAAGCCGGATCCGAGTATTATATTGAGTAGGTATAATATCTTTGTCTCAGTTGCATTTGTATTCGGTCGTAATACAAATGCGGGTATATTTATACAGTTTCGGGGTTATCCTGAAAGTTGTTTCAGGATCACTTTTGGAAGTTGCCAGTTTCCTGTTTTCTATCAGCCGTATTTTAACATTCGGTTAAAGACGGATTTATCTTTTCTTCAGTTATGAGTGAGTCATCATTCTAGAAGCTTCTAGAAGTGATGATGTGGCTAATGAGTCATCTTGACTTTAATGGTGCATTTATTAAATGGTGACTATGCTTAATGACTCATGCTTTGTTGTTAAAGCTTTTTGTTTTCCTTAAGATATTTTCTTCATGATCTTTTAAGTGAGAAGCTTTCTTGTGGTCAACCCCCTCTCCTACGGTCACCTCCCTCCATCATATAAAATGGCCGGCCTTCTCTCTCCTCCTCACTTCACTTGTTGATTTCATTTTAGAGAGAAAAGATTATGATAGGTTTTATCGGTGTATGGAATTTCACAGTCCATTTCATTCCATCACCCGATTTCTTCGGCAACTTCATTTACCGATCGTCCACGGATTTGGACGAAGTGAGACAAAGTCATCTACTCATTCTCTACATCATTCTTGGTCGTCTCTTTTAGCAAACTTGACGATCGAGTTGCCTCGAGTCAGAGGCGGGAGCCCGTTTAAAGAACCGATCATGTGGTGCCACCTCGACGAGGAGATCGGAGATCGACGAGATCGGAGCAGCCGCAACGGAGCGTGGGATGATGGTTGAAGAACGAAGGACTCGGATCGTTCGGTACAATCTTTCTACACTCTTTACAGTTTGTTAGTTTAGCAATAATGGCAGATCCGGGTTAAAGTATACGATAGCGCCAGTTAAAAGTTTTTTGTTCCGCATTTGGCGTCTGTAGACTGCCGGGGCGCTAGCGTAGACTTACAGCTTGTTGATCTTCTGATCGCTCAATACCTGGGTGGCTGTTACGTTTAGCTGACCGCTTGCAGCTTGTGGGTGTTTGATATGATCATCACCTGCTACCGGCGTATTGACGATTCTTTAGAGTTCTACACAGAGGTTTCTTGGCTCAGGCGAAATGGAGTAGAGGCACATATGTGATATGTACAGGACCGAGAATAATGCGATATGGGATACCGTATTATATTCTCAGGATATTTAGAAATGAACCGGGTCATCGGATCAAGTGTTGATTCGATGAATCGGTACATGATATATTAGTCGGTAATATTCGATATAGCCGGATCGTCGAATCAAGTGTTGATTCGATGATTTAATGTATAATAATATATATGATATATTGTATTACATTATCTAATATTGGCTCGCTTTATTATTTCATTTTCTCATTGGATGATACATTGATATATATGCGATATATGTTAATTGTATTATTTTCTTTTGTTGCAAATATATGATATATATGTGATATATATTATTTTGACATGATATGATTGATTGTTAAACATGTTTAAGGATGATTAATTGAGGTTAAGGTTTGATTAGGGTTGGATGCTTCAAGTTCCTTCTAGAAGCTTTCTTCTTTTGTCATTCTTAAGATATTTAGAATGACACATTCATTTAACCTAACCAAACCCTAACCCTAGTTGTTTCTCTACTCATTCTTATCCTATCATCCTTGACCATGGTTTACAAATCAATCATATATTTCTTTCTATTCATCACAAAAGGAAAAAGGTTTTTAGAATATATTTTCCATTATCATCTTCTTCCTTCTTGATAAGCTCTCTTGAAAATCCTAAAGTGATGATAAAATATGAGAAAATGATATAAAAAGAAAGCAAAAATACTACTCTCTCATCCTCATCTCATCTAGCCCATGGGATTAGTGTGTTCACTTCTTTAAGAGTGAGATAGCTTGAGTTCTTTGAAACCTCGACGTAGATCATCGGAGATTTGGAATACGACAAGCTAGAATGGATCGTTCGAGTCGTGGAGCCTCTCATGAGTCCGGGAGATCGTGGATCGCGGCAAAGGGACTTCTACTCGGAGCTTGTGAAGTGAAGGAGCGGACTACAAAGGTTGTAATCCCTCACACTTAGATAAAAGTTATCTTCTTGCATGTTAAACCCTAATAATCTAGCAAAGATCCCGGCTTTGGGTTGTTCGGCACGTCTAAAATTTAATCCGGGCATGTTTGATGTCTTATGAACCTTCACAAGAGTGTCTAGGAACCCTACAGTGGTATCAGTGCCTAGCTAGAGCATTAGGCGATGTGTTTACGAAGTTAAAACTCCGATCTAACCCGAAACGACGGAAAAAGCCCCCTCTCTGGAAATTTTTTAAAATTTGGGATTTTTCTGAATTAAAAATATGTAAAAAAATCAGCAGGGAAATCTAAGAATTACCATAAAACTGTTGGTGATAGTGCCCTCATAGTCAATTATTGGATCGCAGGTACGTGATTGCAATGATTGCGGAGGACCTATCCCGGTAGGACAGTCTTACTCGATATGATAGTATGCTATCTGGTTTACCTTTATCAGTCGTGTACATGTTCAGGTGACTGATTGCATGTTACACTTTGATAGAGCCCTTAGGATCTTGCTTTACTACCAACAGTATGATGGCGATCATATACGTGAGAGTTGGGTAGTTTATATGCATATCCTTAATTGTGGTCCCTAGTCGTGGGAGTTTCGAGACAGGGCATCGATACTCCGGAATAGACTAGTGTATACAGTCGAGACCCCGATGAAGGGCGGTGGCCGGTCTCACAAGCCACTGGTGTCAGTTGGATCACCTAAGATGTATACAGGTGCTCATTGGGTTATGAGTACACCGGACAGGACTCGCCGGGAATCTGCTAGTTAGTATTATATCTAGCGTCAGATAGCAGTTCCCTGGTGACATGTGTACAGGTTAGTTCATCGACCTGAGGTCGTCATTTGTCTCGTGTGAGTTCCCACTGTGCTTTGATTTCTACCCTACCACGGCTCAAAGGAGTCGTGCAAACAGGTAGTTTTTGGGTACAGTCCCGAGCCATATGGAGGCACGTGAGCGGATCGGCAGGGGATTCGTCTCTCCCGGTATTGGGGGCGAGGTCGTGCTGTGTCTAGGAGAGCCATTACACAAAGTCCATGGCCATGGCAGGAGATTTACTGGTAGGTACTCCAGTAGTATCTCAGGGTGTATTGAGGCTTCACTCCGACACGACTTATACTGCTATTGGGGGTCTGACGTTACTAGCCCCCTAGGCAGATATGCGATACTCATTGACGAACGGACCGGACTGTATATACATTGTCACTGTTAGGCTCAGTAGGGTTTTCGGAGGAGTTCGCTCATCGGTCTCCCTTGAGTTCGCTCCTCGGCCACCCTTGAGGTCAGTCCATGGGCAGCCGTTATGCATAGCTAGTGCCGCTGACGGTTTGTGGTTAAACCCACTGCCAGGGTACTGACGAGTCATTAGAGTCCCCCACAGACAGTTTCCCAAGTTCGGGCGAAACGTTGTAGAGGCCGTATGGTTTTATGGCAGGGTTCGGAAAATGCACGTGCGTTTACGCACGTGTCGATTTTCGGACAGATGATACTGGTCGGCTTTGGTTTAAGCCGGATCCGAGTATTATATTGAGTAGGTATAATATCTTTGTCTCAGTTGCATTTGTATTCGGTCGTAATACAAATGCGGGTATATTTATACAGTTTCGGGGTTGTCCTGAAATTCGTTTCAGGATCACTGTTGGAAGTTGCCAGTTTCCAGTTTTCTATCAGCCGTCTTTTAACATTCGGTTAAAGACGGATTTATCTTTTCTTGAGATGAGTGTGGATTCTTCTAGAAGTTTCTAGAAGAGGTGACTAGGATTAATTGGTGTTGGATTTTCATTGGTTGCTTTAAAGGTTCAATTAATGCATAATGACTCATGCTTTGTAATTAAGGTTTTTTGTTTTCCTTAAGATATTTTGTTCATAATATCTTATGCTTGTGGTCACCTCCCTCCTCCTACGGTCACCTCCCTCCATCATATAAAGAGGCCGGCCCCTCTCCCTCTCACTACACACACTCTCACTTGATTCATTTGTGAAAAGATTATGATAGCATTCGGGGTGCATGGAATTTTACAGTTCATTTCATTCCATCACCCGATTTCCACGGCAACTTCATTAACCGATCGTCCACGGACTTGGACGAAGTGAGACAAAGTCATCTACTCATTCTCTACATCAATCTTGGTCGTCTCTTTTAGCAAACTTGACGATCGAGTTGCCTCGAGTCAGAGGCGGGAGCTCGTTTAAAGAATCGTCGATGTGGTGCCACCTCGACGAGGAGATCGGAGATCGACGAGATCGGAGCAGCCGCAACGGAGCGTGGGATGATGGTTAAAGAACGAAGGACTCAGATCGTTCGGTATAACATTCCTACACTCTTTACAGTTTGTTAGTTTAGCAATAATGGCAGATCCGGGTTAAAGTATACGATAGCGCCAAGTTAAAAAGTTTTTGTTCCGCATTTGGCGTCTGTAGACTGCCGGGGCGCTAGCGTAGACTTACAGTGGTATCAGAGCCTAACCATTTTGCTATACTAACTTGTGCTAACGCGTTCAAAACATCGATCCGACCGAAAATCAAAAACGACAAAATCCTTGCACGACAGTTTCTGTTGATTTTAAACGGTGTCGAAATTAATTTCTGGATGTCTTAAAAATCCGTGCAGGGAATTCTAAGAACGACGAAGAAATTTGGGCACGTGACTCAATGATACCGCCGCGGAAAGGCGGTCAAACCATTGGTTTGACCGCGCTTCCGCGGCCAAACATTGAGCTCGTGGCCCCAAATTTTTCCAGTGGGTTCTTGGTGGGATTTTGTGGTTTTTGGTATATAAAGTTTTGGCCCAGATTTTGTTACTGTTCACCAGTAAGTTGTGGGGCCCACTTTTTAATATTTGGTCTTTGGTCGATCGAAATTTAAACACGTTAGTTTACAGTGCTTACATTATATCTCCGACCGGGAATGTCATTTGATCGGTAAACCGCGTCCGATTGCTATAGCTCTTTTAGACGGGTTTGCGAACGTGACATTCGCGTTGATGTTCTGTGTTGTGCTGTAATGTTGCGGATTTGTCGTGGTGGATAGCAGTGTGCAATGATAGTACAGTTTGAGTTTATTTGTACATTTGATATTGCGGGGCGAGCGTCCAACTTGTGGACTGCCGTCACTGCCTGTTGTATAATATTCTTTTTGGGGCACGACCAGGTTGCGGTCGATGTACCTATTGTACTATTTTTCATTACTGTACTAGGTTTTACCCCGAGACGGAGTGCACGGATAGCCGGGTTCGGAAGAGCAACGGGTCCGCATTTCATGGCTTTGAGAGGCAGAGGGTCCCCACTTCAGAATTGGCAGACTATTCGCCGCACTCGTAGGGGGTACAGGTTGACCCAAGGAGGGGTGCTCAATTTACTGGATTCCATGAAGTGCCGGGTGTTCCATTCACTATGCTGTGGGGACTACCTCGCTTCAGGTTTTGGCGGGTAACTTGCCGCACCCGTAGGGGTCTAGGTTTCATTGCACAGGCTATCCACACGACAGGGGAACGTCGAGTTTCAGCAGCGGCTCTGTGAAACTCGGGGATCCCAGATATCTGTATTGTTCTGTGATGCTTATTACTTTTCTGTAATGTTGCATACTATCACGCCTGGAGCGATTATTGTATATTGGTTTATATACTATTAGATGTTGTATATGTTTTACACCCGCGCTAGTCCAGTCCCCGCTCTGTCGTTAGTTAAGTAACCTAACGGGTGATGACGGGACCCAGTGACGAATGCGGATGGCATATACGTACATTTTATTTTCATTCTTTTCTGGTGTGATTATTTGATGGGACTGCGTTGATTCTGATCAATGCAAAGTAAAACAAACCTGTTTTCAGTTGTTGGAACAATTTAAAAGGTGTTATTGCAAAGACGTTTTCTTTTGTTATGCATAGCGGTATTCAGTGGAATATCCTGCACCTCATTCGACGGGGCAAGGGCCGATATCCCTTCACCGGGACTGACCCCTTGGACAGAAGTTTGCGTCAGAGTAATAACTTCACTATAGTCGATTACATGTTGCTTTGCATAGCGGTATTCAGTGGAATATCCTGCACCTCATTCCACCAGGAAAGAGCCGAGATCCCTTTACCGGGAGTGACCTCTTTAGCAAAAGGTTTTCGCCACTATATTTTAAAAAAGCTATCAGGTTCCTTCAGCGATATCAAGTTCACTACGTTAAAGGTTTTTCGCCAAAAACCAGTCGTAGCCCTCCGTCGTTTCTTATAGATGGTCAGTAGTATTCAAGCTATGTTTGTTGGCATACGTCAAGGCATAGTGTTTGGTAGCTGCTGGGTATTCATTTGTTGCATAGATAGATGAGTTGGTTTGGGACAGTCGTATTACCTTGTTGGCATACGTCAAGGGTATGTACGGGTGGGTTCAAATTAACAAGATAATGACGGGCAGAACTTGACATGTGACTTATGATTTGTTGGCATACGTCAAGGTCATAAGAGCATAGGGCAAGAAAATGATATCGGGAGTTTCTAAAGAAACTGAAACTTGCCAAGTATGCGCATACCTTCTAGAGTATGAATAACGTGGATGCATTCCATCACGTTAACATGCGATGAGAGTTGGATCCCGATTCCCACTGATGAGTTGGTTTACTCTTCGGGTGATCCCGATTGATTCTTCTTTAGGTTTGGAGGAGAATTTGACAGGACAGTGGGAGGTTTCCGGATTAGATAAAGTGATGACCATTCTGATCTAGGTTAGAGTGCACGCAGAGTGTTTCTTTTCTCTCTCTCTCTTTGGCAGCGACCTTTGACCGACCCTAGACTATGACTCAGTAACCAGGTTGACCGAACCTTCTTAAAATACTGGCTTTTGGATTGTCTGAGTTGCATAAGTCATTACCACTCCTTCTTTTACCCTTTGTATTTCTCAGAACACCCGTATTACTACGGATATCCACTTCCATTGGATAGATCCATCGTATGGTTATATACGAACTCGAAGGGACTTCTTCGGGGATGGATCCAGGTTCAGGAGAAATAGAATTGGTTTATTCAGTTGTCTTTTATTATCACCTTCTCTCAGGTTGCGAGAGCTCCTTGGTTTAGGAGAGTACACCTATTACGCCTATTGGATAGTCTTATTCCAAACCATAGGCTGGTGCCGAAAGGTAGGGAATGAAGAAAACCAATTAGCCTAAGGAGGGTGTGCAGAAGGTAATATGTAAAGACAAAATAAAGGGATTAGAAAGAGGGCAAAGTAAATTGCGACTAATATCATTCACGACCAAAACCGCGTACTTCATCGCCGCTCCTATTTCACCTTTAAGAAGAATAAGGTATTATTCAGTTGTCTTTTATCGTCACCTTCTCTCAGTTGCGAGTACTCCTTGGTTTAGGAGGGTACACCTATTATGCTTACTGGATAGTCTTCTTCTAAACCATAGGCTGGTGCCGAACGGTAGGGAAGGAAGAAAACCAGTTAGCCTAACGATGGTGTACAGAAGCTAACGACTAAAGACAAATAAAGGGATTTGGAGAGATGGCAATAAAATATACGGTTGAAGTCATGAATTGGATTATGGAAGAGGCATTGCTATGAATACCAGGATACCCCTACGAAACATTTTCATGTTTCAGTGCATTGTTAAAGAAAAACTGTTTTCTTGATTAGACACTTACTCCAAGGGTATGTATTTACCAGGTTTCATTCTCATATCTGTATGGTTTTACAGATGATGAGTGGGAGTAAGATATTGGGAATTAGGTGATTATCCTCATTATATCGGAATTCGTTGTAATTGGTGATATTTGAGGAAATCGCCAGGGTACAGTTTTCCACCTACAACGCACAGGTTTTGAGTTGTTCAACTCAGCGGACTTATACAGAGTATTGTATGTTGTCCAGTGTCCATCAGGACAAAGGGGTAGGTCCTCGTACTATGTTCTATTTACTTATAACTTCTCTAGTATTTAGACGAGTGTTTCGTAGAAATACAAGGTCTAAGTTTTGAGAAGTTGTGGGTATAAGAATAAAGTAGAGAACCAGGTGTCACAAGTATCGGGATTCTTCAAAGAGATCGAAGATGTAGATTCTTGTGATTGGTATTCAGATAATAGTGATGGTTTTGAGAAACGAGTTTCTCTTTCAGGTTACTCATAATTGGATGGATTCCTAAGTTGAGTAACGCTGATTAGCCTCTTTCCATTAAGTTAATATGCACTGGAGACAGCTGCATGGATTGAATCTGGTTCCAATTAAATAAGTGCCAAAGTTTCTGTATTGGATATAGAATGGATCGTACCTTAAAAGAAATTAAGGTACGGGGAGTTGTCCAGCTTATGATTAAAACCAGACACTGGATAACTCAGGGCACGATTCTGTAATGGCTGTTTGTGGGTTGACCCTGGCTATGACGAGGGTTGATATTCTACCATTTGGAAGATCAATAGTGATATTTTTCTTGACTCGCCACAGTTTTAGTAAAATGGATCTTTTTCAGAAAACAGAAGTGGGAGTATGGTAGAACTGGAAGTGATTCCAGAACCGCGAACGATTACGGAAAAATTTAATAGGACCTATACATTCAATCAGGTTTGACATTCCAATAGCCACTCCGCAGGTATGGTAGGTAACCTCAGACACCCGAGAGGTACTTCGGTAGCCTCAAGGACGGTGACAGGGAGGTTCTTATCTACCCAGACTTGACACTACTGTTGTTCCAGGATATGAGACCCGGTAGGAGGGTTGTCGTAGTCAGTGGGAGCAACGGAAGCATAGTGGGCAAGTAGCTTATGTCTATTTATAGACTTGAGCGGTTATAGCGGAAATAGATCATCTAATTTTGATGTGACAGTCATGGGATTGACTTCAATCAGAATAGGGGATGGATCAGTTAAGAAGGTAGTAGGGTGTGATGTCATGGTATCTGGATGACATACACAGAGTGGGAAGTAAAATTCCTATACTACGATCGGTTGTACTGTGGTCGTCACACAGTTGTTTCTCCGGACAAGATATGGATATAATATTTGACATTTTGGTTTCTAGATCTATGGTTTTAGATCTGGATTTGGGTAGTTTCCCAATGTGGGTACTTTGACAGATATTCTAATGGTTTTTGGAATAGTTGACTCCTAGCATGGTGGTGTACCTGCAGGTAATGGAGCCACCCTCTCTATAGGTGTCGTATAGACTAAAGGGGAGAGGGATGTGCATGATTGGCAGATCACTTGCTCAGGCAATTGAGTCAATCATGAGATGTCAAGTACCACACCAAATGTTGGTTTTGCACTAGCTGCAATAAGTTTGTATTAATCCAATCCTGGAGAAACATAAGGAAGCAGTTTTAGAACATTAGTACATGTTCTACGGATTTGATGACTGCAGCCTCCTTCGGGAGACGGTTATCATTCCAGGCTTCAAAGGTGACGTGGTTGACAGAGTGATTGTCAGAGTTATAGTTTTTCCCTCTGACGAAGAGGGACAGTATTATGGACAGGTGGTCCAAGAGGATACTGTGGGAAGCAAGGTGCCCGATACTGATTAGGTTCAGTGATCGATTCAGTCTAAGAAGTTTGGATATGGAGTTCATTTATGAACTAAGGTCCCATCAGATATCCAGACATGTTCTAAGACAGGTATTACTCAATTCGGGAGATGGTTTTCTCCGCGAACTTGAGATTAAGAGAGATATAGAAAGATACTTCTAGGCGGATCCACTCACTGAGGCTATTTCTCGAACACAATAGTTTTACAAACGGGCTTTGTGAAACTGATTAGTAGAGGAGTTGGATGTTCGGTTTCACACGGGCTGTGAGTAGTCGACATCGCAATATTAGCCTTGAGTGCAAGTGGGAGATTGTTGGTGATAGTGCCCTCATAGTCAATTATTGGATCGCAGGTACGTGATTGCAATGATTGCGGAGGACCTATCCCGGTAGGACAGTCTTACTCGATATGATAGTATGCTATCTGGTTTGCCTTTATCAGTCGTGTACATGTTCAGGTGACTGATTGCATGTTACACTTTGATAGAGCCCTTAGGATCTTGCTTTACTACCAACAGTATGATGGCGATCATATACGTGAGAGTTGGGTAGTTTATATGCATATCCTTAATTGTGGTCCCTAGTCGTGGGAGTTTCGAGACAGGGCATCGATACTCCGGAATAGACTAGTGTATACAGTCGAGACCCCGATGAGGGGCGGTGGCCGGTCTCACAAGCCACTGGTGTCAGTTGGATCACCTAAGATGTATACAGGTGCTCATTGGGTTATGAGTACACCGGACAGGACTCGCCGGGAATCTGCTAGTTAGTATTATATCTAGCGTCAGATAGCAGTTCCCTGGTGACATGTGTACAGGTTAGTTCATCGACCTGAGGTCGTCATTTGTCTCGTGTGAGTTCCCACTGTGCTTTGATTTCTACCCTACCACGGCTCAAAGGAGTCGTGCAAACAGGTAGTTTTTGGGTACAGTCCCGAGCCATATGGAGGCACGTGAGCGGATCGGCAGGGGATTCGTCTCTCCCGGTATTGGGGGCGAGGTCGTGCTGTGTCTAGGAGAGCCATTACACAAAGTCCATGGCCATGGCAGGAGATTTACTGGTAGGTACTCCAGTAGTATCTCAGGGTGTATTGAGGCTTCACTCCGACACGACTTATACTGCTATTGGGGGTCTGACGTTACTAGCCCCCTAGGCAGATATGCGATACTCATTGACGAACGGACCGGACTGTATATACATTGTCACTGTTAGGCTCAGTAGGGTTTTCGGAGGAGTTCGCTCATCGGTCTCCCTTGAGTTCGCTCCTCGGCCACCCTTGAGGTCAGTCCATGGGCAGCCGTTATGCATAGCTAGTGCCGCTGACGGTTTGTGGTTAAACCCACTGCCAGGGTACTGACGAGTCATTAGAGTCCCCCACAGACAGTTTCCCAAGTTCGGGCGAAACGTTGTAGAGGCCGTATGGTTTTATGGCAGGGTTCGGAAAATGCACGTGCGTTTACGCACGTGTCGATTTTCGGACAGATGATACTGGTCGGCTTTGGTTTAAGCCGGATCCGAGTATTATATTGAGTAGGTATAATATCTTTGTCTCAGTTGCATTTGTATTCGGTCGTAATACAAATGCGGGTATATTTATACAGTTTCGGGGTTGTCCTGAAATTCGTTTCAGGATCACTGTTGGAAGTTGCCAGTTTCCAGTTTTCTATCAGCCGTCTTTTAACATTCGGTTAAAGACGGATTTATCTTTTCTTGAGATGAGTGTGGATTCTTCTAGAAGTTTCTAGAAGAGGTGACTAGGATTAATTGGTGTTGGATTTTCATTGGTTGCTTTAAAGGTTCAATTAATGCATAATGACTCATGCTTTGTAATTAAGGTTTTTTGTTTTCCTTAAGATATTTTGTTCATAATATCTTATGCTTGTGGTCACCTCCCTCCTCCTACGGTCACCTCCCTCCATCATATAAAGAGGCCGGCCCCTCTCCCTCTCACTACACACACTCTCACTTGATTCATTTGTGAAAAGATTATGATAGCATTCGGGGTGCATGGAATTTTACAGTTCATTTCATTCCATCACCCGATTTCCACGGCAACTTCATTAACCGATCGTCCACGGACTTGGACGAAGTGAGACAAAGTCATCTACTCATTCTCTACATCAATCTTGGTCGTCTCTTTTAGCAAACTTGACGATCGAGTTGCCTCGAGTCAGAGGCGGGAGCCCGTTTAAAGAATCGTCGATGTGGTGCCACCTCGACGAGGAGATCGGAGATCGACGAGATCGGAGCAGCCGCAACGGAGCGTGGGATGATGGTTAAAGAACGAAGGACTCGGATCGTTCGGTATAACATTCCTACACTCTTTACAGTTTGTTAGTTTAGCAATAATGGCAGATCCGGGTTAAAGTATACGATAGCGCCAAGTTAAAAAGTTTTTGTTCCGCATTTGGCGTCTGTAGACTGCGGGGGCGCTAGCGTAGACTTACAAAAACCCGAGCCCCCAATTCGATCAAACGGCGGCGGAACCGCGGCGCAAGCATGCCTTGCGCGGCGGTTCCGCGGCGGATTGATGGGATTGTGACACGTGGCTTTTCTGGTAATGACCGTAGGTGCTTGTTGAGGCTTCTGGATATTTTTAACAGTGATTCCAGTATTGTTTAAATCTGGGGTTTATTTTGTAATAGTAGATTCGATCGGAATTTTTAAGTTCGTATTTCTTTCCGGATATTTAGAAACTGTTAAATTATTTGAACGGATATCATTAACTTACTATTTCCCGGTACGGCAAACTTTCAAGCGTTGAATTTTTACTGGGTTTAAATCTTTCGGAAAATTGTACAAGTTAAGCGGTGGACCCTCTAGAAGACAACAAACCTTAACTCGATTATGTGACCGTCTTGAACTGCCTTTTGAACCTTCAGGTTTGGGGCAGTACGGCGTGCCACATGTGAGGCGTTGGCTTGACCCTTCTACGGCTGGATCACCGGTACTGTGACATATTCTGGGATTATTTGAACTCCGCTCAAGAGTTGAGCACTTTGGGAAATTTTGGGTGTTTGATTATCTGTTCGGAAAGTTTAATATTGTCTATTTATCTGGAATGTGATACAATATGTGGAATTCATAGAGTTAGGCATGAAATGCGGAATACGTGATATTTCGGATTTACGATGTCTAAAGTGATTGTGGATTCCAAATATTGTAGTTTTACACTTTTTTTTCTGTGACCGTAAGTGTAATATGTGATATCGCCGGTTTCGTTGCTATATGTCAACGACAATTGGGATGCGCATATTTACTTACGTTGATGATATGAGATATTATGTGTTGCTGTGATATGTTATATTGGATCGTCGCGATCAGAATAGCCGGGGGTTTTATGTGAGATGAGGGTTTTTATTTTCATTCATGTAAAATTCAATTGTAATGTAATATTCTTTTATTTGGGGCACTTCCAGGTTGCGGTTGATGTCACCAGTGTATATTATTTACTTTTCCGCATTAGGTAGACCCAAGGAGGGGAGCACAAGTAACCGGGTTCTAGGGTCCAGTGGGAGACCATCTCGAGGAGTCGAGACCGGGTCTCCTAACCCTAGAATTGACAGTGTTACTTGCCGCTCTCGTAGGGGTCTTGGGATGTGGGTTTGGCTATTCGTCGCGACCGTGGAATCCGTGTTTTATACAGGCTCGTATTGAAAACACGGACGTCCTAGTATATCCAATATTTCATATATGTTCTTCTGCTGCAATGTTCTGTGATGAGATCATATTACTGCCTGAGACGAATGCTTATACTATATATATATATGCTGATATATAAATATTACTGCTTTCGTTTCTTCTGTGATGCTTAGGAAGCATAAGCTGATGGGATTTTTATTAATGAGATTAATAAAAGAAAAGAAACCTAAAGATGTCGTAGAATCAAAACTTTATAAAAAGGGTAGCTACAGTTTTGCTTTGCACAGTGACATATATGATATGTCCTGCACCTTATTCGATGAGGAAAGGACCGAGATCCCTTCACCGGGAGTGACTCCTTTAGCGAAACTGGCAGATGCTACAAAACGCGGTTTGTCTTTTGATTGCTTTTAGTGTTTTGCTTTGCACAGCGGTATATATGATATATCCTGCACCATATTCGATGAGGAAAGGGCCGACGATCCCTTCACCGGGAGTGACCCCTTTAGCGAAACGAAGAAAAGCCTCAAAAACACTCCTTTTAAAAAACACTCGATTCTACGACGATATCAAGTTCGTTACGCTCAGGGTTTTCTGAAAAACCTGCGTAGCCCTCCGTCATTTCAGATAGAGACTAGTTAGTATTCGTGCTGCGTTTGTTGACCTCTCTCATCCTCATCTCATCTAGCCCATGGGATTAGTGTGTTCACTTCTTTAAGAGTGAGATAGCTTGAGTTCTTTGAAACCTCGACGTAGATCATCGGAGATTTGGAATACGACAAGCTAGAATGGATCGTTCGAGTCGTGGAGCCTCTCATGAGTCCGGGAGATCGTGGATCGCGGAAAAGGGACTTCTACTCGGAGCTTGTGAAGTGAAGGAGAGACTACAAAGGTTGTAATCCCTCACACTTAGATAAAAGTTATCTTCTTGCATGTTAAACCCTAATAATCTAGCAAAGATCCCGGCTTTGGGTTGTTCGGCACGTCTAAAATTTAATCCGGGCATGTTTGATGCCTTATGAACCTTCACAAGAGTGTCTAGAAACCCTACATTGCTTGTGCATTTTTTGTGTTTTTTTTCTAAATCCGTCTTTTTTAAAACAAACCAATTATTCTTTACCCTTTTCCCCTCTTCCCTTCTGATAATGGGTAACCCAAACAGACGAACTCTTGCTGAGCTTTGCTATCCACAACCAGATATTTCTTGTTTTCGTAATCGCTTCGGTATACCATCCGACTCTCCCATGTCTTTAAGAGATCGGATAGAACAAGCGGATAGAAACATATGGCCACCTCAGTCCAAGTCTTATCAACCATATCCTAATTCTACATCGGTTTCAGTTGATACTCCGAGTGAGGATACCCCTAGACGCATGTCCATTGCTGAGCATATAGCAAAGGCTAACGGCCAAAGTTTCAATTCGGACCAATATCAACCATCACCACCACTCTCTAAAGAAGAATTTCATAATCGGTTTATGGCCTATATGATGACTATTGAAAATAGCCAACCAACCAACCTATATTAATATTCTTCTTATCATAATGTTAATCCTAGTCCTGCCTAATTTTCGCAACCATTCTATTCCTATCAATCATATCCGACTTTTACACCTTCTCTAGACAGTCCTTCTAATCAGTCATTTGGGAGTTTTAATTATCCACAAGAATTTCAATTTTATACTGAAACCCCTTATGAACCCAAGTCTAGTCTTGAGCGGACATTAGAAAAATATGTGGAAATATCGAACCAAATTAGGAAGGAAACAACAGAGTGGATGCAAGCAAATAATTTCAAACCAACCCAAATTTTTTCAATATATAATACGGGCATAGGACGAAATGAGAATTTGGGTAGTGAGACAGAACTATACACCCTTCCTAATCAAACCTTCCCATTCCAAACTAAAATCCACAACTCCAGTTTCATAGATTTATCGAGTACACCAAATGATTCACCAATTGAAGATAGAATGTCTGATAAGTTGTGTGACTTTGTAGTATTTGATTTACCCGATTGTGAAGGGTCTATTTCAAGTGAAACCATGCCAACTCCTTGTGATCTCTACACTTCCACTCTTGAACCTAAATTGATTGAAAACCATACTTTTAATGAGGTGTTTGAGAATTTTAACCTTCACTTGAATGAGGAGATTGACGTTGGGTATATATTGAATGATGTCCTTTCACTTCCTTGTGGTCATCATCTCGAGCCTTTAATTATTCTTCCCGAACCCCAAATGCGTCTTGAAGTTGATGATAATCGTATAACCGAACAGCAGACCGAAATTCAGCCTACATCTCCTACATCTGGTTTAGTGGTTCTCGATACACCAATTTGTTTACCCATTTCACCTTCTACTTTCTCAGGTTCTTCTTCTATTCTTCCTATAATTTCAGTAAGTGTTGATAAATCATAATCCGATAATTCAAGTTCGATAATACCAGAAAGTCAACTTGATTTGGATACTTTTGAAAATGAGGTAGATGGGTTTCTCGAGTCTCCTACCTCCATAATTTTTGACAAATCAAGTATGATGAATCTGGAACAAAACTTATTGACAACAAAATGTTCAATCACACCATTGATGAAAGTTTTGAAGAACTTTTTGCTGACGAACTTGCATTTCTAAACAACACGGATTTTATGATTAATCAATCTCCACCTATAGAAGTTGAACCGCCACCACTCCTTCTTATAAGATACGAGAATGCAAATGTTCCGCTCATTCCTAATCATTCACATTCTCGCCGTCATTCATCCTCATTCTTTCATTTCTATAATTTAAGATTCAAACCCTTTCCATACCACCACTTATCTCTTCCTCACTTCTTCCTGGCTCTATATAACATGTTCTTCCACCAACCGGTACGTTTCATCGATAAAATCTTCGAATGGTTGGTATTGATTTTTGGTCTTTGTAAAACCTTATATTGACCAAATTACTTTACCCCCTCTTAAAAAGCTTAATATTGTTGAACTCAAGTTTGAGGGGGGGGGGGGTTATATTTTTTGGCTCTTGAAAATAAAATTTGTCCTCAAAAATTGTGAGCCAAAAATAAGTTTAGGGGAGTTTTTCACGATCATATATTCTTGTCCCCATTAATAACTTTTCCTCCCAAGCTACAGGTTTATTGAGATTTAAAAGAGACAACAGAGAGGACACTGCTGTAAACAAGTTTGGGGGAGGTTTGTGCTTATTTAAGCATCACTTTGCATCATACTTTGCATAAGCACAAAACATATAAAAAAATATAATAAAAGATTAGAAAGTGAAAAATTATATTTAAAAGATTGGAAAAGTTTAAGAAACCAAGAAAGTTAGATATTTTCTTAAACGAAACTAGTAATAAGTAGTTATGAGCCGTTGTCCCAAGGGTTAGTAAGATGGAGGAAGTCACTAACCTGAGGATAAAAATAAGTCTGAAAAATAGTTCCTATTCTGGAAGCCAAACATCTGAATGTTGATACCCTACTATACGCACTTACACACGTCTTGAAACTCGGGATGGTAGAGGATACCTTGAAATGCTCTTGTCTAAAAGCCAAAGTATGAAGAAAATAAAATGAAGCATAAAAGATAAAATGGTGAAGAAAAATGAACACTGGTTTTGTAATCACCAAGGCAGCATAAAAAAATATAGCGAGGGTGCTTCATCACCTAGTGCCTTAGACCAACTGGTTTGGGAGTCACTGCTAAGCCTTAGGTGTTGCAAGACGAGGAAAGTATTAATTGCGCCTAATATGTGAGCACATTGAGTAATCGGTTAGTACCTCAAGAAGTTTAACGGTCGCATGAAAAATGTGTGAACAATTCCATCCAAAATATTCACCGACTAAAAAGTACTGAGGTAGATGGACAAGAGTATGATAGCTTGAATTGAATTCTCCGAGTGTAGGGATGTATTTTACACACACGTAGGGGTATATGATCGGTGTTTAGAAGAAAGGCAGGGATGAAGAATAAAGGCGATGTTTTATTGAGGGATGATGTGATTTCTAACATCTTTTCATTACTATTAAGATAGGGCTCATGACAACCGAAAAGCTAGTGTAGTTGAAAACTTTGACTTTCAAAGTCTTTCTTTTATAATTCTTATCTTTATATGTAACTTTCACAGTCTTCCTTTTATTATAGGATTTTATGGGCGCAATCCGCTGAAAACCCTCAGGAGACAACACTCCTCCTTCTAGGGACACCTAGAGGTTTAAAGGCTTGTTGCACGTGCTCAGTGCAATCGTGTTGCCTACGAAAGTGTGCTAGTTAGTTTTTCTTTCTCTTTCTCTTTTTCTTTTCTCCTTCATCTGAATAAAAGAGGTTTGCTCGGGACGATCAAAGTCAAGTTTGGGGGTATTTGTTCAGTCGAAAATACTGCACTTTCAACACGACAATTTCCTTACTCTTTCCAATCATCTAAAGGTGTTTGGTATAAATATAACACATATTTGCAGTTAGTCTGGAAAAGATCATTTAACATGTGTTATACTTTATAACCAGCATTATGAAGGAAATTGTGTGTTAATATTTTGTATCTCTCACACTCTTTACTGAGATCTTATGCCAGATTATTCAAGTCAAATAACAGGAATCAGAAATCTGCTGATATAATACAGGAAACCAAGAATCAAATACTGGCAGCAACTAAGGAAACATTATAAGATTCCAGACATCAAAAGAATACCTCAAGTCCAACTCCAGAACACCCTAGAAAAACCATGCAATAATCTCTTCAAACGGACGCGGAACGGCGGCCGAGTCAGCCCGATCCGCCGCGGATCCGCGGCCGTGTTGGGGGCACCGGGATCGATATTTCTCCAGATGCTTCCTTGTAACCTCCTAGCTTGTTGAAGACGCTTCGAACTTCCTAGCTTACTCCAGAAGCTTCACTACAACAGCCAAGCTTCTTATGCAAGCTTGATAACTACCTTACTCTAGAAGCTTCCCTACAACTACCTAGATTCTTGGGGAAGATTAACCTAGCTTCTAGTGGAAGATTGATGAAGGCTATATAAAGAGACTTAGGGTTACATTGTAAAGGTTGTTGAACATTGAGCCAATTAGTTACACAATTAAGCTGAACAATTATTACACAAGTTGAGTGACACAACTTGAGATTCAATTCCAATTCAAGATCCAAATCAAGATTCGTTGAGAACAACATCGAGCGAAGACATCAAAGATCCTTTACGTGAAGCCGATCTTCATCAAGAGCGCGGGATCCTCGACAGGTCCAAGTCTCACGGAGATCGAGCAACGCGAATTTCGACGGAATTAGTTACCGCTTCAAGGGAGCGATCGAGAGCAAATCTTGTAATCTCGAATTGAGGGAAAGTGTAATTAGACGTCGATTTAATAAAAGGTGACCATTTGTTAATTCTAGCTTTCTTTAAATTCTCGTATTATGAAATTCCTAATTCTTGATTCTTTTATTTTCATGACGCGTGAGTGAAATCTCCGCTTGTTAAGGATTCGATGAATTCGGTAGATCAAATGGTGATGAAATCCTAAACTAATCTTAAGTCTTATGAGAATTATGAACTTTAGGAAAAAGAATCGTCAATGACCAAATTGGGAGTGAGATCACCATTCTTGATAATTTCGTTGCAATTTGGAATTAAATGATTGATGATTTTCTTTTCTAGAGGCTAGATTTGAATGATGATCAATGAAAAGATAAGGGATAGTGAAGAAGAAACCCTAGTTTCTTCAAAGGATCCCTAATCTTCATTCATCATTATCGTTTTAGCTATAATTCATCAATAGATAAGATAAGTAACTTTTAGTATTCATCATTGACTACTAATTCCTATCGAATCCTACAGGCTATTCTTCATACTCTTGATAACTAAAATTGAAATTGGACACTTTCTTTATTTCTAATCCTTGAACATTTTCTTGATTTTCTTGAAATGATAAACT
The DNA here is from genome assembly GCA_030015575.1 of Agapanthus africanus. Classification (NCBI taxonomy): domain Eukaryota; kingdom Viridiplantae; phylum Streptophyta; class Magnoliopsida; order Asparagales; family Amaryllidaceae; genus Agapanthus; species Agapanthus africanus. The sequence goes on from JASDDO010000022.1 coordinate 372,318,983, forward strand.
CAATTAAATCTTGAATCACTTTCTTGAATTTTCTTTACTATTTTCTTTCGACTCAACTAAAGCAAGAACGAATAAATACACGGATCTCAGTGGACGACCCGTACTCATTAACGAGCTACATCGACACCGTTATTGATTGCGGTTGTAAATTCTTTGGTTGTGATTATACTTTTGATAACATTTTCAAAACACAATTAAAACGATCAATCAATGTCCAAAGTTCATACTTTGTTGGTGTACATGGACTCTATCTCGGTCCGCATTACATCCAGCCATTTTACTGAGTCGCCGCTCTGAATGGATTGCTGGAAGCTAGTTGGCTCATCATTGTTAATGATGCAATCCTCTCTATCCCTATCTATAAGAAAACCGTAGTATCTCTCGGGTGGATGGGACTTCCTACTAGTTCTGCGGAGTGGTGCAGGGATGTCCTTTTCTTCTGAAACCTTTGGTTCTACCATACTTTCAGTAATAGTTTGTGGTTCTGGAATTTCTTCCAGTTCCATTGCGCTCCCACTAGTTCCTTTTTCAAAAATTGATTTTCTAAAAAGTGGGCATGACGAGAAACAAAAAACTTTTGTTCCTCTGCGTATTAGAAAAGACCCCCCCGGAGTTTCTTTGGATATCCTACAAACTTACACAGTACTGAGCGTGCCTCGAGCTTGTACGCATGCTGCTTTTTTACAAAAGCTGAACATACCCATATCTTCAGATACTGAAGATAGGGTTTCTTCCCACTCCACATCTGATATAGTGTGTTAGGCACAGTCTTGGTAGGAACCTTATTCAAGAGATATGCAGCTGATTCTAGTGCATTAGCCTAGAAGGATTGCGGTAACTCAGCGTTTACTCATCATGGAACGTACCATATCCAATAGGGTTCTGTTTCGCCTTTCCGATACACCGTTGTGTTTTAGTGTGTATGGAGGAGTAGGCTGAGAGAGAATTCCATTCTTTTTTAGGTAATCCTAGAACTCGGCACTTAAGTAATCACCACCTCGATCAGATCTCAGTGTCTTGATACTTATGCTTGTTTGTTTTTCCACTTCATTCTTATATTCTCGGAATTTCTCAAAGGCCTCGGATTTATGTTTCAACAAGAAGACATGTCCATACCTGTTAGTTGTATTTATGCCCTAGAGGCCATTATTGTACATGATTGCATATTATAATGGATGTTTGGACATATATAGGGAGGGCTTTCTTGCTCGACATGATAGTATGCTATCGGTTACTCTTTATCTTAACATGTAGACTAGTATTGTGATACCGTCTTTCTCTCACATGTTGGTAAAGCCCTTAGGATGTGTACTTGACTACCAGGATTATGATGTAGATTATACTAGTGGGGCCAGGGTAGTCCATAAGTTCATCCTTTAATTGTTCCTAGACGTGGGTGTATCGAGACGGGGCATCGATATTCTAGAGTAGACTAGCGTATATGTTTCTCGACCCATTTGATGGGCGATGGATGATCCCATATCTATTAGTGTTTGACATCAAAGATTGTATACGGGTGCTCAGTGGAGACTGAGTACACTGAACAAGACTCGCCGAGAACTCCTAGATGGTATTATACCTAATGTCAGATAGCAGTTCTCTGGTGACATTGGTACATGTTAGTCTGTAGACCCGAGATCGTCATAGAGTCTTGTGTGATTCCCACCGTGCATTGATTTCCACCCTACCACGTTCAAGAGAGCGTGTAAACAGGTTGTTTTTGGGTACAGTCCCGAGTCACATGGAGGCAATGAGTGATAGGAGGGATTTTGTCTCTCCCGGTATTGGGGGTTGATGTTGCGCTGTACTCGATTGGCCATAACAGGAAGTTCCTGGCTAAGGCTGATACTGAGATTTACCGGTAAATGTTATCAGTAGTTTCTCGACCCGTTATGAGCCTCACATTGGTATGACATATCAAGTTATTGGGGTCTAACGTGTACCACCCCCAGACTCGATATGCGACATATCAGACGAAGAGACCGGACTGTACGGTAGTGTTACTTACTGGATTCACGGGAGTATGAACAAGCTTGCTTGTCGATCTTCTGATCGCTCAATACCTGGGTAGCCGTTGCTTCCAGCTAGTACCGCTGACGGCTTGTAGGTGACTGATATGATCATCACCTACTGCTGGCGTATTGACGAATCTTTAGAGTCCTATACAGAGATTTCCTGGATCAAGCGAAACGAAGTAGGGCACATATGTGATATGTGCGGGGCCGAGATTGATACGTGTATGTGGTACAATATTCTAATCTCGCGATATAGGTTATATGTGATATAACCAGATTATTGAATCAAGTGTTGATTCAATAATTTGTTTATGTATATTTGATATACATGTATATGATATTAGTCGGTTGTATGTGATATAGATGGATTATTAAATCAAGTGATGATTTAATAATTTAATATATAATTATATATTTGATATATTAATATATATTAACTAATATTAGCTCACTTAAGAATCTCTTTTCTCTAAATACATACAAATATATATGGATATATATTAATGTATTTATTTATGTGTCATGTTAGATGATACATTGGACTTGGGTGTATGAGACTCATACCAAAGTAAAGATAATTTGGGTGTTTAAATATTAAGGGAAAAATCAAAATTAGGTGGAAATTAGCATGGCTAAGATGCTTGTGGAAGCATGTAGAAGCCTTGACTTAAGTCCACTAATTTTATTTTACTCTAGATATTTATTAATCTAACCAATATCTTTAGCCATGGTTAAGTCTCTACATGAGATATATGAGATATTTTCTCACCCATGGTTCAAGAACTTGATCACTTGGTGTCTTCTTCATCTCCTTCTTTGCTCTCTAGCTTTCAAGTGAGAAGAAAAAGAGAAAAACAATTCTAAAGTGAGCAAAATTACTACTTCATCAATCTATACCAAACTAGCCATTTAGTATAGCTTGTTTGCTTCACTAATCCATCAATTAGTGAAGAGGTAGCTTGAGTTAGAGATTCTTCGACATAGATCATCTTCGGCCTCGAAGATCCTTAAGCAAGCTCGTTCCTTTCGCCTAGTGGAGCCTAAGGAGAGTCCGGAACATCACTACTTGGAGCTAAGGGACTACTACACGGAGCTTTAGAAATGAACGACCGGTCTACAAAGGTTGTATTCCTATTTCACTTAGTGTAAAGTTTGTTTACATGCTTTAAAAACCCTAATTCTCTAGTTAGATCATTGGTTCGGGCTCGCTCGGCACCCTAAAATTTTAAAATAGCATACTTGATGCGTGCCGAAAACCGTCAGGGGTGCTAGGCGAACCCAACAGTGGTATCAGAGCCAAGCTAGAGTATTAGGAGTTGTCTATGCGAAGTTAAATTGTTCGATCGACTATTCGAAACCGAAAAATCCCACTCTATGGACTTTTTTTAAAAGATGTAATTTTTCTAATTAAAAATATTCAGAAAAATATGCAGGGTTTTCTATGGATTCACAAGAAAAACGACAGCCCAACTCGACACAACGACTGCGGAAGCACGGCCAAAGCATGCCTTTGGCGGCGGTTCCGCGGCGCCGTTGGTGAGGCAGGGAGCTTGCTTTCTTGTGTTGGTCCGTAGGTACTTGGGACACTCTCTGGGTATTTTTAACTGTGACTCAAGTGTTGAGGTCTATGGGAATTTTGGGTGTTTGATAAATCGATCGAAATGTTTAACATCGTCTAGATATCTGTGATTTGTGATACAATATTTGGAATCCATAATAATTAGTTTTGTGAAAACTAATGAGTACTTTCTAAATCTAGCAATTTAGTCTCTTTTGATCGGTTGCCATGGGGTTTTGATTCGGATCAAAACTCCGTCGCAATCTCGTATAGTACACGAACGTTCACTGGGTAACACTACTTGATAGCCCCGCCCCATAGCCCCGACCAAGTGACTGTAGGAGAACCCCATAACCAAAAGCATCAGTTCGGGTGTTCGCGGCCGCGGTGTTCCGCCTAAGTGCACTTCATCGATGGCATCGGAGGTGCGGCCGTCTACTAATGTTTCTGACGAGCATTCGATCATCTGTCGGGAATCTTATTGAATTGCCCGACTGGTTATTGAAAAGTGTTTTCAATTTGAGACTAAAATGCCGGGTTTATAACGTTATGCATGAAATTCAGAATATGTGATATTCCGGGTTCATGATGTCTAAGGAATTTATATGGTTAGGCATGAAATCCGAAGTATGTGATATTTCGGGTTTATGATGTCGAAGGATGTTGCGGATTCCAATTATTGTAGTTTTCATTTCTTTTCCACGACCGTAAGTGTAATATGTGGTGTATCGCCGGTTTCGTTGCTATACGTCAACGAAAATTGGGATACGCATATTTACTTATGTTGATGACATGTGATGTTATGTGTTGCTGTGATATGTTATATTGGATCATCGTGTTTGAATAGCCGGGGGTTTTTGCGTGAGATGAGAGTTTTTCATTTTCATTCATGTAAAAACTTGTATGTAATATTCTTTTATTGGGACACTTCCGGGTTGAGGATGATATCACCATTGATGTATATTATTTACTTTTCCGCATTAGGAAAGACCCAAGGCGGAGAGCACAAGTAACCGGGTTCTCGATTCCAGTGGGAGACCATCTCGAGGAGTCGAGACCGGGTCTCCTTGTTGGAGATAGTGCCCTCATAGTCAATTATTGGATCGCAGGTACGTGATTGCAATGATTGTGGAGGACCTATCCCGGTAGGACAGTCTTACTCGAGATGATAGTATGCTATCTGGTTTGACTTTATCAGTCGTGTACATGTTCAGGTGACTGATTGCATGTTACACTTTGATAGAGCCCTTAGGATCTTGCTTTACTACCAACAGTATGATGGCGATCATATACGTGAGAGTTGGGTAGTTTATATGCATATCCTTAATTGTGGTCCCTAGTCGTGGGAGTTTTGAGACAGGGCATCGATACTCCGGAGTAGACTAGTGTATATAGTCGAGACCCCGACGAGGGGCGGTGGCCGGTCTCACAAGCCACTGGTGTCAATTGGATCACCTAAGATGTATACAGGTGCTCATTGGGTTATGAGTACACCGGACAGGACTCGCCGGGAATCTGCTAGTTAGTATTATATCTACCGTCAGATAGCAGTTCCCTGGTGAGATGTGTACAGGTTAGTTCATCGACCTGAGGTCGTCATTTGTCTCGTGTGAGTTCCCACTGTGCTTTGATTTCTACCCTACCACGGCTCAAAGGAGTCGTGCAAACAGGTAGTTTTTGGGTACAGTCCCGAGCCATATGGAGGCACGTGAGCGGATCGGCAGGGGATTCGTCTCTCCCGGTATTGGGGGCGAGGTCGTGCTGTGTCTAGGAGAGCCATTACACAAAGTCCATGGCCATGGCAGGAGATTTACTGGTAGGTACTCCAGTAGTATCTCAGGGTGTTATTGGGCTTCACTCCGACACGACTTATACTGCTATTGGGGGTCTGACGTTACTAGCCCCCTAGGCGGATATGCGATACTCATTGACGAACGGACCGGACTGTATATACATTGTCACTGTTAGGCTCAGTAGGGTTTTCCGGATGAGTGCGCTCATCGGCATCCCTTGAGGTCAGTCCATGGGCAGCCGTTACGCATTGCTAGTGCCGCTGACGGTTTGTGGTTAAACCCACTGCCAGGGTACTGACGAGTCATTAGAGTCCCCCACAGACAGTTTCCCAAGTTCGGACGAAACGTTGTAGAGGCCGTATGGTTTTATGGCAGGGTTCGGAAAATGCACGTGCGTTTACGCACGTGTCAGTTTTCGGGCAGATGATACTGGTCGGCTTTGGTTTAAGCCGGATCCGAGTATTATATTGAGTAGGTAGAATATCTTTGTCTCAGTTTCATTTGTATTCGGTCGTAATACAAATGCGGGTATATTTATACAGTTTCGGGGTTGTACTGAAATTCGTTTTAGGATCACTTTTGGAAGTTGCCAGTTTCCAGTTTTCTATCAGCCGTCTTTTAACATTCGGTTAAAGACGGATTTATCTTTTCTTGGATGAGAGTGTGTCATGCTTCTAGAAGGTTCTAGAAGGTTCTAGATTTGGTGAGGTGTCTTGTGACTCATGCTTTGATTTTAACCACTTTCTTGTTTTGGTTAAGATCTTTTATTTAGCTAAAGATATTTTGTAAGAAGCTTCTTGTCTTAGGGTCACCACTTGGTTCCTACGGTCACCCCCCCTCTCTTTATAAGAGGCCGGCCCCCTCCTCTCTCTCTCATGGTTGTTGATTTCATTTTGTAGAAAAGATATGATAGGTTTTATCGGTGTATGGAATTTCACAGTCCATTTCATTCCATCACCCGATTCCTTCGGCAACTTCATTAACCGATCGTCCACGGATTTGGACGAAGTGAGACAAAGTCATCTACTCATTCTCTACATCATTCTTGGTCGTCTCTTTTAGCAAACTTGACAATCGAGTTGCCTCGAGTCAGAGGCGGGAGCCCGTTTAAAGAACCGATCATGTGGTGCCACCTCGACGAGGAGATCGGAGATCGACGAGATCGGAGAAGCCGCAACGGAGCGTGGGATGATGGTTGAAGAACGAAGGACTCGGATCGTTCGGTACAATCTTTCTACACTCTTTACAGTTTGTTAGTTTAGCAATAATGGCAGATCCGGGTTAAAGTATACGATAGCGCCAAGTTAAAAGTTTTTGTTCCGCATTTGGCGTCTGTAGACTGCCGGGACGCTAGCGTAGACTTACAGTGGTATCAGAGCCTAACCATTTTGCTATACTAACTTGTGCTAACGCGTTTAAAATATCGATCCGACCGGAAATCGAAAATTCCAAAATACTAGCCCGACAGTTTCTGTTAATTTTAAATGGTCTCAAAATTAAATTCTACATGTCTCAGAAATGTGTGCAGGCTTTTCTAAGAACGACGTAGAAATTTGGGCACGTGATTCGATGAGGCAGCCGCGGAAACGTGGTCAAACCTATGGTTTGACCGCTCTTCCGCGGCCAAACAGTGAGCTCGTGGCCCCAACTTTTTACAGTGGGTTCTTGGTTTGATTTTGGGGTTTTTGGTAAATATCATTTTCGCCCAGATTTTGTTACTGTTCACCAGTAAGCAGTGGGGCCCACTTTTTGATATTTGGTCTTTGGTCGATCGAAATTTAAACACGTTAGTTTACAGTGCTTACATTATATCTCCGACCGGGAATGTCATTTGATCGGTAAACCGCGTTTAATTGCTATAGTTCTTTTAGACGGGTTTGCGAACGTGACATTCGCGTTGATGTTCTGTGTTGTGCTGTGATGTTGCGGATTTGTCGTGGTGGATAGCAGTGTGCAATGGTAGTACAGTTTGAGTTTATTTGTACATTTGATTTTGCGGGGCGAGCGTCCAACTTGTGGACTGCCGTCACTGCCTGTTGTATAATATTCTTTTGGGGCACGACCAGGTTGCGGTCGATGTACCTATTGTATTATTTTTCATTACTGTACTAGGTTTTGCCCCGAGACGGAGTGCACGGATAGCCGGGTTCGGGAGGGCAACGGGTCCGCATCTCATGGCTTTGAGAGGCAGAGGGGTCCCACTCTAGAATTGGCAGACTATTCGCCGCACTCGTAGGGGGTACAGGTTGACCCAAGGAGGGGTGCTCAATTTACCGGATTCCGTGAAGTGCCGGGTGTTCCATTCACTATGCTGTGGGGACTGCCTCGCTTCAGGTTTTGGCGGGTAACTTGCCGCACCCGTAGGGGTCTAGGTTTCATTGCACAGGCTATCCACACGACAGGGGAACGTCGAGTTTCAGCAGCGGCTCTGTGAAACTCGGGGATCCCAGATTATCTGTATTGTTCTGTGATGCTTATTACTTTTCTGTAATGTTGCATACTATCACGCCTGGAGCGATTATTGTATATTGGTTTATATACTATTAGATGTTGTATATGTTTTACACCCGCGCTAGTCCAATCCCCGCTCTGTCGTTAGTTAAGTAACCTAACGGGTGATGACGAGACCCAGTGACGAATGCGGATGGCATATACGTACATTTTATTTTCGTTCTTTTCTGGTGTGATTAAATGATGGGACTGCGTTGATTCTGATCAATGCAAAGTAAATCAAACCTGTATACAGTTGTTGGAACAATTTAAAAAGTGTTGTTACAAAGACGTTTCCTTTTGTTATGCATAGCGGTATTCAGTGGAATATCCTGCACCTCATTCGACGGGGCAAGGGCCGATATCCCTTCACCGGGACTGACCCCTTGGGCAGAAGTTTGCGTCAGAGTAATAACTTCACTATAGTCGATTACATGTTGCTTTGCATAGCCGTATTCAGTGGAATATCCTGCACCTCATTCCACGAGGAAAGAGCCGAGATCCCTTTACCGGGAGTGACCTCTTTAGCAAAAGGTTTTCGCCGCTATATTTTAAAAAGCTATTAGGTTCCTTCAGCGATATCAAGTTCACTACGCTAAAGGTTTTTCGCCAAAAACCAGTCGTAGCCCTCCGTCACTTCTTTTGGGTATTCAGTAGTATTCAAGCTACGTATTTTGACCAACGCCAAGGCATAGTGTTTGGTAGCTGCTGGGTATTCAATTGTTGCATAGATAGATGAGTTAGTTTGGGACAGTCGTTCTGCCATTTTGGCCAACGTCAAAGGCATGTGCGGGTGGGTTCAAATTGACAAGATAGTGATGGGTAGAACTTGGCATGTGACTTATAACATTTTGACCAACGCCAAGGTTATAAGAGCATGGGGCAAAAATAATATCAGGAGTTTCTAAAGAAACTGAAACTTGCCGAGTATGCGCATACCTTCTGGAGTATGAGTAACGTGGATGCATTCCATCACGTTATCATGCGATGAGAGTTGGATCCTGATTCCCACTGATGAGTTGGTTTACTCTTCGGGTGATCCCGATTGATTCTTCTTTAGGTTTGGAGGAGAATTTGAGGTACAGTGGGAGGTTTCCGGATTAGATAAATTGATGACCATTCTGATCTAGGTTAGAGTGCACGCTGAGTGTTTCTTTTCTCTCTCTCTCTTTGGCAGCGACCTTTGACCGACCTTAGACTATGACTCAGTGACCAGGTTGACCGAATCTTCTTAAAATACTGGCTTATTGGATTGTCTGAGTTGCATAAGTCATTGCCACTCCTTCTTTTACCCTTTGCATTTCTCAGAACACCCGTATTACTACGGATATCCACTTCCATTAGATAGATCCATCGTATGGTTATATACGAACTCGAAGGGACTTCTTCGGGGATGGATCCAGGTTCAGGAGAAATAGAATTGGTTTATTCAGTTGTCTTTTATTATCACCTTCTCTCAGGTTGCGAGAGCTCCTTGGTTTAGGAGAGTACACCTATTACGCCTATTGGATAGTCTTATTCCAAACCATAGGCTGGTGCCGAAAGGTAGGGAATGAAGAAAACCAATTAGCCTAAGTAGGGTGTGCAGAAGGTAATATGTAAAGACAAAATAAAGGGATTAGAAAGAGGGCAAAGTAAATTGCGACTGATATCATTCACGACCAAAACCGCGTACTTCATCGCCGCTCCTATTTCACCTTTAAAAGAATAAGGCATTATTCAGTTGTCTTTTATCGTCACCTTCTCTCGAGATGCGAGTACTCCTTGGTTTAGGAGGGTACACCTATTATGCTTACTGGATAGTCTTCTTCCAAACCATAGGCTGGTGCCGAACGGTAGGGAAGGAAGAAAACCATTTAGCCTAACGATGGTGTACAGAAGGTAACGACTAAAGACAAGTAAAGGGATTTGGAGAGATGGCAATAAAATATACGGTTGAAGTCATGAATTGGATTATGAAAGAGGCATTGCTATGAATACCAGGATACCCCTACGAAACATTTTCATGTTTCAGTGCATTGTTAAAGGAAAAACTGTTTTCCCGATTAGACACTTACTCCAAGGGTATGTATTTACCAGGTTTCATTCTCATATCTGTATGGTTTTACAGATGATGAGTGGGAGTAAGATATTGGGAATTAAATGATCATCCTCATTATATCGGAATTCGTTGTAATTGGTGATATTTGAGGAAATCGCCAGGGTACAGTTTTCCACCTACAACGCACAGGTTTAGAGTTGTTCAACTCAGCGAACTTATACAGAGTATTGTATGTTGTCCAGTGTCCATCAGGACAAAGGGGTAGGTCCTCGTACTATGTTCTGTTTACTTATAACTTCTCTAGTATTTAGACAAGTGTTTCGTAGAAATACAAGGTCTATGTTTTGAGAAGTTGTGGGTATAAGAATAAAGTAGAGAACCAGGTGTCACAAGTATCGGGATTCTTCAAAGAGATCGAAGATGTAGATTCTTGTGATTGGTATTCAGATGATAGTGATGGTTTTGAGAAACGTGTTTCTCTTTCAGGTTACTCATAATTGGATAGATTCCTAAGTTGAGTAATGCTGATTAGCCTTTTTCCATTAAGTTGATATGCACTGGAGACAGCTGCATGATTTGAATATGGTTCCAATTAAATAAGTGCCAAAGTTTCTGTATTGGATATAGAATAGATCGTACCTTAAAAGAAATTAAGGTATGGGGAGTTGTCCAGCTTATGCTTAAAACCAGACTCTGGATAACTCAGGGCACGTTTCTGTAATGGCTGTTTGTGGGTTGACCCTGGCTATGACGAGGGTTGATATTCTACCATTTGGAAGATCAATAGTGATATTGTTCTTGACTAGCCACAGTTTTAGTAAAATGGATCTTTTTCAGAAAACAGTAGTGGGAGTATGGTAGAACTGGAAGTGATTCCAGAACCGCAAACAATTACGGAAAATTTAATAGGACCTATATATTCAATCAGGTTTGACATTCCAATAGCCACTCCGCAGATATGGTGGGTAACCTCAGACACCCGAGAGGTACTTCGGTGGCCTCAAGGACGGTGACAGGGAGGTTCTTATCTACCAAGACTTGACACTACTGTTGTTCCAGGATATGAGACCCAGTAGGAGGGTTGTCGTAGTCAGTGGGAGCAACGGAAGCATGGTGGGCAAGTAGCTTATGTCTATTTATAGACTAGAGCAGTTATGGCGGAGAAAGATCATCTAATTTTGATGTGACAGTCATGGGTTTGACTTCAATCAGAATAGGGGATGGATCAGTTAAGAAGGTAGTAGGGTGTGATGTCATGGTATTTGGATGACATACACAGAGTAGGAAGTAAAATTCCTATACTACGATCGGTTGTACTGTGGTCGTTACACAGTTGTTTCTCCAGACAGGATATGGATATAATATTTGACATTCTGGTTTCTAGATCTATGGTTTTAGATCTGGATTTGGGTAGTTTCCCAATGTGGGTACTTTGACAGATATTCTAATGGTTTTTGGAATAGTTGACTCCTAGCATGGTGGTGTACCTGCAGGTGATGGAGTCACCCTCTCTAAAGGTGTCTTACAGACTAAAGGGGAGAGAGATGTGCATGATTGGCAGATCACTTGCTTAGGCAATTGAGTCAATCATGAGATGTCAAGTACCACACCAAATGTTGGTTTTGCACTAGATGCAATAAGTTTGTATTAATCCAATCCTGGAGAAACATAAGGAAGCAGTTTTAGAACATAAGTACATGTTCTATGGATTTGATGACGGCAGCCTCCTTCGGGAGACGGTTATCATTCCAGGCTTCAAAGGTGACATGGTTGACAGAGTGATTGTCAGAGTTTTAGTTTTTCCTTCTGACGAAGAGGGACAGTATTATGGACAGGTGGTCCAAGAGGATACTGTGGGAAGCAAGGTGCCCGATACTGATTAGGTTCAGTGATCGATTCTGTCTAAGAAGTTTGGATATGGAGTTCATTTATGAACTAAGGTCCCATCAGATATCCAGACATATTCTAAGACAGGTACTACTCAATTCGGGAGATGGTTTTCTCCGCGAACTTGAGATTAAGAGAGATATAGAAAGATACTTCTAGGCGGATCCACTCACTAAGGCTATTTCTCGAACACAATAGTTTTACAAACGAGCTTTGTGAAACTGATTAGTAGAGGAGTTGGGTGTCGTTTTCACACGGGCTGTGAGTAGTCGACATCGCAATATTAGCCTTGAGTGCAAGTGGGAGATTGTTGGAGATAGTGCCCTCATAGTCAATTATTGGATCGCAGGTACGTGATTGCAATGATTGCGGAGGACCTATCCCGGTAGGACAGTCTTACTCGAGATAATAGTATGCTATCTGGTTTGACTTTATCAATCGTGTACATGTTCAGGTGACTGATTGCATGTTACACTTTGATAGAGCTCTTAGGATCTTGCTTTACTACCAACAGTATGATGGCGATCATATACGTGAGAGTTGGGTAGTTTATATGCATATCCTTAATTGTGGTCCCTAGTCGTGGGTGTTTCGAAACAGGGCATCGATACTCCGGAGTAGACTAGTGTATACAGTCGAGACCCCGACGAGGGGCGGTGGCCGGTCTCACAAGCCACTGGTGTCAGTTGGATCACCTAAGATGTATACAGGTGCTCATTGGGTTATGAGTACACCGGACAGGACTCGCCGGGAATCTGCTAGTTAGTATTATATCTACCGTTAGATAGCAGTTCCCTGGTGACATGTGTACAGGTTAGTTCATCGACCTGAGGTCGTCATTTGTCTCGTGTGAGTTCCCACTGTGCTTTGATTTCTACCCTACCACGGCTCAAAGGAGTCGTGCAAACAGGTAGTTTTTGGGTACAGTCCCGAGCCATATGGAGGCACGTGAGCGGATCGGCAGGGGATTCGTCTCTCCCGGTATTGGGGGCGAGGTCGTGCTGTGTCTAGGAGAGCCATTACATAAAGTCCATGGCCATGGCAGGAGATTTACTGGTAGGTACTCCAGTAGTATCTCAGGGTGTTATTGGGCTTCACTCCGACACGACTTATACTGCTATTGGGGGTCTGACGTTACTAGCCCCCTAGGCGGATATGCGATACTCATTGACGAACGGACCGGACTGTATATACATTGTCACTGTTAGGCTCAGTAGGGTTTTCCGGATGAGTGCGCTCATCGGCATCCCTTGAGGTCAGTCCATGGGCAGCCGTTACGCATTGCTAGTGCCGCTGACGGTTTGTGGTTAAACCCACTGCCATGGTACCGACGAGTCATTAGAGTCCCCCACAGACAGTTTCCCAAGTTCGGGCGAAACGTTGTAGAGGCCGTATGGTTTTATGGCAGGGTTCGGAAAATGCACATGCGTTTACGCACGTGTCAGTTTTCGGGCAGATGATACTGGTCGGCTTTGGTTTAAGCCGGATCCGAGTATTATATTGAGTAGGTATAATATTTTTGTCTCAGTTGCATTTGTATTCGGTCGTAATACAAATGCGGGTATATTTATACAGTTTCGGGGTTGTACTGAAATTCGTTTTAGGATAACTTTTGGAAGTTGTCAGTTTCCAGTTTTCTATCAGCCGTCTTTTAACATTCGGTTAAAGACGGATTTATCTTTTCTTGGATGAGAGTGTGTCATGCTTCTAGAAGGTTCTAGAAGGTTCTAGAAGGTTCTAGATTTGGTGAGGTGTCTTGTGACTCATGCTTTGATTTTAACCACTTTCTTGTTTTGGTTAAGATCTTTTATTTAGCTAAAGATATTTTGTAAGAAGCTTCTTGTCTTAGGGTCACCACTTGGTTCCTACGGTCACACCCCCTCTCTTTATAAGAGGCCGCCCCCCTCCTCTCTCTCATGGTTGTTGATTTCAATTTGTAGAAAAGATATGATAGGTTTTATCGGTGTATGGAATTTCACAGTCCATTTCATTCCATCACCCGATTCCTTCGGCAACTTCATTAACCGATCGTCCACGGATTTGGACGAAGTGAGACAAAGTCATCTACTCATTCTCTACATCATTCTTGGTCGTCTCTTTTAGCAAACTTGACGATCGAGTTGCCTCGAGTCAGAGGCGGGAGCCCGTTTAAAGAACCGATCATGTGGTGCCACCTCGACGAGGAGATCGGAGATCGACGAGATCGGAGCAGCCGCAACGGAGCGTGGGATGATGGTTGAAGAACGAAGGACTCGGATCGTTCGGTACAATCTTTCTACACTCTTTACAGTTTGTTAGTTTAGCAATAATGGCAGATCCGGGTTAAAGTATACGATAGCGCCAAGTTAAAAGTTTTTGTTCCGCATTTGGCGTCTGTAGACTGCCGGGGCGCTAGCGTAGACTTACACTCCTAACTCTAGAATTGGTAGGGTTGCTTGCCGCTCTCGTAGGGGTCTAGGGATATGGGTTTGGCTATTCATCACGACCGTGGAATCCGTGTTTTTTACTGGCATAATTTAAAACACGGACCTCCTAATATATCTTATATTTTATATGTTGACTTCTGCTGCAATGTTCTGTGATGAGATCATTTAACTGCGTGAGATGAATGCTTTATATTATATATATGATATATAATAAACGTTGCTTATATTTTTCATCCGCGCTAGTCCTGCCCCCGCTCTGCTGTTAGTTAACTAACCTAACGGTGCATGACGGGACCCCGTGGTGAATGCGGATGGCATAAACATACATTGTATTTTCGTTTCTTTTGTGATTCTTAGGAAGCATAAATGATGGGACTTCATTAATGAGATTAATGAAAAGGAAAGAAACCTAATGATGTTGTGGAATCAAATTTTCAAAAAGGTAGCTCTAGTTCTTGCTTTGCATAGTGGTATTCCTTGATGAATATCCAGCACCTCATTCGATGAGGAAAGAGCCTAGATCCCTTCACCGGGAATGACCTCTTTAGAAAATGCTAGCAAATGCTACACCCATTCGGTTTATTTTGAAAAACTCAATTTTAAAAGCGGAGCTTAAACCACTCCTTTTCAAATCACTTGATTCTACAATGATATCAAGTTCATTACGCAAAAGGTTTTCTTAAAAACCTGTCGTAGCCCTCCGTCATTTCTGTTAGTTATATGTATGTCCTAGAGGCCATTACTGTACATGCGATGTATATTGTAGTGGATGCTTGGACATATATAGGGAGGACTTTCTTGGTCGACCTGATAGTATGCAATCTGGTTGCACTTTATCTTAACATGTACACTTATTGACTCTCTATTATATGTTGATAAAGCCCTTAGGATGAGTACTTGACTACTAGGATTATGATGCAGATCATACTAGTGGGGACAGGGTAGTCGGTAAGTATATCCTTCAAATGTTCCTAGTCGAGAGAGTATTGAGACAGGGCATCGATACTCCAGAGTAGACTAGCGTATACGCTTCTCGACCCATATGATGGGCGATGGATGATCCCACATCCATTGGTGTTTGACATCAGAGAAGGTATACGGGTTCTCAGTGGAGACTGGGTACACTAGACGGACTCGTCGAGAACTCCTAGATGGTATTATACTTATCGTCGGATAGCAGTTCTCTGGTGACACTGGTACAGGTTAGTCTGTAGACCCAAGATCGTCATAGAGTCTTGTGTGATTCCCACAGTGCTTTGATTTCCACCATACCACGGTCAAGAGATCATGCAAAAACGTGTTTTTTGGGTACAGTTCCGAGCCACATGGAGGCAATGAGCGATAGGAGGGGTTTTGTCTCTCCCGGTATTGGGAGTTAATGTTGCGCTATGCTCGATTGGCCATAATAGGAAATCCCTGGCCAGGGTTGCTGAGATCTACTGGTAAGTATTATCAGTAGTTTCTCGAACCGTTATGGACCTTGTATCGGCATGACTTATCAGGCTATTGGGGTCTGACGTTAAACCACCCCCAGGCTGTGATATGCGATATATCAGACGAAGAGACCGGACTGTACGGTAGTGTTACTGATTGGATTCACAGGAGTACGAGCAGGCTTACTTGTTGATCTTCTGATCACTCAATACCCGGGTGGCCGTTACGTTTAGCAGACCGCTTGCGGCTTGTGGGTGTTTGATATGATCATCACCTACTGCCGGCGTATTGACGAGTCTTTAGAGTCCTACACAGAGGTTTCCTGGCTCAAGCAAAACGGAGTAGGAGCACATATGTGATATGTGCGGGACGAGATTAATGCGTGTATGTGATACCGCATTCCATTCTGGCGATATGAGATATCGGTCGGTTATATATGATATAGCCGGGTTATCGGATCAAGAGTTGATTCGATAAGTTGATTCATATGATATTAGTCGGTTGTATATGATATAGCCGGATTATTAAATCAAGAGTTGATTTAATAATTTAATGTATAATTATATATTTGATATATTACATTACATTAACTAATATTAGCTCACTTAAGTAATTCTTTTTCTCACATTTGATACACTTTACATATATGTGATATATGTATTGTTTTCTTTTGACACATAAATATATATCTGATATATATTCATGTGTCATGCTAGGTTACATATGCAACAAGGGTGTATGAGACTTATACCATGCTAGGGTTTATGTTTGGGTTTTATTTATCATTAAGTAATTCACAAAACATTTGGAATTAGTCATGGATAAGCTTGTAGAAGCTTATGGATACATTGACTTATTCAACTTGTTTGTCTAGCTTAAAATATTTATTAACCCAACCCTTAACCTTAGACTATGGTTTATTCTCTACATAAGTTAGGCATGACACTAACTCATCCATGGTTGCAATTCTAACCTCACTCTCTCATGAGTTCATTCTTCTTCTTCTTCATCAAAGAAAAAGCTCACTAGGTTTTTTCTAAGTGAAGAATTAGTGTGAGAAAAATAAAACTAAAGTGAGCCCACTTCCTACTTCATCATCCTCTACTATTAGCCATTTAGTAATTCACAAAACATATGTTTATACAAGAATAATTTTTAATAAATATTTTATTTTCCAAAAATCTCATTTTTCTTAAATGTCATATTTTAAACCTTTCGAGACCGAATGCTCCTTGCGGAGGTCTGAATCTCGCACTACTAAGCCCGAGGGTGCATGATAAACCGTACTATCCCTAACGAGTTCCCCAAAGGTGGGTTGTAGTGGCGCTTTGCAAAGATTTAATAAATACTAGTCATTTAGAAAACGGTTTTATAAAGATAAGGTATTTATTTGAAAAAGGGTGTAAATTTCCGTATTTTAGATTCTAGGGTTTCCTAAGCCTACTAACCTATTTCTAAATGGTCTAAACGATAAGTCATTAGAAGCCTCAAATCGCCTCTTCACCGCCGATTGCGGCCAGGTAAGTGCCAGGTGAGTGGGAGGCTCTCCACTACAAGTAGTGGTCCTAATTAAGTAACCACTCGCCTTAGACACACTTGCCTAGACACCACAAAGTCAGGTTTAGATAAACGATCGATGTCCACGACATATCGTATTTTCCTATTAAAAGATATTGTTTTAAAATTGTTTAAAACTTAGAACTTTTAGAAAAGGTTTTAATAAGAAAATGGTATTTTAATGTAAAATCTTGTTTTGTCGTATTCTAAATTTTCAAGGTAGCGTGTTATGATTACATATGAGTGTGTGAGGAGGTAGGTCATTACCTCGTGATCTACTTTAAGGTATAGCAATGTTAAAGGGTTAAATGTGATAAACTAAACATGGTGGTATTTAAGTGCAAAAATATGGTATATTGCAAAAGCTATCATTTCATGTGTGAAAACTTGTTCAAATTAATTTTTAAGTGATTAGTAGTCAACATGAAGATGTTTAAGCATTATGGAATTGGTGATAAGTGAGTTTTGATAGAAAACCGAATCGGAAATCGGTTTGTTCCGATTTCCGTCGGGTTTGAAAAGTCGTATTTTTATGAAAGAATAGAAAGGTAGAAAAGAGGGACTTACGGTTTTGGACAACGCTAGAGAGTGAGAGGAAGGTAGTGGGTTTGCCGGTGCGTCGAAACTTCATGAAGAGGTCCAAGTATGATCGCCGGGATTTCGCCGTCGATTTCGTCAGCGCTTCGCCTTTCGCTCGTTGTCTCACGTACCAAGTTCTCTTGAAATTTTTAGAGAGTGGACTTAGGACTGTAGGGTGAGAGGGTAGAGGGTATGGGGGTTTATATAGGGTTAGGCTAGGGTTAGGGTTTTTAATAAAAAATATAAAAAATATACAAAATCATTAAAAATTCATCAAACATAGGAGTAAAAGGGATTTATTAGGCAATTTAAAACCGATCCAGGTATAATAAGTGTGCAGGAGGGTTGACCAAGTCATAACACAACTTTTCTCTGTTGGTGACTCGGCCGTCCGGCCAAGTCCGGCCGGCGGCGCCGGACCGAGTCGGCCGAGTCAGGCCACCAGAGGCCGGGGAAACTTCGGGGGTACAATTTGGTATATTTACTTTTTATTGTCCAGTACATATTTTGGGAGTTATGGCCTTTTGACCGTTGACTTCCAAAAGAAATTAAAACAAAATAAATACAAAAATAATGTGGGACATGGGATTTAAACTCTGGTGGCTTGGTTCAGCAGTGCAAGGTGTTACCAATGAGCTACAAGCTCCTTCTTGTAATTATTGTGGGAAAATAACTACTTAAAGTGGTAACAGCAACACTAAATACCCCAAGTATTACTTTAATTTTAAAACAATTTTATGTACACTAAAAATGGAGTTATTTAAAAACAAAATAATTACTTATATATATATTGTGCTCAGGTTAAAATACTCCTTTATGGATTTAAAATAATTTTAAAAAAATCTGTATAGAAAGTGTATAGGAAAAATTAGGGTTGTTACATTCTACCCTCCTTAAAAAAAATTCGTCCTCGAAATTTGAAAAAAGGAAAGTGCAACAGTTTCAAGGAAAGTCCGGTGCTTGTGTACTGACAATATGTGAAAAAAATAACAAGGTGGTGCAAGGGTTTTAAAAATGTGAAGAATGTGTGAAGGAATGAAAGAATGCGAAGGTTTTGATAAAATTGTAAAAGAGGTGAGAGAATTTTGGGTTAGCATAGATTCAAAGTATATGATTCAAGGAATATGAAAGAAAGGATTCAAGGGACATGATTGTAAAGAAGTTTTAGTTGCTGGTTCTTGTGTTATATTGCTTAGGTTGTTCACGCAGACCAGAACTGCATGATAGGGATTCATACAGCTCTGACCTGCATGGGCCACCAAAAAATCCTGTCACGCCCCGCTTCCCAGTGTACGACGAAGGGGACGCGACGAGGTCCGCTACGTATGTACTTAGAAGTACATACGCTAAGCGTATCTATGCAATATAAAAGTAAATCATAAGAGACAAGAGATATAGAAATAACAGCAACTTTATTAATAACATTCTTTTGTACAATGCATGAAAAGTAAATACAACTGGAATGAAAAGCGATGCCTAAACAATGGCATAACAGGAATGAAAATACAGAATAGAACAAGGTACAATGTCTAGAGCTCGGGGTCTTCGTGAAACTGATCCAAGTCTTCACCGGTGGGTTCGATCTCTGCTGGGTCCAAAGCACCTGACGACATTCAAAGAAGAAAGAAATATAATGTCGTCAGCGAACAGGTCGCTCGGTAAGTCCCAAAGATAAGGAAGAATTAGGAAGACAGAATAAGAGTTATCTTCTAAAGTTGTATACTATTTGTTGTAATGTTATATTAACGTTGTTGTTTGTAGCTTGGTACAGAAGAATGCCAGTGTATACGAGAGGGGTCTCTATATGCTAAAGACCAAGGCAAACGGAATATAGAGTACAAGGCTCCGTTAGAAGGCCCAGAACAACGGCAATTGGATTCATGTTAGATGTCTTAAATCTGACCGTCTCGTGCCACTGTTAACATCTTCCGTACCAATCTACCCCTTAAACCCCGTAGTGTTTTGATAGTATTGTTGTATTGTATTGTGTAAGTTGTATGACTGACCAAAACCATGATATCAGTAAACATATTGTAACTGCATAATCAGGTAAATGGAATAACGGAATAATGGATGTATATCCATGGTTTGATTCAGTCAAGTTATATAGATTGATAACTGGATTCTGGAATTTTTGTGTTCATATTGAGTTGGAATATTAAAGAATATAGATTGACTTGAATCATATTCAAGTCAGAAATAATCAGACTCAAACCCGAGTCAGACTAAAAGAAATGTAAGTCGAAGTTCTATATTTGTTAGGGTCATTATTGTAATTTATAAAACTTGATGGGGTTTTATGTAAAAATACTTTTGTATAGTTTTCAAGATACACCTCAAGTATTTATTATTCGTCTTTATAGTTACAATGAGTGTGATTTTATTTTGTGTTATTTCTAGTGAAAATATCCTAATTACATAAATAAAGGTATTAATTTGTAATATTGATTTATTTGAAATTCATGGTATTTTAATGTAACTTTTAATTTTGTAATTTTTTAGGAAAAGGTGGAAACTTTATCTTATAATAAAATAGGTGTTTAAATGATAAATATACATATGTTTATACAAGAATAATTTTTAATAAATATTTTATCTTCCAAAAATCTCATTTTTCTTAAATGTCGTATTTTAAACCTTTCAAGACCGAATGCTCCTTGCGGAGGTCTGAATCTCGCACTACTAAGCCCGAGGGTGCACGATAAACCGTACTATCCCTAACGAGTTCCCCAAAGGTGGGTTGTAGTGGCGCTTTGCAAAGATTTAATAAATACTAGTCATTTAGAAAACGGTTTTATAAAGATAAGATATTTATTTGAAAAAGGGTGTAAATTTCCGTATTTTAGATTCTAGGGTTTCCTAAGCCAACTAACCTATTTCTAAATGGTCTAAACGATAAGTCATTAAAAGCCTCAAATCGCCTCTTCACCGCCGATTGCGGCCAGGTAAGTGCCAGGTGAGTGGAAGGCTCTCGCCTCAGACACACTTGCCTAGACACCACAAAGTCAGGTTTAGATAAACGATCGATGTCCATGACATATCGTATTTTCCTATTAAAAGATATTGTTTTAAAATTGTTTAAAACTTAGAACTTTGAGAAAATGTTTTAATAAGAAAATAGTATTTTAATGTAAAATCTTGTTTTGTCGTATTCTAAATTTTCAAGGTAGCGTGTTATGATTACATATGAGTGTGTGAGGAGGTAGGTCATTACTTCGTGATCTACTTTAAGGTATAGCAATGTTAAAGGGTTAAATGTGATAAACTAAACATGGTGGTATTTAAGTGCAAAAATACGGTATATTGCAAAAGCTATCATTTCATGTGTGAAAACTTGTTCAAATTAATTTTTAAGTGATTAGTAGTCAACATGAAGATGTTTAAGCATTATGGAATTGGTGATAAGTGAGTTTTGATAGAAAACCGAATCGAAAATCGGTTTGTTCCGATTTCCGTCGGGTTTGAAAAGTCGTATTTTTATGAAAGAATAGAAAGGTAGAAAAGAGGGACTTACGGTTTTGGACAACGCTAGAGAGTGAGAGGAAGGTAGTGGGTTTGCCGGTGCATCGAAATGTCGTGAAGAGGTCCTAGTACGATCGCCGGGATTTCGCCGTCGATTTCGTCAGCGCTTCGCCTTTCGCTCGTTTTCTCACGTACCAAGTTCTCTTGAAATTTTTAGAGAGTGGACTTAGGACTGTAGGGTGAGAGGGTAGAGGGTATGGGGGTTTATATAGGGTTAGGCTAGGGTTAGGGTTTTTATTAAAAAATATAAAAAATTCATTAAATATAGGAGTAAAAGGGATTTATTGGGCAATTTAAAACCGATCCAGGTATAATAAGTGTGCAGGAGGGTTGACCAAGTCATAACACAACTTTTCTCTGTTGGTGACTCTGCCGTCCGGCCAAGTCCGGCCGGCGGCGCCGGACCTAGTCGGCCGAGTCGCCAGCCGGCGGCGCCGAGTCGGGCCGAGTCAGGCCACCAGAGGCCGGGGAAATTTCGGGGGTACAATTTGGTATATTTACTCTTTATTGTCCAGTACATATTTTGCGAGTTATGGCTTTTTGACCGTTGACTTCCAAAAGAAATTAAAACAAAATAAATACAAAAATAATGTGGGGCATGGGATTTGAACTCTGGTGGCTTGGTTCAGCAGTGCAAGGTGTTACCAATGAGCTACAAGCTCCTTCTTGTAATTATTGTGGGAAAATAACTACTTAAAGTGGTAACAGCAACACTAAATACCCCAAGTATTACTTTAATTTTAAAACAATTTTATGTACACTAAAAATGGAGTTATTTAAAAAAAAATAATTACTTATATATATATTGTGCTCAGGTTAAAATACTCCTTTATGGATTTAAAAAAAAATTTAAAAAAATTTGTATAGAAAGTGTATAGGAAATATTAGGGTTGTTACAATCTGGGAGTTCTCGGCGAGTCCGTCCAGTGTACCCAGTCTCCACTGAGCACCCGTACACCATCTTTAATGTCAAACACCGACGGATATGGGATCATCCATCACCCATCATATGGGTCAAGATGCGTATACGCTAGTCTACTCTGGTGTATCGATGCCCTGTCTCGACACACCCTCGACTAGGAAAAGTTATAGGATGTACTCGTTGACTACCCTGGCCCCACTCGTATGATCTCATCATAGTCCCAGTAGTCGAGTACATATCCTAAGGGCTTTATCAACATGTGAGAACAAGACAGTAAACTAATATAAGTCAACATGTTAAGATAAAGTGAAACCAAATAGCATACTATCATGACGAGCAAGAAAGTCCTCTCTGTATATATCCAAGCATCCATTATAATATACATCATATGTACAACAATAGCCTCTAGGGCATATACATAACTAACACCTTCATGGTATCAGAGCCTACCCATAAACCCTACTAGCTAGTTTGCACAAGGTTAAAATCTTGTTTGACAAATTTTTCCGAATCACGAATCTATGTTCATGAGCTTGCTCTCGATTTTCGAAGTTGTCCTAAAATTTTTCTAAGTATCTTAGAATTACATACAGGCGAAACTATAGCTACAGAAAATATTTGGGGGCCTAACTCCAAAATTCCGCCGCGGAAAGTGAGCAGAATGGCGCATTTGGCGGCGCTTTTTGGGATACAGTACCCTAAAAATTTTCTGGGGCTCTAGTTCATGAAAATATGATATTTGTGATATATAGTTTTGGCCCAGGTTTATTTGAGTGCAGGATTTGCTTTTGGGGGCCTATTTGGAAAAGTTTAGTCAATCGAAATTTTAAATGTGTATTTTACAGTACATTCACTTTTATCTGCGACCGGGAATGTCACTCGATCGGTAAAACTCATCTGATTGCTATATGTTCTTTTAGACGGGTTTTGCGAACGTGACATTCACGTTGATGTTGTGTGCTTGTTCTGTGATTGTGGTTGGATAGTCGTGATGGATAGCAAGTGTTGCAATGTTTGTAGTTCAGTTTAAATTCATTTGTACATTTGTTATTGCGGGGCGAGCGTCCGACATGTGGACTGCCGTCTTTGCCGGGTTGTATATTATTTTGGGGCACGACCGGGTTGAGGTCGATGTCACCGTTTGTACATATTATTTTCTTTTTCTATACTAGAATTACCCCGCGGTGGAGTGCACGAATAACCGGGTTCTAGAAAGGCAGCAAGCCCGCATCTCATGGAGTTGAGACGGAGGGGGCTTCTTTCTCATGGCGTTGAGACGGAGGAGGCTTCTTTCTCGTAGAGTTGAGACGGAGGGGGCTTCATTCTAGAATTGGCGGGCTATTCGCTGCACTCGTAGGGGGTACAGGTTTTCATTGCACAGGATATCCACACGACAGGGAACGTCGGGTTTTATTTATGGATCAAATGAAACCCAGGGCTCCAAGATTATCCACCATTCTATATTGTTGGCTGTGTTTCTGTGATGTTGTTTTCTATCATGCCTGGGACGAATGTTGTATATACTTATACACACACACACACACACACACACTAGTAGATGTTGTATATGTTTTGCACCCGCGCTAGTCCAGCCCCCGCTCTGTCGTTAGTTAAGTAACCTAACGGGTGATGACGGGGCCCAGTGGCGAATGCGGATGGCATATACGTACATCGTATTTTCGTTCTTTTCTGGTGTGGTAGGTTACATTGATGGGACAACATTAATTTTGATTAATGCAAGTAAAACAAACCTAAAAAGATGTTGTTGGAACCAAGTTTTAAAAACAAACATTACAGACGTTCTCTTTTGCTTTGCACAGTGGTATTCAGTTTAGAATATCCAGCACCTCATTTGACGAGGCAAGGGCCGAGATCCCTTCACCGGGAGTGACCCCTTGAGTAAAAGTTTGCGTCAGCGTAATAACTTCACTATAGTTGATTATTCTTGCTTTGCATCGAGGTATTCAGTTTGGAATATCCTGCACCTCATTCGACGAGGAAAGAGCCGAGATCCCTTCAAAGGGAGTGACCTCTTTAGCAAAAGTTTTCGCCACTATATATTTTAAAAAGGTTATCAAGTTCCTTCAACAATATCAAGTTCATTACGTTAACGGGTTTTCGCCAAAACCCAGCCGTAGCCCTCCGTCATTTCGGATTGGTATTGCTTAGTATTCGTGCTACGTATTTCGTGCTCAGCCGAGGCGTAGTGTACGGTAGCTATGTAATATTTTTCTGTAGCATATAATGCGATTGGTTAGGACAGTCGTGCGGTCATTTTGGCTCAGTCAAGGACTCGTACGGGTGGGTTTAATGCAATCAAGATAATGACGGGTTGAACTTGACTAGGATCCTTTGATATGTTGGCTCAGTCAAGGTCACTTGGGTCCTCGGGGTAAAAACCACATCGGGAGTTTTAAAACATATAGGAAACTTGCAGATTTAGCATACCTTCTAGAGTGTGGTGACTAGAGTGGATTCCATCTAGGTCATCACACAATGATAGTTGGATCCCGATCCCACTGATGAGTTGGATTACTCTCGGGAGATTATTTCACTTAACAATCAATGCTATAAACCAAGTAGGTGTCTAGAACGGTGTTAGCGGGGCTACGCCTCCAGGGAAAAGAGGTTATGTAATTAAGGAACTTCGCGAAAGCGTTGGAAAACCTCCCTCGAAGTACCAACACTAGCCTGGCTGAAAGGTTAAGCAAGTATTGTGACGTGCGACTAATCCTGACTAGTTCTTCTTTTAGGGTTTGAAGAAGAATTTGAGGAAATAGTGGGAGCCATCCTGATTAGATAAATTAATAAACCAATCTAATCTTGCAAGAGCGCAAGCTGAGTGTTTCTTTTCTCTCTCTCCAGGTAGCAACCATTTCACGCCCTAATCAAGATAATAAAATGTATCGCTTGACCGATCCGAATTCTTATTCGGGGCTGGGGAACGTCAATTCGGCTCTAACTTACGACAACAGTCATAAGTATGAGCAAGGGAAAGAGGACTGCATGGATTCCAAGGAGACCCAGTTGAAGAAGAAGCATAGTTTTGCATCTACTTCAGGTGTTCTTGTAATTGAGAACTGTTTTTCGGTCAGCCCTACCTTCTGGGTACTTGATACTGGATCAGGATCTCATATCTGTAATTTATTACAGGGACTGAGAAAAAGTAGGAAAGTTGCACCTGGTGATATGTCCCTTAGAGTAGCGAACGGAGCACAAGTTAATGCTGCAGCCGTCGGTGAATATCACCTAGTGTTGCCAAATGGCAATACTATGATTTTGAACAATTGCTACTATATATCTTCCATGGTTTGCAACATAATATCAGTGTCTTTACTCGATAAAGATGGATATAACTTTGTTCTTGATAGAAATATCATGAACATTTACCTTGATAAGGTACTGGTTGCAGAAGGTACACTGTGTAATGGTATCTATGTTCTAAATCAGAATACCGTTCTCAATATACAAAACACACGCAAGAGGAAGAGTTCAGATATGTACGAATCCTACTTGTGGCATTGTAGACTTGGTCATATCGGAGAGAAAAGACTAAGTAAATTGCATAAAGATGGACTCTTGGATACGTTCGAGTTTTCATCTTATGAAACTTGTCAGTCTTGTCTCAAAGGAAAGATGACCAAATCTCCGTTCACCGGACATGGAGAAAGAGCAACAGAGCTCTTGGGACTCATACACAGTGGTGTATATGGTCCAATGTCTATACATGCAAGGGGTGGGTTCTCATACTTCATCACATTCACTGACGATCTCTCTAGGTTCGGATATGTGTATCTGATGAAACACAAATCTGAAGCTTTTAAGAAATTCAGAGAATTCAGAAATGAAGTGGAGAACCAGATAGGCAAAAGTATCAAGATCCTCCGGTCTGATAGAGGAGGGGAGTACTTAAGTACGGAATTCCTAGATTACTTAAAAGAGAATGATATTCTCTCTCAGCTTACTCCTCCGTACACGCCACAGCATAATGGTGTATCGGAGTGGAGGAACCGTACCCTGTTGGATATGGTTCGCTCCATGATGAGTAGTGCTGAGTTACCTCTTTCATTTTGGGGACATGCGCTTTTGACAGCGGCATATCTATTGAATGATGTTTCGTCTAAATCAGTGCCTAAGACACCATTCGAAATATGGAATGGTAAAAGGCCGTATCTTAAGCGCATTAAGATATGGGGTTGTCCGGCCTATGTAAAAGTACAAAATCCGGACAAACTTCAGGCACGTTCAGTTATATGTAAATTTATGGGATATCCTAAAAATTCTATAGAATATCTGTTCTACCACACCGAGGAACAGAAGGTGTTTATATCTCGCCACGCCACCTTTTTAGAGTGGCAATTTCTTGCAAAAGAAACTAGTGGGAGTTCAGTAGAACTGGAAGAAATTCAGCGACCACAAAGTGAAACTGAAGATTTGATAGAACCTCAAGATTCAATAACCCTAGACGAACCTCAGCCACTCCGCAGATCTGGTAGGATTTCTCATCCACCCGAGAGATACTACGGTTTTCTCATAGACGGGGATCGAGAGGATTGCATCTTAGAGGAAGATGACCCTACCAGTTTCAGGCAGGCCATTATCAGTAGGAACTCTGATAAATGGCTGGATGCTATGCGATCCGAAATGGAGTCCATGTACACCAATAAAGTATGGACCTTAGAAATTGCTCCACCTGGGGTAAAACCCGTTGGATGCAAATGGATCTACAAAAGGAAACTTGGTGTAGATGGGCAGGTAGAAACCTATAAGGCTAGACTAGTTGCAAAAGGTTTTCGTCAAAGACCTGGTTTGGACTATGACGAAACTTTTTCTCCAGTGGCTATGCTCAAATCCATTCGAATCCTACTTGCTATTGCTGCCTTCCATGACTATGAGATCTGGCAGATGGACGTAAACACGGCTTTTCTAAACGGCGGTTTGGAAGAGTGCGTTTATATGGATCAGCCAGAAGGTTTTGTAGACAGTGGGAGCAGCGGGAAGATGTGCAAGTTGCTTAAATCCATTTATGGATTAAAGAAGGCATCGCGGAGCTAGACCATCTGTTTTGATGAGGCAATAAAGGAATTTGATTTCATCAAGAACGAAGATGAACCTTGTATCTATAAGAAAATTGTAGGACGAACTGTCGTGTTCCTAGTCTTGTACGTGGATGACATTCTTTTGATAGGAAATGATGTTCCTATGCTACAATCGGTCAAGTTATTCTTGTCACAACGGTTCTTCATGAAGGACCTGGGTGATGCCACATGCATACTGGGGATCAGGATCTACAGAGATAGATCCAAGAGATTACTGGGACTTTCACAGTCCAGGTACATAGAGACCATAGTAAAGAGATTTAGTATGGAAGATTCCAAACGCGGTAATATACCAGCATTGCACGGAATCACCCTCTCCAAGAAGATGTCTCCCAAGACTGACGAGAAGAGGGTTCGCATGAGCACTATACCCTACGCTTCGGCGGTAGGATCTATAATGTATGTGATGCTATGTACAAGACCAGATGTAGCTTACACGCTGAGCGTGGTGAGCCGGTATCAGTCAGACCCAGGTGAGAACCACTGGACGGCAGTGAAGAACATTCTCAAGTACCTGAGAAGGACTAAGGAGATGTTCCTGGTTTATGGTAATGAAGACCTCAGGGTCGAGTCCTTTATCGATTCAAGCTTCCAGAGTGACAAGGATGACAGCAAGTCTGTCTCGGGTTTTGTGTTTACCCTCAACGGAGGGGCGGTCTGTTGGAGGAGTTCCAAACAGGATACCATCACAGACTCGACGATGGAGGCCGAATACATTGCTGCAAGCGAAGCCGCAAAAGAGGCGGTCTGGATGAAGAAGTTCATTAGTGAACTTCAGGTGGTTCCGTCCATTGTTGACCCAATACCTTTGTATTGTGATAACAATGGGCTATAGCTTTAGCGAAGGAACCAAGGTCCCATCAGAAATCCAGACACATCTTAAGGCGGTATCACCTGATCAGGGAGATCATTGATCGCCAGGAGATCGTGGTACAGAGAGTGGACACTAAAGACAACACGACGAATCCATTCACAAAGGCCCTCTCTCAAACACAGTTCGAGCGACTTTTTGAGCTATTGGGTATGCGGTACGCCAGCAGCTGGCCTTAGTGCAGACGTTGGGTATGCGGTACACCAATTACTGGCCTTTAGTGCAAGTAGGAGATTGTTGGATATGTATGCCCTAGAGGCCATTATTGTATAATACTAGTTTGTATATTGCATTTGGAAGATTGGGATATATACATGGATTGACGACAGTCTTGCTCGATATTGTAGTATGATACTTGGTTTGTAACTATCTTAATATGTGTATATGTTTCTTCTAACATATCGCTAATACATATTGATGGAGCCCTTAGGATCTTTGCTTGACTACCGGCGTTGTGATGGCGATCACACTAGTGGGGGCTGGGTGGTCTATAAGCACATCCTTATACAGGTCCCTAGTCGTAGGATTATCGAGACAGGGTATCGATACTCCAGAGTAGACTGGTGCATACGCTTCTCATCCCAGCAGGGGAGATGGTCTGTCCCACAGCCATCAGTACGTCATACTGGAGATAGTATGCAGGTGCTCGTTAGGTTACGAGTACACTGGACAGGACTCGTCGGGAACTGTTGGTTGGTATTATACCTATCGTCAGTTAACAGTTCCCAGGTGATATGAGTACAGCTTAGTCTGTTGACTTGACACTGTCACTTCACCTCGAGTGTGTTCCCACTGTTCTTAGACCACTACCCTACCACGGCTCTATTGAGTCGTGCAAACATATTGTAGTTGGGTGCAGTCCCGAAGCACTTGGAGGCAGTGACGGTTGACAGGATTCGTCTCTCCCGGTATTGGGAGTTGATATCGCGCTGTGTCTAGGAGAGCCATTACACAAAGTCCCTGGCCAGGGAAAGCGAGATTTACTGGTAGCGTTTCCAGTAGTTTCTCAGGGTGTTCTAGGCTACACTCCGACATGACTTGTACCGCTATTAGGGGTCTGACGTTTACCGCCCCCTAGGCCCAACATGCGATACTCTTAGATGAACAGACCGGACTGTACGAAGATTGTCACATTCAGGCTCAGTTGGAGTTCAGATGGGTTCACCTCATCGGTCTTCTTATTGGCATCTATCTGGGGACCGTTACGTACAGCTAGTACCGCTTGCGGCCTGTGGTTAAACCCACTGCCAGCGTAGTGTCGAGTCTTTAGAGTCCCACACAGAGGGTTGTTCACCTTTGGACGAAACGAGTAGAGGTCGTGTGGTTTTACGACGGGGTCCATTCACATATGCGTACTTGTGCACGTTTGGTATTCGGACAGTTGATACTAGTGGGCTTTGGTTTAAGCCGGATCCTAGTATTTGATTTTGTCTTGGTTCAGTCTCATTGCATTCGTGTTCTTCGGAACGCGGAAGCGGGTATGTATATACAGTTGACAGAGACAAATGAAGGAGACATCTCATTAGGGTTTTTGACCATTGACTTGATTAAGATCTTAATGAGATGAAGGTAATTGATTAATAGTTTTAATTAGTGATAATTGTGTTATGGTTATTTGATTGACTATTTGACTTGTTGACCAAAGTTGACTAAGATATTTTTTCTTAAGCAAAAGATTCTTTGCTTAGCATTAATGGTGACATGATAATGGTCAAATCAAATGAACCATCACAACTTTTTGCTAATTAAAATTATTATTCTTTTATGCTAATATGAGAGCTATATCTTCATTCTATCATATTCATTCTCTCTCCTAGCTCTCTCTCCTTCATCCTCTCTCTCAAACCCTAACCTCTCATGTGTTGAGAACAACGGGAAATTGAGATAAAACCATAAAAATCACTCTCTACTCACTCTAGGGTTCTTGGTCTAGCAAGCAAAGCTTTCTAGTTACTTCATGGTTGAGGTAGGAGCTCAAGGTAGAGGCCTTCGGGTGGATCTTCTTCGATATAGAGAAGCCGGTGAGGAGGAGCCATCTAGATCATTCCAAGGAGCTCACAACAAGGAGAAGAAGGAGTTCAAGTTTAAGGTATAACTTTCTATCATGGTAGATAGAACTTTATTCTTTTGCTATTTAGGTTTATGGTAAAGATCCGGGTTTTAGTGTTACTCTAGCGCCAAGTTTATGTTCGTCGTGAAATTTTTGTTCCGCATTTGGCCACGGAAGTTGGCTGGGACGCTAGTGTAACCCTTCACATTCGATCAGTTTATCGGGAATCTTATTGAATTACCCAACAGGTTATTGGAAAGTGTTTTCAATATCGAGACTAAAATGCGGGGTTTATAATTGTTAGGCATGTGATGTCTAAGGAATTCATTTGGTTAGGCATGAAATCCAAAGTATGTGATACGTTGGGTTTATGATGTCTAAGGTGGTTGGGGATTCCAACCGTTGTAGTTTTTCACTTTCTTTTCTGCGACCGTAAGTGTAATATGTGGTGTATCGCCGGTTTCGGTGCTATATGTCAACGACAACTGGGATACACATATTTACTTACTTTGATGAAATGTGATGTTATGTGTTGCTGTGATATGTTATATTGGATCGTCGTGTTTTGAATAGCCGGGTTTTTTTTATGTGAGATGAGAGTTTTTCATTTTCATTCATGTAAAAGATTGTATGTAATATTATTTTATTGGGGCACTTCCGGGTTGAGGATGATGTCACCATTGATGTATATTATTTACTTTTCCGCATTAGGATAGATCCAAGGCAGGGAGCACATGTAACCGGGTTCTGGGGTCCAGTAGGAGACCATCTCGAGGAGTCGAGACCGGGTCTCTTAACTCTAGAATTGGTAGGATTGCTTGCCGCTCTCGTAGGGATCTAAGGATGTGGGTTTGGCTATTCATCGCGACCGTAGATTCCGTGTTTTATACTGGCTTAATTTAAAACACGGAAATCCTAATATTTCATATGTTATCTTCTGCTGCTCTATGATATGTTCAGACGAATGCCTATATTATATATATGAGATATAATTAATATTGTTGATTTCGTTTCATATGTGATGCTTGGGAAGCATAATAAATGGGACTTCATTAATGAGATTAATGAAAGAAAAAGAAACCTAAAGATGTTGTAGAAACTTGTTTAAAAATTGGTAGCTCTAGTTCTTACTTTGCATAGTGGTATTCCTTGTAGAATATCCAGCACCTTATTCGATAAGGAAAGAGCCGAGATCCCTTCACCGGGAGTGACCTCTTTAGTGAAACTAGCAGATGCTACAAACTCGGTTTGTCTTTTGGTTGCTTTTATAGTTTTTTCTTTGCATAGTGTTATTTTTGAAATATCTTGCATCTTATTCGATAAGGAAAGAGCCGAGATCCCTTCACCGGGAGTTACCTCTTTAGCGAAACTAGTAAATGCCTAAAAAACACTCATTTTTAAAAATTCACTCGATTCTACAACGATATCAAGTTCATTACGCTCATGGTTTTCTTAAAAACCTGTGTAGCCCTCCGTCATTTCAGATAAGTACTACTTAGTATTTGTGCTACATTTGTTGTCTTTCATCAAGGCGTAGTGTGCGGTAGCTAACTAGTGCTTATCTGTTTAAACATATGATGCGATTGGATTAGGATAGTCGTACGACTTTGTTGGCTTTCGTCAAGGGTCATGCGGGTGGGTTTAATTCAATCAAGAAATGTACGGATTGAACTTGACTAGTGGACTATGGTTTGTTGGCTTTCGTCAAGGTCATAGGACGCTAGGGGCAAAACATTATCGGGAATTTCAAGTGTTGAAATGTGCAATGAGATTGTATACCTTCTATGAGATAGTTGGATCCCGATACCCGCTACGAGTAAGAGTTACTCCTGAGAGAGTTTTACACATTATAATTAGCCGATCAAGTAGGTGTCTAGAAAGGTGTTAACGGGGTTACGCCCCTGGGAAAACAAGGTTAATTTTAATTAGGTCTGTGCGAAAGAACGGGAAACCTCCCTCAAAGTACCGACACTGGCTTGGCCGAAAGATTGGCGAACTTGTAGGGTGTAATTAATCCCGGCTAGTCTTACCTTTTAGGGTTTGAAGGAAGATTTGACTAAAACAGTGGGAGCCATCCTGATTAGATAAAATAATAACCAATCTAATCCTGCAAGAGCGCACGCAGAGTATTTTCTTCTCTCTCTCTCTCTCTTGGTAGCGACCATGTCACGCCTTAATCAAGACAATAATATGGATGCATTGACTGAACCTGCTTATTATACTGAGCTAGGGAACGTTGGTTTCGCTCTATCTTATAATTGTTATAAGTCCGAGCAGGAAATAGGAGAATATCCGGATTCCCATGCCACCCAATTGAGGAATAAACATGTTGATGCATATTTTTCGGGTGTGTTCATTACCAAGAACTGTTTCTCAGTATCCTCTACGTCCTAGGTATGTGATACCGGATCAGGATCCCGCATATGTAATATGTTACATGGGCTAAAGAAAGGTAGAGAACTGAGAATGGGTGATATGTCTCTAAGTGTTAGAGAATGGTGCAATTGTTGCAGCCAAGTCAGTTGGCAGATATCACCTTGTATTAATACATTGATTCTGAACAAATGTTATTACATACCGAACCTGATATACTGAGTTAAAGAAGGATATAATTATGTATTAGAGGATAATGTTGTGAACATTTTCCTAAATCAAGAGTTGATTCGATCATGCACGTTATATAATAGCATATACGTTCTAAATCAAACCACAGTTCAAACTATATAGAACACACACAAGAGGAGTAGTTCAAAAATGAACGAATCCTTCTTGTGGTATTGTAGACTAGGTCATCATATCAATATGACACGACCAGCTAAGTTACATAAGGATGAATATGAGAAGCTGTTCGAATTTTCATCTTATGATACTTGCCAGTATTGTCTCAAAAGTAAAATGACCGATACTCCGTTTACTGGAAATAGAGAAAGAGTTAGTGAACTCTTGGGACGCATACATGATGATGTATACGGTCCTATGTCTACAAATGCCAAGGTAGGTTCTTCGCACTTCGTTATATTCATCGACTATCTCCCAAGATTCGGACATGTGTTCCTGTTGAAACACACGTTTGAAACTTTTGAGAAATTCAAGGAATATAAGCTTGAGTTGAGAACCAGACGGGTGGAAGTATTAAAATCATTCGATATGATCGAGGAGGAGAATACTTGGGCATGAAGTTCCTGGATTATTTAAAGGAGAATGTGATTCTCTCTCAGCTTACTCCTTCGAGTACACCACAGCGCAACGGTGTATCGGGGCGGAGGTATCGCATCCTATGAGATATGGCGCGCTCTATGATGAGTACTGCTGAGTTACCTGTTTCCTTTTGGTGTTATGCACTTAAGAAGCTGCATATCTATTGAATGGGGTTCCGTCCAAATCAGGGCCTACCACTACATATGAGATATGGTGTGGGAAGAGACCATGTCTTAAACGAGTTAATATATGGGGTTGTCCGGCCTATGTTCAAAGGAAGAATCCGGACAAGCTCGAGGCAATGTCAGTTCTGTACAAGTTTGTTAGGATATCCCGAACATTCGCAAGGGAATATCTTCTACCACTCTGAGGAGCAAAAGGTGTTTTGTTTCTCAGCATGCCACCTTTTTTTAGAAAAGGAATTTCATGTGAAGAAATTTGTGGTCATGAGGTAGAACTGGAGCTGTTCCAGCTAGACAAACTAACAGCTGATGATTTGGTAGAACCAAGGGATTCAATAGTCTCCAACGAACCTCAGCCTCTCCGCGAATCTGGTAGGGTTCCTCATCCACTTGAGAGATACTACGGTATTCTTGGTGACAGTGGGAGTGAGGATTGCATCATGGTAGATGATGGCCCAACTAGGTTCAGGCAGGCCATCATGAGTGGGGACTCGGTGAAATGGTTGGATGCTATGCGATCAAAGATGGAATCCATGTACACCAACAAAGCATGACTTTGAATGTTGCACCTGAAGGGGTAAAACCCATTGGGAGCAAATGGATCTTGAGAAGATTCTTGGTGTTGATAGAAAAGTTGAGACTTTCAAAGCTATGCTTAAGTCCATCAGGATCAATGCGCGCATCGCGGAGTTGGAACATCTGTTTTGATGTGACAGTCAAAAAGTTTGACTTCATCAAAATGGTAGATGAATCTTGTATATACAAGAAGGTTGTAGAGAGTGAGCTTGTCTTACACGTATTGTACGCAGATGACATACTCTTGATAGGAAATGGTTTCCTATGCTACACTCGTCAAGCTCCTCTTATCACGGGGATTCTCAATAGAAGATTTGCATGATACCTGCTACATCTTGTGGATAATGATCTATGGTAATAGATCTATGTGGATGTTGGGAGTGTCCCAAATCCAGGTACATTAACACCATACTAAAGGGGTTTAGTATGGAGGATTCTAAGCATGGTGGTTCGCCCACTTACTCATGAATCACTCTCTCCAAAAAGATGTCTTCCAAGACTGATTTGGAGAGAGCTCGCATGCAAGGGATACCCTATGCTTCGGCAGTAGGCTCTATCAGAGTATGCGATGTTATGTACCAGACTAGATGTTGATGACTCACTAGGTGTAGTGATCAGGAATCAATCGGATCTTGGGAGAATCACTGGAAAGCTGCGGAGGACATTCTTAAGTACTTGAGAAGCACTAAAAGAAAGTTCTTGGTTCGAGCTTCCAGAGTGATAAGGACGACTGAAAGTCAGTCACAAACATTGTCTTTACCCTCAGTGGAGGGACGGTATGTTGGAAGAGTTCCATGTTGGATATATGTATGCCCTAGAGGCCATTATATGATATTGGATGTATTTATACATGTATATATATATATATATATATATATATATATATATATATATATATATATATATATATATATATATATTCAGTGTACATTCTTGCTCGACATGATAGTATGCTATC
This sequence comes from Agapanthus africanus, assembly GCA_030015575.1. Classification (NCBI taxonomy): domain Eukaryota; kingdom Viridiplantae; phylum Streptophyta; class Magnoliopsida; order Asparagales; family Amaryllidaceae; genus Agapanthus; species Agapanthus africanus. Next base: position 372,354,141 of record JASDDO010000022.1, read on the forward strand.
TGGTTCTTCTTTATCTGACATGTTGATTTGATCATGCTTTTATTCATTCACACATGTTGATAAAGCCCTGAGGATATAGGCTTGACTACTGTGATTATGATGGAGATCATACTAGTGGGACATCTGTAGTTTATAAGCATATCCTGAAATGTCCCTAGTCGTAGGTATATTGAGACGGGGCATCGATATACCAGAGTAGACTAGCGTATATGATACTAGACCCATATGATGGGCGATGGATGTTCCCACATTCATCGATGTTTGACATCGAGATCGTATACGGATGCTCAGTGGTGACTGGGTACACTGGACGGACTCACCGAGAACTCCTATATGGAATTATATCTATCGTCGGATAGCAGTTCTCAGGTGACACTGGTGCAGGTTAGTCTGTAGACCCGAGATCGTCATGGAGTCTTGTGTGTTTTCCCACTGCACTTTGATTACCCCCTACCACGGCTCTACTGAGTCGTGCAAACAGGTGGCCGTTGGATACTGTCCCGAGACACACGAAGGCGATGAGCGATAGGAGGGGTTTCGTCTCTCCCGGTATTGGGAGTTGATGTTGTGCTGTGCTCGACTGGCTATATCAGTAAGTCCTTGGCCAGGGCTGTTGAGATTTACTGATAAGTGTTATCAGTAGTTTCTTGATATGTTGTAGACCACTCATCGACACGACTTATTGAGTTATTGGGGTCGACGTTACCATCCCTAGACTCGATATGCAACATATCTGACGAAGAGACCGGACTGTACGGTAGTGTTGCCGGTTGGCTCGACGGGAGTTATGACAGGTTCGCTTGTTTTCTTCTGATCGCTCAATACCCGGGTGGCCGTTACGTTTAGCTGACCGCTTGCGGCTTGGAGGTGCTTGATATGATCATCACCCACTGCCGGCGTATTGACGAGTCTTAGAGTCCCACAATGAAGTTGCCTAGTCCAGGCGAAACGATGTGGTGCGCATATGAGATATGCGCGTGGACCCGGTTAAAATGCGTGTATGAGATACCGTATATTAATCGGGCGGTTTGCTTTTGGTCGGGTCGTATGTGATATGACCGGGTTGCTAAATCAAGTGTTGATTTATCATTGACCATTAGTTTCTCACTTGAAATCCTTTCTTGTCTTTTTGTTGTATGCATGCATGTATGCATTCATTCTTATTCATGCACATATGGATGTGCATGCACACATACATGCATACATCATTCTAACATGGTTGTTGATATAGTGGATGGTGGCAATATAAGACTCACACCCTTTATAAAATATATGGATATTATTTTTGGAAAAGAAAAATGGAAATGGAAATTGTTATCATGGTTTAATGTTTTATTCTTGCACTAACCCTTTGTTTTAACCATGATTCATTTTCCATGGTCATTTTTGTTCCAAACTAAAATATCTAGATATTTTATAACTATGGTTAAGAATGAGAGAGTGAAAATATATATATTTTCATTTCTTATTTTTATTCACAAGCTTATCATTATCTTGAGCTCTTAACAAGCCATCATCTTCTTCCTCCTTTCTCTCTTGCTCTCTAGTTTTCTCAAGTGAGCAAAAGAGTCACCAAGTTAGGATTTTGAAGTGAGAAAACAAACCACATCACCATTCTACACTAGTCTTGCCCATTAGTGTAGAGTGTTAGCTTCCATTTCTTCTCTTGATCTAGTGGAGCTTCAAGCTTGGACAAAGAGGACTCCGGGTGGATCGTCGTGGACCTAGAGGATCTCAAGCGAACCTTTTTCTTAACCCTCAAGTAGCCAAGGAGTCTAGCGTAGGGAGCTACAAAGGTTGTACTCTCAAAACCCTAGCTTTTACTACTTGTGTTTATGTTGCCCTAATTTTTCTAGCATGATCCTTAAGAAAGTTTCTTTAGCACCATATAAATTTTAAATATAGCATGTGTGTTGCCTCCAAACCTTTGTAGTGGTGCTGTAGGAAACCCTTCATGGTATCAGAGCCAAGCTATAGTCTTAGGCGAAGTTTAGGCGAAGTTAAAACTCCGATCGAACCCCGAAATACGGAATTTGACCCTTCTCTGGACATTTTTTTAAAACTGTGTTTTTTCAAAATTAAAAATACTTAAAAAATTCAGCAGGCATATAAGAAATACTGTAAAAACCGACGCCATAATCCGTACATACCGCCACGGAACCGCGGCCATACCTCGCTTGGGCCGCGGATTCGCGGCCGTACAGAAGTAATATAGCCTCGTTTTTGTACAGTAATGTTCTTATCTGCTTGTGCATATTTTTGGGTATTTTTAATCTGACTCAAGTGTTGAGTGCTCTGGGGATTATTTTGGATTCGTTGATTCGATCGGAATATTTAATTTCGTGCTGTTTTCGGGTAATTTAGAAAGTATTAAAAAGTTCGAACGGATATCATTAACTCACTTTTTCCCGGCACGAAAAACTTTCAAATGTTGAATTTTTCTCGAGTTTAAATCTTTCGGAAATACGTGCAAGTAACGTGGTGGACCCTCTAGAAGAACACAAACCTTAACTCGATTATGTGACCGTCTGAACTGCCTCTAAACCTTAGGGTTTGGGGCAGTACGGTGTGCCACATGTGAGGCGTTGGCTTGACCCTTCTACGGCTGGACCGCTGCTACTGTGACATGTTCCGGGTTTTTTGAACTCCGCTCAAGTGTTGAGCTATTAAGGAAATCTTGGGTATTTGATTATTTGATCGGAAAGTTTAATACTATCTATTTATCTGGAATGTGATACAATATGTGGAATTCATATAGTTAGGCATGAAATGCGAAGTATGTGATATTTCAGATTTACGATGTCTAAAGTTATTGTGGATTCCAAATGTTGTAGTTTTACACTTTCTTTTCTGTGACCGTAAGTGTAGTATGTCGCATATCGCCGGTTTCGTTGCTATACATCAACGACAATCGGGGTACGCATACTTACTTACGTTGATGATATATGATATTATGTATTGCTGAGATATGTTGTGCAGGATTGTCGCGATTGAATAGCCGGGTTTTTTTTATGTGAGATGAGAGTTTTCTTTTCATTCATGTAAAATTCAAATGTAATGTAATATTCTTTTATTTGGGGCACTTCCGGGTTGAGGTTGATGCCACCAGTGTTGTATATTATTTACTTTTCCGCATTAGGATAGACCCAAGGAGGGGAGCACAAGTGATCGGGTTTTGGGGTTCAGTGGGAGGCCATCTCGAGGAGTCGAGACCGGGTCTCCTAAACTCCAGATTTGGTAGGGTCGCTTGCCGTTCTCCTAGGGGTCTAAGGGTGTGGGCTTGGCTATTCATCGCGACTGTGGAATCCGTATTTTCTATTATTGGCTAAATACTAAATACGAACGTCCTAGTATATCCTATATTATCATATCTGTGTTTCTGCTGCCTGTATACTGTGATGTGATATCTGAGACGAATGATATATTATATATGAGATATATAGTAGAAGTTGCTTATGTTTTACACCCGCGCTAGTCCCGTCCCGGTATGCCGTTAGTTAAGTAACCTAACGGTGCATAACGGAACATTGCGGCGAATGCGGATGGCATAAGCGTACGTTGTATTTTCGTTTCTTTTCTGTGATTGACTTAAGGACTTAAATGATGGGGCTACATTAATATGATTAATGTAAAGAAAATAAACCTAAAAAGATGTTGTAGAATCATATTTGAAAACCGCTCGGCTCTTTATGAAAAAGCTACATTTCAAAACTGCGGAGCTCAAGCCACTCCTTTTGAAAACCATTTGATTCTACGACGATATCAAGTTCAAAGCGTTAAAGATTTTCTTAAAAATCATCCGCAACCCTCCGTCATTTTAGGAAGAAGAGTATTTAGTATTCGTGCTACGTTTGTTGACCTTAGCCAAGGCGTAGTGTACGGTAGCTAAGTGATGTCTTCCTACAATGCATATGATACAGATTAATTGGGACGGGCATGTGACTTTGTTGACCTTAGCCAAGGGTCATGTGAACGGGTCTAATTAATCAATAAATGACGGGTTGAACTTGACTAGTGCTTGTGATTTGTTGACCATAGCCAAGGTCATGAGTACTAGGGGTAAAAACCATATCGGGAATTTCAATAGTTGAAATTTGCAATGAGATTGCATACCTTCCATATGATGGTTGGATCCCGATCCCACTGTGGGCAATAGTTGCTCTCAGGAGAGTTTTGCAGTTTACAATTAGCTAACCCATTAGGTGTCTAGAAAGGTGTTAACGGGGCTACGCCTCTGGGAAGACGAGGTTTACTTTAATTAGGTCCGTGCGAAAGCATGGGGAACTTCCCTCAAGTACCGACACTGGCCTGGCTGAACGGTTAGCGAAGTTGTAGACTGTAATTAATCCTGGCTAGTTTTCTTTTTAAGGTTTGAAAGAAAAACTTGATTAAAGCAGTGGGAGACATCGATTAGATAAGATAATAACCAATCTGATCTTTGCAAGAGCTTTCGCTGAGTGTATTCTTTTCTCTCTCTTAATGGCAGATACCAATGACAGGATCAAGCTTCTACTAGATAAAAATAAACTGAATGGGACCAATTATAAAGACTGGCTGAGGAATCTGAACATTGCCTTGACTTATGATAAAGTATCATATGTCCTCACGGCTCCAGCCCCGCCCGTCCTAGGTCCAAAATCCTCAGTTGCGGATATTGAAGTCCGCAAGACATGGGACGCTGACTGTGCCACGGCCAAATGCCTCGCGCTTGCATCGATGGATAACACACATCAAAAGCTGCATGAGAATATGGACATTCACGCCATATTCCTCCATACAAAGGAGTTGTATGGAAAGCAATCCCGCGTATTACGATACAAAGCATCAAAGAAACTGTTTCAGATACGAATGACCCCTGGCAAACCAGTAGGAGACCATGTTCTGAAGATGATAGCTCTCATAGAAGATCTTGAGGACCTTGGATGGACGATGGACAATGAACAATATACGGATATTATTCTGCAGTCCCTCCCCTCCACCTTTGCTCAATTTATAGTTAATTTCAACATGCACAACATGGAGAAGGAACTACCTGAACTTCTTAATATGTTAAGGAGTGCAGAGAGCACACTGAAATCAGTGAAAACTCCCGTTTTGAGTGTTGGGCAATTTTCCTCTTCTAGCCCAAAGGCTAAGGCCAAGGGAAAGATGAAGAAGAAGCCCACCAAGCCTAGGGGTGGAGTTAAAAAGGTTAAGGGGAAGGACAAGTCCAAAGATGGAGAATCGAGGAAAGGAGAATGTTATCACTGCCACAAAACAGGACATTGGAAGCGCAACTGCACGGGGTACTTATATCTCAAGAAGAAGCATAGGGATGCTTCCGCTTCAGGTGTGTTTGTGACAGACAACTGTTTTTCAATAAACTCTGCTTCCTGGGTATTAGATACCGGTTCAGGTTCTCACATTTGCAATTCTATGCAAGGGTTGAGAAATAGCAAGGTTTTGAAGACAGGTGACCATACTCTCCGCGTTGGAAATGGTTTCAATGTACATACAGTCGCAGTGGGAGAGTATCATTTGGCGTTGCCGTCTGGGTGTATATTGGTTTTGAACCCATGTTATTTTGTACCTAGTATGCTTTGTAATATAATATCCGTTTCTTTGTTAGACAATGAAGGATATAATTTTGTATTGCAGAACAATGTTATGACCATTCACCTGAATCAAATGTTGATTGGGTATGGTACGCTTAATAACGGGATATACGTCCTAAATCAACACACAGTTTTCAGCATACAACACACTAATAAAAGAAAACTTTCAGAAATAAATGTGAATCATGAAGCTTGAACACAATCTTGTGAGCTTTTAACATCCCCTACTTCACCATCCCACACCAAACTAGCAATTTGGTGTGGTGTGTTTGCTACACTAAAGGAGTTTTGTGTAAAGTTAGCTTGGGCTAGAGGGACTTCAGGTGGATCGTCTTTGGCGCGAAGATCACGAAGGAAGGTCGTTCAACTCGAAGAGGAGCCTTGTAGAGTCATGTGGACTTCAACCCGGAGCTTTAGAAGAGAAGGAATCGAACTACAAAGGTTGTATGCTATTTTCTTCTCTTGGTTTAATCATATCACAAAGGCAAACCCTAATAATCTAGTAATGATCTTGTTAGTCTAACTTAGCACCTAATAAAAATTAAAATGTGGCATGCTTGATGCCTCTAGAACCTCATGGTGGTGTTAAGGTAGACTTTCATGGTATCAGAGCCAAGCTAGAACATTAGTGTAACTTACTGCGACATTAGAAATCTGCCGTTTTTATCGCGTGAAAACTGCCGATAAAAACATGTTTCGAAATTGATGTTTTGAGTTGTTTGCACACCCCGCAGGCTCACGGTTTGAACCGAGAAGCCGCGGGGTTTAGCGTGCGCACCCGGGGGGGACCGAACGGCTGGGCCCACTCCCCAAGACCACGGTGGTGGGGACCCGAAACTGCCCCACCTTGGGCAGTTTCGGGTCTGCCTCACCCCCTGGCCACCTCGTGGTGGCCTTAGGGTGGGGTACCCCCTCTAGGCCCCCCTTTCGATACTTAATCTTGGGTCTTCTCCCCCATGAAGATTCGGGCGGGTTTCTAGTTCGTTTCGACTCCCGGATTGGCTTAAAACGATTGGTTTTGGAACTTTAGCTCACTGGATTTTTCGAGTGTTGGAAAAATTGGTTTAGTTTTCTAATTGCGTGCGGAATTCTAATGCCGCGGTTACTTTACAAGCTTTGTGATGTGTGTGATACAATTATTAGAATCCGGATTAATTAGTTTTGTGAAAACTAGTTAGTACGTTGTAAAGCTAGCCGTTTAGTCTCAATTGATCGATTGCCACGAAGTTTTGATTCGGATCAAAACTCCGTCGCAATTGCGTATTGTACGCGATCACTAAGTCAGAAATCTTATTGAATTATCTGACAACCAATTGAAAAGAGTTTTCAATTTGAGACTAAAATGCAAGTTTTATATGAGATATTCCGGGTTTATGATGTCTAAGGATATTGCGGATTCTAATCATTGTAGTTTTCTGTTTTCTTTTCTGCGACCGTAAGTGTAATATGTGGGGTATCCCAATCTCATTGCTATATGTCAACAAGTTTTAGGGATACGTATATTTGCTTACGTTGATGATATGTGATATCATGTGCTGCTGTTGATATGATTTATTGGATCGTCGTGAAAGAATAGCCGAAGGGTTTTATGTGAGATGAGGGTTTTTATTTTCATTCATGTAAAATCTGTATGTAATATTTTTTTTATTGGGGCACTTCCGGGTTGAGGATGATGTCACCACTGTTATATATTATTTACTTTTCCGCATTATGATGGACCCAAGGCGGGGAGCACAAGTAACCGGGTTCTAGAGTCCAGTGGGAGACCATCTCAAGGAGTTGAGACTGGGTCTCCTAACTCTAGAAGTGGCAGGGTTACTTGTCGCTCTCGTAGGAGTCCAGGGATGTGGGTTTGGCTATTCATCACGATTGTGGAATCCGTGTTTTACATTATTTGCTAAATTTAAAACACGGACATCCCAGTATATCCAATGTTTCATATGTTGCTTCTGCTGCTTGATTCTGTGATGTTGATCATATAACCGCGTGAGATGAATGTAATATTATATATATAATATATAATAAACGTTGCTTATGTGTTTGCACCCTTGCTAGTCCAGCCCCCGCTCTGCCGGTAGTTAAGTAACCTAACGGTGCATGACGGGGCCCCGTGGCGAATGCGGATGGCATAAGCGTACGTTCTATTTTTGTTTCATTTTTCTGTAATGTTTAGGAAACATTAAATGATGGGACTTCATTAATGTGATTGATGAAAAGAAAGAAACCAAAAGATGTTGTAGAATCAAATTTTATAAAAAAAAAGGGTAGCTCTAGTTTTTGCTTTGCACAGTGGTATTCCTTGATGAATATCCAGCACCTCATTCGATGAGGAAAGAGCTGAGATCCCTTCACCGGGAGTGACCTCTTTAGCGAAACCAGCAAATGCTACAACTTATTTGGTTTTTTTTTGATTGCTTCTATAGTTCTTGCTTTGCATAGTGGTATTCCTGAATATCCTGCACCTCATTCAATGAGGAAAGAGCCGAGATCCCTTCACCGGGAGTGACCTCTTTAGCAAAACCAGCAAAAGCCTAAAAAACACTCATTTTCAAAAACATTAGATTCTACAACAATATCATGTTCATTACGCTCATGGTTTTCTTAAAAACCTGTGTAGCCCTCCGTCATTTCAGATAAGTGGTATTTTAGTATTCGTGCTACGGCAGTTTGGCCTCCGTCAAGACGTTGTGTACGGTAGCTGATTAGTACTTATATGTAGCATGGGATACGATTGGATTAGGTATTCGTACGACGTTGTTTGGCCTCCGTCAAGGGTCGTGCGGGTGGGTCTAATTCAATCAAGAAATGAACGGGTTGAACTTGACTGGCGCCCTATGGGTAGTTTGGCCTCCGTCAAGGTCATAGGACGCTAGGGGTAAAAACTATTATTGGGAATTTCAAGTGTTGAAATTTGCAATGAGATTGCATACCTTCTATGTGATAGTTGGATCCCGATACCCACTGAGAGTAAGAGTTACTCCTGGGAGAGTTTTGCACTTTACAATTAGCTGATCAAGTAGGTGTCTAGAAAGGTGTCAACGGGGTTAAGCCTCTAGGGAAATGAGGTTTATTTTAATTAGGTCCGTGCGAAAGCACGGGGAACCTCCCTCAAAGTACCGACACTGGCCTGGCCGAACGATTAGCGAACTTGTAGGGTGTAATTAATTTCGGCTAATCATAATTTTTAGGGTTTGAAGGAAGATTTGATAAAAATAGTGGGATCCATCCTGATTAGATAAAATAACCAATCTAATCTTGCAAAGAGCGTACGCAATGTGATTATCCTTCTCTCTCTCCTAGTAGCGACTAATGATATTCCTTAATCAAGATAATAATATAGATGTTTTGACCGAACCTACTTATTATACTGGGCTAGGTTCCGCTCTATCTTATGATTGTCATAAGTCTGAGCAAGTAATAGGGGAATATTCGGATTCCCATGCCACCCAAACGAAGAAAAAGCATGTTGATGCATTGTCTCCGGGTGTGTTCATAACCAAGAACTGTTTCTCAGTTACCTCTACGTCCTGGGTATTGGATACCGGATCAGGATCCCACACATGTAATTAGATACATGGGTTATAGACAGGTGGAGAACTGGGAAAAGGTGATATGTCTCTAGTAGTAGAGAATGGTGCAATTGTTGCAGCCAAAGCAGTTGGCAAATATCACCTAGTATTACCAACTGGTAATACATTGATTCTTAGCGACTGTTATTTCGTACCAATAAATATTATGAATATTTTCCTAAATCAAGTGTTGATTGGATAAGGTATGTTGTATAACAGTGTACACATTCTGAATCAAACTACAATTCTAAACGTACAGAACACACACAAGAGGAACAGTTCAGAAATGAACGAAGTCTTCTTGTGGCATTGTAGACTGGATCATTTCGATGAAACAAGACTAGCTGAAGTTCCATAAGAATGCATTTTTAATCCGTTCGAATTTGCATCTTATGAAACTTGCCAGTCATGTCTCAAAGACTAGGTGACCAAATCTCCGTTTACTGGAAACGGAGAAAGAGCTACTGAACTCTTGGACAAATACATGGTGATGTATGCGGTCCTATGTCTATATATGCTAGGGATGGTTCCGCGTACTTTATTTCATTCACCGATGTTCTCTCAAGATACGGACATGTGTTCTTATTGAAACACAAAACTGAATCTTTTGAGAATTTCAAGAAATATAAGTACGAAGAAGAGAACCGGATGGGTAAAGGTATTCAAGTCCATCGATATGATCGGGGAGAAGAATACTGGAGCACGGAATTCCGAGACTATTCAAAAGAGAATAAGATTCTCTCTCAGTTTACTCCTCCGTATACACCACAACACAACGGTATATTGGGGTGGAGCAATCGCACCCTATGAGATATGGTGCGCTCTTTGATGAGTATTGCTGAGTTGCCTGTTTCCTTTCAGGGACATGCACTTGAGAAGCTGCATACCTATTGAATAGAGTTCCGATCAAATCTGTTGCCTACCACTCCATATGAGAGATGGAATGGGAAGAGACCATCTCTTAAACGAGTTAAGATATGGGGTTGTCCGGCCTATGTTGAAAAGCAAAATCCGGACAAGCTCAAGGCAATGTCAGTTCTGTGCAAGTTTGTAGGATATCCCAACCATTCGCGAGGGTTTATCTTCTACCACACCGAGGAACAAAAGATGTTTTGTTTCTCGACATGCCACCTTTTTAGAAAAGGAATTTCTTGTCAAAGAAATTAGTGGCAATGAGGTAGAACTGGAAGTAGTTCCAGCAAACACATACTATAACCGACGATTTGTTGGAACCGGAGGATTCAATAGTCCCCGACGAACCGCAACCACTCCGCAGATCTAGTAGGGTTCCTCATCCATCTGAGAGATACTACGGTTTTCTCTTAAACGGTAGGAGCGAGGATAGCATCATGGAGATGATGACCCAACTAGTTTCGAGCAGGCCATCACAAGTGGAGACTTTGTGAAATGGCTGGATGCTATGCGATCTGAGATGGAATCCATGTACACCAGCAAAGTGTTGACTTTGCATGTTGCTCCTGAGGGGTAAAACCCATCAGGACCAAGGGGATCTTTGAGAAAGATAATTTAGTGTAGATGGAAAAGTTGAGACATTCAAAGCTAGACTTGTCGCTAAGCTTAAGTCCATCAGGATCCTACTTACCATTGCTGTATACTATGACTACGATATCTGGCAGACTGCACGTCAAAACCGCTTTTCTAAATGGTGATTTATAAGAGAGCGTGTATATGACACTGCCATAGGGCTTCATAGATAGTGGGAGCAGCCGAAGCATGTGCAAGCTGCTTAAATCCATCTACGGGTTAAAGCAGGCATCGCGGAGATGGAACATCTGTTTTAATGAAGCTGTCAAAGAGTTTGACTTCATCAAAAAGGTAGATGAACCATGTATAAATAAGAAGGTTGTAGAGAGTATGGTTGTCTTCCTCGTATTGGATGCGGATGACATACTCTTGATAGGAAAGGGTGTTCCTATGCTACACTCGGTCAAGCACCTCTTATCACAAAGGTTCTCCATGAAAGATCTAACTGATGCCTCCTACATCCTGGGGTTATAGATCTATAGAGATAGATCTAAATGGATTTAGGATTGTCCCAATCCAGGTACATAGACACCATGCTAAAAGGGTTTTAGTCTGGATGATTCTAAGCATGGTAATGTACCCGCTTGTTCAGGAATCACTCTCTCCAAAGAGATGTCTCTCGAGACTGATTTGAAGAGGGCTCGCATACAAGGGATATCCTATGCTTTGGCAGAAGGGTCAATCATGTATGCGATGTTATGTACCAGACCAGATGTAGCTTACTCACTAGGTGTAGTGAATAAGTATCGAAAAGATCTTTGGGAAAACCACTGGACAGCTGAAGAACATTCTTAAGTGTTTGAGAAGGACTAAAGAGATGTTCTTGGTGTATGGTAACGGTGAACTCCAGATGGAGTCCTTTACCGATTCGAGCTTCCAGAGTGATAAGGACGACTGAAAGTCAGTCTCGGGTTTTGTCTTCACCCTCAGTGGAGGGAAGGTATGTTGGAAGGGTTCCAAGCTATATACCATAGTAGACTCGTTGATAGAGGCTAATTACATCGCTATCAACAATGCTGCCAAAGAGGTTGTCTGGATGAATATAGTTCATATAATGAACTTGGTTCCTACCATTAGGCATCCAGTACCTGTGTATTGGAATGACGATGGAGCTGTGGCTTTGGCCTACGAACCCCGGTCCCGTCAGCGATCCAGACATATTCTTAGACAATATCACCTGATCAGGGAGATAGTTGATCTCTGGGAGATCGAGATCAGGAGAGTTTACACAGAGGATAACACAGCGGATCCACTCACCGAGGCCATCTCCAAGATGCTATTCGAGAGACTTTTAGGACGTTGGGTATGAGATACTACAACAACTGGCCTTAGTGCAAGTGGGAGATTGTTAGTTATATGTATGCCCTAGAGGCCATTATTGTACATATGATGTATATTATAGTGGATGCTTGGATATATATAGAGAGGACTTTCTTGCTTGACATGATAGTATGCTATCTGGTCGCTCTTTGTCTTAACATGTAGACTTGTATTGTGATACTGTCTTGCTCTCACATGTTGATAAAGCCTTTAGGATGTGTACTTGACTCCCAAGACTATGATGGAGATCATACTAATGGGGCTAGGGTAGTCCACAAGTTCATCCTTTAATTGTTCCTAGTCGAGGGTATATCGAGACAGGGCATCGATATTCCAGAGTAGACTAACGTATACGCTTCTTGACCCATATAATGGGCGATGGATAATCCCGCATCCATTGGTGTTTGACATCAAAGATGGTATACAGGTGCTCAATGGAAACTGGGTACACTGAATAGGACTCGCCGAGGACTCCTATGTGGTAGTATACCTATCGTCAGATAGCAGTTCTCTGGTGACACTGGTACAGGTTAGTCTGTAGACCCGAGATCGTCATAGAGTCTTGTGTGGCTCCTACTGTGCTTTGATTTCCTCCCTACCACGGCTCAAAGGAGTCTTGCAAACAGGTGGATTTTGGGTACAGTCCCGAGTCACATGGAGGAAATGAGTGATAGGAGGGGTTTCGTCTCTCCCGGTATTGGAGGTTGATGTTGCGCTGTGCTCGATTGGCTATAACTGGAAGTCCCTGGCCAGGGATGCTTATGATATTTACTGATAAGTGTTATCAGTAGTTTCTCAAACCGTTATAGGCCAGACATCGGCATGACTTATCACGTTACTGGGGACTGACGTTTACCACCCCTAGACATGATATGTGACATATCAGATGAAGAGACTGGACTGTACGGTAGTGTTACTGATAGGCTTCATGGAGAGTATGGATGAGCTTTCTTGTTGATCTTCATATCACTCGATACCCGGGTAGCCGTTACGTCCAGTTAGTACCGCTGACGGTTTGTAGGTGATTGATGTGATCATCACCTACTGCTGGCGTATTGACGGGTCTTTAGAGTCCCACATAGAAGTTTCCTGATTCGAGCAAAACGAAGTAAGGCACATATGTTAATATGTGCGTGGGCCTGATTAAATATGAGTATGTGATACCGTATTGTAATCTGGCAGTTATCTATTATCGGTTCGGTTTTATGTGATCTAACCAGATTGTCGAATCAAGTGTTGATTTGATAATGTGATATACAGATGAATGATATTAGTCGGTCATATGTGATATAACCGGATTATTAAATCAAGTGTTGATTTAATAATGTGATATATATTATATGTGATATAATTATATCTTAAGTAATATCATTAGCTCCCTAATTATTCTTCGTTTTATATATATATATATATATATATATATATATATATATATATATATATATATATAATGAAGCATGGCATTATTTCTATTTTTGAGAAAAATAGAAAAGAGGTGGAAAATGAGAGCATGGTTGCAAGCATGGGGTTTATTCATAGTTTATTCATCTTGACTCACTATTCAAGCATGGTTGCAATTTTATATTGCAAAATTCCATGCTTGAATGAGTGGGGGTCAAGAGTTGCCATTCATTCTAGTCTCATTCTCAACACTTGGCCATTTTTTCTTGAGTTGCTCCCATGGTTGCTCTCTAGCTTCATCTTCCTCCTCAAATGTCATGGTTCAAGCTTCAACCCTCACATGAGATGTGAATCATGAAGCTTGAACACAATCTTGTGAGTTTTTAACATTCCTTACTTCACCATCCCACACTAAACTAGCAATTTGGTGTGGTGTGTTTGCTACACTAAAGGAGTTTTGTGTAGAGTTAGCTTGGACTAGAGGGACTTCGGGTGGATCGTCTTTGGTGCGAAGATCATGAAGGAGGGTCGTTCAACTCGAAGATGAGTCTTGTAGAGTCGCGTGGACTTCAACCCGGAGCTTTAGAAGATAAGGAATCAAACTACAAAGGTTGTATGCTCTTTTCTTCTCTTGGTTTAATCACATCACAAAGGCAAACCCTAATAATTTAGTAATGATCTTGTTAGTCTAACTTAGCACCTAATAAAAATTAAAATGTGGCATGCTTGATGCCTCTAGAACCTCATGGTGGTGTTATGGTAGACTTTCAACTAAAACCCAGTGGTGGTGCTAACATACACTTTCATGGTATCAGAGTCAAAGCTAGAAGATTAGATGATGTTAGCTAGATTACAAAAACGAAACAACTCCGAAACCGAAACCTTAAAATCAAGTTTCTGTCGTTTTTTAAATAGACTCTGAAATTTTTTTAAACATGTACAGAATGTTGCATTTGATGATGTAACTAGAACACCAGAGAAAATCTAGACCCAAACATCAAAATATGGCCGGCCAAAACACCTAAAAAACAGTCTGGCCGGTTTGATTTTCATGTTTGGTCCTTGAATTTTTGGGGTGCTCCAATGGCTTAATTTTAGGGTTTTAGGTCATGTTTGATTGGCCAAGTTTGCATGTGATGTTAACTTTTTTGCTGTGGCAACTCGGAGTGTTTCGTAGTCGTAATTTTAACATCGTTTCGGGTTTAAGTTTGATATGTGATACAATAGTTGGAATTCACATTAAATTAGTTTTGAGAAAACTAGTTTGTTTGTAAATCTAGCATGTTAGTCTCTATTGATCGACCGCCACGAAGTTTCGATTTGGATCGAAACTCCGTCGCAATCGTGTATTGTACGCGAATACTCGCCAGATAACTTTACTAGGTAGCATGCCCCATAGCCCCGACCAAGTGACTTTAGGAGAACCCCGTTGCCAAAAGCATCCACTCGGGGGCTCGCGGCCACGGTGTTCCTCCTAAGTGCACTTGGTCGACGGCATCGGGGGTGCGGCCATCTACTAAAGTTCCCGACGAGTATTTGATCGGGTAGTCAAGAATCTTATTGAATTACCCGACTAAGTTATTGAAAAGTGTTTTTGATATCAGACTGAAATGTAAGGTTTATAGGGTTAGGTATGAAATTCAGAATATGAGATATTCCGGATTTATGATGTATAAGGAAATGCGGATTCTAATTATTGTAGTTTTTCATTTCTTTTCTGCGACCGTAAGTGTAATATGTGGGGTATCCTAAATATCGTTGCTATATGTCAACG